>JALAZF010000537.1:1200000-2400000 GCA_022829125.1 Lathyrus tuberosus
GGGGGTGTACCTGCAAGGCACTTCGACGCTCAAGTAAGAAAGGGTCAGAGAAAAAGGGGCAAGTACAAAGTGTATTCTTAGGGTGAAAATGTGATACCTGACCCTTTCAAGCGAGAGGGTTTATATAGAGCCCCCAGCGCGTGGCCAACGGTCCTATTTTCGGGGCGAAATAACTGTTTTCCCTGAAGAATAGGTAACTGCCCAAACTAGCCGTTATGTCGGGCAGGGTGTTAGAAACTAGCCGTTATGTCGGGCATAAACGCGGTTCCGGGCACCTGTCCTTTTCTGTTCGGGCAGCGAGAAAGCCGTGCGTGACGGGCATAGAAGCCGAGGAGGAACGTTGCGTTCCTTGCCCGGTTGGAGGGGCAGAAATGTCACTTTTGTCCCTCTGTGGATTGGGCTTAGGCAATTTGGGCCGTTCTGGAGCAGAGGTGGATTAGGCCAATTCTAGCCATTGGTCCAGTCTAGAACAGGAGCCCCCCAAGTCGTTGCTCCCGAGCATGGGGGTGATGACTTAAGGACAGCCCGTGGAAGATTGTCTCGAGGTGCCCGTGTCCCTCTGTGCCCGTGATGTTTGTGGTCGTGAACCTATTTCCCGGTATTTGGGAAGATAAAGCGTCAGGCAGAATGGGAAACGTTGGGCCGCCACGTGTGCATCAAGCCCTGGGTAGCAGTTAATAGGTAATTATGGCTAGTGGGCAGTCATTATTACCTACGGGCGCGTGTGTGCACGTGCCCCTCACTATAAAAGGGGGGAAGGTTGTCCCATTTTGCACTTTTTCCCTTCTGATTTTTCTTCGTCGTCATCAGCGTTCTTGCCCGTCGCCATATTCAGAGCAACCGATCACCGTGCCAAGTTTCAAGAAGCCTTTCTCTTCTACTCAAATCAAGTAAGTTCTCTGATTTCCATCTTGTTTTACTTTTTCTCATTGTTAATGGTAGATTGCATGCGGCTAGGGTTAGCTTTAGGCGACAAACTAGGTAGATTTCCGGCGAGTGTTGGTGGTGGGCGGCGGTTCTGCCCTTCTGCTGTATCAAGCATCTCGCCAGAGTAGGTAGTGCGTTCGGTGAACGTGGTGGTCCACGTCGTGGTTGCGAGTCGTGACCACCGCGTCTTACCACCTTCTGGTGGATTGGTGAATTTTCCGGTGGAACGTTTCCAGATTCCGGTGGAGCTTTGCAGTTTCCGGCGGAGCTTCAAACAGAATCTGGGCACGAGCACGGGGAGGTTCCTCGTAGGAAGATGGTGTGTCTCGGGCATCTCCTTGCGGGGAGGTTTTTCCTTCTTCGTTTGATGTTAGGGCTTAGGCCGGGGACGTTGTCCTTAGCCTTCTGCGCGCCCTTTCACTTGACTTAGCGGTGGAAGGGTGGATTTGATTTCCTGTCGAATTCATTGTTTTTCTCTACTTTTTCAGGTGATCGTAGTGGCGATGGAGTCAGAGAGGGAAGTTATCCCCGTTACATCCAAGGAGGAAACTGTCTCCGAGGAGAGCAGTAGTGCAACGGCCTCGAGTTCTGCGTCCTCGAGCTCATCGGCTTCGAACTCCTCGAGCGAAGTCGAGGGGGAAGCGAGCGAAGCTGAGGAGGGAGAGGATTTTGAGGTCGTGGAGGAGGATGTAATGGAAGAGGATGCAGATGTGTTCTGCCCGGAAGAGTGGGAGGTGGCTGAGCCTTCCGAACATATCTCCATGTTTGCTAGGTCTGCTGCGGACGCCTTTACCGAGGTGGGGCCAGCGGGTGAATGGAGAGTGCTTTTGCCTAATTCGGATGAGCGGGTCTGCTCGAGCTTCGGGGACTGCTTCGCGATGTATGAATATGCTTTCAAGGAATTGGGGCTGAGGTTGCCCTTCACTGACTTCCAGCAGTCGGTGTTTGTGCATCTGAAGTTGGCGCCTTCCCAACTCCACCCCAATTCGCTAGCCTTTATACGGGCTTTTGAGTTGGTGTGCAAGCACCTTGCTCTGGGGACCACCATTCCTCTATTCTTTGCTGTTTTCCACCTACAGCAGCAGCTGGCGGGAAAAAGGTACGGATGAGTCTCTTTGAAGCAGCCCAAAAAGTTGTTCAAGCCGTTCTCGGAATCCATCCGGACGTTCAAGGGACGGTACTTCATCGTCGAGCCGTTGTCTGAGGTTGCCCAGGACAACGTGTACGTCTGGGAGGTGGAGGTGGATGAGAACGGAGATGAGTTGATCAACGAGGAAGGGAAGTATATCGGGGAGAGAGTGTACAAGTTCCCGATCCGCTGGACACCTGACCACTTCTCAAGGAAACCTAGTGCTTATGTCTTTGAGCCGAGCGCGCTACGCGGGCAGGATGCCGTGTCTTATAAGAGGTTGGTGAACTGGGTTAACTCTTTTTAGCTCGCGAGCTGTTGGACGAGCAAGGGTAACCCATCTTCGAGGAGGATGGTAGCCAGAGGGTCGAGCGCAGGTTTATCAATGTGAAGGCACTGCTGGAGTGCAAGACTCCTGCGGATGCTGAGAAGCTGCTCGGTAGTCATAGTTACTTAGATTTTGTTTATTTTATTTCCTTTCCCCGTAACTAACGTGCTTGTTTTTATTCGTGCAGGTGAGATGCCTCAAGCTCGTGATCGTGTGGTGAGGAACTCCATGGCGAGGGCCAAGGCTGGAGCGGCTCCTCCCAAGGCCCGTCCTGTTGGTGGTGCTCGCGCTCTTCCTCTTGCTCAAGTTGCGGTGGGGACCTCTGCTTCTTCTACTCCAGCTCCCCGGGATTCTCCACCGGCTCTGGCTGGGAGAGCGAAGTGGCAAAGGTCGTCGGATGCCGTGGACCTGACTCGGGCGCCTGAGAAAGGGAAGTTTGAGCTCCCTCCGTGCGTCCTTGACCGGAGGTTCTTTGAGGGCAACACTTTGGTCGTTCCGCGGGCAGAGTCACTCAACCTCGGAAGCATGGACCGAGCGAGCAAGAGGGCGATGGTGGCCCAGGATGCTTCTGCCATGGTGAGGATGCTGGAAATGGCGGCCGTTTATGCAGAAGGGGACTCTGTGCTTGAGGTTGAACTCACTACTGCCCGGGCCTCCGAGGCGTCCCTAAAGGAAGAAGTCAAGGGTGCTCGTGAGGCTAGGAAGAAGGCCGAAGAGGAGGCGGCCAAGCTAAAAGAGGAGGTCGCCAAGCTGAAGGCGGAGAAGAAGGCGGTCGAGGAGTTGAACAAGGAGCTGATGGCGGCCAATGCCCCGGGTGCTGATGAACCGGACGAGATCAAAGTGTTGAAAACTCGGGCTGAGCTGGTCGTCAGCATACTGCAGGCCGAGGAGGACGGCATTGCTGTGGCATCGGAGTCCTTTGAAAGTGCCGTGGCCCAGTTACGGGTGGTGAACCCTAGGCTCAACATTTCGACCAATGGTATCCACTACCTTGCACGAGTGGAGGATGATCGCATCGTCCTGCCCGCAGGCCTTGTTCTTGACACCCCTGAGGTTCAGCCCGAAGACCAGCCCGTGGAGGAGCAAGAGCCCGAGCCCGTGGCGACTGAGCATGTGGAAGGATGAGGATTTAGGTTGTTTTGATGTTGTTGTGTTTTGTCCGGCCTGCGTGCCGTTGATTAATTTGTAACTTATTTGATTTTTGGAGGGGGGCATGGCCCCCTTTTTTATGTAATATGCACAAACTTTGGCCTTTGTGGCCTTTTTATTTAATGCTCGGTTAGTGTTACAATTTTTGTTGTACTTTACATTAGTGCTGTACTTTACATTAGTTATGCATGTGTGGCTGCCCGTCGGAGGGTGTGTCCGTTAGTGGAGCTTTGTTGGTTGCGGTATAGGGCAAGCAAGCAAAAAGATTTGGAAGTATTTTTCCGGGAATTATCGTGTCCACAGAGATCGGTGCTACTGAACTGCCGTTCGACAATCTCTAAGTTAATGAGTTTGGTTTTAAAATGGTTTAAAGCGTAAAAACAGAAAAGTAAATATAAACATAAAAATAATTCATTCTTCGAAGAGAAAAGACGTATTAAGCATGTATATATTCCACTCGTCACAAACTTAAACCAATCGACCAGTTACACTCAACTTACAATACTCCTCAATATCACCCGATATCGCTCACAATAGTGTTCATCTCTGACACACCGAGCTGAGAAACAACTGTATCACTCTCTTCGTCACTCTCGCGCACGAAGCCTCGAAATACGAAAGGCATTTAAGTTCTGACACCCATACGGATTGTTAGCTCTAAATCTATCTCTAGCATCCAGAAACTAACAGATAATCATCCCTAATCAAGATTTGCGATGTTTATCTTTAACACAACCCAAATCCCGCGCATAAAGCAAAAATCAGAAACAATCATCGATAAAGATTTGTAAAGCAAATTAAATATAACACCATGATCAACAAATATACATGAGATCTAAGTACAAACATATACAAACCCAACAAGATAGAGTTTACAAAAAGAGGAAAAAGAGATAAACCAACACTTCTCGAGTTGTCAAGCCGATCGATGAGAATCCACCTCCGATTTGACAAGATGCAAGCTCCATTTGTTGTTTTCAAGCTAATCCTATGAAGAAATGGAGTTTGATGGAGTTGGGAGCAAAAATCACCCAAAACCATCCCTAAAAATGTGTTTTTTTCACTAAATATGGACTGTCAAAGTCGCAGAGCGCGCTCAGTGCGCTACGGGCGCTCAGTGCGCTACGGGCGCTCAGCGCGCTCTTTTTAAAGTTAAACCGACTTAAAAGTGCGCTCAGCGGGCTTGGAGCGTGCTCAGCGCGCAACTCTATGGAATCTGCTTCATCCGGGGGCTTGGAGCGCGCTCAGCGCGCTCCAAGCATGCTTCCTGGGGCTTGGAGATCCAAACTTGTTTTCTTCATAACTTTTGAACCGTAATTCTGTTTTTCGCCCGGTTCGAAGCGTTGGAAAGCTTATTCAATGCTCTATACAACAATGGAAAAATCCCACTACTTGAATACCTACAAAAATGAGATAAAATCAATTAAACTCAATGATATTTACACGAATCGTAATATATACACTAAAATGTAACTATACGCATTTATAAACAAAACAGGGTTTATTCGTATGATATTTAACAAAAAGCAACG
The DNA here is from genome assembly GCA_022829125.1 of Lathyrus tuberosus. Lineage (NCBI taxonomy): Eukaryota > Viridiplantae > Streptophyta > Magnoliopsida > Fabales > Fabaceae > Lathyrus > Lathyrus tuberosus. Next base: position 1,205,066 of record JALAZF010000537.1, read on the forward strand.
ATAAGTGCAACAAAACATATATACAAAAATAGCTACAATTTGCACTTATCAACTCTCCCCAACTTACATAATTGTTTGTCCTCAAACAAAGCCAACAACTAAAGGAGCAAAAGTGAAATCCAAGAAATCACGCAACAACAAATTTTTACAAACGGAAAACAAATGCAATGGTTCAATCGAAAATGGTACACACAAAGTAAATACTTACCACTAAACTACAACGATAACATAATCACGAAACAAATGCTAAATACAAAAATCATGCCAAACATTCTAAAACAACACAAGTTCCAATGTGAATCACACCTAGCAAAAATAATCATCGGTAGATGACAAACATAAAATGAGGTACTTTCACTCACACAACAATCTTTCAAAGAAAAAACTAAATTATGCATCCATCCAAAAATTCACATTGAACATACAAAGGCAAGAATCACAAGGACTTTCAAGGTTGTAACGTGGTCGGGTAAACAAACAAGGGGCAATTTCTAAAGGTAATTGAAACAAAAACTTGCCTAAACCTAAGGGAGTGATCAACTCACAAAGATCCAAACACAAAATTTTAACCAACTTCTTCCACAAACCCAAGTGTTACACAACAACACTACTTATTTAGCACAATTATTGAAACTCTTTTTCTTTCCTTTTTCAAGGATTTTCTTTTTCTCCCTTTTTTTTTTCTTTCCTTTTCTTTTCTTTTGTCATATTTTTCTCTTTTTTCTTTTCTTTTTCAACCTCATAGCAACCAATAACATAAGTGAGAAAACATTGCTCTCCCCAACTTGAATTCAACCACATCATCATGTGAATACTCCCTACTTTCTAAGGCAAGGTAAAAATTCATGCAACAACACAAAGTTGAGGGTTCAAGAAAAAACAACAATCAAGATCCACACAAAAAATGAATTTAACACTCATAAACAAGAATCAAACTCAAACAACATGGATAATGACCAAAGGCTCAAAGGGTTTACAAATGATCACACACTCACAAGGTGAACTGACTATTTGGCTTAGGTGATTGTGCTCAAAATGAAAAAAATGCCTTGATCCTTTTCATGCATTCATATAAGCAATACAGACAAAAGATTCAACATAATAAAATCCAGTAAAACAAAATTGTCGGTATTCCGAGCATATAACAATGGAAGGCTTCCTCACAAAAAAGGTTGGGAACTAAAGTGATTCACAAAATGAACAAGAATACAAAAGAATGAATGGCATAGAAGTTTGTAAAAAGCCTAAGTATCATGAATATACTAAAGTCAAGAAAGCGATAAACACATACCTTGGACGCGTACCAAACTTTAAACACTATCATTACCACGCATTCGCAAGTTGAAATGATAAAAAATGGACAAACAACGAATGCGACTTCAAGCAATCGGACCAAAATTTGAGTCCAAACAACAACAAAAGAGTTAAAAAAATTACTAATAATTACTAATATATAAGGCCTTGGTGGAAGTGGGAAAAAGGGGGAACCAAGTGAACAATTAAAAGAATTCACTGGTTCAGCACAGCAGAGCGCGCTGAGCGCGCAGGCCCGCGCTGAGCGCGCTACACCAGAACCAGAAAAATTAGTACAGAAACAAGGTTCTGGTGTAGGCCTCCACTTAACACCTACATAATCTCATATACAAAAATTGGTCCAGAAAGACAGGGTGAAAATGAATTAAACAAGTTGTAAAGTGAAGATTTGAGAATTTTACGAACAATCCGAGTACAACTTGTTTAATGAATGTTCACCACACTACCTACGCCATAATGAAAAAGTAATAACGGAACAAAAAACGATAAAACATGCTTGTTTTATGTCGTAAGCTCGACGCCTATTATTTATACACACTTCTCCAAGTTGCCTCTTTACACGGTTAGCGCTCACCGACGATGAAACCTAACCAAACACTTAGCAAACGTGAAGAGAAACAAATAAATACACTAAATTTACAAGTATGCAAAACATGTAAAATTCACAAATATGGTAAACATATACAAGTATCAATATAAACAAGTGAAAATAGACAATATATACGATATCTACAAAACTCAAAAACAAAGAAACTATCGCAATGCGATTCAATAAAAACACCAATCCCCGTCAACGACGCCATTTTGTTGGTTGCGGTATAGGGCAAGCAAGCAAAAAGATTTGGAAGTATTTTTCCGAGAATTATCGTGTCCACAGAGATCGGTGCTACTGAACTGCCGTTCGACAATCTCTAAGTTAATGAGTTTGGTTTTAAAATGGTTTAAAGCGTAAAAACAGAAAAGTAAATATAAACATAAAAATAATTCATTCTTCGAAGAGAAAAGACGTATTAAGCATGTATATATTCCACTCGTCACAAACTTAAACCAATCGACCAGTTACACTCAACTTACAATACTCCTCAATATCACCCGGTATCGCTCACAATAGTGTTCATCTCTGACACACCGAGCTGAGAAACAACTGTATCACTCTCTTCGTCACTCTCGCGCACGAAGCCTCGAAATACGAAAGGCATTTAAGTTCTGACACCCATACGGATTGTTAGCTCTAAATCTATCTCTAGCATCCAGAAACTAACAGATAATCATCCCTAATCAAGATTTGCGATGTTTATCTCTAACACAACCCAAATCCCGCGCATAAAGCAAAAATCAGAAACAATCATCGATAAAGATTTGTAAAGCAAATTAAATATAACACCATGATCAACAAATATACATGAGATCTAAGTACAAACATATACAAACCCAACAAGATAGAGTTTATAAAAAGAGGAAAAAGAGATAAACCAACACTTCTCGAGTTGTCAAGCCGATCGATGAGAATCCACCTCCGATTCGACAAGATGCAAGCTCCATTTGTTGTTTTCAAGCTAATCCTATGAAGAAATGAAGTTTGATGGAGTTGGGAGCAAAAATCACCCAAAACCATCCCTAAAAATGTGTTTTTTTCACTAAATATGGACTGTCAAAGTCGCAGAGCGCGCTCAGCGCGCTCTTTTTAAAGTTAAACCGACTTAAAAGCGCGCTCAGCGGGCTTGGAGAGCGCTCAACGCTCAACTCTCTGGAATCTGCTTCATCCGGGGGCTTGGAGCGCGCTATCCAAACTTGTTTTCTTCATAACTTTTGAACCGTAATTCCGTTTTTCGCCCGGTTCGAAGCGTTGGAAAGCTTATTCAATGCTCTATACAACAATGGCAAAATCCCACTGCTTGAATACCTACAAAAATGAGATAAAATCAATTAAACTCAATGATATTTGCACGAATCGTAATATATACACTAAAATGTAACTATACGCATTTATAAACAAAACAGGGTTTATTCGTATGATATTTAACAAAAAGCAACGATAAGTGCAACAAAACATATATACAAAAATAGCTACAATTTGCACTTATCAAGCTTTCTTTTGAAAGATAGCTCTTTGTGTGTGAATTCGCCAGTGTGGGGAACTGGTCGAATAGCCGGGGAAAGTCCTGGCGAGGTTGCGGATCTCAGGTCGCGATTGAGGCCTGAGATCGCGGCGTGAACATTCCATCGCGAGCTGGGGTTCTGCTAATCATGGTACGTGGGCGAAGGCGGTGCTCGGTTGAGGACCGCCGACGAGCAGGGTTCTGGCTTGTTTGTTTGAGCGGGATTCTACTTTGTGTGCATGCGTCGTTTGTACCTGGACGAGCATGATGACCGTTAGGTGGTCCTTTGATGCGAGGAAGCCTATGGTTACTTTAGCTGTAGTATTGTTTAAGTTTCTCAGGGTTCCATGGTCGAGGGAGTGCCTCCCCGTTAAGGTTTTCGAGGAAGTATGCACCATTTCCCATTTTGGCACGGACTCTGTATGGCCCTTCCCAGTTGGCTGCTAGTTTGCCTTCACGAGAGTCCTTGTGGTTTCTTCGCAGGACAAGGCTGCCCACGTCGAACTCTCATCGTAAGACTTAGGCGTTGTGCCTGATTGCTATTTTTTGCTTAAGAGATGCTTCGCGAAGGGCTGCTCCTGTCCGGATTTCCTCGACGAGGTCGAGCTCTTCTCTCATCGCTTCGTTATTCATTTCCCCGTCTAGAGGTGATTCGGTCCTTCTGGACGGTACGTGGATTTTGATGCGTAAGACAGCCTCCATGCCATATGCTAAGCGGAAAGGCGTTTCCCCGGTGGTGGACTGGGGAGTAGTGCGATATGCCCATAAGACGTTGTGGAGCTCCTCGACCCAGGCTTTCTTCGTTTCATTCAGTCTTCATTTGAGGCCACGAAGGATGACGCGATTGGCCGCTTCCTCCTGCCCGTTAGTCTGGGGGTGCTCTACCGACGCAAAGTGTTGCTTTGTTCCGAGATGGACGACAAAGCCTTGGAACTTCTTGTCCGTGAATTGTGTTCCATTGTCCGTGACGATTGCTTGGGGAATCCCAAAACGGGCAAGGATATTCCGCTTGTAGAAGCGTAGAATGTTGAGGGCCGTTATCTTTGCCAAGGCTTCTGCTTCTATCCATTTTGTGAAATAATCTACGCCCACTATCAGGTATTTGTTTTGGCTAGACCCTGTCACGAAGGGTCCTAGGATGTCCAGGCCCCACCAGGCAAATGGCCACGGGGAGGTCAAGCTCTTAAGTTCGTTAGGTGGAGCTAGGTGCATATCCCCGTGCCGTTGGCATTTGTCACATTTCTTTACATGCTCCTTGGCGTCTTGCTGCATGGTTGGCCAATAATACCCTGCCCGGAGTGCCTTGCGGGCAAGGGACCTTCCTCCCAGGTGCTGGGCGTTAATGCCTTCGTGGATTTCTCGTAATACGTGGGGGAAAACCTCCTCCTCTATGCACTTGAGTAGTGGGATGGAGAAGCCCCTTCGGTAGAGTTTGTTTTCGAGGATGACGTACGAGCAAGCTCTTCGTCTGATGGTGCTGGCTTCCGTGGGGTCGTCCGGAAGTTCGTCCCTGGTGAGGTAGTTGTATATGGGCATCATCCAGCAGTCGCTGTCCCCGATCGCGTGCACGTGTAGGGTCGAGGACCCTTTATCAATGCTGGACCGGGGAAGTATCTCTTGGATGACTGACCTGCTTCCGCCTTTCCTCTTGGTGCTCGCTAGTTTGGACAAGACGTCTGCTCGCACGTTGTGTTCGCGGGGAACATGCCTTACTGCTACCGCCCTGAACTACGCCATTTTTTCCTTGACCAGGGTGAGGTATTCAGAGAGACTGTCGTTTTTGGCCTGATACTCCCCGGATATCTGGTGGGCTACTAGCTGGGAGTCCATGCAGATGACGATTTCTTCAGCCCCTAGGTCTTCGGCAAGGCGCAACCCGGCGAGGAAGGCCTCATACTCGGCCTGGTTGTTCGACGTGGGAAAGGACAATGTAAGAGAAGTCTCGACTATGGTCCCTTCTTCGTTCTCCAGAATTACTCCTGCCCCACTGCCGCTCGAGCTGGACGCTCCGTCCACGTAGATGGTCCATCTGTTTGCTATGTGGGGCGAGGAGTCTGAGAAGGTTACTTCCGCCACGAAGTCGGCCAGGGCTTGTGCTTTAAGAGCTTTTCTACTTTCATACCGGACGCGAATTCGAACAGCTCCAACGACCACTTGAGCATTCGACCGGCCATGTTTGGCCGGCCCAGTAATTGCTTGATGGGATGATCCGTCCTAACTACGATCGTGTGGGCCAAGAAATAGTGTCTCAGTCGTCTGGCAGTGTTGACGAGGGCCAATGCTACCTTCTCTATCTGTTGATATCGCAACTCCGCGTCCTGCAACGCTTTGCTCGTGAAGTATACTGGCTTTTGCCCGCCAGGATTCTCGCGAATGAGAACGGCGCTGACGGCCTCGGCAGTGACGGCTAGGTATAGGAACAAGATTTCCCTGGTATCTGGCCGTGATAACACGGGCGGTTTCGAAAGAGCTTGCTTCAAGTGAAGGAGGGATGCCTCGCACTCTTCGGTCCATTCAAACGCTGCTTCTTTTCTCAAGAGCTTGAAGAAAGGAAGGGCGTGTTGGGCGGATTTCGCGACGAAGCGGGACAATAAGGTGAGTACCCTGTTGAGAGACTGAATGTTCTTCTTAGACGTGGGCGTTGGGAACTCAGAGAATGCCCGACATTTGTCGGGGTTAGCCTCTATTCCTCATTCCGTTAGGTAGAAGCCAAGGAATTTTCCTGCCCGTACGCCGAACGTGCACTTCTCTGGGTTAAAACGCATTTGATACTTTCTCGCTTGCTAGAAAATTTTGCGAAGATGGGCGACATGGTCTAGCTCCTCGTGGGACTTGACGATCATGTCGTCCATGTATACCTCGAGCATGTCGCCTATTTGTCCTTGGAAGACTTTGTTCATCATCCGTTGGTACGTAGCGCCGGCGTTCTTCAGTCCGAAGGGCATTACATTGTAGTAATAGTTGCCCGATTCGGTCATGAAGGCCGTGTAAGTTTTATTGCTCGCGGCCATTGGGATTTGGTTATAGCCCGAGTAGGCGTCGAGGAACGATAAAAGTTTAAAACCTGCGAAGTTATCTACGAGCTTATCTATATTTGGGAGGGGGTAGACGTCCTTCCGACAGGCCTTATTAACATCGGTATAATCAACACACATCCTCCATTTGCCATTATTTTTTCTTACAAGTACAACATTTGAGAGCCATGTAGTGTATTTGGCCTCAGAAATAAACCTAGCTTCTAGAAGGTCTTTGACGGCTTTCTGCGCGGCTTCCATCTTCTCCGGGGACTGTTTCCTTCTGCGCTGGGCAACGGCTTTGACGACCGGATCGATCGTAAGCTGGTGACAAGTGACGGAAGGGTCCAATCCTGGCATTTGAGCGGCGCTCCATGCGAACAAGTCTGCGTTCTCCCGGAGGCACGCTTTCAGTTGTCTCTTGGCCAGGTCGGGGAGGTCTGCTCCGATCTTCACTCCCCGTTGGGGGTCTTCTCCGAACAGAACGATCTCGAAGTTGCCATCTGGGATAGGGCGTAAGAGATGGCCGCTGTTGTTGGATTGGCTGCCCGAAGTCGTCAGGTCTTTGGTGTGATCCTCCTCGCTGAAACGGCTGTCCAAGTCGATGGATTCGACCTGGGGGAGTGGCTTTGGCTGCTCGGAGCTGCTGGGCAAAGGAGGACGACCAGAGGTCCTCGGCCTTGCTGAGATGGTGCTTAGTCCTTTTGATGCTGCTTCAAAGCATCGACGGGCAGCTTCGATGTCGCCGTGGAGGGTGGCGACCATCCCTTCAGAAGTGTAGTATTTCATCTTGAGATGTACGGTGGAAGGCACTGCAATCAACTCTGCCAGGGTTGGCCTTCCAAAAATGCACTGATATAGTGACGGGCATTCAATTACCAGAAACTGTGCTTTGATTGCTCGGGTTGTCTTTCTTGAGCCGAAGGTCACGATGAGCTCTACGTAACCTCGGGGCCTTGTTACTGCTCCGTTGAATCCCTGTAGGTCGGATCCAACGTATGGAGTAAGGTGAGAGTCGTCCAACTGCAGTGTTTCGAACCAATGGTTGTACATGATATCAACTGAACTGCCCTGGTCCACGAGTATCCTGCGAACGTCGAAGTTCGCCATCCTTGCCTGGATGAGAAGCGGGATGCTTGAGTTCGGTGACCCGCCGAGGAGCTCCTCCTTGTAGAAGGAAATGGGAGAGGATCCTTTGTGAGTGGTATACAGCATGGTGACTTCGTTGGAGCTTTTGCTGATCAGTTGATCGAATTTCCTTTTGACTGAACCGACCGTGATTTTGTTGAATCCACCACCGGAGATGACCATGGCCGACGGGAAGGCCTCCCACGGGCTGTGAGTGCCGAGGAACATGGAGGCGGGCAGACTATCAGGGATACAGAAGTCTTCTGGCCGAGTTATGGACATGGCGATCTGTACGTTGGTGTCCTCGGCGGGCGGAGTCTCTTCTGCAGCTTTCTTGCTCTCCTGGGTTTCTTGCCGGGGAGCTTCTTTCTTCTTCGCGAACTGCTTCAGGTGGTCGTCGCGAATGAGGATTTCTATGGCATCTCTGAGGTGGATGCATTCTTCCGTCGTATGGCCGTGGCTCTTGTGGAAGCGGCAATACTTGGATTTATCTACACCCGGCCTGGCCGGCAGCTGTTTGGGGAAACGGACTCCCGCCTGCTTGAACTCTGAGTTGGCACATTCGGACAAGATTTTCTCCCTCGAGGTAGTGAGTGGGGTATAGTCATGGAACCGCCCAGAAGGCCCCCTCTGTTCGCGTGCGTCGCGAGGCCGATCGTCGCGTCTTTTATCTCCTTGACGGGATGTCGAGGGCTCTTCAGCTCTGGATGATCAGGCACCTTCTTGGTGACGGGAGGCCCGGACAGAGTGGGCAGCGACCTTCTCCTCGTACTGTATGTGCGACTGGGCTTGGTGGAGGAGAGCGTTGAGGTTCCTTGGCGGATCGAGGCCGATGGCTTTCGCGAAGTCTGAGCCGGGACGTAATCCCTGCTCGAGCAGGAATTTCTTCATCTCGTCGGTCGCTGGAACTTGGACAGCCTCCTTGTTGAACCGCTCAATGTAGTCCCGAAGAGGTTCATCTCTTCCCTGCACGACGGCTCCGAGGGACGCCTCAGTCTTTGGATGGCGTCGTGATGCGGTAAAGTGACGGGAGAAAATCCTCCCGAGCTGCCTCCAGGATGTGATGGATTTCTCAGGCAGCTGTTTGTACCAGGTCATTGCTCCCTTCCGGAGCGTGGTTGGGAACAGGCGGCATTTGACGGCTCCTCGTACACCTCTGTAGTCCAAAAGAGCATCTATGTTTTCTATGTGCTCGTCTGGGTCCTCGGTGCCATCATAAGTCCCTAGAGACGGAGGCTTCTCTAGTCGTTTAGGGAGACGTGTGGCCAGGATCCTGCAGGACAACGGGCCGCGAGGCTCGTCGTCGCTGTCCGAACTTGAAGTTGATGGCGACCGTTGTCTGCGCTCGCGGCGGCGGTCTCTGCGAGGTGAGGGTGATCGTGGCCGGTCGCGAGGTCTGACCGGTGGAGAATGCCTGTCCTGCCTCGTTCTCTTGTGTCTTGGTGGTGACCGATCCCGCGGGGAGATCTGGTCGCGCTTGCGAACGCGTCGTGGTTCAGGCTCACGCCTCGTCGTACGGTCTTCCTCGCGCCTAGGTGGCGGGCTTCTTGATCTCTGGTGTTTACTCTTGGGAGGAGAAGATCTTGGAAGAGATGCTTCCTCGAGGGCTCCTATCCTTTCTCCTTGCTGCAAGATAAGGAGGTTCGTGCGGTTGACAGCTTCCAGGAGAGCTGCAACGGCCAGGTCAGCGCTGGGAGGGCCAGGAATTGGCCGTTCCCCCAACGGTAGCTGTTTGCCTCCTTGCTCGGTGGGAGGAGGAGTTGGAGACGCAGTGGCCCTGTCCCGAAGGAAACGGGGATCAGAAAGTATCAACGAACTGCCGTCGGCGTCCATCTTGTTGACGGGAATGAGAACCGTAGCGTCAACACCTTTCGCGGAGTTCTGAGCGGCCATATGTGGGCGGATCAAGAAAGTATGTTTTGATCTTTCAGTTTCCGAGGAGGAAAGAAAGAAGGGGAGAACAAGGAGTTCCCACAGACGGCGCCATTGATCCGACATGTTCGAACTGGTCCACGTAAGCTGGTCGTCAGATGGCGAGATGCTCGGATGGAAGCTGGTCGTCAGGCGTGCAAAGTGTTCGGCTCGTGAATGAGGAGAGGAGGGGGTGTACCTGCAAGGCACTCCGACGCTCAAGTAAGAAAGGGTCAGAGAAAAAGGGGCAAGTACAAAGTGTATTCTTAGGGTGAAAATGTGATACCTGACCCTCTCAAGCGAGAGGGTTTATATAGAGCCCCCAGCGCGTGGCCAACGATCCTATTTTCAGGGCGAAATAACCGTTTTCCCCGAAGAATAGGTAACTGCCCAAACTAGCCGTTATGTCGGGCAGGGTGTCAGAAACTAGCCGTTATGTCGGGCATAAACGTGGTTCCGGGCACCTGTCCTTTGCTGTTCGAACAGCGAGAAAGCCGTGCGTGATGGGCATAGAAGCCGAGGAGGAACGTTGCGTTCCTTGCCCGGTTGGAGGGGCAGAAATGTCACTTTTGCCCCTCAGTGGATTGGGCTTTAGGCAATTTGGGCCGTTCTGGAGCAGAGGTGGATTGAGCCAATTCTAGCCATTGGTCCAGTCCAGAACAAATTGAATCTCACATACATACATACCTATAATTGTTACTACGAAGTGCCTTGCAGGTAGCTGATTTTGGCATCGGAGTGCCTTGCAGGTACACCTCATCGCCGTATCATCTTCACCAGAGCTGAAGATTTCACGACGCTGCTGGCCACTGTCATACTATCTGATCCAGGTACGATTAATTATTGAAAATTTAATTTAATTATGGTGTTAAACTTACATTATTTGTTGTACTATTGAATTTATCATGGAGCAAAACTTGCATTATTTGGTACTATGAAATTTTGATCTAGTAGGCCAATGAAATAATGAATCAGATGCCGTGTTGATACAAATATATGCTGTGATGAAACAAATATATCTACTTCCTTAATACTACCTCCGTTCTTTTATATAAGAGATAATTTACTTTTTAGGTTCATTGAATAATCAATGTATCTAGTCTATAAACCGACCAAATACATTGATTGTTCAATAAACCTAAAAATTGAATTGCCTCTTATATAAAAGAACGGAGATATTATTTAATGTAACAAAATAATAATTTAAATTATGTATTTTAATTTTGTCGCAACATTTTATTTTCTCATTCAACTAACATATGTAAAACACAAATCATTTATTTTTATCTAAATTAATTATAATTATTGGCTTTTAAATTTTTCATTCAACATAATTTCTTTTTTGTTTTTTCTTATTGCAATATAACTTATTTCGCATAACATTTACGTTAATATTTCTTTTTATTTATTCAAAATATAACTTATTTCACATAACATTTCTTTTTATTTATTCAAAATGGCAAACACCCGATTAAACAGGTATCCACTAGTTTCTATAATGTTCTGACATTTAAAGCATCCGAATTGTACACCTCTAGATTTCTATGTTTTTAACACACGCTTTACTTGGTCAGATTTTGATAACTTAGGCTTTAAAATCCTGTAATAAGATTTGCCTCTTAAACAATGACCTTTCAATGAATACAAAGTTCTGGTAATAAACATAGCCATCCCCAAACATTTGTTATTGATAGATTGCCTGCATAAGATAGAAACATTACATGTTTTTGTCAATATATTGTACAATAGACATCTCTAAATATGAGTAAGCTTTATCATATTTTTGTTCATACCAATATCTTTTTTTTTTTTTTAAAGTTAAGTTGATGGTTTATAAGAACCACCAACTTGTTTACAAAGAAAATACTACATTTGCTGCTGCCAAGGATCGAACCCCAGACCAGCAGTCTACACCCGCTCAGCCAGCAAGTGCCAACTGACCTTTCAATGAATACAAAGTTCTGGTAATAAACATAGCCATCCCCAAACATTTGTTATTGATAGATTGCCTGCATAAGATAGAAACATTACATGTTTTTGTCAATATATTGTACAATAGACATCTCTAAATATGAGTAAGCTTTATCATATTTTTGTTCATACCAATATCTTTTTTTTTTTTTTAAAGTTAAGTTGATGGTTTATAAGAACCACCAACTTGTTTACAAAGAAAATACTACATTTGCTGCTGCCAAGGATCGAACCCCAGACCAGCAGTCTACACCCGCTCAGCCAGCAAGTGCCAACTGAGCTACCCCACCCACCCAAATTCATACCAATATCTGAATATTAGTTACACCACATACGTGTTGTAAATTATTGACATTCATTTAGACCTAAATACACTAAATCTCCAACACTTGTTTTTATCTTATTACTTTATTAGGGATCCTCATATCATGAAAAAAATACTTGTTTTGAAGAAGCTTATATTGGAATTATCAAATCGAATGCAAATGCCACAAAGCGATGGCATATTCCTTATTTTTAAACAACTCCCGGAAAAATTATTTGTAAAACAGAGTTAATGTATTCTGTTAATTAATATAACAAGGTTGCGGCATACTAATTGGGCGAAACACAGCAAAATTAATCCTGATCCACCACAGTATAGTTAAAAAATGAAGTGACATTCATGTAAATACAATTAGCACCACATTATAGTTAAAAAATGAGGTGGTATACATGTAAATGCAATGGACAGCAACTTATGAGGGCTAAACCCAACCTTTTTTAAATGATTTACTAAGACATAGAGGATATATAGTAGTTATTAGTGAGAGACTGCACCTTAGGGAGATACAGCTAGTCAAATATAAGTTGGCACATTTCAGAGGCCCTTGGGACATTAGATAATCTTGAGACAGTGTTGAACTTCTCCTTTAGGTCCGGCGAAATATCAACAATAATCATTGTTTTCAAAACAAGTCCTTTTTGCAAAATATATTCTCCTAATAACAACTCATTTGGAAATCCTCGAAATCCTTTAAATTGAATAAAGCTCAGGTGTGATTCAAGACAACTAGGAACACAGGGCAGTGTGGCCCATTTTGGTAAGGGCGTTTGTTCCTGCAGACAGAAAAGACACAACATCACGACTTACACAAGATCCTATTAGATATATAGTAATGAATCGTGATACACATCCTCGCGAGGATTTGGGGGTGAGCATAAAACAAGGCTGTATGTAATCTATTTCATAAAAACATTGAATTGATAAATTTCACATTAAAGATTTAAGTGGTGTGCATTAATTTTAAATTTAACAAAACTTCAATCAAACAAACTTAAGAGATAAACAAACCTCTGTGTCATTACACGCCTCCTTGTCATTACAAACCTCCGTGTCATTTTGAATTATAAGAACTTGAAGCAAATGACATTTCTGAAGTAGGCTCAGAAGAGAATTCAAGCTGACCCACGGAAGAATGAGCTCTAGATGAAGTAAATGGCAAAAGTTTGGAAAATGTAGATCGGCAACGCAACCCAGTAACGACTGTGTTCACAACAAGTAGTAATGATGTAAGGTTAGCAAGTACAAAACTAACATATGAAGATAATATACCATATTATATCAGTAAAGACTGGGTTGTAGTAAGCATTATTGTTAGCGTAATATTAAAAGAATTGCATCAGGTGGATGGATTCCAAGAGTTAATTTATGTGTATGTTGAGTTGTTGACCATTGAAATACATTAATAACCGCTTATTCATTGTGATATTACTTGAGCCACTTAACTGACTCCAGGTCAATTCACAGATTTGTGATTCAAGATTTCCCTTCATACCAAATTCTATTTGAAGAGTTTCATAATATTAAAGAATTCCCTTCTAAGTCATTTGAAGGATTTGAGTCTCGAATTACTTATGATGCAAAAAATATGTAAGTGTACTGACAAGAATTTTAACACAAATTTCATATACTTGTCCTTTGTATATCAAAGTAGATCACTAGAAAATAAGAACGTGTCTTAAACAAGAAATAAGTACATAACTTTAACTCTGATATCTAAAAATTATACCTTTGTTGCAGAACGACTAAAAACTAAATGTTTTATTCCAGAGAGAGCTTGGAGCAGCTTGATTAAAGTGAAGGCAGAGGCATTTGAGCTATCGAGGGAAGCTTTCTCCATGTTTTGCAAGTTAGGAGCATCACTATAAGCATCACTGATGCTGAGGTACTTAAGATGAAGCACTTCAGTTTCAACGGAAGTCCCAAGGTCGGAATTGTAAACAGTGATTTTTATCATCTTCAACGAAGGTGGCACACAAAGAGATGGCGTGAAAATTCTACTGTAATCCTCAGCATAAAAGTAAATATCCAGTTTTTCCAGGCCAGTACAGCCATTGAGGAAGATATTCAGGGAAGTCACATCCATACCACGGATGTTAAGTCGCAGCTTCTTTAGGGATGGTAAATTACAAAACTCGGCTTGTTGCAAATCAAAACAGAGTGCGCCTTCAAGACTATTAAGTTAAGAATAGTGTTAAGATAGCCATATTAACAATATAGTCATGCGATTTGACATGCAAAATTCGACATGCAAAATAAAAGATGAAGAAGAATTTTAAAAGCGAAAATAAAAGTATTAAAATGAATTGAACCTGAGGGAGACGAGATTAGAACAGTTGGAGATCTGATTTGGAATCTGAAAGCAAGAACCGTCTATAGTGTAGAGCGTGAGGTCCAGTTGTTTGATGAGGGGTCCCATTACGGATTGGATCCAAGTGTTAACGTTGGTGGTGCACAGTCTATGGTCAGTGAGAGATTTAGTAAGAGAGAGGCTCATCTTCTCAAGTTTATAAGACTGAAGGAGACAGATAAAACTGCTCATAAAAAGGAAAACCTTTTTGAAGTGCTTGAATGGTTTGGAATTAATTTGGATAAACTCGTCATCGGATAAATTGAGAACTGAGAGATGCTTCCAGATGTCACGCCACCTGTAAGAGAGAATGCTTGTTTGAACTGATGTTTTGCTTGATAGGAATGACAGGATGCGGATCAATAAAGGATCCGATAGACTACTGATCCTGTCTTCGTTTGCTTTTTGTTGTTTGGATTTCGACTCTTCTGCCATCGCGGTTTCTTCTGCTTTTTGTGGTTTAGACTCTGCAATGGATATCGAATCTATCAAACCCTAGAACTGTTTGGATATGTTTGCTGAAAGTTAGAAAGTGCCAATCACAAGGCTATGTGTAGTTTTTATTTCCTCTCAACCCTAGCAAAATAAAATTATTTTGTCTATATTAGATTTGTTAAAATATATTCAATGATTTGATTTTAAATTGAAAACCACGCAAACTGAATCAAATTGGATCTACAAACTTCATTACTTAATTATTTTTTTTGTTAAGATAATATATTTTATTGATTTTTTATTTTATCTTTCAATAATAATATTTATTAATTTAATTTATTTTTTAATGGAAAATATAATAATATATTAAAAGGGGGAAAAAGTTAGCTCTTTTAAATGCTTTAGTCGAAAAACGACTTAATATATAAGCAGGTCTTGCATTTTTGTGAATTTATGGTGCTTTGATGTGTTTGCTACTTTTTGCAGGAATTCTGGTTATTTTATCGCTAATCATTTCGACCTGATTTCGAAGTGGTGAAATTTCAAGATTTTGGTCCTGGGGCCTCTTGACCGCCCGGTGCTGCAGAGGCGGTTGGCAACCCAAAAATTCCATTTCTTCATTTCAAGTTCCAGAGAGTTGGCACTGCTGCGCCTCTCAATTTCGCCCGACGTTAGGATTGTTTCGCCCGGCGCTTGGGAAATTTCGCCCGGCGCTGCTTCATCCTTGTTTCCTCAAATTTTCCAGCATAGTTCCAGAGAGTTGGCTTTCCTACGCCTTCTGCTTTCGCCCGGCGCTCTTTGTCTTTCGCCCGGCGCTCTTTGTTTTTCGCCCGGCGCTTTTGCAAAAATATCTTTGCACTTTTGCTTTTTGGATGGCACGTGAGTTGAAAAGTGGGCTTCGCCCAGCGCCCTCTGCACCGCCCAGCGCCCCTTTCTGGGGAAAACCTCTATTTAGGCTAATGTTTGTATCATTTTGAGAGGACATCATACTACTTTTTCGTCTTCTCACTTGTAACTTAGATATTTTGGAGAGAAAAACTCCATTAAAACCCATTTTCTAGCTTTCTTAGTTTTTATGCTTCAATCCTTGATTATTGAAGATTGATGCTCCAAAAACTTTGTCCATTACTTGTTGTGCAAGCTACCATGAAGATGTGTAGCTAATCTCTCTTTTGTGTCAAGGTTAGATGTAGGTAAACCTTTTCTTTGTATGTATATGGATTGATTCTAGTTTGTGAACTTTTAGATGATGAATGTATGGTGAAAAACCTTGTTTCTATGTTTATTCTTTGTGTTGGTTCATGATTGAGAAATATGCTCCAACTCTTTACCTAGGTTTTTCATCCATCAATGTCCATTAGCTAGAGATAGTAATGTGTATTGATGTTCACCAAATATTGAACTTTAATGTTGTTATTTTGATAGTTTGTGTGAGAAATCAACAAAGGATCAAAATAGCAAAACTCACAATATGTGTTAGAGATAAACATATTGGGAGGATATGTGATTGTATTTATCATTTAACCAAGTTCACTAGCTTATCGATTATATACGTACAAAGTGGTTTGTCGAACCCTAATCTTGACATGCTTTTATAAACCGTTAAAACAATCTTTTTACCGCTTTTAATTAAATTTGAATGCAACCGCTACGAAACCAACCTAAAAACCCTTGTTACTTTAAGGCTTGAAACGTTACGACTGTAGAACGGCTGCGATATCACCGAACAATCTCTGTGTAACGATAACTAAATCCCGAACTCTATTTGTATTTCAACAAATTGGCGCCGTTGCCGGGGATTGTTATTTGATATTGCAAGCATTGCAATAGTTGTGAAGTTTTAGACTTGTTACAAATTTTCTTGTGCTTGTTGATTTGTTTTGTTTAAGTGTGCAGACTTTGTTTATGCGAGGGCAACTACCGGCAGACCAACTTCTATTCGATCCTGAGATTGAAAGAACCGCTCGTAGACTCAACAGCGGAACTAGACGGAGGAGGCAACTTGCGAGACAAAGACAAGAGCAAGAAGGAAGTTCTACTACAACACCACCACCATCATTCACACCAATCATGGCCAACCATGTGACGCCCCCAATCTAATACCCCCAATTAGCATGCATTTAAAGCAGTTAAAAGAAAAATTCAAAAATTGATCAGAGTACATTTGAAAACACGGCATAGAAAGGAGACATCCCATCAACGTAACCAAAATATACACATAACATGCAACACCTGCCCATAATGATATGCAACTGTGGGGTAGCAATCATACAGAGGAAACTTCGTTCCTTACACCCACTTTTCAGAAATTAGAAATAAAACGGAAAATCTAAAATCTGATTAACATATACACATATAAACAGTTTGTCATACATCAAGTAGCATATGTACAACCAAAATATAATATATCATCAGATATACAAAACAATAGCACTCGGCCACCCTAACTACCCGGAGTCACATATCAGAGCCGACCGACCCAAAATAATGAAGATGCAAAGCTTCACAAAAAGAATACCTCCAGCAAACCTAATCTGCAACGCCTCATAGAGCGTTATAAAACAGCAGAAGGGTGAGAAAAACAACCATAATATAATTGCATAAAATTATATATATTATCACAAAAATACACAAGCAACACCTTCTCACCACAAATGCTCAACAGTCGCATATAATATCACACGGTACAATTCTCACTTATCGTATACCACATCACATCAATCATTCACAATACAATCAAACACGTTCCAAGCACAATTACTCATGATTTATGCAATGCACATAGACCGACACAGCGACTCTATGCACATGCCATGCGGTACCGACTTCAAATCTTGTAATTCATTAGTCCCCCAGGAACTCTTGGAATCATCGCTCGTTACATAGAGTAACTCCCCGTCGGGCCTACGATGTTCCCCGTCGCTATAAACCAATATTTCAGGGCGAACGACGTTTATGGATTGCTTTCTACCAGTATTTCAGGGCGCACAATCCGATTGCTTTCTACCAGTATTTCAGGGCGCACAATCAATTGGGATTAATCGCTTCTACCAATATTTCATGGCGTAAGACTATAAAACTGATTCATCTATGAATCTTCCCATGCAAGAATACATATCATGATACTTGACACATTAATGACTCATGCCAACATCAAATACTCATGCATCAACAATATTCATGTATTTCAAGTGCACACAAAGTAATGCACACAATTGCCCAAAATGGCCATAAACACCAATATACCACACTTAGCATTTTCTTGCCTCTCGGCCACAAATCGTCATCACAACAGCACATAAGGCATACACATCCAAAGCACAAACGT
The DNA here is from genome assembly GCA_022829125.1 of Lathyrus tuberosus. NCBI lineage: Eukaryota > Viridiplantae > Streptophyta > Magnoliopsida > Fabales > Fabaceae > Lathyrus > Lathyrus tuberosus. The sequence goes on from JALAZF010000537.1 coordinate 1,222,938, forward strand.
ATAACACAATACAAGTCAAATACGCACTATTAAAAACGACAAAAGTCGAGATTCGACACTATTCACATTTTCCGACCAAATTTAATCGGCTAACGATTCTCAAAACCTCATATTCACAAAGTACAGTTCGATACCTTTCCAACGACACCAAGAATGCAAAAATCGGATAAACGGAACCAAAGTTACGGACAAAACCGAAAACACATTTTGAAAAATCACATTTTTGACATTCTCCTGTCCATACGCGTATCACTCATGCCCATACGCGTACGGACAGAACCCATTTCCTTCACAAATTCCTCGTTCCAAAACCCATACGCGTATTGGCCCATGGCTCGCCCATGTTACGCGTAATGCCAAGATTCATACGCGTATTGGCCCAAAAACAAGCCAATGATACGCGTATCGCCTTGGCTCATACGCGTATGGACATGCCCCTTACGCGTATGGCCAGAGCATACCCAGAAAAATTCTGCAGAACAATTTCTGCGTTTTCCAACCCAACATCAACCAATTTCTTCACCTAAAACTCAGAAAAACAGCAATTTGAAGTGTAATAGCATACCACAAACATGTATGAACAATCCACAATGCATTCAACAAGACTTTTACTACAATCAAATTCATTTCTAATCAATTTTTACACAATCTAGGTTTTACTAATATTCTCCAAATCAATCCAAAAACAACAACAAAACACATACATAATCGTATACAATCATAGAATAATCGAGTTTCGCACCCTTACCCGATTAATCGATTCCTAGAAATTGTTCTTGATGATTTTTCCACTCTTTCTCCAATTTTCTCTCTTCTCCTCTTTTCTTCTCTTTTTCCTTCTTTCTTCTTTCTTTCTCTCTATTTTTCTTTCCCTTTTCTTTTCTATTTTCTTTTCTTTCTTACTAACTTAGTAAAAATATCTATGAAATGTCCAAAATACCCCCACACTCAAATATCCCGCAAATGTTCCCAAAACGCGATAAAATATAATCACGACGAAAAATAACATATTTTCGCATAAAAGTCGAGAATAAAATAAAATAATAATAAAATAATCAAAAAGGACTCAACAAACAAAACTGGCAAAACTGGGGCGTTACAATTCTCCCCCACTTAGAAATTTTCGTCCTCGAAAATCTTACCTGATTCAAATAACTCTGGATACGATTCTCACATCCTACTCTCCAACTCCCACGTCAGATTACCATCAGCAGCGCCTCCCCACGCCACTTTCACAAGTGCAATCTCTTTACCCCTCAACCGCTTCACCTCGCGATCCACAATACTAACTGGTAAAGCCTCGACCGTAAGGTTATCTCTTACCTCAACCTCGTCCATAGGAATCACATGTGAAGGGTCTGAAACATACTTCCGCAACTGCGAAACATGAAACACATCATGCAAATTCGACAGATTCGGCGGTAACGCCACCCGATACGCTACAGCACCAACTCTCGCAGATATCTGGTAAGGACCAATAAATCGAGGAGTAAGTTTCTTAGATTTCAAAGCACGACCAACACCCGTAACCGGCGTAACCCTCAGAAATACGTGATCACCCTCTTGAAACTCAAGATCCTTCCGTCTCTTATCATGATAACTCTTCTGCCTACTCTGAGAAGCCTTCATTTTCTCACGAATAAACTTTACCTTTTCCGTCGTCTGTTGCACCAATTCCGGTCCAACCACAGAACTCTCACCTGTTTCGTGCCAACACAACGGCGTTCGACATCTTCGCCCATATAAAGCCTCAAAAGGTGCCATTCCAATACTAGAATGGAAACTGTTATTGTACGTGAACTCAACCAAAGCAAGATAACTGTCCCACGTACCACCTTGTTCCAAAACACACGATCTCAACAAATCCTCCAAAGACTGAATAGTTCTTTCGGTCTGACCATCCGTCTGCGGATGATAAGCCGAACTCAACTTCAATCTAGAACCCAAAGCCTTCTGTAGACTCTCCCAAAATCTCGATGTAAACCTCGGATCTCTATCAGAAACAATGCTCAACGGGACACCATGCAATTTCACAACCACACCGACATAAATCTCAGCTAACCTCTCCAAAGAAAAACTGATGTCAATCGGAATGAAATGCGCCGATTTAGTCAGCCTATCCACAATCACCCAAATAGCATTATGCCCTCGCTGAGTATTCGGTAATCCCGTTACAAAATCCATCGAAATGCTATCCCATTTCCACTCAGGAATGTCTAATGGTTGCAACAAACCACTAGGCCTCAAATGTTCCACTTTCGATTTCTGACAAGTTAAACAAGCATAAACAAATTGAGCCACATCCCTTTTCAAACCAGACCACCAGAAAATCTTCCTCAAATCTTGGTACATTTTATTCGCTCCGGGATGAATACTTAAAATACTCCGGTGTCCTTCCTCCAAAATCATTCTTTTCAACTCCGCATCGTCAGGAATACAAATACGATCACGAAATCTCAAAACGCCAAACTTATCAACCTTGAAATCCTCATTCTCGTTCATCATCAAATCAACAAATTTCAAATCCAGCTTTTGTTTCTCACAAATCGACAACAAAAACTCATTCGTAACTTTCAACATACCAAGTCTCACACTCACCGATGTCACTTCGCAAACTAAACTCAAGTCTCTAAATGATTCCAAAAGTTCCCACTCTTTCGCCATCAATGCGGACATATGCAAAGACTTACGGCTCAATGCATCGGCTACCACATTAGCTTTACCAGGATGGTAATTCAAGCCAAAGTCGTAGTCTTTCAAGAATTCCAACCATCTCTGTTGCCTCATGTTCAACTCTTTCTGATCAAATAGATATTTCAAGCTTTTATGATCACTAAAGACTTCGAACCTCGCACCATAGAGATAGTGTCTCCAAATCTTTAACACAAAAACCACAGCAGCTAATTCAAGATCATGAGTAGGATAGTTTTTCTCATGAACTCTTAATTGCCTTGAAGCATAAGCTACAACCTTACCTTCCTGCATCAAAACACCACCCAAACCAATTAAAGAAGCATCACAATACACAACGAATGGTTCATTAGGATTAGGTAAAATAAGAATCGGAGCTGTCGTCAATCTTCTCTTCAGCTCACAAAAACTCTCTTCACACTGAATATCCCAAATGAACGCTTTGCCCTTACAAGTCAACTGCGTCAAAGGTAATGCTAGCTTGGAAAAACCTTCAATGAACCTCCGATAATAACCAGCCAAACCCAAAAAGCTTCGAATTTCAGTAACGGATCTAGGAGCCTCCCATTGTAGAACTGCTTCTACTTTAGATGGATCCACAGTAATACCATTACCTGAAATCACGTGCCCGAGAAAACTCACCTCCGACAACCAAAATTCCCACTTGGACAATTTGGCAAAAAGCTTCCTTTCTCTCAAAACCTGCAAAACAATACGTAAATGCTCTGCATGTTCCTCACGAGAATTAGAATAGATTAAAATATCATCAATAAACACCACCACAAAACGATCCAAATGCTCGTGGAAAATCCGATTCATGTATTCCATGAACACACCAGGCGCATTAGAAACCCCGAACGGCATCACAGCAAACTCGTAATGCCCGTAGCGTGTCCTAAAGGCCGTCTTCTGAATATCTTCTTCTTTCACCCTTATCTGATGGTACCCCGATCTCAAGTCAATCTTACTAAATACACAAGCACCAACCAACTGATCCATCAGATCATCAATCCTTGGAAGCGGATATTTGTTCTTAATCGTCACTTTATTCAACTGGCGATAATCAATACATAATCGCATACTCCCTTCTTTCTTTTTCACCAACAAAACTGGAGCACCCCAAGGAGAAACACTTGGTCTTACGAACCTCTTTTCCAGTAAGTCATTCAACTGCTTTTTCAACTCCACCAATTCAGATGCCGACATTCGATAAGGTGCCATAGAAACAGGTCTAGTACCAGGGACTAGATCTATCGAGAATTCCACCTCTCTCTCCGGCGGTACATCTGAAATATCTTCAGGAAATACCTCAGGAAAATCACACACAACAGGAAACACTTCAAGAGAAACTTTACTCTCCACCGACAACGATGCAAACACACCGAACAACTGAGCCTCATCCGCCAAAAGTCTCTTCAACTCTTTGGTAGATAAGAAACTCGAGTCTTCGTCTTCCTCCAGAGAAGGAAACCTTACTAGCTTATGATAACAATCAATGTGAACCCGATTAAATTGTAACCAGTTCATTCCCAACACCACATCTAACCCTTCCAATGGTAAACACACCAAATCCATCACAAAATCTTTACCATAAATGGCTAAAGGACAATTTAGACAAACCATAGAAGTAGTTACTGATCCCATCGCTGGAGTATCAATAACCATCTCAACACCCATCACAGACAACACAAGATTCAAACTCTTCGCGCACTCAGACGAAATAAACGAATGAGTCGCTCCAGTATCAATAATAGCAATTAAAGGCGTATTATTAATAAAGCAAGTACCTCTAATCAAACGATCTGCATTCGAGGTCTGAGTTCCTGCTAGTGCAAACACTTTTCCTCCAGGTTGAGCCTGTCTTGGTTTCGTACACCTTGTACTAACATGACCAACTTCCCCACAATTATAACATGTAACTCCATTCTTCCTCCTACAATCAGCAGCCACATGACCTTTCAAACCACAACTAGCACACATATCCACATTATTCATTTTCCTCTTACATTCCGATATACGATGTCCTAAACCACCACAATTGTAACATTTCACAGCAGAATTCATTCCTCCACCACTAGGCTTCCTATCAAAAGCAAACTTCTGTTTCCCTTTGTCAACAGGGTTAACATAAGGCCTACCTCTGAACTGCCCCTTACCTTTCTTATCATTCAGATTCTTGTAATGAGTAGCACGTGCTTTGCTATCCTCATCAAAGATCCGACTCTTGTTCACCAACACTGAAAACTGTCTTATCTCCTGATAACCGATACCCTGCTTGATTTCTGGCCTCAAGCCATTCACAAACTTCAAACACTTCGACCTCTCTGAACCCGCTGTATTATAATTAGGACAGAACTTCACAAGTTCCTCAAACTTAGCAGCATAATCCGCAACAGAGGAATTATCCTGTTTCAGTTCAAGAAATTCAATTTCCTTCTTACCTCTCTCATCTTCCGGAAAATACTTTTCGAGAAAAGCATCTTTGAACACAGCCCACGTAACCACTATTTCATCCTCCTCAAACCTCTGAGAAGCATTTATCCACCAATCTTCAGCTTCCTTTTCCAGCACATGAGTACCAAACTGCACTTTCTGATCCTCGGAACACTTAATGAAACGGAAGATCTTCTCAATCTTCTTCAGCCAAATCTGTGCTCCCTCAGGATCATGAGTACCATTGAAGCTCGGTGGGTTATTCTTCTGAAACTTATCCATACTACGCGACTCCTCGTCCGCCGCAGCATTCGGTAAATTCTGCATCGCCTGCGCCATAGCTTGCATGGCCGCAGTCATAGCAGCATCACGTCTTCCAGCCATAATCTGAACGTTTCCAATGATAACAAATTATGGTTAAACAACAACTCGTCCAACGTAACTCGCCCAATATGCCAGACACAACAACCACAACAGACACAAACTGACACAAACAGCTCTGATACCACTTAATGTGACGCCCCCAATCTAATACCCCCAATTAGCATGCATTTAAAGCAGTTAAAAGAAAAATTCAAAAATTGATCAGAGTACATTTGAAAACACGGCATAGAAAGGAGACATCCCATCAACGTAACCAAAATATACACATAACATGCAACACCTGCCCATAATGATATGCAACTGTGGGGTAGCAATCATACAGAGGAAACTTCGTCCCTTACACCCACTTTTCAGAAATTAGAAATAAAACGGAAAATCTAAAATCTGATTAACATATACACATATAAACAGTTTGTCATACATCAAGTAGCATATGTACAACCAAAATATAATATATCATCAGATATACAAAACAATAGCACTCGGCCACCCTAACTACCCGGAGTCACATATCAGAGCCGACCGACCCAAAATAATGAAGATGCAAAGCTTCACAAAAAGAATACCTCCAGCAAACCTAATCTGCAACGCCTCATAGAGCGTTATAAAACAGCAGAAGGGTGAGAAAAACAACCATAATATAATTGCATAAAATTATATATATTATCACAAAAATACACAAGCAACACCTTCTCACCACAAATGCTCAACAGTCGCATATAATATCACACGGTACAATTCTCACTTATCGTATACCACATCACATCAATCATTCACAATACAATCAAACACGTTCCAAGCACAATTACTCATGATTTATGCAATGCACATAGACCGACACAACGACTCTATGCACATGCCATGCGGTACCGACTTCAAATCTTGTAATTCATTAGTCCCCCAGGAACTCTTGGAATCATCGCTCGTTACATAGAGTAACTCCCCGTCGGGCCTACGATGTTCCCCGTCGCTATAAACCAATATTTCAGGGCGAACGACGTTTATGGATTGCTTTCTACCAGTATTTCAGGGCGCACAATCCGATTGCTTTCTACCAGTATTTCAGGGCGCACAATCAATTGGGATTAATCGCTTCTACCAATATTTCATGGCGTAAGACTATAAAACTGATTCATCTATGAATCTTCCCATGCAAGAATACATATCATGATACTTGACACATTAATGACTCATGCCAACATCAAATACTCATGCATCAACAATATTCATGTATTTCAAGTGCACACAAAGTAATGCACACAATTGCCCAAAATGGCCACAAACACCAATATACCACACTTAGCATTTTCTTGCCTCTCGGCCACAAATCGTCATCACAACAGCACATAAGGCATACACATCCAAAGCACAAACGTATAACACAATACAAGTCAAATACGCACTATTAAAAACGACAAAAGTCGAGATTCGACACTATTCACATTTTCCGACCAAATTTAATCGGCTAACGATTCTCAAAACCTCATATTCACAAAGTACAGTTCGATACCTTTCCAACGACACCAAGAATGCAAAAATCGGATAAACGGAACCAAAGTTACGGACAAAACCGAAAACACATTTTGAAAAATCACATTTTTGACATTCTCCTGTCCATACGCGTATCACTCATGCCCATACGCGTACGGACAGAACCCATTTCCTTCACAAATTCCTCGTTCCAAAACCCATACGCGTATTGGCCCATGGCTCGCCCATGTTACGCGTAATGCCAAGATTCATACGCGTATTGGCCCAAAAACAAGCCAATGATACGCGTATCGCCTTGGCTCATACGCGTATGGACATGCCCCTTACGCGTATGGCCAGAGCATACCCAGAAAAATTCTGCAGAACAATTTCTGCGTTTTCCAACCCAACATCAACCAATTTCTTCACCTAAAACTCAGAAAAACAGCAATTTGAAGTGTAATAGCATACCACAAACATGTATGAACAATCCACAATGCATTCAACAAGACTTTTACTACAATCAAATTCATTTCTAATCAATTTTTACACAATCTAGGTTTTACTAATATTCTCCAAATCAATCCAAAAACAACAACAAAACACATACATAATCGTATACAATCATAGAATAATCGAGTTTCGCACCCTTACCCGATTAATCGATTCCTAGAAATTGTTCTTGATGATTTTTCCACTCTTTCTCCAATTTTCTCTCTTCTCCTCTTTTCTTCTCTTTTTCCTTCTTTCTTCTTTCTTTCTCTCTATTTTTCTTTCCCTTTTCTTTTCTATTTTCTTTTCTTTCTTACTAACTTAGTAAAAATATCTATGAAATGTCCAAAATACCCCCACACTCAAATATCCCGCAAATGTTCCCAAAACGCGATAAAATATAATCACGACGAAAAATAACATATTTTCGCATAAAAGTCGAGAATAAAATAAAATAATAATAAAATAATCAAAAAGGACTCAACAAACAAAACTGGCAAAACTGGGGCGTTACAAACCACCTCCACCTCCCGCATCCACACCTTGTGTGAACAGTCCACAACATACCGCTCAGTTTGCCAACAACAATCAAGGAAGGCAAGCCGAGATGAAAACTGGAACTTTGAACTTGTTGTATGGAAGTCCATTCACCGGAATGGGCCATGAAGACCCTTTTGCGTTTCTCACAAAATTCTATGAGATTGCATTAGCGGCCGGTGTAGATCCAGCACAAGAGTTACCTCTCTTTAAAAGATTATTTCCGCATGCTTTGCTTGGCAAGGCAAAGGATTGGTACCTCGATCAAACTCCCGCCGTGATGACCGATTGGAATGTCTTGGAGGAAAAATTTATTGAACGGTTCTTCTCTCATAACCGTTTCATGGAGTCAAAAACCGTAATTTCAGTGTTCTCTCAAGGAACCAATGAATCCCTCAATGAAGCATGGGAACGATTCAAGTCCATGCTTCACAAATGTAAAGGTCACGGGTTTGATGAGTTAACACAAATTCATATCTTCAAGAATGGTCTCCAACCGATTTGTAAGACTTTGTTGGATGCCACTGCGGGAGGAAGTTTGATGGCAAAGAATGTCGAGGAAGCAACTGATATTATCAATAGAATGACTCTAAACGATCTTCAAAGTCAAAGTCGTGGCAACTCTCAAAAGAAGCCCGGTGTCCTTGAATTGGGAACTAACGATGCGATCCTCGCGCAAAACAAGCTTATCTCTCAACAAGTGGAGCTTTTGACTCAACAAATCAAAGAAATGAAGGAGCCGAGCAAAAGTAAGCAAGTAGCTTGTTGTGAACTTTGTAAAGGGGAGCATGACACCGGATTTTGTCCTCCTCCGGGTTTTGAAGAAGTGAACTAAATGGCAAATCAAAGGGATTATCAAGGTAGACAACAACAACCTTACCAACAACAACACAATTCTCAAAAAAAGTATCAAGGAAATCAAGGATTTCAACCGCGAGCAAATTATCAAAATAATCAAGGTTATGGTGCCAGTCCTTCAAACCGGCAAAATCCGTATCAACCTCCACCACCTCCGGTTGCTAGCTTAAAGTTGGAAGACACTTTAAACCAATTCATGCAAATGTCAATGGCCAACCAAAAGAGTAGTGACGCGGCGATTAAGAATCTTGAAAACCAAGTGGGGCAACTTACCAAGCAAATTGCCGAACAACAATTGGGTCCTTCCTTTTCCGCGAATACTCAAGTGAATCCTAAGGAGCATTGCAAGGCGATTGTTACTAGAAGTAGGAAGGAGATGGAGAAAGAAAAGGAGAAAAATGTGGAGGAAGAAAAACTTGATGGTCTTGTGGAGGAATGTAGTGATGAGGAAGTAGTTGAAAATAAACGTGAAAGTGAAGGTGTAGTTGAAAATAAAAGTAATGACATGGTTGAAGTTGAAAATAATAGTGGTGAGGAGTTGAAGAAAAAAGAGAGACTTAGGAGAGTAAAGAAGGGAAAGGAACTAGTGAGCGCTATTCCGATCCAAAACTTACCATATCCTCATGCTCCTTCAAAGAAGGAAAATGAGAGGCACTATACGCGTTTCATGGACATCTTCAAGCAATTATCAGTTAACATTCCGTTTTCCGAAGCTTTGGAACAAATGCCAAAGTATGCAAAGTTCATGAAAGACATTCTCACGAAGAAGCGGAGGTATTCGGAACCGGAAACTATTATTCTTGACGCGAGTTGTAGTGCCATCATCCAAAGAACTCTTCCTAAAAAAGAAGTTGACCCGGGGCGTGTGACTTTGCCGGTTACCATTGGTGACGTCTATGTTGGAAAGGGCTTAATTGATTTAGGCTCAAGCATTAATCTTATCCCATTGTCCATTGTAAAGAAGCTTGGGAACATTGAGATGAAAGCCATTCGTATGACTTTACAATTGGCCGACAAGTCCACAACTCATCCTCATGGGTTAGCTCAAGATGTCTTGGTAAAAGTTGACAAATTTTTCTTCCCGGTTGATTTTGTTGTTATCGATATGGAGGAAGATGAAGATGCACCTTTAATTCTTGGCCGACCTTTCATGAAAACTGCCCGAATGATGATTGATGTGGATGACGGTTTAATGAAGGTGAGGGTTCAAAATGAAGAGGTTTGTTTTGATCTTTTCGAAGCTATGAAGCATTCAAAGGATAAACATGATAGCTTTCAGATCGATGCAATTGAAGAAGCAACGTTGAAGGTATCTAAGCATGTACATGAAATCTCTCCTTTAGAAATGGTTCTTAATGATTCTTTTGAAGTGTTTTCTGAAGAAGAAGAAAGAGCTCTTGAGGATTGTTTAAAAGAACTTGAATCCCTCAAAGAGTTGCAACCTTGGGAGGTAGAACCGGAAGAGTTAAAGAAGGATGTGAAAGATGAGAAGTCACCGCTTGAATTGAAGGTCTTGCCTTCCAATTTAAAATACGCTTTTCTTGATGACGGTGGTAACAAGCCGGTTATCATTAGTAACGTGTTGTCCAAAAAAGAGGAAGACCGTCTAATTCATGTTTTGAAGAAAAACCAAGATGCTATAGGTTGGGTCCTTTTCGATTTAAAAGGAATTAGCCGGCTTATTGCATGCATCGTATCTTGATGGAAGAAGATTTCAAGGCGGTAGCCCAACCGTAACGCCGCTTGAACCCAACAATGAAAGAGGTGGTGAGAAAATAAGTGGTTAAGCGATTGGAAGCCGATATGATTTACCCGATTTCCGATAGCGCTTGGGTTAGTCCAGTCCATGTTGTGCCAAAAAAGGGAGGTATGACCGTGATTCGTAACGAAAAAAATGAGTTGGTCCCGACAAAAACAGTGACGGGGTGGAGGATGTGCATTGATTATAGAAAGCTCAACACCGCGACAAGGAAAGATTATTTTCCATTACCATTTATGGACCAAATGTTAGAGAGGTTGTCCGGGCAGCAATTCTATTGTTTCTTGGATGGATATTCGGAGTATAACCAAATTGCGGTTGACCCGGCGGATCATGAGAAGACGGCCTTTACTTGTCCCTTTGGCATTTTTGCGTATCGTAAGATGCCTTTTGGTTTATGTAATGCGTCGACAACTTTCCAACGGTGCATTCAAGCTATCTTCTCCGACCTAATAGAAAAAACGATGGAAGTGTTCATGGACGACTTTTCGGTTTTTGGAGGCTCATTTGATTTATGCTTGACAAATTTGGAAATCGTCTTAGAGAGGTGTGTGAAGACAAATCTAGTGCTAAATTGGGAGAAGTGTCACTTTATGGTGACGGAGGGAATTGTGCTCAGCCACAAAGTTTCGTCCAAAGGCCTTAAGGTTGATAGAGAGAAAGTTGAAGTGATAGAGAAGTTGCCTCCTCCGACCAACATAAAAGGGATCCGAAGTTTCCTTGGGCATGCCGGATTTTATCGGCGTTTTATCAAAGACTTTGCAAAGGTGGCTAGACCATTGAGCAACTTGCTAAGTAAGGAACAGGTATTTCTTTTTAACGATGATTGCCTTCGCGCTTTCGAAATTTTAAAAGAAAAGTTAGTTACCGCTCCAATAATAATCGCTCCTAATTGGACCAAAAATTTTGAACTTATGTGCGATGCGAGTGATTATGCTGTTGGAGCGGTACTTGGTCAGAGGAAGGAAAAAAGTTTCCATGCCATACACTATGCAAGTAAAGTTTTAAATGAGGCACAAGTTAATTATGCCACAACCGAAAAAGAATTACTTGTTATTGTGTATGCGCTTGAGAAAGTTAGATCCTACCTTATCGGGTCAAAAGTTGTTGTTTACACCGACCATTCGGCGATCAAGTATTTGCTTACCAAACCGGATTCGAAGCAAAGGCTCATCCGATGGATCCTTTTATTACAAGAGTTTGATTTAGAAATAAAAGATAAAAAGGGGTCGGAAAATTTGGTGGCAGATCACTTGTCTCGCCTTGTCAATGTTGAGGTCACCATCGCTGAAAAGGAAATCCAAGAGGAATTTCCTGATGAAAAACTTTTTAAAGTCCAAGTTAGGCCTTGGTTTGCAGATTTTGCTAACCATAAGGCTACTGGTTGGGTGCCCGAAGACCTAACTTGGAACCAAAAAAAGAAGTTCCTTTCGGATGCTAGCTACTACGTTTGGGACGACCCGTATTTGTTTAAGTTAGGAAGTGACAACCTTTTGAGAAGGTGTGTCACGAGCGATGAGGCTCAAAGCATTCTTTGGCATTGCCACAACTCGCCGTATGAAGGCCATTTTAATGGTGCAAGGACGGCCACTAAAGTCCTTCAATCGGGCTTTTATTGGCCCTCTCTTTTTAAAGACGCACATCTCCATGCCAAAAGTTGTGACATGTGCCAAAGAACAGGTGGAATTGGACAACATGATGAAATGCCTCTCCAAAACATACAAGAGGTAGAAATTTTTTATTGTTGGGGTATCGATTTTGTTGGTCCATTTCCACCATCTTTTGGTAATGAATACATGTTGGTAGCTGTTGACTACGTTTCAAAATGGGTTGAGGCGATTGCCTCACCTAAGGCTGATGGCAAAACAGTGATAAATTTTTTAAAGAAATACATTTTTTCCCGTTTTGGCACTCCTCGGGTGCTCATTAGCGATGGCGGGTCGCACTTTTGTAATACACCTCTCGAAAATGTCTTAAAACACTATGGTGTATCACATAAGGTGGCGACCCCTTACCACCCGCAGTCGAACGGTCAGGCTGAGGTAACAAACCGTGAGGTCAAAAGAATCCTTGAAAAAACAGTGTCAAGTTCGAAAAAGGATTGGTCGCAAAAATTGGACGAGGCTTTGTGGGCATATCACACTGCTTACAAAGCTCCAATTGGTCTAACTCCGTTTCAATTGGTTTATGGCAAAACTTGCCATTTACCGGTTGAATTGGAGCACAAGGCCTTGTGGGCTTTAAAAATGTTAAATTTTGACAAGGACTTGGCCGGTACCAAAAGAAAAGTGCAACTTCTTGAGCTGGAAGAAATGTGTAATGCCGCATACCACTCAAGTTGGTTGTATAAAGAAAAAGTGAAAGAATACCATGACAAGAAGCTCCGACAAAAGGACTTCAAGGCTGGACAATTGGTGTTATTGTTTAACTCTCGGTTAAGACTCTTTCCGAGAAAATTAAAGTCCAAGTGGTCCGGGATTTTTCGTGTGAAGGAAGTGAATGACTTTGGAGCGGTTGTTATCGAAGACTTGGAAAAGAAGGACTCTTGGACCGTAAACGGTCAGCGTCTAAAAATTTACCTTCTAGGGAATTTCGATCGCGCTTCTAGTTCTGTTCTCCTTGATGTTCTTAATTGAGCATCTTGGACCGTCGAGCTTATCCGACATTAAACAAGCGCTTGTTGGGAGGCACCCCAACATTGTAAGTATTCCCTTTAATTTCTTGATTTTTAGTGTTTTTGAGTGTTACTTTACCTTGTGGTGTTGTGTAAATTTTTCTGCACTAATTAAGAAGGAGCTTTGGTGCACTTGCTGATTTGCTGCACCAAAGCAGAGAAAATTTTTCTGGTGTAAAGCGCCCGGCGCTTGAATCATGTCGCCCGTCGGTTGTGTGTTTGATGGCCCCTCCTGGGCCAGGCGTGAGAGTATGGGGGGAGAGCAAATGTTTTGTCTTTTGAATTGTTTTACTGAGGTTTTTAATTTTAATTATTATGACTTTATTGGGGCTTTGACCATTGTGCCCCTCCTTGCTTTAAAACCCTTGGAAAGTGTTTTGTGGTTTTTTCTCTCATTTGGAAAACCAACGTATTGTCTCTCCCTCTGCTCTCACGAATTCTCAACTGCAGTTTCTTTTTCTCAGCACTCAAGGTATGCATGTTATTGTTTTGCTTGGAATCATGTTCTTTTCATCATTGTGTCATTAAAAACCTTTTGGGTTGTTTGATTTTGGAGATGAATTACCCAAACCCTCACTCAATTTCATTTTCTGATTGAGAAACAATTTATTTTTGAAGCAAATTGCATGTTCTGATTTTCTTTCTTGATTCCTGTTAATTTTCTGGTGTGGGTTTGGGGTTTGATAAATTTCTGGTATGGTTTTGTAAAATTTTGCTGCTGCTGATGTGTTGAATTTTTCTGGTTTTCGTGATGCCGCCCGGCCCTTTAGAGGCGCTGCATCGCCTGTTTATCGCCCGACGGTTGAGGGGCGATGTGTCGCCTGCATGTCGCCCGGTGGTTTAGGGGCGTTTTGCCCAGTTCTGTCTTTGCATGCTGTTCCATTCTTGTTGTCTGACAGGGCTGATGTCTTTTGTCTTTGCATGCTGTTATTGTTGTTTTTGTTGCAGATGGCTTCTTTTGGACCTCAACGACGAAGAACAAAGAAGAGAAGTGTAGAATCCACATCCAATGTTCCAGCGAAATTCGACAGCTCCCGATTTATCTCCGCTTACCATGAGTCACGGATCAAGTCTCTAGAGGGCAGAACTGTCCTCTCTGAGAAGAAGTTTGCTATCAACCGTGAGGGGGATTATCGGCGAATTCAGGCCATATTTGAAAAGAAAAGGTGGGACGTTTTGTTGAACCCTGCTGATCGTGTTTGCTATCAACTGATAAGAGAATTTTATGCAAACGCGATTCAGCTCGAAGATGAATTTTACAGGTCAAAACCTACATAAGGGGCAGGGAAATTAACTTTACCCGAGATGCCATCAACAAAATCTTGGGAAATCCGAGTTCCTTGGGTAGCTTGCAGACCGACGAGTACTCGAAACTGTTAACAAATTTGCATGATCACGAGGCTGTTGGTAGTGTGTTGTTAAAACCGGGGTGCAGGGTGGATAAAAACGCTAAAGGGGAGCCGATTAAGTATAGTCGGAAGTACATGACTCTGGAGGCACAGGCCGTCCTCCTTTTGTTGTGTTACAATGTCAAGCCGCGACATCACCGATCTTCTGTCCCGCTTGATGTAGCACTCCTCATGTACTGTATTATGACGGATAAGGAGCTGGATGTTGCCAGGGTCATAGCGGGGGAAATGAAAAATTTTGTTGAAAATACCCGGAGGCCTGGAGTTCATGATGATGCTCCTATTATTTTTCCTTGTTTGGTTCAATCTTTGATCTACAAAACTGATATCCTCATTCCAGGTGTGATTAACGAAAACCTGAAGTTTTTGGTTGATGACAATTATTTGGATCGATTTTGTAAACCAAAGGAGGAAAGGAAGAAAAAGGCAGCAGCAGAGAAGGGAAGTAGTTCAGGTGTCCAGGCGGATACGGGTGACTCATCCGTTTTCGATATGAAAGCGACATTCAACTACACTTGGGACATAGGTGAGTCACTCAACAGGTCTAACCAATTTAATTTTGATTGTATGCAGCAGTTATATCATTATCAGACGCACCCGGCGGAGTACCTTCCTTTTCCTACAAGGGAGGCGTACGACGCTTATGCAAATTGGCCTGGGGACAGGCGCCCATTCTTTTCGGAGGGGGCAAGCACCGGTGGTGTTGTTGCGGAGGATAATGATGATGATGATGATGATGATGATGATGATGATGATGATGATGACGATGGTGATGATGGCATGGATGAGATGCAGGATGATCTCAATGAGTTGATTAATTAGGCTTCAAAGTGAAGTAATTTAATTTTATTTTCAGTTTTAGTATGAACTTTTATTTTCAGTTTTAGTATGAACTATTGTTTCAGTTTTTAGTATGTACTTTTGGATCGCTGTGGCGAGTACATTTTCAGGTGTTATGAGCACCATAATTATAATATTTTAAGTTGGTTAATTTTGGTTTAGTATAAATTATGTTTATATAGTGTTGAATTTTTTTTTTATTATGATGGTTGTCCTTGAAATGTTGGAAAATTTTGTGTGTTAACACAAGGAAGAGAAAAGAATACCTTGTTGGCTTTCAACATGGATGGTGATGATATTATTCTTGATGGTGTGCACAACCAAAGTTTGGAATTTTGTGTGGTAGAATCATTGTGTGAATGTGAAGTTTTTTTTCTTGTTGTAAAGTTTGTCAATGCAATGTTTGGTAAACTCTTGTTCGATGTGATTCAATTAGGACATAACCATATATGTGAGTGCCCTCCGTTGTTCAAACAGAAAATTAATGAGGGATTTTAGTAATTGTTGCTTACTCAAACTTTTTATGTTTAATCTTACTTTTTGTTTTGAATTATGGAAACTGTGAAATGATCAAGGCAATTTTTGAGTATTATGAGTAGAACCACTTTTCCAAAAATTCACTTCAATATTACCTTGTGAGTGTGTGAACATTTGATACCTCTCTTGAGACTAAAATGAAAAATTTTGTTTTTTTTTAAGCACAAACCCTTACTTTAACCGTTTGAATGAGCTTTTTGAATTGAGACATAATATTGTTGAAGTTGGGGAGATTGGTTCATTTTGATAAGAGAAGAAGGAATTGTGGGCAATGCATTCTCAAAAGATTGAAATAGAAAAATTGATAAAAAAAAAGGGGAAGAAAAAGATATAAATAAATAAATAAAATTGTGAAATTCATAAGGAAGTGAGATAGAATGCATTGTGAGAAAAGTTGGGAAGTTTGAGCATAAAGGATAGTTTCGAAACAGAAAATGCTCTTCACGAAATATACCCCTTTCGTGTTCAAAGGCCGTGTAAATATGTCCCTTATTTTTTAACCCGGCCAAGTTTCAACCTATAAAAGTCCTTTTGTGATCATTGTTTCCATTTTTGCTTGATTAATTGTGAGATGAGTGCATAAATTGTTTTGGATGTGGCACTGTTGCTTTGAGTTTGTTTTGTCCTTTGTATATATTGAGCTAGGCTCATTTGAATAAGTTAGGTGATTCATTTCGAACTTGAGGATACTTTGTGTTGCAATGTATAATTTTATGATTGGGATGAAGTCATATTCATGTTTTGTTCCTATGTATATTTTGAAAAATTTTGCGCATGCATCTTTCGAGTTTGAACCATTTATGGTTTCGGGTAATTTGGTATTTGGAAATCTTGTTTGTGTTTGTTTAACACTTACTTTTGTTTGAGGACAAACAAATATGCAAGTTGGAGAGAGTTGTTAGGTGTGAAAATGTGTTTATTTTCACAGTTTATTTTTACATCTTTTTAGCTCTTTTAAATGCTTTAATCGAAAAATGACTTAATATTTAAGCAGGTCTTGCATTTTTGTGAATTTATGGTGCTTTGATGTGTTTGCTACTTTTTGCAGGAATTCTGGTTATTTTATCGCTAATCATTTCGACCTGATTTCGAAGTGGTGAAATTTCAAGATTTTGGTCCTGGGGCCTCTTGATCGCCCGACACTGCAGAGGCGGTTGGCAGCCCAAAAATTCCATTTCTTCACTTCAAGTTCAAGAGAGTTGGCACTGCTGCGCCTCTCAATTTCACCCGGCGTTAGGATTTGATTCGCCCGGCGCTTGGGAAATTTCGCCCGGCGCTCCACAGGCGCTGCTTCATCCTTGTTTCCTCAAATTTTCCAGCATAGTTCCAGAGAGTTGGCTTTCCTACGCCTTCTGCTTTCGCCCGGCGCTCTTTGTTTTTCGCCCGGCGCTTTTGCAAAAATATCTTTGCACTTTTGCTTTTTGGCTGGCACGTGAGTTGAAAAGTGGGCTTCGCCCAGCGCCCTCTGCACCGCCCAGCGCCCCTTTCTGGGGAAAACCTCTATTTAGGCTAATGTTTGTATCATTTTGAGAGGACATCATACTACTTTTTCATCTTCTCACTTGTAACTTAGATATTTTGGAGAGAAAAACTCCATTAAAACCCATTTTCTAGCTTTCTTAGTTTTTATGCTTCAATCCTTGATTATTGAAGATTGATGCTCCAAAAACTTTGTCCATTACTTGTTGTGCAAGCTACCATGAAGATGTGTAGCTAATCTCTCTTTTGTGTCAAGGTTAGATGTAGGTAAACCTTTTCTTTGTATGTATATGGATTGATTCTAGTTTGTGAACTTTTAGATGATGAATGTATGGTGAAAAACCTTGTTTCTATGTTTATTCTTTGTGTTGGTTCATGATTGAGAAATATGCTCC
Source organism: Lathyrus tuberosus (assembly GCA_022829125.1). Taxonomy (NCBI): domain Eukaryota; kingdom Viridiplantae; phylum Streptophyta; class Magnoliopsida; order Fabales; family Fabaceae; genus Lathyrus; species Lathyrus tuberosus. The sequence goes on from JALAZF010000537.1 coordinate 1,240,896, forward strand.
AACTCTTTACCTAGGTTTTTCATCCATCAATGTCCATTAGCTAGAGATAGTAATGTGTATTGATGTTCACCAAATATTGAACTTTAATGTTGTTATTTTGATAGTTTGTGTGAGAAATCAACAAAGGATCAAAATGGCAAAACTCACAATACGTGTTACAGATAAACATATTGGGAGGATATGTGATTGTATTTATCATTTAACCAAGTTCACTAGCTTATCGATTATATACGTACAAAGTGGTTTGTCGAACCCTAATCTTGACATGCTTTTATAAACCGTTAAAACAATCTTTTTACCGCTTTTAATTATATTTGAATGCAACCGCTATGAAACCAACCTAAAAACCCTTGTTACTTTAAGGCTTGAAACGTTACGGCTGTAGAACGGCTGCGATATCACTGAACAATCTCTGTGAAACGATAACTAAATCCTGAACTCTATTTGTATTTCAACAGTAGTCCACTTCCCAGGGCGATGAAGTGGCAATACAAGCAAGGGAAGCAGAAGGTTGATGAGATTAGGGCAATGCTGGATGGATTGACACCTACTGATGTCATTTGACGCCCGTTTGAGGATCACAGACAGACCATACCATTTACTGATATTTGCATGTATAGGGGTGGCCTGAAGTGGTATGTGTCGCTCCCGGGATTTTCATCCAAGTACAAACGCGAAAGTGGCACCGAAACAGAGTCGCCAGCAATGTGTATTTATCCCAAGAGAGGGAAAGGAAACACCGCATAAACCTGAGGGGAAGGAAAGAGCATGGTCTTGCGACCAAGAGATCTGGGTTCGGGAGTCGGTTACGCGTGAGGAAGGTATTAGCACCCCCACGCGTCCATCGTACCCGATGGGATCCACGCTTGCTTGTCTCGATCAAAGAGTGTCGTCGTCTGGAGCTCCACTGCTACCTGGAAAGGGAAAGGAACGGGAAAAAGGAAAAGGAAAAGAGAGAGAAAAAGAAACAAATGTAGGGAAAATAAAAGAAGTGCTCGCATGAGCCCTACCCCACTGCCTACGTATCTCATCGGGAGCATGAGAATCAGAGCGACGTAGTTCCCCTCACTAGGGGTGGATTGTGTTTTTTAGGGAATGACTTACGTTCTGCTCATGTGTTGCAGACTCGCTTAATCGAGTGTGTTACCGTCTTGCAAGAGAACGAGTAGAAGCACGTTCGTACGCTGAGAGTGAGTGAGATGAGAAGATAATTCCCGAAGGAAAGACGTTACTGTATGTTTGAAGTTTTTTAGAAAGAAGTGTTTTGATTGTTTTGTGTTTTGTAACGCACATTGTATTTAAGTCCCTCATGTAAGATCGAATGTCTCACATAACGACCCGAGATGGGATGCACGCTAAACATTCCAAGAAAATGAGAGAAGATCCCTCACTATCTTGTTCTTACATGAAAGGCCTAAATACAATGTTTGTTTTTCCTTTATTAAGTATTTTTTACTTTTGTTTGAAGATGAGAAGAGAGAAAACGCAAAGGAAACTCTAAAGGGAGACTAAGGGTCCTAATGTTATCATGCATGGATGTCCTATGGTTAGTGAGGTTTAGGAGAAAAGACTAACTAAAACCTAATGCTAATCCTACTCCAAGCTTAATCAAAAATTAAGTTGGACTAGGTAGCTCTAAGGGGAAAAGAATCCAAGACTTGAACAAGTCTTGAGATTCATGGGATGAGAAAGAGTGAAAGAGAAGAAAAGAGAAAGAGAAGAAAAGAAATGAGATACAATAAATGGCAGCAAGCATATCATATCATAAATGTCCAACTCAAATCAACAATCATGTCTCAAAGATCAATGCAAAACCACTCAAGTAAACATGCAAAGCTAAACATGAAAGAATGCAAGCATACTTGAATTACATGTACAATTAGTCACACATGGATTTCATATCAAAGTGAAATGAAGGAGGCAAGATGAAAATGAAACAAGACCAGAACTCACATCATATCATCATCAACAATTCACATGTACAAAAGAGATTCACATTATGCAATATTATGCACCAAAGAAGTTACAAAGCAAACGGGATGATATGCATCACATAATTCAAACCATGATGATCAAGTGAGATGGAAATCAAGTAATGAACCCAAAGGGCAGTAGCATACACATTAGCATCATGCCAATATCAAACTCAAGTCATACAAGATTAATCATCAAGCAACACATTCAAAACATGTATCAAAATTGAGAAATACATTCACTTATCATTTATGCAAGCAAGCAAAGAAAGGTGAGACATAAAGTTAAATGAAAATCACATAATGAACCCTAAATCAAGAGGACCAGAACCTCAAGCATATCATACAAGTCAAACAAAAGGTTTCATACATGAGTGAATTCACACAAAGAAGCCATCACAAGATTAGGTTGAACATATCACAAGACATAGTAAACTCAAGAACAAAACAACATCAAGTCCAAAACAACATCAACTTGTAAAATCAAGAACAAATTGAGAAATGATCAAATGAGGATGATTACAAAGCCACAAGTAAACTCAAATAGAACATGATCATACCATAAAAACATCTCAAGCATCACTCCATCACAAGTAAGCAAGTGCACTCAATCTAGATCATGTATCCAAGTATACCTCAATCAAACTTGCACCACAAGTAAAAATCAATAAAAAATAGCAAAGTGGCTCAATAAAATTCCAAAAAATAATCAAATGGAAGTTAATTCAGTCAAGTAACATATGCAAAAATATTGGATCAAAAAGAGTTAAAGAGCTTGTCAAAAGGTGAACCACAAGTCAAGATGTGCAAAGAAGTGCCAAGATATAGTCATGCTAAAGTCACATAAGCACAAATAAGCAAACATGCATCATATGACATTTAACAATTATGAAATTTAAGCTCAAATGAACTAGGTCAGAAGACAACCATATGCTAAAAGATCTCACAAAAATTCCCAAGTTAAGCCGATCAAACAATTAAGCAAGGGTTAAGTAAGCACCATATATCAACATGCAAAAGAGAGGGACCAAAATGCAATATGGAAAAGTTTTAAAAATGAAACAAAAATGTTTTTATGAACTTCAGAATGTTATCTAACAAATGCAAAAATAATGGATTGAAAATGTTTTATAGATGATGAGAAAGAAATTTTACAAGTTAAAGTGTGCAAGTGAAACAATTAAAAAAGAAAATTAGGCAATTAATTAAATCAGATGCCAAAAATAAAATAAAATGAGAAAATAAAATATGAAAAAATTTTATGAAACCAAAAAGAAACTTCATGATTTTTTTTGTGATTTTTAAATGTATTAAAATGATTTTAAAAATTAAAATGCAAAACAAACAAATAAAAATAAAAATGAAATGAAAGAAGCATGGGGGGTGCCATCAGCAAAAGCAACACGTTGGAATTAAGATATGGGCTTAAACTGGGGTGCAAAAAGCAAGGCCCAACCAAACAAAACCCAAAAGCGCAAGTCAAAGGGAACAATGGACTCAGTCAACGTGCAGATGTAATAACAGCCAAAGGATCAATCCAACGCGTGAAAACATATCAACCAAAGTCAACAAGATCAAAAAGCAATTAAAATCAACGGTCCAGATCAAAAGGCATACCACAGTTAACGTACACATGCGCGCATGCAAACCCTCAGCCTACCATACATTCCCACGTGACAGGCACATGCACCTCATTAATGTGTTGTCACCACCTCCACCACACGATCACAACAACGCGCCATATTAAATCAAACAAACAAAAAATAAATCAAATTAAAGGTCAGGATTGAGGTACATGGTAGCACGCGTGGAAAGACACACACCAAACCATAAAATAAAACATAAATTTAAAGTGACGTGGCACATTGAGGAACGTAGGATCAAGCTCATCAACGGACGTGATTTCTTCTTCTTCCTTAAATCCCCTCGCCGGACTGAACCTCTTCCAGCCGCCGGAGCTAGGGCTCCGGCCACCCTCTCCGGTGAGCTGTAGTAAAAAATTCTCCAGAAAATGCGTATAGGTACACCATTTCAACCAGAAAAATGCAAGGATCTCAAATATCCAGTCCATTTCAATAAATAGTCAACCAATAACGCAAATCGAAGAGAATAAAATATAGATCCAAAACTTTAAACTCACAATACACACAAATTACACGTCCAAACTTCAAATAAAATAGATCAGGATAATCAGTGAACATCATAGATCATAATGTACACAAGAAAACTGAGTTCTGTGAGTATGAAAAATTCACCAACCTGAACCTTGTAGAACTTGAAAACCTCCAAGAAATCCCTCCAAAAACTGCAGATCCACTCCTTGGAACCTCTAGATGCAAAATAAATGCAACTAGAGCTTGAAATCATGCTAGATCTTGAGATTTAAGTTTGAACCCTCTTGAATGGCACTTGGTGAGATCCTCAGTATGAGCTCAAAATAGCAGTTGATTCTTGCTCTATTCTCTTCACTGATCAAGAATATGAAGAGAAAACTCAAAGAAGCTCCAAGAAGAGTGAGATTCAATGAGAGGAAGTGTGAGAGCAAAAAACCAAAACTGTGCAAATGAGAGTCTCTACCCTAGCTGTGAGGGTATGAGTAAGCATATATACTCTCCATTAGTTCACTGATTAGGATTAAGAAGTGATTAGAACCTTGGTTAATGAGATTTGGGTGAAATTGCAAAAACGCATTTTGTGCCACTACTATTAAACCACACGTGTAAACCCCCTTGTAATCAGCATGATTCACCTCCAATTTACTCATGTATCACCTCTGAATTGAATTTGGGCCTAGTGCTTTCTTGGTTTGTAAGTTTTGAATCAATTTGCATTTTTGTACTTTGTGAAAATAATGAGAAATATGGCATGAAATAAATTGATTCCAAGGCCAAAAATACTCCTCTTGACTTGCATTTTTATGTTGTAATATGACATGAAGCAAAAAGATCAATTACAAGTCCAATTGTGTAAAAATACAAATGGTGGAAAATTTGACATATAAGAAATCCATGAAATACACCTTGCATTGTTTTGGCCATAACTAGAGTTCCACAAATGATATGGAGATGTTCTAGTACTTTTTGGAAATTGGAGAGAAAGATCTTCAACTTTCATGTTGAAGGAAAATTCATTTGGAGCTTCCTTTATGATGAAAAGTCAAGTTGAATGTGGTGGAAAAATTGCCAAAAATGGAAAGTTTGTATTATAGGTCACTTTCCAAATTTAGTAACTTTTGCACAAACTCTTGATTCTTGAAGAATGGCATGAATCTTGACAATTGAAGACCATATGAGGATGTGAGGCCTTGAAAACCATGAAAAGACCCTCAAATTCCACAGTTGACTTTCTCCTTTACAGTTGACTTTTCCTCATTTCACCAGCAACTGATCCACTGAACAGTTTTCACCATGAACCATCAACCAAATCTCCATCCATGAACACTTGTGAGCATATGGAAACCATAAAAACATGCTTGAACCCCCAAAGTCTTCAAGAAGCTCTCTTGAAACCAAAAACCCTAATTGGTCCCTCTGATCAGAAGGAAAAGATCCACTTGAAATCCTTTGCCATGCTTGACCTTAAGAGGATATGATGAACCCCGTGAGCCCCCTTGAAGCTTGAGACTTGAGAATATGGACCAAGTGCCTTGATCCTATGCCTTATGCTGGATGCCATGTTATGCAATCTATGACCTACTATGGAATGCAAATGAGTAAAGCATAGACCAATTATTGAGAAAACATGAAGGTAAATTTTGAGGTATTACAGCTGCCCCTATTCGATCAACTGTGAATTTGAATGGATGAAAGCAAACGGTTATTAGGCATTCAAGATACATAGGGATTGAATACAAAAATAATCGAGAAAATTTGCACTGTGGTTAGATAAAATGCTGTAAAGGTAAGGAAGAAAAGCTTGGTGAAGAAGACCTTGGAACCATTGGACCCCATAGGAAACCTGTCGGGTGAACAACCTGTCGGGAACTGGTGAAATACCTGTCGGGAACTGGTGAAATACCTGTCAGGAACTGGTGAAATACCTACCGGGAACTGGTGAGTTAGGACCTGTTTTGCCTATCGGGAATGGGCAAGTGTACCTGTCGGGAACTGGCAAGGTTCAAACCAAAGGGAGCTGTCGGGGACGGCTACAGTTTATAACCAAGGCTTACCTATCGGGAATGGGTAACGGGGCCTGTCGGGAACTGGCATGGTTAAAACTCAAAGGGAGCGGTCGGGAACGGCTGCAGTTTATAACCAAGGCTTACCTATCGGGAATGGGTAACGGGGCCTGTCGGGAACTGGCATGGTTAAAACTCAAAGGGAGCGGTCGGGAACGGCTGCAGTTTATAACCAAGGCTTACCTATCAGGAATGGGTAACGGGGCCTGTCGGGAACTGGCATGGTTAAAACTCAAAGGGAGCGGTCGGGAACGGCTGCAGGAATCCTATCGGGAATGGTTCCGGTTTGCCTGTCGGGAACGGCTAAAGGAATCCTATCGGGAATGTTCCAAGAAAACTGAGAGATATGACTCTGTGGGGAGAAAGATGGTGAAACCCTTGTACTGTTTTGAAATATCTGCGGGGAAATGAACTAGGCATTCTTTCTGACTTTGTCAATGATATAAGGAGCAAAGTTTTGGACCCTCGCACGAGTTATCAAAACTGGCCTATGCTTCACATGCATATGTTTGAATTTTGCCGTAATGCTCCATACGAAATGGAATGCTACGCATTTTAGAGGATGCTATGCGCATTATATGCAAAATGCAAAGAGGTCCTCAGCAAAATAAATGCTGAGGAAAGGAAAGACAACTCCGCTGGGGATAACTAGCTGGATTGACCTCGCGGTCGCAAACCGTACTGGAGAAGACAAATTGACCTAACCTCCTGATCTGGGCACTGACCTGACAAGCTTGTTAAGACTACTGTAGGAAATGATAACTTTACTGGGGAGGCATCATCTAAACCAGTCTGCTTAGGGAATAACTACAACCATAGAACTCCGCTGGGGATTGATGAGCTTACAACAAACTCTGCTGGGGAGATGTCCCTTGAGAGGATTTTACAGAAGACCACGCCTCTTCAAACTCTACTGGGTAACTAAGCTTACAACAAACTCTGCTGGGGAGAATCACTTCAAAGTGTCTCATGCCAGGGAATGTTTCTTAAGAGAATTTTACAGAAGATCCGACATCTTCCAACTCTTAAAGTAATACCGAGACTTGAGCTAGGATGCAGTAGTTGGGAGGCCACTCTGTTGGGGATAATAGATCTGGAATACTCCTGCCGGGGAATTTCATGACGCTCCATACTTGAGATGGTCAACCACTTGCTTTTGCCCCAAGATACAAGTCTGATCTGGAGAAAACGTCCCAAGAGGATTTTACAGAAGATTCGACATCTCCAAACTCCTGGACACTCACTGAGTCTTGAACATTAACTGTAAGACGCGCGAAGCAACTCTACTGGGGAGTTTACAACCGTTATCAACACAGAAAAGTTTGTATCTGTTGGAAGTACTGAATAGGATACAATACTACCCTTTTGACAACGCTGCTGGGGATCATGAAGCTCTGTAAATACGCTGGGGATGACTACCTCCAAGAATAACTCTCCTGCTGAGAAGCCCTCTCTGCCTGGGGAGGAACGATCATTTGCGCTTTGTGAAGGATTTTGGCTTGAAGGCGTCATGCATCTTTGCATAGCCATCCCGTGAAACCTCCACACCTGCAAACAAAAGAATGCGCACATATGCCCCAGAATAATACGAGGTTCGGTAGTATTCAACCAAGCACACGCGCCATTTAAAGCAATTTTAAATGTTTTCTCCTTTATGCACATTATTGTAGAACCCCAAGTTTTCACATGCAAATGTTTATAAAAAATTTGGACGTTTGTGTAAACAAATCAAATAAAATCAAAACAAACAAACAGATAGAATTATTCTGAATAACGACAATTTTATTGATTGAAGAGCCTGAAAAATTGGCATTTACATCAAGAAGCAATTCCTGGAAAGAGGTAATTGCCAAAACGGAAAAGAAACTGTCCTAATGGCAATGTGAAAATGGAACTTCAATGAGTTTCAACCCTGCTATGGTTCATATATCTTCGGGATTCTCCAACTGCTTTGCCTTCAAAGGGGACGATTGAACTGATTCCTGACCTTCGGAGTGCTAACTGATTGAGACGAGGCAATACAGATTACTCAGATCGCAGTTTTCGCTACATCTCTTTTTTGCCTGGATCGCCCTTTACCGGTTTTCAATCCACCGAGATACCTTTTTTTGCCTAAGTTGCCCTTGCGGGTTTTCAACTTACCGGGTGTACTTCTTTTTTTTTTATTTTATCCCTAATTTTTGCCCGAACCTTCTTCTTTTTTTTTTTTTGGTTCGCCGGGATGCCCTTTTTTTCCTGGACTCTCTTTTTACTGTCCAGCGGGTCTCTTTATGCGAAGTATTTTTTAACTGCGTCTGAGTTCACAGGGGACAAAAAATCCTCACCGTCCATTATTGTAAGCATCAAGGCTCCGCCCGAGAAGACCTTCTTAACAACATATGGACCTTCATAATTAGGCGTCCATTTTCCCCTGTGATCTGTATTCGGAGGAAGAATCCTTTTCAATACCAAGTCGCCCGTCTGGTAGGTATGAGGGCGCACTTTCTGATCAAATGCTCGTTTCATTCTCCTCTGATACAGTTGTCCATGACAAACTGCAGCCAACCGTCTTTCTTCGATGAGACTCAACTCGTTGAACCTCGCTCGAACCCATTCAGCCTCGTCAAGTTTAACGTCCATCATGACCCTTAAATAAGGGATTTCCACTTCAACCGGTAGCATTGCCTCCATACCATATACAAGCGAAAACGGGGTTGCCCCAGTAGATGTACGAACAGAAGTACGGTACCCATGCAAAGCGAAAGGCAACATTTCATGCCAATCCTTATATGTCACCACCATCTTTTGCACAATCTTCTTAATATTTTTGTTGGCTGCCTCGACGACACCATTCATCTTTGGGCGGTAAGGAGAAGAATTGTGGTGTTCAATTTTGAAGCTCTGGCATAGCTCTTTCATCATCTTGTTGTTGAGATTAGAACCATTGTCAGTAATGATCCTTTCAGGCACCCCATATTTGCAGATAATCTCCTTCTTAATGAATCGAGCTACCACCTGCCTGGTAACATTTGCAAAAGAGGCAGCTTCTACCCACTTGGTAAAGTAATCAATAGCCACCAGAATGAATCGGTGTCCGTTGGAAGCTGTAGGTTCAATCTTCCCTATCATATCAATGCCCCACATAGCAAAGGTCCACGGAGAACTCATCACATTCAGGGGGTTTGGTGGCACATGCACCTTATCAGCATAGATTTGGCATTTGTGGCATTTTCGGGCGTACTTAAAGCAATCAGCCTCCATAGTTAACCAATAATACCCTGCTCGTAATAATTTCTTCGCCATAGCATGTCCACCAGCATGGGTACCGAAAGATCCTTCATGTACTTCCTGCATTAACAGGTCTGCTTCCTATCTATCCACACATCTGAGCAAGACCATGTCAAAGTTTCGCTTGTACAACACATCCCCATTCAAAAAGAAGCTTCCTGCCAACCTCCTCAGAGTTTTTTTGTCATTGTTGGATGCCCCAGCTGGATACTCTTGACTCTCCAAGAAACGCTTGATATCAAAATACCAGGGTTTATCATCAGTCGTAGTATTAGCGGCAAACACATGAGCGGGTCTGTCTAATCTCATCACATCAATCTTCGGGATATGGTTCCACCAATTCACCTGAATCATGGAGGACGATGTAGCTAAAGCATCAGCCATCAGATTCTCATTACGAGGTATATAGTACAATTTTACTGTTGTAAAGAAGGTCAACAGTCTTCTCGCGTAGTCTCTGTAAGGAATCAAGTTCTGCTGGTTGGTATACCAATCTCCGTTGATCTGGTTGATCACTAGAGCGGAATCACCAAATATCTCAAGAGTCTTGATCTTCAAATCAATGGCTTCTTCAATACCCATGATACATGCCTCATATTCCGCTTCGTTGTTGGTGACATTAAAAGTTAACCTGGCAGTGAAAGGTATGTATGATCCTTTTGGAGTAATAAGGACTGCCCCAACACCACTTCCATTCATTTTAACGGCCCCATCAAACATCAGTTTCCATTTGTCATTAGGATCCGGTCCTTCATCAACCGGAGGCTCTTCACAATCTTTAGCCTTGAGAAACATAATGTCTTCATCAGGAAAATCAAACCTCATTGGCTGGTAATCATCAATAGGTGACTCGGCAAGATAATCAGACAACACACTCCCTTTGATAGCTTTCTGGGAAGTGTATTGTATATCATATTCAGTCAAAACCATCTGCCACCGAGCCACCCTTTCATTAAGAGCTGGCTTTTCAAAGATGTACTTGATTGGATCCATTTTTGAAATCAGTAGGGTTGTATGAGTCAGCATGTATTGTCTCAAATGCTTAGCAGCCCATGCTAGTGCACAACACGTCTTCTCAAGCATCGAATGCCTGGACTCGCAATCGGTGAACTTTTTTCTCAGGTAGTATATAACATGCTCTTTCCTACCTGTCTCGTCGTGTTGACCGAGAACGGAACCCATTGATCCATCACGTACAGTGAGATACATAATCAGTGGCCTCCCAGGAACTGGAGGCATGAGAATCAGAGGATTTTGCAAATATTCCTTTATTTTATCAAAGGCCTTTTGACAATCACTGTTCCACCGGATTGATTGATCTTTTCTCAATAACTTGAATATTGGCTCACAGGTTGTAGTAAGATGAGATATAAATCTTGCAATATAATTCAACCTTCCCAAAAACCCACGAACTTGTTTTTCAGTTCTCGGCTCCGGCATTTCTTGAATGGCTTTTACCTTTGCTGGATCCACCTCGATTCCCTTTTCACTGACAATGAAGCCCAGAAGCTTCCCAGATCTTACCCCGAAAGTACATTTATTCGGGTTCAGCCTCAGTCTGAAATGTCTCAACCGCTCAAACAACTTTTTCAAATTTATCAAATGCTCTTCTTCCGTTTATGACTTGGCAATCATATCATCCACATAAACTTCAATTTCTTTGTGAATCATATCGTGGAAGAGCGTTACCATGGCACGCTGATATGTAGCCCCAGCATTCTTTAAACCAAACGGCATCACCTTAAAACAAAATGTGCCCCAAGGGGTAATAAATGTAGTTTTCTCCATATCCTCGGGCGCCATCTTAATCTAGTTGTATCCGGAGAACCTATCCATGAAAGAAAACACAGAGAATTGAGTCGTATTGTCCACCAACACGTCAATGTGTGGTAACGGAAAATCATCTTTTGGACTCGCCCTGTTCAAATCTCGATAATCCACACACATTCTGACTTTGCCATCCTTCTTCAGCACAGGCACAATATTAGCGACCCACGGCGGATAATTAGTAACAGCTAGAAACCCCGCATCCAACTGCTTTTGCACCTCTTCTTTAATCTTGATGGCCATTTTAGGTTTGGTTCTCCGAAGCTTCTGTTTAACAGGAAAACAACCCTCTTTCAGCGGCAATCTGTGCACCACGATGTCTGTATCCAACCCCGGCATATCTTGGTAAGACCAGGCGAAGATGTCGACATACTCTCGCAACATCTCAATCAGCTCTTCCTTTACATTCTCAGCCAGGCTTGCCCCTACTTTAACCTCTTTCCTTACCTCTTCAGTACCAAGATTGACAACTTCTACATCTTCCTGATGAGGCTGAATGGCTCTTTCTTCCTGTTTCAAAAATCTTGCCAACTCCTCCGGCAGTTCACAGTCTTCCTCGTCCCCCTCTTCGGCTTGATATATTGGATTATCGAAGTCATAATAAACCATAGCAGAGTCATCATCAATGAGATCCAGAGAATTACTTCTGCATGAATGATAATTCATGCCTTTAGAAACTGCTCTTTGAAAGAAAAAGGAAAAAAAATGCAAGAAAACTGTGAAGAAAAAATTGCCATTTTTATTTAAATGATAAAAATAAAAAAAGAAAGACAGGGAACATAATTTGAATACAAAACGTCCTTTTATTAATGATAAAAACTTGCATGAAAACAAAATGGGGGCCCTACAATGAAGTCACTATGCCTTGGGCAGAGCATAGGACTTTTGCATGCTTAATGAAAGAAAACAAAGAAAATTACTTATTTGGCAGAGTAACTTGGATGAGATCCTCCGAAAACCAATTGTGCAGCTTCACTCCTGGGGCACATGAATGCACCCAGTTGTCCAGGTCACAGTCACTATCTTCACCGTCTTCAATTGCTTCACAGGTATGGCTTAGATATATGACCCCCCACTTGAGAAGAAAACTGGACCTTGGCGCTCTTGACCCTGTAGTGGAACCTGAGAAGGTTTATAACCAATTCCATTCTTATCATCCTTGAAAGGTATCTCAACCATTTGTCCCCAACCTTCGGTATGACCAGACTGCACCACCTCTAAAGCCTGCTTATATGAAGTCATAGAGATTCCCACTCTTGCCTCACCAGACGAAGACGGAGAATCTTTCACCATATTCATAGTTTCAAATGCCTGACAGAGAGTTTCGTGGATTTCTCCGTCCATCTCCACGTACTTGAAGGATGACAGATGGCTAACAAAAATATCTTCTTCTCCGCATACCGTAACAACTTGACCATCAACTACAAATTTTATCTTCTGGTGCAAGTTTGAAGATACGGCCCCAGCAGCGTGGATCCAGGGACGACCCAATAGACAACTATAGGCCGGTTGGATGTCCATCACATAAAACACTGTATTGAAGACCTGGGGTCCTTCTGGACAGGTAACTCTATCTCTCCAAACACTGATCTCTTTGAACCATCAAACGCTTTCACCACTAGATCACAAGGTCTGAGTATCACCCCTTCCACATCCAGCTTGGCTAATGCTTTCTTAGGCAACACATTGAGGGATGAGCCAGTGTCCACCAATATATGAGATAACATAGCACCTTTACATTCCATTGATATGTGGAGAGCCTTATTGTGATTCCTTCCTTCTGGCGTTAAGTCAAAATCTGTGAACCCTAGACCGTTTCTAGCGTTAACATTGGAGATCACACCTTCAAGCTGGTTCACTGATATTTCTTGTGGTACGTACACCATATTCAAAATTTTGAGCAGAGCATTCCGATGGGCTTTGGAACATAGCAACAATGACAATATGGAAATCTTAGAAGGAGTTTGATGTAGATGGTCAACGATCTTATAATCTCTCTTTCTGATTATTCTCATGAATTCCTCAATATCTCTCTCAAATGACTTATCATATTCTGCCTCTGGCACCGGTTCAGCCCCTGGCGTTGGTTCATCATTCAGTACCCACTTCCCTTTGACCCTTTCTAATGCTTCAGTATTGTCTTTCCTGAGTGTCTGAGGAGCAAAAAGCCTTCCGCTGCAGGTAAAACCACCCACTCCTCCAACATTTCCGACACTTGACCCACTTTCTTTAGGAGTCTGCACCCCCTGCCTCTGTCTTTGACTATTAGTCCCATAGTACCACGGGATAGCAACCTTGTTCTCATTTGGGACATAGCTGGGAACATTTATAGTTATAGGAGCTACTCGTTCAGGCGCAGATATCTGTACAGGAGCAGGCACCGAAATTTCCACAGGATCAAAGTAGATTGTAATAGTAGAAACTTCATCATCATTCTTTTTCAACTGATCAAATTGTAAACATCCTTCATCTATCATACTCTGAAGGCCAGTTCTCAACTTTACACAACCATTATCAGCAATCAAGCAATCTTCACAACTCTCTGAACAACCAGGAAATACAGCCCCTTTCAGCAACCGTTCCTTCACAACTTTCAACAGAGTCTTGACATCATTAATGTCCCTTACCAGATTCATCCCTCTATCTTCTTCAATGGCATGCACCCCCGGTCCACCATGCGGGGGCATGTGATTTTGAATTACATTAGGTCTCAGAGCAAAATTAATAGCCTTTGAATCAACAAGGTCTTGCACCACATGTTTGAAAGCCTTGCAGTTTTCCACATTGTGTCCTGGCGCATTGGAATGAAACTCACACTTTTCATTTGCATCATATCCAGCGGGTAACCTGCCCATTGGGGGAGCCAAAGTCCTCAATTGTACCAAATTCAAATGAAGTAAATTCTGTAACATCTGTGAACAGGTCATAGGGAAAACATCAAAATGTTTGTCATTCTTTCTCTTTCTTGGGTGATACTACCTCTGAGCTGCAGGTTGAGCCTCATTACCCGGAGTTGGAATAGTTATAGATGCTGCCTGTTGATGTGCACCCTGTTGTCCTCTACCTCTCCCCCTTGTGAATACACAGCATTAACGTCACCTTCAGGCTTTCTGTTATTGTTGCCAAAAAACTTCTTTGCAGGAGCTGAACTTGTACCACTTCCGTCCTGAATTTTCCCCATCTTTAACAAACTCTCAATTCTCTCTCCAGCAATTACTATGTCAGTAAATCCAGTAGATGGACAAGCGGCCAGCCTATCAAGATACGGACCTTGCAAAGTATTCATGAACATGTCAGCCATTTCTCTATCTGCCAACGGAGGTTGCACCTGAGCAGCAAGTTCACGCCACCTCTGGGCGTACTGCTTAAAACCTTTCTTGGGGTCCTGTGTCATGCTTTGTAACTGAGTGCGATTCGGTGCCATGTCGATCTTATATTGTTATTGCTTTAAGAAAGCCAAGCACAACTCTTTCCAGCTTCTGACGCGGGCCCTGTCCAGTTTTATGTACCATTCCAGTGAGGCTCCAGACAAGCTGTCCTGGAAAAAATACATCCATAACTTCTGATCATCAGAATAAGCTGCTATCTTCCGGTTGTAAGCCTGGAGGTGAGTTTTGGGACAAGTGCTACCATTGTACTTGTCGAAAGTAGGTGGTTTGAACTTCGGGGGAATCTTGACACCCTGTACCAGTCCCATATCCTCGACATCAATTCCCAAAGGATTTTGACTTTCTATAGCTTTCACTCTCTCAGCCAATCCCTCGTATTTCCTTTCATCATGGTAGAATCCCATATCAGCATTAAGTACGGAAAACTGGTCATCTTGACGATCTTCCACCAGCCCAGTGTTGCCAGGAGCAAAATCCACATTAACCCCAACCGGAGGAGGAGTAACCACAGGAGGATTGACCACAGGAGGGTTGACCACAGGAGGGTTAACCCTAGGGGGATTAACGTGATCACCAGTAGGAATCTCAGTCTCCAACCTCTGGATGGTAGCTCTCATGTCTTCTTGCCCTGCTCTCAGTTCCTGCTGCCCCTGAGCGACCCCTTGCATCAGATTCATAAATTGTTCCATACGTGCCCTCAACTCAGCCAACTTTGTCTGTACCTGATCCATAGCTCTAGCCTGGTTTCGTCTGGTTGCGTACCGGTGAATGGGAGATTCAACTATTGTGCCTGAAACCAAATAAAGGTTAGAGAGCTCCTGCAGCAAGTACCTGTTATGCAAAAAAATTCTTATGCTTATGAGGATGCAAATGTAATGCTTATTCATTTTGAGGCATCCCTTCCTTCGATTCCAGTTTGACCAAAAGAGAAGAGCGCATATCCCTGTAACTGCTAACAGTGACAGAACACCAGAGGTGTACATTAATAATTCAGAATACCCATCATATAGCCCAGTGAGTGTGTGAATCATTGTTTAATCTGACAAAGAATCCACCTCAATAATTACCAACAAATCCAAAAGCATAAAATAAAAACCCACAGCCAGGTGTGGAACAGTCAAATACAAATTGTTTTCGAACAAATACAACTGAATAGTATGAATACAAATAAAGGGAAACCCATCAACAAGCCTGATGGTGACTCCCAGAATAGCAACAATACAACTCAAACACTGAGCCCAAATAAATCTTCCCGGACCTCTTTGAGAAGCGCTTCAGTAACTGGATCATTTGGGCGCTCGGTTAGGCTTCTGATCAGTTGACTCCTTAACTTGACAGCTTCTTCTAGCTTTCAGATTTGATCTTTGATAGCTATCTCTTTGGCTTTCTTTACTCCGGCGCGGATCTTCAGATCTTCGATCTCTTGATTTGCTGAACTTAGTTGTTGGAGAAATTCACTTTCCTTGCTCTTCAAATTTTTCCTCAACTCGTCGTTTTCAGCCCTGATTCTCGCCTCGATCTCCCTCCGGCATTCAGAAAACTCATCCCACCTCTGTTGTCCTTTGGCAAGGGCACTCTCTGACTTGGTCAACTGCTCATTGATGCGCTTGCACGCCTCCTTTAGTGCCATCTCATTCTATTTGACCTTACGAATATAGATAGTGTCTTCGGCAATTCTCTTCTCATTGGCCTCATGACGCTCAGTCAGCTTCTGCAGTTCATACTCAACCTTACGCTTATCACAAAGAGTCTTTCTGAGTCCTTCACTTAGCTTCTCATTCTTTTTGACAGTCTTATCCATCTCTGCTTTAAGCTTGCCATATTCAGCAATGCTTATCATGGTCACTGGTTCTTCAGCCACTGGGTCTGACGGTCTTTCTTGAGAAAACGGAAAAAGAGTAATCTGAACCCATCTTTTCAACCAGGCATCATATTGAGAGGAAGACACATTGTTGCACTTTCCGAAGACGACTTTACCCTTCATTTGCAGATTACCCCAAGCTCCAGCCGCTTGCCTTACCAACAAAAGGTTATCCTTCACAGGGAAAAAGAAAGACTCTTCCAAATCACTGTCCCTCGGAGGCTCTACTAAGGCAAATCCTAATTGTCTCCTGAGAATAACAGGGTTATAATTAATGCAACCTTTTACTCCCAAGAGTGGCACGTTAGGATGTCTTCCACAGTTGCTGATGAAATCTCCCCCCATTGTCCTCTGATTGAGCCAGCGGATATCCTTTGCTGTCAACTGAATCATCCTCTTAGCCCAGTTCTTTGCAGGCTGAGGATTCAAAAAGGCCTCTGAATTTGATAAATGACCCATAAGCCACCTATGGAACAGAGGTGCACAACATCTAACCAGACCTCCTTGCTTCTTCTCATTTTTAAAGTGCACAGAATAGTACAAATCACCCAGGAGTGTAGGTATGGGATTCTTCATTACAAAAATATGGATTGCACTCATGTCCACAAACTTAGGTTCATCAGCAAACAACATAATTCCATAGATACTCAAAGCCAGGATTGCACAAACGGTTTCCCACTGAGATTTAGCAGCACACTCTTCAGCTTTGGCAACCAAGAAGTCCAAGTGAAAACCAGATAAACCTCCCTTGGTGGCGAGGTTATCTGCTACCACAGGTACGCTCAGATGGAGAGACTAAGCTATTTCCTCAGGCTTTGGAGGGCGCATGTCAGAGTTGAAAGGAATCTGGTACTTGAGAGGCACACTTAGTAGCAAAGCATACTCCTCTAGCATCGGGCCCAACTGAAAATCCGAGAAAGTGAAGCATCTTAACTGTGGGTCATAAAACTGTAAGCACGTATGAATAACACTCCTTTCTGAAGCATCCAAGTCAACAACCACAGTCATAATCTCCCCATAAGCCTTTCGGAACATACCCACATGGTATGGAGTAATAAGAGAAATTATCTTTCGCAACTGTCCCACCTTTGTGTCAAAGAAAGTATAATGCACATTGTTCTTCCTCGGAGCATCCATAACTGCAAAAGGGAACTGTCAACTGGAACCGAAAGAAAGTATACCCTGCAAATGAATAAACATGAAGGTTAAATGCAAGAATGCTAATGATGATATGTATGCAAGGGCATGCGATCACTGCTGCACAAATAATGCTGAACCCACTGTACTGCAATCTGAGTTTGGTGAGATATACAACCCCAGGATAAGAAATCCAATAACAAATACAGAACCACATGTGAGCTGATTAGGATCATAACTTCAGTAACCAATCCAGAACAAATAAGAAAACCAGGTATTCTGAAGGTCAAGGGTTCCTGCACACCTGTAAACAATCCCCCTAATCTCACATGTAGGTACTAGGATGTTCAGTATCCCGGGCTCTCAGGTCGAGAAATGATGATACGTTCACCATTTCTGGTTTGGCATCATCATCAATCGAGGAGGCATCAACTGATTCTCCAAAACGGAAGATCCTCAGCTTCAGAGGTTTGAGAAGCAATAGCACATTCAGCCTGAAGGATACAATGCTACTGCCAATCAAAGAGGTCGTCTGCTGATTCACTTCAAAATAAAGAGGGGTCAACCTAACAGGTCATCCAGACTTAGCAGCTCTTCCAGATAGCTCTACCATCGTGGGAAATCCACAACGCAGAATTCTCTAGAGAGAACCACATCCAGATTGTGTTTCATATTCCCTCCTCGGACCGAGATGGAACGCGAGAGGATATGAAACACGCTAATCCTAAGTGCACTCAGGCCTGGGTATTGGGCCTATCTCTCAGAATATCCCATCCCGCCAAACAGAAAACAGTACAGCAGTGCAGCATAATACATCATATGAAATGAAAATGCAAAAATGCAGTAAATACAGTAAAGCAAAAATACAGTAAATAGCAATACAGTACAACAGTAAATACATCACAACAGTAAACACCCAATGAAAGCAAACAGACAAGCGCTAGGATTGACTCGCATAAGGAACCAGATGTCCTCAACAGAGTCGCCAGCTGTCGCTCCCGGGATTTTCATCCAAGCACAAACGCGAAAATGGCACCGAAACAGAGTCGCCAGCAATGTGTATTTATCCCAAGAGAGGGAAAGGAAACACCGCATAAACCTGAGGGGAAGGAAAGAGCATGGTCTTGCGACCAAGAGATCTGGGTTCGGGAGTCGGTTACGCGTGAGGAAGGTATTAGCACCCCCACGCGTCCATCGTACCCGATGGGATCCACGCTTGCTTGTCTCGATCAAAGGGTGTCGTCGTCTGGAGCTCCACTGCTACCTGGAAAGGGAAAGGAATGGGAAAAAGGAAAAGGAAAAGAGAGAGAAAAAGAAACAAATGAAGGGAAAATAAAAGAAGTGCTCGCATGGGCCCTACCCCACTGCCTACGTATCTCATCGGGAGCATGAGAATCAGAGCGACATAGTTCCCCTCACTAGGGGTGGATTGTGTTTTTTAGGGAACGACTTGCATTCTAGCTCAAGTGTTGCAGACTCGCTGAATCGAGTGCGTTACCGTCTTGCAAGAGAACGAGTAGGAGCACGTTCGTGCACTGAGAGTGAGTGAGATGAGAAGAGAATTCCCGAAGGAAAGACATTACTGTTTGTTTGAAGTTTTTTAGAAAGAAGTGTTTTGATTGTTTTGTGTTTTGTAACGCACATTGTATTTAAGTCCCTCATGTAAGATCGAATGCCTCGCATAACGACCCGAGATGGGACGCACGCTAAACATTCCAAGAAAATGAGAGAAGATCCCTCACTATCTTGTTCTTACATGAAAGGCCTAAATACAATGTTTGTTTTGCCTTTATTAAGTATTTTTTACTTTTGTTTGAAGATGAGAAGAGAGAAAACGCAAAGGAAACTCTAAAGGGAGACTAAGGGTCCTAATGTTATCATGCATGGATGTCCTATGGTTAGTGAGGTTTAGGAGAAAATACTAACTAAAACCTAATGCTAATCCTACTCCAAGCTTAATAAAAAATTAAGTTGGACTAGGTAGCTCTAAGGGGAAAAGAATCCAAGACTTGAACAAGTCTTGAGATTCATGGGATGAGAAAGAGTGAAAGAGAAGAAAAGAGAAAGAAAAGAAAAGAAATGAGATACAATAAATGGCAGCAAGCATATCATATCATAAATGTCCAACTCAAATCAACAATCATGTCTCAAAGATCAATGCAAAACCACTCAAGTAAACATGCAAAGCTAAACATGAAAGAATGCAAGCATACTCGAATTACATGTACAATTAGACACACATGGATTTCATATAAAGTGAAATGAAGGAGGCAAGATGAAAATGAAACAAGACCAAAACTCACATCATATCATCATCAACAATTCACATGTGCTAAAGAGATTCACATTATGCAATATTATGCACCAAAGAAGTTACAAAGCAAAAGGGATGATATGCATCACATAATTCAAACCATGATGATCAAGTGAGATGGAAATCAAGTAATGAACCCAAAGGGCAGTAGCATACACATTAGCATCATGCCAAGATCAAACTCAAGTCATACAAGATTAATCATCAAGCAACACATTCAAAACATGTATCAAAATTGAGAAAGACATTCACTTATCATTTATGCAAGCAAGCAAAGAAAGGTGAGGCATAAAGTTAAATTAAAATCACATAATGAACCCTAAATCAAGAGGACCAGAACCTCAAGCATATCATACAAGTCAAACAAAAGGTTTCAAGTCCAAAACAACATCAACTTGTAAAATCAAGAACAAATTGAGAAATGATCAAATGAGGATGATTCTTAAGCCACAAGTAAACTCAAACAGAACATGATCATACCATAAAAACATCTCAAGCATCACTCCATCACAAGTAAGCAAGTGCACTCAATCTAGATCATGTATCCAAGTATACCTCAATCAAACTT
Organism: Lathyrus tuberosus; assembly: GCA_022829125.1. Lineage (NCBI taxonomy): Eukaryota > Viridiplantae > Streptophyta > Magnoliopsida > Fabales > Fabaceae > Lathyrus > Lathyrus tuberosus. Next base: position 1,261,409 of record JALAZF010000537.1, read on the forward strand.
GTACCACAAGTAAAAATCAATAAAAAATAGTAAAGTGGCTCAATAAAATTCCAAAAATAATCAAATGAAATTTAATTCAGTCAAGTAACATATGCAAAAATATTGGATCAAAAAGAGTTAAAGAGCTTGTCAAAAGGTGAACCACAAGTCAAGATGTGCAAAGAAGTGCCAAGATATAGTCATGCTTAAGTCACATAAGCACAAATAAGCAAACATGCATCATATGAAATTTAACAATTATGAAATTTAAGCTCAAATGAACTAGGTCAGAAGACAAACACATGCTAAAAGAGCTCACAAAAATTCCCAAGTTAAGCCGATCAAACAATTAAGCAAGGGTCAAGTAAGCACCATATATCAACATGCAAAAGAGAGGGACCAAAATGCAATATGGGAAAGTTTTAAAAATGAAACAAAAATGTTTTTATGTACTTCAGAATGTTATCTAACAAATGCAAAAAGAATGGATTGAAAATGTTTTATAGATGATGAGAAAGAAATTTTATAAGTTAAAGTGTGCAAGTGAAACAATTAAAAAAGAAAATTAGGCAATTAATTAAATCAGATGCCAAAAATAAAATAAAATGAGAAAATAAAATATGAAAAAATTTTATAAAACCAAAAAGAAACTTCATGATTTTTTTTGTGATTTTTAAATGTATTAAAATGATTTTAAAAATAAAAATGCAAAACAAACAAATAAAAATAAAAATGAAATGAAAGAAGCATGGGGGGTGCCATCAGCAAAAGCAACACGTTGGAATTAAGATATGGGCTTAAACTGGGGTGCAAAAAGAAAGGCCCAACCAAACAAAACCCAAAAGCGTAAGTCAAAGGGAACAATGGACTCAGTCAACGTGCAGATGTAATAACAGCCAAAGGATCAATCCAACGCGTGAAAACATATCAACCAAAGTCAACAAGATCAAAAAGCAATTAAAATCAACGGTCCAGATCAAAAGGCATACCACAGTTAACGTACACATGCGCGCATGCAAAACCTCAGCCTACCATACATTCCCACGTGACAGGCACATGCACCTCATTAATGTGCTGTCACCACCTCCACCACACGATCACACCAACGCGCCATATTAAATCAAACAAACAAAAAATAAATCAAATTAAAGGCCAGGATTGAGGTACATGGTAGCACGCGTGGAAAGACACACACCAAACCATAAAATAAAACATAAATTTAAAGTGACGTGGCACTTTGAGGAACGTAGGATCAAGCTCATCAACGGACGTGATTTCTTCTTCTTCCTTAAATCCCCTCGCCGGACTCAACCTCTTCCAGCCGCCGGAGCTAGGGCTCCAGCCACCCTCTCCGGTGAGCTGTAGTAAAAAATTCTCCAGAAAATGCGTATAGGTACACCATTTCAACCAGAAAAACGCAAGGATCTCAAATATCCAGTCCATTTCAACAAACAGTCAACCAATAACGCAAATCGAAGAGAATAAAATATAGATCCAAAACTTTAAACTCACAATACACACAAACTACACGTCCAAACTTCAAATAAAATAGATCAGGATAATCAGTGAACATCATAGATCATAATGCACACAAGAAAACTGAGTTTTGTGAGTATGAAAAATTCACCAACCTGAACCTTGTAGAACTTGAAAACCTCCAAGAAATCCTTCCAAAAACTGCAGATCCACTCCTTGGAACCTCTAGATGCAAAATAAATGCAACTAGAGCTTGAAATCATGCTAGATCTTGAGATTTAAGTTTGAACCCTCTTGAATGGCACTTGGTGAGATCCTCAGTATGAGCTCAAAATAGCAGTTGATTCTTGCTCTATTCTCTTCACTGATCAAGAATATGAAGAGAAAACTCAAAGAAGCTCCAAGAAGAGTGAGATTCAATGAGAGGAAGTGTGAGAGCAAAAAACCAAAACTGTGCAAATGAGAGTCTCTACCCTAGCTGTGAGGGTATGAGTAAGCATATATACTCTCCATTAGTTCACTGATTAGGATTAAGAAGTGATTAGAACCTTGGTTAATGAGATTTGGGTGAAATTGCAAAAATGCATTTTATGCCACTATTCTTAAACCACACGTGTAAACTCCCTTGTAATCAGCATGATTCACCTCCAATTTACTCATGTATCACCTCTGAATTGAATTTGGGCCTTGTGCTTTCTTGGTTTGTAAGTTTTGAATCAATTTGCATTTTTGTACTTTGTGAAAATAATGAGAAATATGGCATGAAATAAATTGATTCCAAGGCCAAAAATACTCCTCTTGACTTGCATTTTGATGTTGTAATATGACATGAAGCAAAAAGATCAATTACAAGTCCAATTGTGTAAAAATGCAAATGGTGGAAAATTTGACATATAAGAAATCCATGAAATACACCTTGCATTGTTTTGGCCATAACTAGAGTTCCACAAATGATATGGAGATGTTCTAGTACTTTTTGGAAATGGGAGAGAAATATCTTCAACTTTCATGTTGAAGGAAAATTCATTTGGAACTTCCTTGATGATGAAAAGTCAAGTTGAATGTGGTGGAAAAATTGCAAAAAATGGAAAGTTTGTATTATAGGTCACTTTCCAAATTTAGTAACTTTTGCACAAACTCTTGATTCTTGAAGAATGGCATGAATCTTGACAATTGAAGACCATATGAGGATGTGAGGCCTTGAAAACCATGAAAAGACCCTCAAAATTCCATAGTTGACTTTCTCCTTTACAGTTGACTTTTCCTCATTTCACCAGCAACTGATCCACTGAACAGTCTTCACCATGAACCATCAACCAAATCTCCATCCATGAACACTTGTGAGCATATGGAAACCATAAAAAACATGCTTGAACCCCCAAAGTATTCAAGAAGCTCTCTTGAAACCAAAACCCTAATTGGTCCCTCTGATCAGGAGGAAAAGATCCACTTGAAATCCTTTGCCATGCTTGACATTAAGAGGATATGATGAACCCCATGAGCCCCCTTGAAGCTTGAGACTTGAGAATATGGACCAAGTGCCTTGATCCCATGCCTTATGCTGGATGCCATGCTATGCAATCTACGACCTACTATGGAATGCAAATGAGTAAAGCATAAACCAATTATTGAGAAAACATGAAGGTAAATTTTGAGGTATTATAGTATGGTACATCTGTTCTTTATTTATCTGACAGATGTTTACGCCAATTTGGATACAGACAGTCCATACCATCGCATCCACCTGATATTGACACACTTGATATAGACATTGAGTGGGTTACTTACCATGTTAGCGTCTCGCCAGTGGTGCAGCAGACCGAGTTTGCAGATACTCCGTATGATACGGTGGCTGATTACATGGCTTGGTACTACACAGTTTCCCATCCTCGTTTGATACGACCACCTCAGGGGGAGGTCAGAGAGGTTCCAGTTCCTGAGTTTGATGATGGACCGGCAAATCCGAGGTTACGACATATTTCACATGAGGTGCGTCGCTATCTCGCTCGTCACGAGGCCGAGGAGGATGATGATGATTATGTTGAGATCTTTCGAGCACTACGTCCAGCTCAGGGTGGACCGGTACCTCGGGGTGGACCGGTTGCTTATGTTAGTGAGGATGATGATTGATGTATTATTCAGACCGGTTACTTATGTTACTTATGTATTATTCACACTTATTATTTATATATATGTGATAATATTCTTAATTATATTATGATTGATGATGTATAAAAAATAAGAAAAATAATATGAAGGTAAACATCACTTATAAAAATAATATGAAGGTAAACGTCACTTATAAAAATGTAATAAATAATATGAAGTTAAACGTCACTCATAAATTAACATGTTTTGGGAGCAGAGGCGTAAGTTGCTGTCAGTGTTGTAAACGTCCAGCAAATTTAATTATCCATGATGTTACATCTGATGTCTGATGTTTCCTCCAATCTGTTGTGACTGGTGGCAAGGGAAATCCCTCATTCATGTTTACCTGTTAAGAAAGTTAATAAGTAAGACGTAAATCATATATAATTAAGTAATATAAAAAACTATAATATTTACCTGAACCCAATGATTTGAGTTTACAAAACCAATGCTGTAAATTGACACATTAAGATTATGTGAAGTCGTCATAGGGAAGTAACTCAAACTAAGAGCACTTAGTAAGACAAGAATGATGTTATACCGATTTGCTATCACGTAACCCAATTTTGGTAGTGTCATCCATTTATCTACTGGCTGAGAACCTAAAGATGATATCAACAAGGATTCTCTCACTTTTGAATAATGAGTTTCAAATAACTTCTCATAGAGACTCTTTCTGGGACCTCTCATTTCATTATCCAAATCACGATGAACCATTGACCACCCTTCTTCACCATATCCATGCAAAGATGCAATAGCTTTAAACCCACAATTTCCATCATCTTTTACATCAACAATGTCATCAATAAATGGTCTGATATGTTCTGGAAATTGTACAATGTACCTATGAGATGGTTTTTTCTTTGTGGTTTGGGATAATTGTGAACAAGGTCTCTTTGAAGATTTTTGGGAATTGCTGTGTTCTTGATCAACATACTCATGATATGAAGGATCACGATAAACATCATACCCAACAGGTTACTTCCCTTTTCTCTTCACTCCTCCTTTGGTCTTTATTTTTTCAGGTGGTGGTACCATCTTTGTTGTAGTGGGGTAAGCAATTCTGCACACCCTGCTTTTTAGTGCTTTCTTTCCTGCAACAGCTAATGAATGAAACCTTTTCCACAGTGCTTTAATCACATTATTCATGTCCACCTTTGTTTCATCCTCTGTATGTACCTCTTGTTCACCTTCCATACTCAGTTTCCTCCAATGGATATGAATAGCATCAATTAGTATTGGTTCACCATTCAATGTGTATCTCCCTAACTCACAGGCACAAGGTAACCCGTATACTGTTCTAGGAAAACACCTGCACATTTGGGTGTTTGTACCCACCATGTCAACCCTATGCCAGTCTTCAGCAATGTGCTGCAGAGCAGCTCTAGATACTGATCCACGCAAATTCAAATAATATGGACTAGTGTGTGCATGCTCAACCTCATAAAAACTCTTCTGAAATGAAGCTCTAATGTTGCCCACTTGAACCTTGATGTTGCCATTCATAGCCTCCCAGCATTTGCACATATCACCTAAACTGTTCTCCAACATCTGCTTCAGCTTCTAATGCGCAGATTCGACCCTAACAAAAAAAAATTAGAAGTTCGGTATAAGTATCATTAATATTACCATAAAAAACTATGGCTATAAAACAAACACATTACCTATTAGTCGTGATGTTGCCTAAATGCAACACTTTATTGATCCAAGCTTCAACAAATCTATGCCTATGAGGTGTTAACTATGTGTCTTTCACATAATCCCGAAAATGTCCATATTCCTAACAGGCATGCTCAAGCAATTTCATCTTTTGATGGTATTCCACCTCATCACTAGCTTTTACAAGTTCGTACCAAAGGTCATCTATCGGTTTTCGCATATCATTCACAACATTTTTGTCGCAGGAAATACTGTTTCAATTGATTTCATCAAAGCAAGATCTCTATCAGTTAAAATTACTTGTGGCCACAACCCTTGTTTAGTGAATAACTGTTTCAATTTATCTAGTACCCAACACAAAGTCTTTGTTTGCTCAGATTCCATATAGGCAAATGCAACCGCAAATGTTAACTCAGTTGATGTCACGCCAACTATTTCAAACAAAGGTTGCCTATACTTATTGGTTTTGTAAGTACTATCCTTAATCAACACAATAGGAAACATATTTAACAACTTCACAAAGTCTGGATGGGCCCAGAAGATATCTCTCACAACTTCTGACTCATCTTTTTTCCTACTCCAATAAACATAATCAGATTCCTCTATCAACTTAAACAACTGTTGCACTTCCGTTCTAGGTCCCCTGATGTTTTTTTTTAATCTTACTCTTATGTTTAAATATTTGGGTGATTCGAGTCACATTCTCCGGATCTCGTTCTTTCAATGACAATAATATGTGTCTTGGAGGAACATGACGTTTTGACAAATCAACAATATGTTGTTGGTCATCATCATTGAGTCGACTTACAAACGCATGACCTTCAGATCTATCAGGTAAACCATGCTTGTGAACTCCACATTTTACATCAATTTTCCAACCAGAACCATCTTTTGAAGGTGTTGATCTTACTTTGAAAGGATAATTACATTTTTGGGTAGCACTTTGTGTTTCACTATCCCATTCTTTGTATTTTCCATCTCTATCACAGCCAAATATAACTTTGTCACTTCTTCCTCTCTTGCCAGTATTGGTGTCCGACCGGGTTATTATAACAGTGACTCTATTCCTAAGTCCAACCTCCTTAATCCACCTAGTTGCCTCTCTTCTCTTGTAGGAAATTTTTCTGTAGTCGAGAATATCTCCGTTGTATCTACACTTGTCTGGTCTTTCTCGCATATCATCAAAGGAATCTCCATGTCTCCTAAACAAATATAAATTAATTAAATTAAAAAAAATAAAAAAAAACGCTCCGGATAACTATGCACCAAGTTATCCGGTTGACAAAAACCTAAACCGGATAACTTAACATCAAGTAATCCGGTGTTGAAAAATATGAAAACCAGATATCTTGGAGATAAGTTATCTGGTTATATATAGATCATTCACAACGCAAACCGAAAAACTTGAAGCTATGTTCTCCGGTTTAGAAAAATAAGCAACCAGATTTCTTCATATAAAGTTTTTCGGTTTGATAAAAATACCTTCCGAAAATCCTTACCTTGTGTTTTCCGTTTCTTGTCGAATATTGACAAAAATTACTTTTGGACTCATCTGACTGCACGGTAAAAAGTAAAAAATATTAAATAAAAAATAAAAGGATAAATTGGAATTTTTGAAAATTTGTAGGGGTATGGGGTAAAATTTTCTCACACTTGTTATACTTAACAATACCCGGCCCAACCCGTGCATATTTGGTTCGGGTATTAGGTTTTAGTTTCTAAACCATGAACCCGTTGACGCGACATTATTATTATTATTACTAGCGTCCAGACTGGCACTGCCGTGCCCGTCTGTCCGCTTTTATTAATGCACACACAGGTCAAAATATAAACAGTATTTTTTGTATATTTATTTTTTTATATTAATTTAAATTAATTATAAAAAAAAAATAGAGTAAAAGATATATGCAAACCACCTATAACTGTTACTAAAAAGAAAATTTGAAATTTAAAACAAAAATTGAAAAGGGTATAATGGGAAAGAAAATAGGCTACACCAAAGCCATATTTTCCCTTTATATATGTTATAGATTATTATTATTATTATTATTATTATTATTATTATTATTATTATTATTATTAACTTCATTTTTTTATTTGTTAATGTTAAAATTTTTAGTTTTGTTGTTGGATTTTTTAGTGTTATTATTGTTTGATCTTTTATTCTTGTTGCTAGAAATTTTGCTACCGTTGTCGCTGAACTTTTTGATGTTGTCACTGAACTTTCTCTTACTGTTGTTGTTGAAACCTTTTATTGCTGCTGTTGCTGGATCTTTTCGCTCCTGTTGCTGAAACCTTTAACTGCTGTTGTTGTTGTAGTAGTGTCTTGTGGTGTCACTTCTACACTTGACTGCTGACTTGTTAATCCTTAACATTCTTTACCACTCCTTAGTTTGATAACCTTGCAAGTTTCAACATTTTGAACTTCTGAGGTAGTGGTAGAGGCTTCAGTTGAGCTAGGGAGAGTTCCTATGCTTCTAGAACTAAGGGCAGTAGCAATTTGCCCTACTTAATTCTCAAGGTTCTTAATACTTGCTCCTTGTTAGGGATGTAAATGGATGTCCATGGGGACAGATACTATGACATCCGTATCCGCCCCGTTGGATAAATATGATATTCATATCCGCCCCATATCCATGCGGATATTCTTTAAGCGGGTATCCGCGGGTTTTATGGTATCCGTGGATATTTACAGATATTCATGGATAATATTTTCTTTTAATAAAATTTTTTTTTTGGAAAAAATATTTTTAACTTCTTTTAAAGACACAAAAAATTATTCACCGAAACATAATTAGATCCAAATATAATATTCATACATTTCCTTTTTAACCAAACAAATAAAAGATATTGTGATTATGAGTTATGATGGAAGAGCAAACAACAGAGGAGTAGGAAGAGAGACACTGGTTCGACAGAGGAATGACGACACTAGTTGGTTGGATTGTGAAATTATTGAAGTGAGGTATGAAGTATTGAAGAGTTTAAATATGAAATGGCGAATATAATTTGAATGAAATGTGAAAGGTTATATTCAAAGAAAATTTCAAAAAGAAAAAAAAGAAAGAAATATAAGAAGACTAATTTTTTAGAAGATGAAAAGATAAGGTATAATAAACTAATGATATTTAAATGATTTTTATAATTTATTAACGGATATGGATATCCGCGGATACGGATATCATTAAACCCGTATCCATATCCATTAACAAACGGATATTTAAATATCCATTTATTTTATCTGTGGATATCCATTAAGTTATCCGCCCCATATCCGTGACAGATTTTATCCGCGGATATCCGCGGGTACGGATTTTTTTGCCATCCTTACTCCTTGTGTTTGAATTTGAGTTTTTGTCACTTGAATAAAAGATTTTAGAACATTCTCCAGCTGGTTACTTCCTTGATTTGGTGCAGAATAACCAGGAGGAACTTGTGTTGCATGATCACTACTACAAAACAAGCATTCAACAACGCCATGGTCACCACATTTTTTCCCTACACCGTGGTGACATATCTTAACTAAGGCGCTGCCATATTTATTTTGTTTTTTGATTAAAAATTATTTGTATATAACAGCGGTTACAGAACCAACCATTGTGATACAATCAAACTTTCATCGGTTCGAACCTCAGCGCCATAAAATATTTTATTCCTTTAACGTTAAGGCACACCTTTTCTTTTTTATTTATTTTAAAATTCACAAATAAAAGGGATATCACTACGGTTCTTCTGGTTAACCGTTGTGATATATTTATAATAAATAAATACTTATCTATATGGTTGGTATTGTTAATCGTTGTGAAATAGTTTACCCATATATAAGCGAATTAACTTTCACTTATTGACAGTAGCGCCATTTCCTTCACAGTGAAACCCTAAAACCCATTTTTTCTCTTCGTCTTCCCCATTAGCCGTGAATCTTGTGCTTCATACATTAAGGTATTCTTATTCTTTCATCTATTGTTAGATATTTCCCATTATCTCATTTGTTGCATGTTGTTTTTGTTGATTGTTCTCATTTTTTCAGATTCGTCTTCACTACCTTAATAAAGACCATACTTTGGCTATGGTACATAATGTTCATGTAGCTTTGAAAAAAAGTACAAGAAGCATGAAGCTATGATGGAAACTTCATACACCTTGTACTTCTTCTTCATAGCTATTTGGATATGTTTGCTGAAAGTTAGTGATAACACGAAAATATATCATGTTTTTACTTTGATTTATGTTATTTTCTTATTCCGTTTTCGTCTAATATCTGATTTTCTCGAGAGTATTTAAGTGTTTTTGCAGGTAATTCCATTTCCAAGTCAAAAGCATGCAAAGTGTGGAAAAGAAGCAAAACATGCAAGAAAAGAGCAGAAAAGAGAAGAAAAATAGTAGAATCTAAACTTTGCTGATGTGACGATCGTCACAGGTCCACCACGACCGTGGCAGCTACAAAATTCATCACGACCGTCATAATGCTTCACGATCATCATGCGTTCAATTTAACACGTTGAGCAGAAACGTGATTACGAAGTTTGAAAGAGTCAGTTTTTTTTACACGATCACATTTCCTCCGAAGAATACTAGGTTCAAAAGTCACGTAACTGTCAAGAGGAGTGCCTACATTCTCTCCTACCTCTACCTCAACTCAGTCTATAAATACGAGAGTTTTCGAAGAACAAGGGGTGACCTTTTTTCTGCATTCTGAAGTACCGTTTTGCTGCTAAATTATTTCCAGAATTCGTTTTGTTTTGTTTACGTTTACCTTTCCTTGTCACCCATTACCGAACAAAGTAATAGTTTCTCACATTGAGGAACTATTACACTTTAGATTTAGACTTTTTTTCATTGCCTTCATCATTCGCCATTTTAATTTTATCCAAGCAAGAACCTACCAGTCTGTGGAGGGATTGCTGCTACTGCATTTATCAGGTTATTCAATTTATAGCATCGTTTATTTCGCTTTAATTATGTCTTAGATAAATTGCTTTTCCGCTTTTATGTTTAAGTTCGTAATTATGTCAAGCTAAACCGATCGTATCGGTATGTAATGAAGTAACCAAATGGATTAAATAACTCTAAGCTAAAATCAATAATTAACTCATCTTCTGGCTTCGATTTCTTAATTTTAAACCCAACTTTTATTACGAGAGTAAAAAGGTAACAAAGGTTAAGGTCAAGCCACGGGAGTGTGAGGCTTTACCCGGATAGCTGAAATCGGGAATTAGTTTTAAAAACAATGGAAGCGCTTTAAAGTTAATTAGGTCTTATTAGTTTTCAAAAAGTATTTTTAACCTCATATGGGCTAGCGAGAGTAGACATATTGACTTAAGAGTATGGTCTGAAGCAATAACCACAGGAGTGTGAGGCGGGGGCTTTTAAACTGGTTTTTCCTACAGATGCATAGGGCGATAAATCTTTATACGCTTAGGTTTAATTAATTCCACGTAGGTTTACTGAATTATATACCGATATCTTATTCATAACTAGTATTCCCGAATTTTAATTTCTCTTTAATTTCCAGTTTGAACTTAAAAACCAATTCTGATTAGCCTTAGATAAACATAGTAACGATAGATAACGGTGCGTTCGATTTCTAGTCTCTGTGGGATCGATAATCTTTTAAAACTACGCGATACGACTATATACTTGCAGTTAGATTTATTTAGGCACACTAAATAGAGCAATCAAGTTTTTGGCGCCGTTGCCGGGGACTAATTAAGTCGACATCGTAATTCCTTTGTTACGTCGTATAGACTAAGGTAAAAAAACCAAAATTCCCTTTCTGTCGATTGTATGCCAAGTACTCGCTCTTCTGGCGAAGACCTCATATGACCGACAGACGAACCTGAACGTCTTCATACCGTAAAAAGACATATCCAAGAATACTGCTTAGCTCACGAAATCCCTTTTCCTTTATTAGAACCTGAATCTCAATCAGATCCTGAACTTGAATCCGAATCAGATTCCGAATCAGAAACAGACATGGCTGACTTACTACAAAACCGACCTCTTAAGTATTATGCTGTCGCATCTCAACAAGAACCTCACAACAGCATTGTCGCTCCAGCTATCAACCAAAATGATTTTGAGTTGAAACCCTCGCTGTTATCTGCCGTGCAACAAAATTAATTTTCTGGAAACCCAACAGAAGATCCGAACAAACATCTGACCAAGTTTGTGCAGTATGCAGACACAATGAAAGCAAATGGTGTAACCGCAGACGCCATGAGACTACGTCTTTTTCCTTTCTCATTAAGAGATAAAGCTTGGGCTTGGTTGCAATCCTTGCCATCCAACTCTATTGCTTCTTGGGAGGATTTAAAGAAGGTCTTTCTGGCATGATATTTTCCACCAAGCAAAACAACTATAGTGAGAGCCCAAATCAACAGCTTCAGACAAAAAGACAACGAGTCTTTATATGATGCTTGGGAAAGATACAAAGATATGAGGAGGATATGCCCGCATCATGGTCTTGAGGATTCGTTAATTATCCACACGTTTTACAATGGTCTCTTGTACAATACAAGATTGACAATAAATGTCGCCGCTGGTGGTACACTCATGGATAAACCCTATGATGAAGCCCAACAACTCATCGAGAGTATGGCTCAGAATCACTACCAATGGGGAGGTGAAAGAACTCAAGTGGAGAAATCCCAACCAAAAGGAGGAATGTACGAAGTTTCTAGCCTAGATCATGTCCGTGCTAAGGTAGATGCAATAGCTCAAAAGATAGATAACTTGACCATAACACCCACAGCTACCGTGGCTGCTGTAGCGCCAAACTGCGAATTATATGGAACAGCTGGACACGCTGCCCCTGAATTCCAAGTTTTAGCAGGAGCCTCTACAGATCAAGTGAATTATGCTCAAGCAAACCCTTATGCAAATACCTACAATCCTGGTTGGAAGAATCACCCAAACTTCTCTTACAAAAATAACAATGCACTGTATGCACCTGGCCAAGCACCTGCTGCACCACCAGGTTATCAAAAGGCTGCAACAGCTGCTCCAAATGTTCCTAGGAAGTCTAACCTTGAACTGATGATAGAGAACTTCATAGCTGCCCAGACTCAGACAAACAAAGAGTTCCTGAATCAAAACGTACACACTAGTGAACAGATTAAGCAGTTAGCAAACAAAGTAGACGCTTTGGCCACTCACAACAAAATGCTTGAAACGCAAATTTCCCAAGTGGCTCAACAACAAGCGCCTACTGCTGCTCCTGCTGGGACATTTCCTGGACAGCCACAACCTAATCCTAAAGGACATGCAAATGCTGTTATACTGAGAAGTGGAAAAGAATTAGATGAACCCATTGATCCAAGACTTCAAAATCCAGCCATGTACCAAAAATCTGCTAACGACACAACAACTGAGAAGGAGAATGAACCCAAGGAAAAGGAAGATAATGACTAAGAGGTTGTCAATAAAGAAAAACCTTATGTGCCTCCACCACCTTATAAACCACCTATTCCGTATCCTCAAAGATTGACAAATTCCAAAACTGCAGGGCAATTTAAGAAATTTGTTGAACTTCTGAAACAATTAAACATCACTATACCTTTTACAGAAGCTATCACTCAGATGCCCTCATATGCTAAGTTCCTAAAAGAAATCTTATCCAATAAGAAAAAGATTGAGGAAAACGAAACAGTTACACTTACTGCTGAGTGTAGCGCAATAATTCAAAACAATATGCCTCCTAAGCTGAAAGACCTAGATAGTTTCTCCATACCTTGTGTAATTGGGAAGTTCGTCATAGACAAAGCTCTATGCAACTTAGGAGCCAGTATTAGTGTTATGCCCTTATCCATATGCAAGAAGCTTGATATGGGAGAATTAAGACCAATTAAGATGTCTGTTCAACTAGCTGACCGCTCTATTAAATATCCAGTTGGTATACTAGAAAATGTTCCAGTTCGTATAGGACAATTCTATATCCCTACCGATTTCATAATCATGGATATTACATAAGACTCTACTACTCTTATCATATTAGGAAGACCATTTTTAGCTACTGCTGGAGCAATTATAGATGTAAAGAGAGGCAGGCTAACTTTTGAAGTTGGTGAAGAGAAGGTTGAATTTATTTTGACACAATTCTTGCAAGCTCCAGCCATAGACGACACATGCTATCTACTAGATGTCATAGATGAGTGCGTAAGAGAAATAGAGATGGAACCGACCACATATTCAGATATTCTAAAAATTCCAATACCTCTGATTTTCGAAGATGATAACTGGCGTGAACCTTATCAAGACGACAACCTAAGCGAATGCTTAGCACTTACACCAGATCATCTGCCTTGCTCGAAGAAACCAGCCCTAGAACTGAAAACATTACCCAAAAATTTAAGGTATGAATTCCTAGACGAAGATCTCGAACGACCTGTAATAGTCAATGTGGACTTAGGACAGACCGAAACCAAGAAACTATTAGATTTCTTAAGAAAATACCCAACTGCGTTAGGCTATAACATCGCTGACCTTAAAGGAATAAGTCCTTATATTTGTATGCATCACATTATGCTGGAGGAAGACTGTAAATCCTCTAGGGAACATCAGAGAAGGATTAACCTGATCTTGAGTACTGTAGTCAAAGACGAAGTGAAAAAACTTTTAGAAGCAGGAATTATATACCTGATATCAGACAGTAAATAGGTTAGCCCAGTACATGTCGTTCCAAAGAAGGGAGGTGTTACAGTCGTTAAGAACGAAAAAGGTGAATCTATAACAAAAAGGGTTGTGACTGGAAGTAGAATGTGCATCGATTATAGAAAGTTAAATAAAGCCACTCGTAAAGACCATTTCCCATTGCCTTTTATTGACCAAATGTTGGAAAGATTGGCTAAACACTCATACTTCTGCTATTTAGACGGTTGTTCAGGATTCTTTCAAATTCCTATTCATCTTGATGACCAAGAAAAGACGACCTTCACATGTCCCTATGGAACATTCGCCTATCGACGAATGCCGTTTGGACTATGTAACGCACCTGCCACATTCCAAAGATGCATGATGTCAATCTTTGCTGATTTTATAGATGACATTTGGAAGTATTTATGGACGACTTTTCTGTTTGTGGGCAGAGCTTTGAAGGATGTCTATCGAACCTAGAAATGGTACTGGAAAGATGCGTAAAAGTTAATCTCGTATTAAACTGGGAGAAATGCCATTTTATGGTAAATCAAGGAATCGTACTTGGACACGTTGTGTCCGATAGAGGAATTGAAGTTGATAAAGCTAAGATAGAAATTATAAAAAATCTTCAACCTCCGAAAACCGTACGAGAAATACGAAGTTTCTTAGGACACGCCGATTTCTACCGATGATTCATAAAGGATTTCTCGAAAATTACTAAACCTCTTACCGGTCTATTAATGAAAGACGCTAAATTTATCTTTGATGAGAAATGTCTAAAAGCGTTTAAACACCTGAAAACAGCTCTTATTACCTCACCTATCAAGCAACCACCAGATTGGAGATTACCTTTCGAAATCATGTGTGATGCAAGTGATTATGCTGTAGGTGCAGTTTTAGGACAGAGGAGGGATAGAAAACTTCATGCCATTTACTATGCAAGTAGGACCTTAGATTCTGCCCAAATGAACTACGGTACCACAGAAAAAGAACTTTTAGCCGTGGTTTTCGCCCTTGACAAATTCTGTTCCTACCTAGTGGGAGCTAAGATCATCATTTACACAGACCACGCAGCTATTAGATATTTACTTAACAAAAAGGATGCAAAACCTAGACTGCTATGGTGGATCCTACTTTTACAAGAATTTGATTTAGAGATCAAAGATAAGAAAGGAACTGAAAACGTAGTAGCAGACCACTTATCCCGATTAGAGGGCATTAAACCAGAGCCAGTACCCATTAATGAGGATTTCCCATATGAACGACTCATAGCCCAACTAGAAAGTGATATGTCTACTCCACAGTTGAGTGACCCAAAGATAGAAGAAGTCGTGGAAGAAATTAACATACATACAACCCTGTCATGGTATGCTGACATAGTCAACTACTTAGCAGCTGGGGTACTTCCACCAGACTTATCTTATCAACAAAAGAAAAAATTCTTTCATGATTTAAAACATTATTATTGGGATGAACCTTTGATGTTTAAGAGAGGAGCCGACGGTATCTTCCGGCGTTGCGTCCCAGAAGAAGAAATAGAAAACATCATCTCTCGATGTCATTCTGCTCCTTATGGAGGACATGCTAGTACCTCAAAGACATGTGCTAAGATCTTGCAATCCGTCCTATTCTGGCCCAACCTTTGGAAGGATGTCCACATTGCAATACTAAACTGCGACCGGTGCCAACGCACTTGTAACATATCGAAATGCGATGAGATACCTCAAAAGGGTATATTAGAAGTAGAAGTCTTTGATGTATGGGGGATTGATTTTATGGGACCTTTCCCTTCATCCTTTGGAAATAAATATATACTCGTAGCTGTCGATTATGTTTCAAAATGGATTGAGGCAATAGCTTCTCCTACAAATGACGCCCGAGTAGTCATAAAGCTTTTCAAAAACACAATATTTCCCATATCTGGTGTGCCGAGACTTGTCATAAGTGACGGTGGCTCTCATTTCATATAAAAAATATTTGACAAATTACTATCGAAGTATGGAGTAAAACACCAAGTAGCAACACCATATCATCCACAAACAAGTGGACATGTTGAGGTCTCGAATAGAGAAATAAAACAAATTCTAGAAAAGACCGTAGCCACCTCTAGGAAAGATTGGTCATCAAAACTCAACGAAGCTTTATGGGCATATAGGACGGCCTACAAAACACCAATCAGAACTACACCTTTCAAGCTGGTCTATGGTAAATCTTGCCATCTACCAGTGGAATTAGAACATAAAACCTATTGGGCTATTAAAACATTGAACTTAAGGTATGATTTCGCAGGTGAAAAACGTATCCTATATCTGCATGAACTAGAAGAGTTAAGATTAGACGCTTACGAAAATGCTAAAATATATAAAGAACGAACTAAAAAATGGCACGATAAGCGCTTATCTAGAAAAGAATTTAGTGTGGGAGACGTTGTACTCCTATTTAACTCAAGATTAAAACTCTTTCCTGGGAAATTAAGGTCTAGATGGTCCGTTCCTTTTGAGATTACAAAAATTCTACAAAGTGGAGCGATAGAAATAAAGGGGAGGAATAGTAATTCATTTTTAGTTAATCGACAACGTCTAAAACACTATCACAACATTGAAAATAGAGATTATTTGAACTGCCTAAGACTTTTAGAGTTGCCCACCGAACCCCCTAACTAAGCATCTAATTGAATTCGTGAGGCTTTCAACGTTAAAAACAGCGCTTAATGGGAGGCAACCCATGATTTTTGTTTTTCTTGCTTTATATTTGTTATTTCTTCACGTTTTCTATGTTTTATTTTTATTTTGCAAATTTTTAGTTTCATTTATATCATTTTAAATTTAATTTGAAAATGTTGTGCTGATCTTAAAATTGAAAAAACTACAGGATTATAAAGTCTCTCTACTCTTTCTGTTCTCCTCTTCTGCTTACATTTTTTGCAAAAAGTACTAATTAATGGCAAACGAGGATAACTTGTTAGTAGAATTCAGAGATGGAGCACAGTGGCATCGCTATGAGGCTTTGTCCCTTAGACAATTTGCCTTGACAAAATTTGCCCATAGACCCACCATGACCGCCTTAGGTGTAGGTGAGAGCGTAGACTTTCTGTTTAACCAATTAGGTTGGGAGGGTTTTGCCAACAAGAAACATAAATGCTACCGTAGGTTGACTTTAGAATTCCTAAGCTCTTTGAGCTATAACCCTTACTGTGGAAAAGGTTTAACCAGGGGAAGAATTACCTTTAGACTATTTGGATACAGCTGCCAGTTCACCATAAAGGAACCGTCGGATCTTTTAGGATTTCCTGAAGGACCTAATGTTTTCTCTGTGGTTCAAGAGGACCTAATGTTGGTTGGAGAGCTGAGTGATTTTTGGGGTAGAATTTCAGGGAAACCTGATTTTGACATAGACATTATGCTTTCAACAGAAATACATAACCCCGCTTTCTGTTACTTTCATATGATCCTGGCCTATACTTTATTTGGTAAACCTGAGAATGATAACACTGTTTCGAGGGATGAGCTTTTCATTATGTTTTGTGCTTCTCAGTCTAGAAAGGTCAATGGACTCACTTTTATACTGAACAACTTTTGCAAACTCATTAATAATGATAACAGTCCAATTCTGATAGGTAGCCTAGTTACAAAAATAGCTGATGCTATGGGATTCAGAACCCAACTTTCTAAGATTAACCCCTTTGGAGAATATAGACCCATGAATATCACTTTTTATTTCAATAGGGCTATGATTAGGAACCAAGGTCCGAACCATTTTCAGCTTCTGATTAACAATGTTGTCGTACCACACTTTACACTTCCAAATCATGAACGCACAAGTGTGCACAATCAACATAATTGGCTATATGACCTTGATGAACCCGTGCCTGAACCGGAAGAAACCTTTCCTGAACCTGAGATCGACCCAAAAACACCCCCTCATTATCATGACCTTGATTATATGGAATTCCAAGAGGACATTGACATTCCTAATTAAAGTTGATGCCACTAACTATGCTGCTAATCTGAATTCTATTCTAAAAACTATGGATGAGTATCATAAAGAAATCACTTCAGTAAAGGATGAGCTAAACACTATGCGACAAAACATTGTTGGACTCAGGGATTTGACCGTTGAACAATTTGATCATTTAAATCAAGCCATCGCATCTTTGAAGAAACGCCTTGACTAGATTTGTGAAGCACCTCTTTTTCAAGTTTTAATGCATTTACTTCAGAAACATTTTACTTTATTTCAGTTTTTCAATTTTTATGTCGGGAATAAATTGATTTACATTCAGTATTGATACAATGCTAGCATTTGCTAGTACCTCTTTGGTTTTAATGGATGATTTAATTTGCTGCTAAATAGTGATCTTTATGGTTTCAATTTTATCCCTATCATACTTTTTATTCTGTTTTTAATTCATGTTGTCATGTTATTTCTCTCTCAATATGCATTATAATGTTGTCTCTCTGTGCTAACCATTGCCTGTTATGAAAACTGTATGTATGGAATGCTTGCTGACAGAAACTTTTTATTTATTCCCCGGAATTTGTGACTTTCACGATCGTGACAGGCCCCGTGACGACCGTCAGCGGGTTTAGGACACGTTTTGTGTTAAAACAGAACTGTACCCTTCGTCTTCCTCTTTTTCCCCTCATTCAAAACACGGCCGTCCCACTTTCTTTTCCAATTCTGTAACCATCCCACCGTTACCATTTGACCCCAATTCAACATTTTTCTTTACCATTCGTCTTCCCCATTCACTATATATTCATACCGTGTACCATTTTTTTCACAAACCCTCATTCTCCACAACCCATTTTCTTCCCTAATTTCTCTGTAACCCACCAATGGCACGACAAATTCCGGACCTATCAACATTGAACTTCAGAGATGGCGAACCAAGAGAACGTCAAAGGGCTAGGTACATCGATTACTACCAACGTTCCGTACAACCAACCCGTTACGTAGACGTTGCATGTCTAGAAGAACTCGGAATGCTTGAGGGGGTTAAATGGATGCTACAAAATGCTGGTCTATGGCAGCTCTGCACTCAGAGCCGACCTACTTACGAAGCCCTAACGCTCGAATTTCTCAGTTCGTTCACATACGTGACACCTTCTGACGAAACCAACCAACTCACCGGCGTAGCCACGTTCCGCATGTTCTGTAATGAGTATAAAATCGGCCAAGAGCAACTTGCCGGAATGCTTGGTTTCCACCATGGTGAGAATGTGCACCGCCGGGTACCACAGGAAACCTTCTTTCAAGCAGCATTTCAATTATGGAATCAGTTGACAAGAACAACAGTCGATAGCTGGGATAGCCTCAACGCAACATATATCCACAACCCAGCCATCAGATATGTTCACCGCACATTAGGAAGCACTATTTTTGCACGGGATAGAAACCACAAGGTAAACTCTAAGGAGCTTTTATTCCTCCATTGTATGTTTCACCCAGAGCCGATCAACGCCGCACTATTTCTGTTAGCACACATCCAGGCTAACTGTGCTAGAGGTTCTAAACCCTTCTATTTTGGAGGGATTGTCACCTCTATTGCTCTAAGTCTGGACTTGGGGGACACACTTAACAGATTACCCTCCACGCCTCCAGTGCTGCTCGACATAGACTACTGCCGCAGCTCACACCTCATTAAGTTACGACGAGATGGGAAATACCATCCTATGGTCCGCGCCAGAACTATTAGAAGTATCATTATGCCTTGCAGGAGCCGCATTGACCCTCAGAATATGGCCAATTGGCTTTTTGATCTGAATGCTCCTGAGCAAAATGCGCCTGCCCATGATGATCAAGAACATGGACCTGTTGATGAGATGGAGCAAGAGATGGATAACGCCCCAGAAAACCAACCACCGCCTGCCAATGATGCTCCTTCGACCTCCAGACGTCATCGCCGCCCTGACCAAGACCCCGTTACTAATGAAGAAATCTTGAGGGCTATATGGCAACAAAACTAGCTGGATGAACAGAGAGAATTACAGCAACAGACGCAACACAATGAAATGATGACTCTTATGCGTCAAATCCAGCAAGGGCAAGTTGACCAAGGTCAGAGACTTGACGGTGTCATCGATGAGATATGTACATTGACCCTGCGAGTGCAGAACCTACATGAGTACATCCATCACATGGGCATTCCTGATCACGTTGCGCAGCATGGAAGAGGACGCTCCAGAGGCAGAGGACGTGGAGCTCCCTGATTTTATTTTGTTTTTCTTTTTAGTTTTTCTTGTTAGTCCCCTTTATATCGCAACATTGAGGATAATGTCCAATATAGTGTGGGAGAGTTAGTTTATTTCCGTTTTATTTCACTTTTTTGTACTTTCCTTTTTCCTTATCAAAGTTAATATATGAGTATTTTCGTTCAGTATTCCGATTTCCCCATTTTATTCTGCCATAACGAAAAAACTTTTTTACGATTAATGCACACCGTGACATACCAAGCTTTAAATTATGTTAGGAAGTTGGGAAAGTGCTAAAAAGATCGATACCGTCTTGACACCTTAGACCTCTTGCGTAAGCGATATCAGTTTCGATACTTATTATACGATACCTTGAGTTCAGTCCTAAAGTAACCCCTAGTAGTTTATATTAGCAGCCAGCACCGTCTAAATCACAAACCACGTGGGGAGCCGATGAATATAAGTGTTTAATGCCCAATCATGAAAAGAAACATCTTTCTTATCTATATGTTGAGAAAAATAGAATATGCAACAACTCTCACAGTTGTGAAAAGTTACAAGAAAAGAAAGAAAATCCGTTGTCGACTGGTTCAGAGGTACCTGATTCTGGACTTGGTAGGGCGAACTACGGTTCGATCCCCCGCAATCTACGAATGGGATGTATAAAGGGTTACCACACTTGTGTATCAGGCCCCGTGAGAAAAAGGGATCAAAGTCACTAACCGGTTACTCCACTACGTGCGTGAATAAGGCAAAGGGCTTAATGTGATTGCGTTGGAATGAAGCCGGGTGAAATTGACACGAAAACTTTCGGTTGAACTATAATAGAATGATTAGAACTGGATTGTACAAAAGAGAGGTCTATGACAATCTTGTTGCTTTGTGTCATTATTGTATCCTTAGTGTTTTATACTAGTACCTGTCTTACTGACAAGGAAACTCTTTTACAAATCCATTGGTATACCAGGTATGTGCATTTGATGAAGTTTGTCCGATTTTAACTGATTGATTGCTTGAGGACAAGCAAAGATTCAAGTGTGGGAGAGTTTGATAACACGAAAATATATCATGTTTTTACTTTGATTTATGTTATTTTCTTATTCCGTTTTCGTCTAATATCCGATTTTCTCGAGAGTATTTAAGTGTTTTTCAGGTAATTCCATTTCCAAGTCAAAAGCATGCAAAGTGTGGAAAAGAAGCAAAACATGCAAGAAAAGAGCAGAAAAGAGAAGAAAAATAGCAGAATCTAAACTTTGCTGATGTGACGATCGTCACAGGTCCACCACGACCATGGCAGTTACAAAATTCATCACGATCGTCACAATGCTTCACGATTGTCATGCGTTCAATTTAATAAGTTGAGCAGAAACGTGATTACGAAGTTTCAGAGAGTCAGTTTTTTTTACACGATCACATTTCCTACGAAGAATACTAGGTTCAAAAGTCACGTAACTGTCAAGAGGAGTGCCCACATTCTCTCCAACCTCTACCTCAACTCAGTCTATAAATACGAGAGTTTTCGAAGAACAAGGGGTGACCTTTTTTCTGCATTCTGAAGTACCGTTTTGCTGCCAAATTATTTCCAGAATTCGTTTTGTTTTGTTTACGTTTACCTTTCCTTGTCACCCATTACCGAACAAAGTAATAGTTTCTCACATTGAGGAACTATTACACATTAGATTTAGACTTTTTTTCATTGCCTTCATCATTCGCCATTTTAATTTTATCCAAGCAAGAACCTACCAGTCTGTGGAGGGATTGCTGCTACTGCATTTATCAGGTTTCCATTATTCAATTTATAGCATCGTTTATTTCCCTTTAATTATGTCTTTGATAAATTGTTTTTCCGCTTTTATGTTTAAGTTCATAATTATGTCAAGCTAAACCGATCGTATCGGTATGTAATGAAGTAACCAAATGGATTAAATAACTCTAAGCTAAAATCAATATATAACTCTTCTTCTGGCTTCGATTTCTTAATTTTAAACCCAACTTTTATTACGAGAGTAAAAAGGTAACAAAGGTTAAGGTCGAGACCACGGGAGTGTGAAGCTTTACCCGAATAGCTGAAATCGGGCATTAGTTTTAAAAACAGCAGAAGCGCTTTAACGTTAATTAGGTCTTATTAGTTTTCAAAAAGTATTTTTAACCTCATATGGGCTAGCGAGAGCAGACATATTGACTTAAGAGTATGGTCCGAAGCAATAACCACGGGAGTGTGAGGTGAGGGCTTTTAAACTGGTTTTTCCTACAGATGCATAGGGCGATAAATCTTTATACGCTTAGGTTTAATTAATTCCACGTAGGTTTACTGAATTATATACCGATATTTTATTCATAACTAGTATTCCCGAATTTTAATTTCCAGTTTGAACTTAAAAACGAATTCTGATTAGCTTTAGATAAATATAGTAACGATAGATAACGGTGCGTTCGATTTCTAGTCTCTGTGACGATCCAACCCGACCCAACCTGACCCAACCCGTAACAACATGTGCAGATTTGGTACGAATATTGGGTTTTAGTTTCTAAATCCATGAACCCGTTGACCCAACCCATTGACGTGAATTTATTATTATTATTAGTATTATTATTTTTATTTTCATTTTTTTTATTTGTTAATGTTGAAATTTTTAGTTTTGTTGTTGGAATTTTTTGTGTTATTATTGTTTGATCTTTTAGTGTTGTTGCTAGATATTTTACTACCGTTGTCGTTGAACCTTTTGTTGTTGTCACTGAACTTTCTACTGATGTTGTTGCTAAAACCTTTTATTGCTGTTGTTGCAAGATCTTTTTGCTCCTGTTGCTGAAACCTTTAACTGCTGTTGTTGATGGATACTTTAACTGTTGTTGTTGTTGGAATTTTTCACTGCTGTTACCGAAACCTTTAATTGTTGTATTGCAATAACTTTTTACCGCTATTGTTGCTGAAACCTTTCACAAATGTTGCTACTTCTTTTTTTACTACTGTTGTTGATCTTTTCTATAGCTGTTGCTGCCTTTTATATTTTACATTTTGGTGCTATTAAACAAATATTGGATCAATATATTTATGTAATTTTAAGACTAAGTGATGTTTATTTGCTTTTGTATCATTTATAATTTAAAAAATTTATGGAATTGGTATTTTATGAAGTTTTCTATATTAACATATATTAGTGAATTTTTATTAGATAATGTTTGTTGTGTTTCATCTAGTTTAATTGTTTGAAATGTGAAAAATTATATTGAATTGTGCCATAGGTTTTTTAAATTGAAAAAAAAAATTATTTTATACACAACCCGCGAACCCAACCCAACCCATCCTGTGAATGACTGGGTTGGTTCGGGTCAATTTTGATATTAAAATTACGGGTTAGATGAAGAACCCAACTCATTGAAAGTTGAACGGGTTGGGTATCAGGTTAAGGCAAATTCGGTCCAACCCAACCCGTGTTAACTTGTTGATCCTTCATATTCTTTACCACTCATTAGTTTGATAACCTTGCAAGTTTCAACATTCTGGACTCCTGAGGTAGTGGTAGAGGCTTCAGTTGAGCTGAGGAGAGTTCCTATGTTTCTAGAACTAATGGCAGTAGCAATTTGCCATACTTAATTCTCAATGATTTTAATACTTACTCCTTGTGTTTGAAATTGAGTTTTTGCCTCTTGAATAAAAGATTTTAGAACATTCTCCCACTGGTTACTTCCTTGATTTAAATGATAGTTAGGTGCAGAATAACCAGGAGGAACTTATGTTGCTTGAGTGTGTTGTGCTGCTTAGGGTTTGTTGAGTTGATTTTGAGTGTTGCTCCATGAAAAATTAGAATGGTTGTGCCAACTTGGATTGTATGTGTTGCTGTAGGGATTGTTATACTTGTTGTTTCCAAGATGGTTAACAGACATAAGGTTTGATGAACATTCTTCAAATAAGTGCGCTCCTCCACAATATACACAATCAATTGCAGTTGGGTCAGTAACCACCTTGATTGGTTCAGGTTTGGCTACTTCAAGGGTAGTCATCATATTCTTCGTCATCTAATGAATTTGGGCTATTTGAGCAGCAAGAGCATTGGGTTCAGAAACTTCATGGACACTAGCATGTTTCTTTGATGTTTGACCTCCTCCAGCCCTTGTTATAGGCCATTGGTAAGTGTTGGCCGTAATGCTCTCAATCAACTTGTACCCTTCTTCATAAGATTTAGACAGCAAAGCTCCACCACTGGAAGCATCTAACATGTTTCTTGAAGATGGAATCAACCCATTGCATAATGTTTCAAGCTGTATACAAATTGGTATCCCGTGGTGAGGACATTGTCTAAGCAACTCCTTGAATCTTTCCCATACATCAAACTGGGACTCATCTTCTCCTTGTCTGAATGAAGTAATCTCATTCCTCATCTTTGCATTCTTGACAGGAGGAAAATACTTGGTAAATTTTTTTCAGACAATGTGTTCCAAGTATAAATGGAATTAGGCTCTAAGGAATTTAACCAACTATTGGTTTTATCCCTTAGAGAGTATGGAAAGAACCTCAACTTGAATGCATCATCTGTTACGCCTGAAATTTTGATATTACCAGCCATCTCTAGAAATTGTCTCAAGTGAACATGAGGATCTTCGTGAGCAGATCCAGAATACTGTCCAATAGCTTGCAGCATCTAAAACATCATATGCTTGAATTTAAACTGAGCAACGATTATCTCAGGCCTAATGATTCTAGTATTCATTGCGCTGGGGTCAGAGACTGCATAGTCTCTGATGTTGTGTGCCTTGTCATTAGCTATGCCAATGATGTCAGGTTCAACCATGACTGCGTCTTCTGGTTCCCACTCTTGGAATTCTTGATTTTTAGGAATAATATTTCCTTCTTATAGTTGTTGCGTAGCACGTATCAATCCCCTCCTTATTTGAAATGTTCTTTCAGGTTCATGATTTTCTCTGTATTTTGGGGATAATAACCTGCGCATGCAAAATTTTTACACCTGTCGTGACACCAGAGTACAAGAAACGGTAAAAAGCTCAAATGCTATTTTCAAACAAAAATAATATATACAATAGTTAAAAATACTTCCTGGCACTCCCTGACAACGGCGCCAAAAACTTGTCGTACGTAAAAACGATTATGGTGTCACATGCAAGTATACATGTATGTTTTAATTGCAGCAAGTGATATTAGTATGGATATCGTTCCCACAGGGAGTGAAAGAGGTTTAGATTGAACTTTTGTAAGAATTCTTGTTTAAAACTAACATGAGCAAGTAACAAAATAATAGTTGGTAACAAACTTAGATTTTCCACAACACAGAAGTAAATGAAATAAGTTTAGGTTTGATTAAATCAAGATAGTGAATGTTGAGCTATGATCCATTAATGTACAAGTGAAGAAAATGTGTATATATGATGAGATGTGTCGTGCCTCCAAAGATCAGAACGTGATATATATGTGTATCTCTACAACATCAAAACATGCATTAATATGGCAAGACAACAAATCTTTAAGTCTCACTTATAACTCTAAAACATGTTTGGTTTATATTCTGAAAGTTATTTATGGTCTTAGCCTCTTATCTCTAAGCAAGCTAGTTAAGTGAATATCTTTATCCTACATGTTTAACCACTTTTGTTATGAAATCCACTTGTTGTTGGATCTCTCACAACAACAAGCTTTTACATTTTTCTAAGTTAATCATTCAAAGAGTCAGGTTTATAGCATAAAAACACATAACAAAATAATACACTTAACATCACATCATTTTAACATAAATGGAACATTATGTTAACTTCACATTGCTCAACAAGAAAGTGTTTAGCTCATGATGAGCTGAGTACAAACTATTCAATTGAAACTAATAGAAAACATACTTAAACAAAAGATGTAGAAGAAATGACAACCTAGAAGAAACTTAGAGATCTCTTGTGTTGAATAAACAGCAAGTGAAGACTTCAGTCGCGTCAGCTCTCAACAGTGAGTACAAAATTGGATGAGAAGAAGAACTCTCTCTTTTCTCACTAACCTCACACAAAAATAAACTAAAACAATACTAAAAACTATCGTCTTGGTGAATGTGTGTGGAATTCTTTTTCCAATTACTAAGGTCAACTTTTATAGACACAAGTGTGGATGTGAAAGATAGTAGGCCTTGGATCATGGGCTTTTTATGCAAACAAGGTTCAACCCATATTCAAATCAGCATATTCTCTTTTTGTCCTCCATTCTTTGTGAACAAGCATCTTGGTACAGACAGTGGTGGGGGGCAAGGCGTCTGGTGCAGGCTGCTGCAGCAGATAGTCGCGCAAAGGTGCAGGCGGCGCAATGTTTGTGTGCAGGGTGCACTTTTGTAGTGGTGGTCCCCACCGTACTACTTCTTTGTCTATTTGTGCGATTGATCTTATATATTTGATTTTCCATTTCTTCCGAGCGCAATTCTGCCACGCAAGCCCTAAAAATGAGCACACTCCCTGCTTTTGGCCATTATCTTCTCGTGATCTTCAGCAAACTTTTCATTTTTTTCTTTCAGTTCTCTCTCTCATACGTTGCCTAGACCAGGTGTAACACCCTTCTAAACCCCACAGAATAATACGTCATAAATCAGAGTAAGATAACATGCATCTCAAATAAGGGTGTCACATATAATTCAAACATCACATATACACCTTCATGCTCGATAACACTTAAATTAAATTCATTCTTTTCATACACTTTCACATAGCATGGAGCAACAGAATCACTTTCATTCATAATGAACATAATAAATAGTCTCATAAATAACTCATTCATATCACCACTTAGGCATGAAAGCCAAAACTCCACATAATTCAAATAATGATAACAAAATAAAATAGAGTACATAAAGCATCTCTCAAAACATAAATCAAAATGTTCCCAGTGTTACATGACCAGAGCATGACTCGACCCAAAATAAATAAGGAAAATAAAGTAAGCAACTCCAACAGCTACCCTCGTGCTAGAAGCAACTCTACTCTTCAGTACCTAAGCGATGTCGTATAAAACATCATTCCAACAGAAGGGTGAGAATTCACATAATTAATGAAATCATAAGATAATATATAATATATAACATTACAAGCATAACATGATGATTCTCACACTACAAAAAGCTCCATCAACAATTTTATCATTCAAGTAGCCAACCATTCACAAGTACATACTCATAATTCCATAATCTCATCAATTCATCAATTTCACATATTGCACATAGTCTCATATAGCAACATATACACAATGTGACTCAATGCAAGACTCAAATGCAACTCATGCATGTGGTACCAATCACTTGCTATTATTTTTTGATTTTTACATTAAACCGGGTCCATTCCCTAGACCAATAACACAAAAAAAGTCTGTTCCCTAAGCTTTCAAACCTCGCTCTAGGTTTGGGACATGTCACTAGTTCCCACGGAACTAACAAGCATTGCCTCTTGACAACAAATGATGCATGTGCAAGTTCAACAACCATATGCAATTAAGACTATTCCATAATCTTAACATTCATGCATATCTTCAATAATTCATAACACTTGAATTACCGCACAATTACACATACTTGCATATTTTTATGAATCATCCACACACGATTCACTTTCAATGGTATACAACCCATTTTAGAATAGAATCAAAACTGTATTATCATTACAACAAGCAATAACTATCATGCATTTCATGTTGTCACACCCAAAATATATTTATACAAGCACACACACAAGTATTCGATAAATTATCCACAAATAATTTCACAACCGGCAGCAAACAACATAACAATCCATTAATAGAACATATACACAATTGGCTCCCCAAACATATTAGATATACAAATATTGGGCAAACAATTCTCGTATCTATACTATTTTATAGCTCTATTCATTAGCTTTTCGATGCTTCGAACGGGGACCAAAACGGACTTGATCAAAAGTTTTAATCGAGACAATCCCAGGTATAAAATCCAACGAGCTGACACGGCCGCCCGTGTCAGGGGACACGGCCCGTGTCACTCCAAAGTCAGAAAATCACGTTTTTGCACTCTAAAACAGGGGGGCTGACACGCCCACCCGTGTCAGAGCCCAAAAAAACCCATTTTCACCGTCAAAGGCCTTCTGGACCTCCGTTTCGATTTTGTAAAAAGTTCCAGTTCCAAAATTCAAAATACTACCATTATATGACAATTATAACAACCCACAACACATATTTAAGGATCCTACTATTATACATCATGTAATCATCAATTTCAAAACCATGGAAAGTATGGATTTTGATCCTAAATATGATACTACCCATCATACACTATCATACAATCTCAATAATCATATAAAAATCCACCTTTACCTTGATTTTTCTTGGATTCTAGAGCTCTTGAACTTGGGTTTTCTCATCTTCTTCTCCACTTCTCTCTTTGCCTCCTTTCCTCTTTCTATCTTCTAACCCTATTCTATCTCTTTCTCTTATTTTATCAAATCTCACAATTGTCTCATTTGTCTATCGGGTTTACTAACCCACTCTCTCACTTTCTATTCACATTCCCAATCTAGGCCCAATTACTCATTCTACCAATTCTATATTTTATTCCACCAAATAAAATAAATAAAATAAACCAATTAAATAAAATAAATCAATTAAATCAAATAAATCAATTAACTCAAATAAATCAAATAAATCAATTAACTCATATAAATCAAATAAATCAAATAATTCATATAAATCAAATAAATCAAATATGCACAAAATCACTCAATTAATTAATATAAATAATTACTAAAATTGGGGTGTTACACCAGACATGCCTCAACTTGCCTTAATTGCCTTGAAATTTATTAACACACACTAAAAGTGGATTATCAGCGGGGCAGTGCGGGCATACTTGAAGATGTGAACTTAAAACTTAAGCCCGCCCTGCAAAAAAGTGAGGGCGGGGTGGGGAAAACCCGCAGGAACTACACCTTTTAAAGCATAAAAACGCAAAATTTTATGTAAATGCTTGTGCTTGCAAAAGCCCGCGAAAAAAATGGGGCGGGGTAGGGCGGACACATTAGAGGCTGAGGGCCTACACCTTTGACCTGCCCCGCGCTAAACTGTAGGCAAAACGGGCATGCCCAACGAGCCGGACCCGTTTTTCCACCTCTAGATGGAATCACTCGTCCAACCCGTATTTGGGAAGACTTAGCCTCGACAACTCTAGCCCGGTCTGTCGCTCTATCAATCGCTCTGCCTGCAATAGTATTGTTGTTGCATTTGTATTTCATTGCAAAAGAAAGGAAAAAATTATAAACTTTAAAAAATTTCAAAATTTCCAGTAAAAATCAAAGCTTTTATAACTACCGAAAATTCTAAAATTTTCGGTAAAAACCAGTTTTTATAACTACCGAAAATTTTTAAATTTCCGGTAAAAAACATAGATTTTATAACTACCGGAAATTCTTAAATTTTCGGGAACTTCAAGATGATTTTGCACTGGAAATTTTGAAATTTCAGGTTAAAATGTTTTCATTAGTACTGGAAATTTTGAAATTTCTGATATAAAATCCCAGAAATTTAGACATTTGCGGAAAAATGTATTGATTTTTAAATTTTCGGTAGAAGATTCAAAATTTCCGGTATCGCCTTAGACAAGTGAAATTTGTGCGTGGCTACTGTAAATTTCAAAAATGAGTGGAATTTTTTTGCAGGGACAGTATTGTCTATTCATACACAATAGGGGATGCCATATTTAAGTGGAGATATCAAGTTAAATGTTTACCATACTAGTATAGTTGGAATCCAAATTCAGCTCCATGAACGGGCTCGTTCCTTTTTGGTTCTTAAGTAAATTACTCCCTCTGTCCCACAATGAGTGACCCAGTTGACTTTTCACACAAATTAAGAAAAAGGGAATAAATGAAGGAGAGAGAATGATATTTTTACTAAAGTACCCTTGTAATGTATTGGAAATGATGAAAGTAATATTAATTAGAGGGTAAAATAGGAAAAGTTGCATTGGAAATTGAAATGGGTCATACATTTTGGGACATCATTTTATTCCAACTGGGTCACTCATTGTGGGACGGAGGGAGTAATATCTCTTCCGACAGCAAGAAAGTAAACACCCAGGTAAAGAAAGGATGTTAATGAAGCATGTGGAGTATGGTCCTTATTTTATATGGATTGCTTAACTTTATATTTGATAGAGGCAAATTTTTCCACAACGAAAATATTTGGGGGCAAAAAGGGATGCAAATCTTAGCCTTGAAGTCAAGACTATTTTTCAAGGGGCGGATATTGTTAGATACTTTGTTTGGGTCTAAACCCAAAAAATGTGTCAATTAGAAAAATGTGTTATATTGGCTATTGTGGCTAGTTTGTTAAAGAGGAATGATAATTATATAAAGGATAAGGGCAACAAGAGAGTAGGGAGAGAATTATTCGGTTAGAAACCATAAAGGTTTAGGTAAAGAGAGTTTTTAGCCGACTTACCGTAAGTGTAGCAAGAGAGAAGGAGAAGACTTATACGGTTAGAAACCATAAAGGTTTAGGCAAAGAGAGTCATTTTTTTTACCGTAAAGATAGCAAGAGAGAAGGGTGAGGATTATTCGGTTAGAAACAAAGATTCTACCATAAGGGTAGCAAGAGAGAAGTGGTGCAAGGGTTATCTTCTGTAATAGCTATTGTTTTCTTATAATAATACAATTTCTATTTTTCTTGAATTTGTTTCTTAAGTGTTTTTTTTTAATAAGCTCAAGATTCGTATAAACTGGAGTACAAAGGGGTACTCCAACCCGTATACAACTATAGCCAGCTCAAATATCACCGGCTACAAAAAAACACTCGGAGAATTAACCCAAGTGAAGTAATTACAAAAATAAGAACTTTTGTGACTCCTACCTATCCACCACCAAGTATAAATAAAAATACGATTTGAAATCGTATCAAAATCCCACACTTCCTCCCTAGAAATAATATTGTTACGACATAACCACAGGATCCAAGAAATTGATAACCATAACCCTACTGCTATTCTAACCGACACCCCTCTATCGACACAACCCTGTATCCAACATGTTAAGTGCGAGACCATATTTCCTACTAATATACACGGTATCCCCAACCATTTACAAGCAAAATTCCACACCATAATAGATTTTCCACATAGAAATAGAACATGTTCAGCCGACTCCATATCGAGGAAGCAAAAAGGGCATGACGTCTCATAACTATTAGAAACAATTCCTCTACGATACAAATTATCTCTAGTTGGGATTCGCCTATGAAGCATTCTCCACCCAAACACTTTCAGTTTAAACGGTACCTGCGCTAGCCAAACTAACTTCAATGCCGCTTTCATTTCATCTCCTAACTGTATTGCATTATCTTCCATAATTTCCTGCAAAAAGACATACATAGATGAAACAGAATAAGTATAATTATCCTCCAGCAACCATTTAATGGTATCCTGGACATTCTTGATTATGGAAGTGGCAGCCAAGATCGAGTATAGTTCCACCAGCTGAACCCGCTCCAAATCCTGACTTTCTGCTACAGCAACCTTGATGTCCCAATTCCAACCCTCTCCCTCCCAATAACCATTACTATTAACTGAGCTAAATTCTGTGTCTGTTAATGCATATAGAGCAGGAAATCTTCTGCACAGTGGTTCATCCGCAACCCACTTCGACCTCCAAAAATCCACTCTCAACCCTTCTCCAAGATCGTATACAATTAAATCAACATGGAAGAATCATTACGTTTCTTAAGTGTAATCTTTTTATATCTTTTAACATGGAAGAATCATTGACAATATACAAAACTAAGCACAAATGAAAATTGAATTGGTGAAGAAATACATTACTAAAATAAGGAATGCATGTAAAGCTTTTACAATCTACAACACAACCATACGTTTAATAAAAGACTAAAAATGATGTTGTTCTTCAGAATGAAAATATAAATTCTGTTTTGCGGGGTAAGTTGTGAAAAACTACTATTCCTTTAAAATTTAAGATTTTTGGATGGAGATTACTGTTAGATAGATTTTCGTCTCGTTTTAATCTTGTGATTAGAAACGTGATCTCTAGTGTCCATGATAAAGTTTGTGTTTATTGTTTTCGTCATGCTGAAGATTCTGTTAAGAAGAAAATGTTCCGAGGATTCTATCTTTGCGATTTGGTTTGCGACAATTTTTGACGATGCCATAAGTTATCCGGTGGATTTGACGAATAGAATCATTGCTCTTTCTTAGTCTTGGTTGGTGATTAGGTCTAATAGGATGTTTTGTTGACGTTTTGTTGTAATTTATATGAGTGGTACAAATGCCCTCTCAATTTTATGTAGGTGTAGCTGAATTAGTTGTGTGGGTTGTAACTCGAATTTTCGGGTTGGAGCCCGTGCTTCCTTAGTTATGTCTTCTATTGCTTATAAAAAAGAATTCCATTACAAATAAATCTAGTGAAAAACTACCTAAAACAACCCTAACTTGTTTAAAATACTAAAAAATTAAACCACAATAAATTAAAAATGCATATTTATTAAACATATCCAAACAAATTATTTGTACAATGACATGAAGTGTTCTGTTAATCCTGATCCATCATAGAGCACATTAATTTCCCAAATAAACAACGTTAATCCTGCGACAACAATAAGATATATATATTTTTTTTCAATAAGCAAAAAGTTTACTGGTGTAATATATTGTAGATATTTTAGTGTTGTTGTTTAATGTTTTTTAAAACTCTTTAGGTCTATTCATATCCTTAAATTTTATCCCTTCGTACACACGTTTATTTCTCACCTCATTAATGGAAGTATAAATAAATAGTATAATTGACAGTAAAATAGTTAATGAAAACGGATCAGTAGATTTTAAGAAAGTATTTGCTCTTTTTTATTTTATTTTGACACATAAGAGTTTCATCTGTACTGTTGGTTCAAGCTTCTTTTTTATTGCTGACAGTTGTAATCGAAAAAGTGAATGATAAATGAAATATGTAATGTATATAAAGATCGGATTCAAGTTGGCCTTGGCCCCCACTTTGTAATAATCATAACTAGTACATTTTTTAAAAGATTAAGACAGACATAGAACATAGAGTAGTTATTAGTGAGAGATCAAACCTTGGGGTGATAACTCAGTTAAATGTAAGCTGACACATTTCAGAAGCCCTTGGGACATTAGATAAACTTTTGATATTGTCTAATTTCTCCTTTAGGTGCGCCGAAATATCAACAATAATCATTGTTTTCAAAACACGCCCGTTTTGCAAAATGTATTTGGCAAAGAACAATTCATCAATAGATCCTCGATATCCTGTAAATTGAATAAAACTCAAATGTGATTCAAGACAACTAGGAACACAGGGTTGTGCGGTCCATTTTGATAAGAATGATTGTTCCTGCCGACCAAAAAAAAAACACAACATCAAGACTTACATAATAAGATATTTAGTAATGAATCATTACACATCCTCGTGAAGATTTTGGGTATGTAAATATCAAGGTTTTGTATGTAATCAATTTCATAAAAACATTGAATTAAACAAACCTTGTCATTACAAACCTCCTTGTCATTTTGAATTATTAGAGCTTCAAGCAAATGACATTCTTGAAGTAGGCTCATAAGAGAATTCGCGTTGAACCATAAAGGATTGAGATTTAGATGAAGTAAATGGCCAAAATTTGGAAAATTTAGATGAGTGTCGTTCCCCAGTAGCCACTATGTTCACAACAACAAGTAGTAATGATGAAATGTTAGTAAGTAGAAAACTAACCGATAAAGATATTATATCATAATTTCAAATTATATCACTAAAGATCGTAATTAACTGTTAGTGTAATATAAGGAGAATTGTGTGAATTGAAAGACTAGTCAACAAATGGCCTACCTTTGTTGATGAACGATTCAACTCTGCATGTTTTATTCCAGAGAGGGCGTGGAGTAGCTTGCGTAGAGTGAAGGCTGAAGCATTTGAGGCATAGAGAAACGCGTTTTGCAACTTACCAGCATCACTAATGCTGAGGTTGTCAAGAAGAAGCACTTCAGTTTTAAGGGAAGTCCTAATTTTAAATTTGTTAACGGCGATTTTCAACCTCTTCAAAGAAGATGGCAGGCAAAGAGGTGGAACACAAATTCTACAGTAATCCTGAACATTTAAGTAGAGATCCAGAGTTTCTAAACAAGGACAGCCATGGAGGAAGGCATTGAGGGAAGCCACATCCATACCACAGATGCCAAGTCGCAACTTCTTTAGTGATGGTAAACGAATACCCTTAGCTTGTGGCAAATCAAAACCGAGTGCACCTTCTAGACTATTGAGTTAAGAACAGTGTTAGGATAATCATATTATTAAGAACAATGGAAAACAAGTACAATAAAAAATGAATTGAATGTGCTTGCCTGAGGGAGACTAGATTAGTACATTCTGAGATGTTTTCGGGAAGCCGAAAGCAATAATGGTCTATAGTGTAGAGCGTGATGTCGAGCTCTTTGATGAGAGGTCCAATTGCGGAGTTGATCCAATAGTTAATTGAGGTTGTGCACATCTTGTTCTTAGTGAGAGATTTAGTACATGAGAGGCGCATCTTCTCAACATTGTAGGGCCTGAGGACATAGATAAGGCTGTTGACAAAATAGAAAAATCTTCTGAAGTGCTTGAATGGTTCCGAATAGAATTTGATAAAGTCGTCATCGGACACATTGAGAACTGAGAGATGCTGCCAGATGTGGCGCCACCTGGGAGAGAGAATGCTTGTTTGAACTGATGTTTTGCTTTGTACGAATGATAGGATGTGGAGCAATAAATGATCTGGTAGAGTACTGATCCGATCTTCCTCTGGTTTTTGTTGCTTGGATTTCGACTCTTCTGCCATGGCGGTTTCTTCTGGTTTTTGTGGTTTGGACTCTGCAATGGATGGCGATGGCAAAAGGGAATAAGTTACCGATCTATCAAACCCTAGAACTGAGAGTGCCAATCACAAGGCAATATGTAGTTTTTGTTTCTTCTTAACCCTAGCAAGTAGCAACATAAAATTATTTTGTTTATATTTAAATTAATTCAAATATTTGATTTATATTAAAGTTAGTATACAATAATATAAAATAGTTTTATATTATCATCTAACAGAGATTTGTCATTCAGTCATATAACACGATTAATTTAAAAATATTAATGTGACTTAACAAAATATAGGAAGGTATCTAAAATTATTTTGCATTTTTTTTCTGCATTTGATTCGTTAAGATATTCAATGATTTGATTTTAAATTGAAAACCAAACAAACTGAACTAAATCGTATCTACAAATTTTATTACTTAATTTGTTAGTATAATATTATATATTGTATTGATTTATTATTTTATCTTCCAATAATAATATTTATTAATTTAACTTATACTTTTTTAATAGCAAATATATTAATATATTAAAAGGGGGGAAAAGGCTATTAATTTTCAACATAATATATTATTATAATTCCATAATAATTGTTTATGATATACTTTAATGTATTTTTATAATAATATTAGACCATCCTTTTTTTAACGTCTATATGCGTGAAAATATAAAAAATATATTTTTACTTAATTTTGATATAAAAAATATTTTTTATTTAAACAATATATTTCACTACATTGTTTTTGCAGGTTCTCTAAGTCAACTTTCAGTTTCTGAAGATGGTGTTGGTATTGGCCCTAGGAGATATGCACATCTTGTTCAATTGAAAAAAAAAATATTTTATGTGTTTTATGGAAAAAAGATGCTCGTTTATATGTTAAATTTTGGGTTTAAAAAAATTTTGGGTTTGTATGAACGTTGGGGAAGAATATATGAATACAAACTCATAATTCGGTCACTAATTTGGTTGCTAAAGTTTAGCGACCGAATTAGTAACCAAATTTTGGGTTTGTGTTTATATCTTCATCCCCATCCTTCTTACAAACTCAAAATTTATGGTTTAAATATTCTTTTTGTCCTTATAAGTTAGCCAATGCACATTCTCCTTTCTAGATGGACGACCGGGTAAACCGAAGACTGACAACGTAAACTGACTTCTTTGGTTAACGTTAAATTCATTCCTTATACTTCTTGGAGTTAACATCAAATGATTGAAATAATGACTGAAAAAATGTGATGTTTATACCTGAACCAGATCCTTGTAATGGCGAAGTTACATTCACCACTGGGTCTGCAAATGCTGATGAAGCATTGTGCAAACTTGTCATCACTGATGTTGGCATACCATAAAGTTGATCACGCCCTATTGGAGGCATTAAAAATTCAGGCACATAAGGCCTGAACAAACTATTCCCCACTAGAGGGGGGGGGGGGGGTCATTGGTAGACCCTGTGTTCCCCCATAGGATTGAATGAGACCACTTTGAGCAATCGACTGCAAAGGCGTCAAACTTGTTATGATTGATATGGCTTCAGACACTAATGCTGAAACGGTATTGCCCCTGAAGAAGAAGGGGGTGGTTCTCCATCATTTGGTGGATTTTGGTTACTTGGTGGATTTGGATTCACCATCCTCCTTACGTATCTCCTTCTAGGCCTTTCTTCGTTGTTTGTGGCTATTCTACCACTCCTAAGTCTCATGCAACGAAGTGTAGATAGATCGTAAAAATGAAGAACTTAAATGTAAAATTTTTCCAGTTTCTAGAAAAAAGTCAAAAAGAATATTTTAAAACACAATAGCACTGTCCCACTGGGCGTACAAATTTGTTTACCATGAAAATTGAAATTCTGGCCTATGCAGACAGCAGATGTCCTAACACATGTCAAGACATTGTGCTACATAATTTTTTAATCTTGGAGGCGCAACAGCAAACTGATACCTTGTGATCGGTGAGGACCAGAAGGAGATCGTCGCGGCCTTCGTGTAGGGCAAGAGTTGATGCTCGTAAGAGAGGAAAAAAGGGTGGAGGTACCTGCAAGGTACTCCGATGCCAAAGTAAGTGTTTGGTCAAAAAAGGGGAAAAGCAAGTAAGAGATGTCAAGTATAGGATATTTGATACCTGCCCCTCTCAAGCGAGGGGGTATTTATAGGTGGATTTCTGGCGAGCAAAGTGCCTGATCTACCAATGAGGAATTGCCAGATGGAGGGTGTTAGCCCTCAATTTCGACGCCAGGCAAAATCAAAGCTATGTTAATGTTAAAAAATTATTTTTAATGTAGAGAAGGCTTCGACCTAACTTTTTGAGAGGCCTGAGTCGAATAAGTGCGGAGAAACCTTAAAAAATGGCTAAGTGTTGAAAGGGTTCTTCGACCATGAGAATGTAGCGCTGCAGTGGTTATATTAAGATTGGAGGGAATTTCCAATATTTGAAATTTAAATAAGAGCAGTTGTGAACGTGGGAACAGTTGAGATCAAGGGGAAGGCGCCAAAATCCACACGTTCGAAGCATTAACCACCACTGAGTAGTTATTTCCTAGCACTATAAATAGGAGTTGGTTCTATGTAAATGGGGTGTTCATATTTTTGTACAAGTTACTCTAAGAAACTCAAAGTACCCGCGTGTAGAGAATGTACGTAATGTAACACCATTGTCTTCATTAATCTAATTTATCTTCAGCATGTTTACTTTCCATGCCTTTACAGTTTCTTGAACTTTATCTTCCATGCCAAATTTATGTTCAAAGCCATTTAAACTTTCTGCGTTTTACTTTCTACTGCGTTTTTACGTTCAAGCATTTAATGTTCAAGCCTTTACGTTCCAAAGTCTTTCATTTTCAAGAACTTGGAGTTCTCCTTTAAATCCATTGCATTTATTTTCAAAGTCTTTTACTTTCCTGCACTTTACCTTCGACAACACTTTTATTATCCCAGCCTTTACTTTCCAAGAACGTGGAGTTCGTTGCATTTTACTTTCAAAGATTTTACTCATTCGACGCCTTTAATTTCTGCACCCTTTATTTGCATCACTTTAAATTTCGAGTCTTCACTTTACTTTATTGCCTATAGTCGAACGTGGAGTTCAGTTAGACTTTATTTTCAGCATTGTCGAACGTGGAGTTCAGTTTACATTTTCTTTAATTTACACTTGTCTCTCAAACTCAGCACATGTCCTAGGATTTGTGTGGTCGATCCTGCAAGTTAAATCAATTTGCGTTTAGATTGATAGACCAGAGGTTGTTTACCAAAATTCACGATAAACAAATTGGCACACCCGGTGGGACCCAGTGCTAAGCTAAACCTTTTTGTCAACCTCATCTCTCTTGGTGAAGAAGCACTTTCGTTGTATGTTATTGAGAAGTGGGAAGTTAGCCACAGCAAACGAAGGAATACCAAAGAGAAGATACACTAAGAAAATGGCAACCAATGTCAATCAACAAGTTGATCCTCAAGGGAGTATTTCAAACACTCAGTCCAGTAGCAGTATTGGGACTCAAAGCACACCATCACCAGTGTCTTCGACGGGTGGACAGGCGTGACTTCCATTAGTAGTGTCTGAGCCAGGATCAACATACACAAAATCATATACCCAACCTGTGTTGGAATACATAGGACCACAAAGTTCTAATTCACCAACACCCTCAGGAGGAAATACAATGTATAGGCACGTTCCTCCACCAGGTTTTCCACATCCAGGGTCAAGGAGTCAACCCTATGGTATGCCTACATCAATGATGCAAAACCTGCAGAATGCTCCACCTGTGTTTTCAGAAACTGTTGTGTCTTCGCCACTACAGGGGTCAGGATCAGGAGGACAAAACAACCAGAATACAGGTGTTGGGTACTCTGTTTAAACACCTAGCCTTACAAATACATCCATAAATTGTTTGAGACAGCAGATGGATAAAAGTAACATGCAAATGGTACATACGTTGTCTCAGACAATGGGAGAAGTTTTTCAACCTTTGATCCAAAATACAACCCAAACTAACCAACAATTGGCTGCACAAGTGGCACGCATGGCTGATTTCATGGGAGTACCAGCAATAGATCGAAGAGCGGCGGTTGTCGAAGATATCCCAAGACGTCATCCACGTCAGATACCTGATGCTAACTTGGAGGATCAAGAGATGGTTGACCATTTCAGGGTCGAACCACTAAGAAACCAGATGCCATACCAGATGGAGGAAGAGCCAGTAGTGATGGTGAACAGGAACCAAAACGCATATCAACTACTTAGGCAGGTTCGACACCATAATCAAGCAGAAGAAAATAATCTTGCAGCCATGGTTGAAAGGATAATGACTAGAAATGGTAAGAATTTTGGCTTCACCAGGCCAAATTATACTTCGCCTATAGTGGATTACATTCTCCAAGCAGAACTACCCCCTAGGATGAAGGTTCCAAAGTTCAGCAAGTTTTCAGGAGATACTACTGAGTCTACTGTCGAACATGTGGCTAGATATTTGATCGAAGCGGGCGAGATTGCAGCTGACGAAAGCCTTAGGATCAAATACTTCCCAAGTTCCCTTACCAAGAATGCCTTCACATGGTTTACTACGTTGCCTCCAAATTCCATATACAATTAGACCCAATTAGAACGTTTGTTTCATGAACCGTTCTACATGGGGCAAACTAAAATTAGTTTGAAAGAATTGGCTAGCATCAAGCGCAAAGTCACTGAGCCAATTGATGATTACCTGAATAGGTTTCGACTTCTTAAAGCCAGGTGCTTTACACAAGTGCCAGAACATGAGTTGGTCGAAATGGCGGCTGGGGGTCTTGATTATTCCATTAGGAAGAAATTAGATACCCAATATCTTAGAGATATGGCCCAGCTGGCTGATAGGGTTCGACAGCTAGAAAGGCTAAAAGAAGAAAAGGCCAAATTCAGTAGGGGTAAAAAAGTAGCGTTTGTCGAATGCAAGGAAGATGTGGAGAATCTGTATGGTGAGCCATCTTATTTCGACGAAAATGAGGTTGACGTTGCTGAGTTAAAGCAAGGTCCACCTTATGCTTGCAAATTATTAGCCCCTTCAGAAGGAAAAAATCCTGTCGAATCTAACGACAAATTCCCTAAGAAAACATATACCTTCGACGTCACTAAATGTGACGAAATTTTTGATTTGTTAGTTAAAGATGGGCAAATGATAGTGCCTGCTGGTGCTAAAACGCCACCTTTAGAACAAAGAAAGAAAAGAGGTTTTTGTAAGTACCATAATTTTTTGGGTCATAAAACTTCTCAATGTTTTCTTTTCCGGGATTTGGTGCAAAACGCTACCCAGGAAGGAAGGCTGAAGTTTGGGGAAAAAGGCAAAGGTCAGATGAAGATTGACTCTGACCCATTGTAAGTTGCAAAGGCCAACTATACAGAGCCTCATGAGGTTCAGATGGTGGAAGCCACAGGGGGATTCGACGAGTCAGTCAACATGGTAGAAGTTACTGAAGACTTCGCCATCAGTGCTGTGATAATTGAAGGTTCTAGTAAGGCTACAAGTGGCCTAAACGTTGATGATACCAGTCTGATGTTGGTAACCAAAGAAACTACTGATAAGTTTGTTGAAATGGATAAGGCTGCTAAGGTTTTGGATATGACCGTGAATGGGTAGAAGATAAATGCCAATGAAGGCATTAACATGGTCGAATTGGCTGAAGAGTCTGATTCTAGCTCAGATAGTGTCAACACCAATGAGGCTATGGGTAGAAATGCCCCTAAAGTTCAAGTTGTTAAGGAATTGGAAGATGACATGCTCTTGGTTGGAGAGATGCTGGACATGGATGGTTGTCTGGTGGAAAATTGGATATGCATGGCTGCTGAAAATTTTTTCAAGACATCTCCTGATGTCGAGAGAGTCAATGCTGAGGAGATGGTGGAGGCTGAGAAAGCTGCTTGGGAAAAAGCTTCCCAAAGAGCTGCAAAAGCAGAAGTAGGTGGTGGCTGCTTGGCAAAGACCACTGAAAGTCTGGAAGCCAGCTTCTCTAAGATGCGCCTGAAGGACGGAATGGATGTCAACATGGTCGAAATTACGGATCGAAAAGATGAACAATTGAGTAAGGTAGATGAGCAAGAGAAACTCAACAAAATGGCTTATCCTAAGCCAGAAGAGACAATCGTGGACTTCTTGCATCGTTGCCAGAAAAAAGACTCTGGAGTAA
This sequence comes from Lathyrus tuberosus, assembly GCA_022829125.1. Classification (NCBI taxonomy): domain Eukaryota; kingdom Viridiplantae; phylum Streptophyta; class Magnoliopsida; order Fabales; family Fabaceae; genus Lathyrus; species Lathyrus tuberosus. The sequence goes on from JALAZF010000537.1 coordinate 1,302,511, forward strand.
TGTTGTGCCCCAGGTGCAGCGCCATTTTTTATGAGAAGGCTGCCCACAAGCTGGAAGGTATTAAGAAGGCTGGCGAAAGCTGGGGGCAGAAGGTGAACAAGGGGCACAGAGGTTTTGACCATAGGCGACTTTCGACAGGGTTAAAAAACCAAGCACCAGGAATTAGGCCAGGTACGTTCAAACCAACTGCGAATGTGCCAACAGGTAGTTGGATCAAACCTGTCGAAGGGAGAGGACAGAAGAAAAAGTGGGAGAAGTTTGATGTGGAAAGAGGTGCGTCATTTGAGTACAGAAAAGAGAATCACACCACAAACAAATCAACATACATTTCTCAGAACTACAAGGGTAAAAACCCAATGTCTAGATCGCAATGGCGAAGAGAGCAGCGCAGGCGAAAAGCTGTCAGGGAGGCTCAGGTGCAAGGGGAGTCAAGCACCAATGTGGCTGGGGCAATGGAGAAGATGCCCATACGACGAAAGTTGTTTACTATTCAGCCAGAAAAGAAGGTCGAAGAGGATGATGATATGACTGATAACTTGGACGATGAGTCAGCAGCTTCCCTAGACATTTTGGTAAATGTGCTGTCAGTGATGCCAAGAGATTTTGGTCAAGTTTCAGAGGTCGAAGATTTGGACCAAACTGCTGAATTGGAAATGATGGCACACAAGCCTGTGTGCTATTACATCATGAACAATGGGTGCGTCGAAGAACATAATGCTTTCTTCGAGCGTCCCACAGAGGCAATGAAGGGTCATTTGAAGCCTCTTTACATTACTGGAAAAGTGGAGAACGTCCTTGTCAACAAAATTTTGGTAGACTGTGGTGCGACGGTTAATTTGATGCCAAGATTTTTGTTGAGCAAGATTGGAAAATTTGAGACTGATACTAAACCCCACAACATGGTTCTGTCGAACTATGAAGGCAAAGTTGGTTCCACTCTGGGAGTGATTCAGGTGGATCTCACTGTGGGAACTATTACCAGACCAACAGTGTTCATGGTCGTCGAAACAAAGGCTAATTATAATCTACTCTTAGGTAGGGAGTGGATCCATGGGATAGGAGCAGTACCCTCATCTATGCACCAGAGAATCACAATCTGGAGACCAGATGGGATAGTGGAAAACATTGAAGCTGATCAAGGGTACTTCAAGGTGCCTGTTAATCATGTGGACACTAGGCAATTTGAGAAACATCTGGCGAACATCGCTCCATGTCCTCCAGCTGATTTTGAGTTTACACCTGACGAGGAAACATTTTATTCGTTGTACTTACACCCTGTTGAAGGTTTCAGATAGGACAGGGAGGTACCAGGAGGAAGATTGTCGTGCTTAGGCACACCTCCAATAGAGCCCACAGGGTGGGGAGATGAATTCAGTGATCATGACTGAGTTCGACGCTTTGAAAAGAATTTTGGCCTATGTGGCCGAAACAAAACTACAAGCGGCTTTGGAAGCCGCTAATGATTATATGGCTGGTGAAGCCATTTCTGAAGTATATCAAGAAGGTCCTGGTAAGGACTTTGACCCAAAACCTCCAGATAAGGTTAAAACTGGAGAGCAAAGCCAGAGGCTCGACGCCATCTATGAAGATGAGCCTTTGGGATTTGAGAAGGATCCGTTGGCGAATAATATGAAAATGCTAGCACAAGATCCTTTGGAAGAAGTGGACCTCAGTGAGGGGGCAACCAAAAGGCCTACCTACATCAGTGCCAATCTTGATCCCCAGTTGAAAGTCGAAGTAGTTCAGCTGTTGAAAGAATTCAAAGACTGCTTCGCTTGGGATTATGATGAGATTCCCGGTCTGAGCAGGGAGTTAGTCGAACACAAGTTGCCTATGACGCCTGGGAAAAAACCAGTCAAGCAAAATCCAAGACGGTTTGCACCAGAGATACTGTCAAAAATCAAAGAGGAAGTCGAAAGACTGCTTCGTTGCAAATTCATTCGCACTGCAAGGTATGTCGAATGGTTGGCTAATATAGTACCTGTTATTAAAAAGAATGGGTCTTTGAGAGTTTGCATCGATTTTAGAGATTTAAACTCTGCAACTCCCAAAGATGAATATTCAATGCCAGTAGCAGAAATGTTAATAGATTCTGCAGCAGGACATGAATATCTTAGTATGCTGGATGGATATTCTGGCTATAACCAAATATTCATTGCCGAGGAAGATGTTCATAAAACTGCTTTTAGATGCCCTGGAGCCTTAGGCACCTATGAGTGTGTAGTGATGACTTTTGGTCTCAAGAACGCTGGTGCTACTTATCAAAGGGCAATGAATTCAATTTTCCACGATTTTATAGACACATTCATGCAAATTTATATCGATGATATTGTTATAAAATCTATTTCTGGGAATAGTCACATTGACCATCTTCGACAGTCCTTTGAAAGGATGAGAAAATATGGTCTTAAAATGAATCCTCTTAAATGTGCTTTTTGTGTGCAGGAAGGGGATTTCTTAGGCTTTGTGGTCCACAAGAAAGGGATTGAAATAAATCAGAATAAAACCAAAGCCATAATGGAGGCGAAAGCGCCATCAACCAAAAAGGAGTTGCAGTCGTTGTTGGGCAAAATCAACTTCTTAAGAAGGTTTATATCCAACCTGAGTGGCAAAACACAAGCTTTTTCGCCATTGCTTCGTTTTAACAAAGATGGTTTCAAGTGGGGGCAATTACAGCAGGAATCCTTCGACAAGATCAAGGAGTACCTAAGCCACCCTTCAATTCTTTCACCACCTTGTAGAAACAAAAGTATGAGATTGTACATAGCTGCATCAGATAAAACTCTAGGGAGCATGTTAGCTCAGGAGGATGAAAATGGAGTCGAAAGAGCCATTTATTACCTTAGTCGAGTTTTAAATGATGCAGAAACTAGGTATAGCATGATTGAAAAGTTATGTTTATGCTTGTATTTCTCTTGTACTAAATTGAAGCAATATATAAAACCTGTTGATGTGTATGTTTCGTCTCACTTTGATGTTATAAAACATATGTTATCTAAACCTATTTTGCATAGTCGAATTGGCAAATGGGCATTAGCATTAACAGAATTTTCCTTAACATATCAACCTTTAAAAGCTGTGAAAGGGCAAATAGTTGCAGACTTTATAGTTGATCACTCCATAAATGAAAATGATTTGAATTACGTCGAATTAAGATCTTGGAAATTATACTTTGACGGATCAAGTCATAAAAATGGAACAGGAGTAGGAATATACATTATTTCTCCTGAAAAAATTCCAACAAAATTCAAGTACAAGGTCAAAGGTCCTTGTTCTAACAATGAGGCTGAATATGAAGCATTAATTGCTGGCCTTGAAATTTTGTTAGAATTGGGGGCAACTAGAGTCAAAATAATGGGAGACTCAGAATTGGTTATAAAACAAATCACAAAGGAGTATAAATGTGTTAAAGAAAATCTCATTATGTACTTTGTGATAGCCAATAGATTATTAAAGAAATTTGAGGTAGTGGCCATCCAACACATACCTAGAATAGAGAATCAAGTTGCTAACGACTTGGCCCAAATTGCTTCTGGATACAAGGTGTCGAAAGAAAACCTGCAAGAAGTAATTGAGGCAAGAGGTAAGGTGGTGGTCGTTGGATTATGTCCGTCAGACTTAGAAACAACTAAGCTTGGGTGTATAGATGGCGAAAATTTTGAAATTTTTGCCATAGATAATTTAACAGACGAAGATTGGAGGAAGCCCATAGTTGAGTATTTACGAAACCCAGCGGCTTTGACAGAATGGAAAATCAGGTATCAAGCTTTGAGCTATGTACTGGTGGGTAATGAATTGTTTAAAAAGACTCCTAAGGGAGTCTTATTGAAATGCCTTAGTGAAGCAGAGGCGTATTTGGCACTTTCGACAGTACATAGTGGGGCATGTGGAGCACACCAAGTTGGCCAGAAGATGAAATGGTTGTTGTTTCGACAAGGCATGTATTGGCCCACTATGCTGAAGGATTGCATAGAATTTGCTAAAGGGTGCCAAGAATGTCAAATTCATGCTGGCATACAGCACATCCCTGCAAGTGAATTACATTCTATAGTGAAACCATGGCCTTTCAGAGGATGGGCTTTGGATATAGTGGGAGAGATTCGACCAGCATCTTCAAAGAACCAGAGATATATTTTGGTGGGAATTGATTATTTCACCAAGTGGATTGAGGCAATACCACTGGTGAATATAGGTCAGGAAGATGTTATTGAGTTCATTCAAAATCACATTATTTATAGATTTGGTATTCCTGAAACAATTACTACAGATCAGGGATCAGTGTTCACTGGTCGAAAGATGCAGGAATTTGCCAAAGAAATAGGTTTTAAGTTATTAACTTCTACACCTTATTATGCTCAGGCCAATGGGCAAGTCGAAGCTGCCAATAAGGTAGGGATTGGACTAATTAAGAAACATGTGGGAAAAAGGCCTAGAAATTGGCACAAGACGTTAGACCAAGTTCTTTGGGCGTGTCGAACATCCCCCAAAGAGGCTACCAATACTACCCCATTTCTACTCACTTTTGGTCATGATGCAGTATTACCTGTTGAGATTTATCTACAGTCTGTAAGAGTTCAAAGACATCATGAAATTCCCTCTGAGAATTATTGGGAAATGATGATGAATGAATTGGTGGATTTGGATGAAGAAAGGCTTAGAGCCTTGGAGTTGCTGAGAAGACAAAAGAAGAGGGTCGAAGAATCCTACAACAAAAAGGTTAAATCTAAATCTTTTGCATGTGGGGAATTGGTTTGGAAGGTGATTTTGCCCATGGATCGAAAGGATAGAACATTGGGCAAGTGGTCCCCTAAGTGGGAAGGACCATTCCAAGTCATACAAGTATTCTCTAATGGAGCTTATGAAGTGGAAGAGTTAGACAAAGATAAAAGAATCTTGAAAGTAAATGGCAAGTATTTGAAAAAATATAAGCCTATGCTGCAGGAGATTCATATTAAAACATAAACTTTATTGAATAAGAGAAAGCCAAAATAGGCCAAGTCAGGCTAATATGGCATACAAAGCGAAGAGAAACTAGTACAACATTTTTTTTCTCTCAAGGAAAGGTTATTCATAATCTCTCCAATCTATGGATTTGAGGAAGTCCATATAATCTGCATCTGGCTCATCATCAGAATCTTGGGTGCTGGAGCGCCCTTTCTTGGAGATCTTCATTTTGGTTTCTCTCTTCTTGGATGAAGAGGTTGCTCCGACGGAGGCATTAGGTCGTTGGGGCGCCTCTACCTTCTTTGTTTCCTCAATTGCCTTGGCCTTTCCAGCCATCTTCTTAGTTGAGAGTTTCTCTGAATTATTCATGGTTGCTTCTACGCAAAACATGGTCAGATGGAAGAAATTTATAGAGGCTAGTGGCTGATTGGATTGGCCAGCCAAACGGTGGAAACAGGTGAGTTATTCTTGGAAGTAGGCCTGAGGGCTATGCTATAAATGTTACTTTAAAGCTAGAGGCTTATGCCTTGGAATTTAAAGCTGGAGGGGTGACTTTCCAAGAAAAGGTAGAATGCCTTAATTGCAAATTTGACTGATAAAAGATAACAGTAAAGAACATCATCATGCAATATAAGTCGAAAGCAGTTGAAGGCAAAATAATAATGATTGATTAAATCAATGCCAACAGGCATAAAATTGTCATTACATAAAAGGCCTAAAAAGGCCAGGAAACAAGTGATGATTAAACAAATGAAATAAAGGTGTCGAAGGTATCAGAAGGGAAGCCTCGATGCCAACTGAGAAAAAGACTCTATGTGATGTTTGAGACGAGCATTGCACAAAGATTCGTCAAGTTTTTCTTCTGCGAGCTCTTTCTTATATCTTTGGGCCGCATCAATTCGATCAATAGCATTCTTCGTTTCTTCAGCTATCTCAGTGTCGTCGAGTTGGCGCAAATCACGGTTGCGGTTTTCAGCATTTTCAATTTTAGCTTGTAGCTCTGTGATTTGTTGCTTCCAGGCTTCAATGTCCTTCGTGTTGGAGGCTATCTCGTCTTGCTTTTTCCTTTGATCAGCCTCCATACGTTGGATCTCTTCGTACGCCTCTTGTGCACTACACCAGGTTGTACTCTCACAGCCAGATGTTCTCTCTATGGTATCCTTGATCGAGGGGAGCAGTTTTATTTCTGCAGCTATTTGGTTTACCACAGAAGTTAGCTCTATCAGAAAACCAGAGACATCTGGATTGAGAGTAGTGAGCTCAATCTTTACAAGGGTGTCCTTCAGGTAAGCAGTTGCAGTTGGATCTGAGGCCAGAATTTTATAAATATCCCCTTTGAAGAATTTTTTCTTGATGGCTTGGAGAATTGATTGGGCGAAGTCATCTGGTGCTGAGGTCGAAGAAACAGAGGAAGAACCATGCCTTTGCTCAAGAATCAATTTGGCAAACTCACGTGGGTTCGACCACTTGAGCGCTATCAACGAGTCCCCAGATAGTGGAGCGGCCATAGGCGAAGGAGTATGATGGGGGCGAGGTTCAGCTTGTTCTTCTTCCTCCTAAGCTGATTCTTCTTCCTCTTCATCTTCTGCTCCTCCCATGTCCTCATCAGATTCATCAGCAGCTGGTTGCATATCCTCATGGTCATCAGCCGGGGTGGTTTGATCAGGAGTGGCGTTGTGTGTTTGGATTTCAGGTTCACGCCTTTCTTCTTCAACCATCTGGCCTTTATCCATGGAGGCATCCAGATTGATAGGTGGTGGGCTTGAAGCGTCATCCTCATCAGAGTTAGTTCCCTCAGCTTGTGCGTGCTGAGTTGGGGTTGGAGCTGGTGCTGCAGTAGCTGCTGTAACATGTGGAATGGGTTGATTAATCTCACTCAAACCAGAGCCAATATTAGAAGATGGGTGATAAGTTGGCTCACCTTGGCTGTTAAGAAGCGTGGTGGTGAGGCTTTCTGAAGTTGGGTGAGGAATAGAATCGTCAAGTGTGGTGGCGGCGAAGTTGCTTGGAGTTGGTCGGGGATCTGGATTGTTGATTATGGATGCCTAAAGAACACAAGTAGAGATAATGAGAATGAAATAATAGGCGAAGGATGTCAAGCATAATAGAAAAGATAATGGTGCGCATACCTGAGTTTGTTCAACAGCAGGACTTGATTTATCACCCCCATGGTCACCAAGAGGGGTTCTCGAGGCTACCTTGGAGGATTCCTTCTCGACACCACTTGTGGTGGATGCCTTTTCGAGTATGTTGGCCACCTTCGAAGGAGGTGGGCCAGCAGGTCCAGAGGCCTTTGTGGGTTTTTTCCTTTTCCTTGTGAGAACCTCTTCAGGAGATTCATCCGAGGCCTCTGAAGCTATAACTACAGCTGGGGTATCCTTCTTACCTTTCTTGGAAGGTGTTGGAGGCTTTCGACCAGTCTGAAGAGGCAGTGAAAATAAGGAAGAAATTCATAGAGTACAAGTAATTGGGAAAAAAAAACAAAAAGGGGTAAAATATACCTGTGTACTCCCTTGTTCTTTGCCACTTTGCAAGGTGGCAGCTCTAGTCGAAGCAGCTTTCCTAGGCACAGCTGAAAGATAGCACACAATTGTTACAAGTTAATGATTACATGACTAGTCATAAAGCCGTGGAGTAAGGATCTCAAACCTTCATATATTTCAGATTCGACACGAACGTCCTGAATTCCTATATGAAGGTGCCCTTTAAAACTGTCTAACGTATGCTTAGTCGAAACCACTCGTTGGGCTTTTGGCTGAGACTGCTGTCGAAGAAGTTTTAAATGCTCCCCACAGACAAACCAATCTGGAAATGGAGGGGCAAACGCCACTCCAAAATCAGCATTAGGCAGTCGAGGGAACTTTGGAGGAAAAAGTTTAAAAGCTACCTCATAACGTTTCTCATGAGGGACGTTGGGAGGAATTTTTAGTTGGTCCATCTTTTCTAGAAATTTTCTCTTTAGAGTAACAGCAGCCTCATGAATGGTTCGACTAAGATCATCTGGTCGATAGATAGTTTCAAAGTATTTTTGAAAAGCTTGTATTTCTTCGATGTGAGTGAACTTACTTTTTTTCGTCTTGTCCTGCACATGGAGAAAAGCTTGGTCAAGTAACGAAGAAAACGTAGCCGCATCAAGAAAGTGCTCAGTATAATGCTTCAACCACCATTGGTGGAAGGATGAAGTGCATAAAAAGGAAGGTTCGAAAAACACAGGGGAGAGGATGCTTCTTTTTTCGTTCCTGTTGTTGAGTGCTTCAGAGACGTTCTCCTCGTCGAGGTAGGCGGTGTGAAGAATCACTTGACCCTTTTTCTCATATAAGCACCGAGGGAAGCTCTGGGCCAGCCCAAATTGTCGAGAAACCAAGTTGGGTTGGTAGGCAATCAACGCTGATAAACCTCTCCCTAGGTTCAGCCTGTGGACAATAAATCTAGGAATCAAAAAGGCTTCCCAGATGACAACAAACTCTGGATCAAGGGGTTGGAGAGGATTCGGAAATGGCCTTTGAAACCACTCAGGGCCATGGCTTCGTCGAACAAAGGGTGCCATGCTAGGAGTAAACTCATAGCATTTTGTGAACATCATTATATAACTGGTGAAAGCCCTTTGAAGGTTTTCACCCTCATCATTAGGAGTGAGCTTAGCTAGACGTGTCCCTTCGACACTCCTCTCCCTGATCTCAGCGGAAGCTTCATCGACTATGCCTTTTCTGGGGAGGCTAGCCTCAAATGTAGCATTGAGCCACAGTTGAAGTAGCCAAAGAGGACCACTCAAATGCATAGGACCTTGGGCTTCCACATTCTTCAGTCGAGAAGCCCCTTCACTGATAGATTCGTAAAGGTTCGCCAGAATGAGTTCACTCAGGCAGGTCCCTCTGTTGTGGTGGAGTTGGTTCGCCAGGGGCAGGTACTTCTTAGCCACCTGCAAAGACTTGGTACAAAAAACATACCTCGACAGCCAGACTGTGAGGAAAGCAATGTGATCTTCATCAGACACCTCATCATCTTTTTGTTTGAAGTGGTGCTTGATAAAGAGGGTGTAGGTGAGTTTTGAGCCTGCAATGTTGATGGTATCATCAGCATCAACCTCAGGATTGTAGACGAGGCCATCTGGACGAAGCCCCGTGATGGCAGCTACGTCGAAAAGGGTTGGAGTGACCATTCCACATGGCAGGTGGAATGTATAATGGGTGATGTCCCAAAAGTACAAAGATGCTACCAACATGTTCAAACAATAGGGTATGTTGGTCTTCGACAGCATCAGAAGGTCATAGATCCCTATCTCCTTCAAATGGTCAGCTTTAACTTTCTCCATCTTTGCCATCCATTGGTCGAATTCCTTTAAAGGGTTGACGGCTCTCATCAGTCTAGTGCCATCAGTGAGATAGCCAACATTGATCTTGGGTAAAGGGATCTCTTCAGGGGAAGCTCCAGCAGCAGAATTAATTTTAGGGAAACTCTTTTGCCCTAATGGTCTGGATTTCCGGTATGATGGGAAAAACTCACTCAGCTTCTCGTTGGAAATGTCCACCTCAGCCAAAGGACTAGATAACGCATAAGTTTTATCAGACATAACTAGGGGAATCATTACTTGAGATTGGTAGATGGCTCTTACTTCCGTAGAGGTAGGTTTCGGCATACAACGACGATTATCTACCAGTTGAGGGCCTGGGATGTTAGCGAACGATGGGATGGTTTGCTTGAATGGAGTGACTTTGCCCTTTTGTGTCTTCTTTGCTTGAGGATTAATTTGTGAGGATGCCATTGTGGAAGAAGATGAAAAGATGGTGTCTTTACTGGGTTTGCGTAAAAAACTGAAGAGAAGAAGAGTTGCTTGAGAGTACTAAAAGAGTGGAAAGATCACAAAGTGGCGGAAATGGGTATATATAGATATTTGAAAACCTCTAGGGACTTGGATCCACTGTTGAAGCTGAGGGGTTAGTGGGGCACGTGGCTTCCTCCTGAAGGCGTGATGGAAAGAAGTAGTTATGTGCAGACTGTTAACGTCTATTTTCAAGAAAGGCGTTATGATGAATACGGCTGAAAAGACATTTTAAGGATTTGTCATGATGGCGTGACGTCAGAGGCGTGGGTTAAAGAAACTGAATAGTTTAGCTATTAGGGAATTAGTGGGATGTTCAGTTAAGGCCATGCAAATAGGCGTCGAAATAAGCATTATATCAAGAAATGGCCTTCCTACCAAGTCTGGCGAAAGGACATTCCTTGGGGGCAATTTGTTAGCCCTCAATTTCAACGCCAGGCAAAATCAAAGCTATGTTAATGTTAACAAATTATTTTTAACGTAGAGAAGGCTTCGACCTAACTTTTTGAGAGGCCTGAGTCGAATAAGTGCGGAGAAACCTTAAAAAATGGCTAAGTGTTGAAAGGGTTCTTCGACCATGAGAATGTAGCGCTGCAGTGGTTATATTAAGATTGGAGGGAATTTCCAATATTTGAAATTTAAATAAGAGCAGTTGTGAACGTGGGAACAGTTGAGATCAAGGGGAAGGCACCAAAATCCACACGTTCGAAGCAGTAACCACCACTGAGTAGTTATTTCCTAGCACTATAAATAGGAGTTGGTTCTATGTAAATGGGGTGTTCATATTTTTGTACAAGTTACTCTAAGAAACTCAAAGTACCCGCGTGTAGAGAAACGAGTTCGTGAGAATGTACGTAATGTAACACCATTGTCTTCATTAATCTAATTTATCTTCAGCATGTTTACTTTCCATGCCTTTACAATTTCTTGAACTTTATCTTCCATGCCAAATTTATGTTCAAAGCCATTTAAACTTTCTGCGTTTTACTTTCGACTGCGTTTTTACGTTCAAGCATTTAATGTTCAAGCCTTTACGTTTCAAAGTCTTTCATTTTCAAGAACGTGGAGTTCTCCTTTAAATCCATTGTATTTATTTTCAAAGTCTTTTACTTTCCTGCACTTTACCTTCGACAACACTTTTATTATCCCAACCTTTACTTTCCAAGAACGTGGAGTTCGTTGCATTTTACTTTCAAAGCTTTTACTCATTCGACGCCTTTAATTTCCGCACCCTTTATTTGCATCACTTTAAATTTTGAGTCTTCACTTTACTTTATTGCCCATAGTCGAACGTGGAGTTCAGTTAGACTTTATTTTCAGCATTGTCGAACGTGGAGTTCAGTTTACATTTTCTTTAATTTACACTTGTCTCTCAAACTTAGCACATGTCCTAGGATTTGTGTGGTCGATCCTGCAAGTTAAATCAATTTGCGTTTAGATTGATAGACCAGAGGTTGTTTACCAAAATTCACGATAAACATAGGGCAAGGCGCGTGGCCCTTTGACTTGGACTAACTGTTTCCGTGATATCCGGGGAGGCAGTTGGTCGCGTGAACTACTCTGCGCGTGAAAGGGACATGCCCAACAGTTACTTTCTGCCCAACGGCTATATTGTGCCTATTGGGCCTGTTCGCCAACTATAATGGATTGGGCCTGATCCTTAAGGGCAGGAAGCCCTTCCCGGTCTAGAACAGGAGCCCCCCAAGTCGTTGCTCTGTTGGAGAGTAATGACTTAAGACAGCTGTGACTACGACCGTATTGTCGGGGGCGTGGTTGCTCACGTGGAGTGTCCCATTCGTGCCCCGACCAGATGTGGTCGTTAGATGGTTACGCTGAATGTCGGCGGAGTGTCCCATTCGTGCCCCGACCAGATGTGGTCGTTAGATGGTTACGATGAATGTCGGCCAAGATTTGTTACGTGCTCGCAGAAATTTGTGTTTTTCACCGAGCAGCCCTGCACGGATGCGTTCATTTTTGACGAGGAGATTTGCTCGTGGGAGCCAAGGACTTGGGTGTATTTTCTGCAATAAGCCAGGCGAAGAGTTTTTGTGACACGTGGTGAGCATTTATGGCTTTTGTCAGTCCTAGGGCCGCATAGGCTATGATGACCTTCACGATCCCCCACGATCAAATGGTTATAAAAGGGTGGAGGAAGGTTTTATTTCCACAATTCTCACAAGTTCTTACTCCTTGCTCTTATTTGCTCTGCAACTAGTCCTCCCGCCGGAGTTCCTCTTTGCCATCGTTGATCCTCCTCTTCTACGTCAACTTCTTCTTCTTCCTGTAAGTTTGTTCTTCCCTTTTCGTTTTTTATGAACCTTCGAGTTTTCTGGGTGTTGTTCATGGATTCTCCGGTGGGTTCATGAATTTTCCGGTTGAACTTCATGTGTTCTTTGATGAACATATGAGTTTCTGGAAAATCCATGAAGAACATGAAGATTTCTAGGATAATTGTAGAGAATGTTTTGATGTAGATCTTTGTAGATTCTGGTTAGGCATGTAGTTTAGGTTTGTAGTCGGGCACTAGGCCTGTTCGGTTCTTTGTCGTGATTTTGGGGAGCGACGAGCCTGTGTCCTCGTTTTGATCCTTGCTATATTACGTTGCGGGGACTTGCCCCGCTGGTCGTTAGACATATGAGTTAGAACGGGCTAGAGGTTGTCCTCGGCTTCATCCTTGCCATTTCACTTGACTAGTGGTGGAAGGGTGGATTTGATCTCCGATGTCGAATTCACTTATCTTCCTCTGCTTTTCAGGTGAAAATGGCTGATCCTCGGGATGAAGTTGTGCCCGACCTTCAAGAGACACAAGGGGAACTGGATGTGCCCACCGATTATTCCAACATCAAGGTCGCAGAGGGGGGCCTGGACTGGATAGCTCACGAACCTCTGTCGTTCCGATCGACTTTCACCGAAGAGGAGATTCGAGAGTTTTCTCTGTTGGAGAACCGGGTAGGGGAGGCTCCTCGGTAATGGAAAGGATTTCGTCCCAGGGAGAATGATAGAATTTGCTCTGGGTATCCGAGATTGCGTTTCCCAATGTACGAGTTTGCTTTACTGAGGCCAAGATGCGTCTCCCGTTCACTGATTTTCAAGTGGCCCTCTTCACTCATTTGGCATTGTGCCCATCGCAGCTTCACCCTAATGCTCTGGCCTTCATCTGGGCATTTGAATTAGTCTGTCGTTATCTTAATGTCGGGGCGACCGTGGATCTCTTCTTTTGTCTCTTTCAACTTCAAAGGAGTACCACGGGGACAAAACAAAGTTGGATTTCGTTCAAACAGCGGAGCAGGCTATTCTGGCCGTATGCTGACTCGATTCGCAACTTCAAAGATAGGTTTCTGATTGTGAAGCCTCTTTCCGAGGAGGCGAAAAGATCTATCTCGACTATCGAAAAGGTGACGGTTGATGGTCGGGAGGTGGATGGAGTTGTGTCCGTGTTTCCTCTGGAATGGGTCTACTCCCATTTTAAGCGTAGGACCGACCAATTCTTGGTGAAACACGAACAACTCTGCGAGGCCGACAAGGAGTCGTACAGGATCCTCCATGCTTATGTGGAGAGTTTTTCCCCGACCTTCGTAGTTGATCGGGACGGGAAAGAGCTGATCGGGGATGATGGGGAACCCGTCCAAGCAGCTAGATATATTAACATCAAAGCTCTCCTCGAATGCGATAATGATGATGATGCGGTCCAATTACTTGGTATGGTCCGCTGTTTGTTTTTTATTTGTTCGAATTTCTGAGTTCTAACTTGTTTTGTGTGTTCGCAGGTATGATGGAAGACATGAGGGGACGCCTGATGAGATCTCAAGCGGCAAAAGTTCACAAGAAGTCGACCGCAGGTGCCAAGGTCGGGGTGCCTAAGCAGACGGTTCTGGAAAATTTTGCCGCTAGTCCTACCCCTGTCCCAGAGAGAGCCTCAACGTCGCTGACCCCGGACACCTCCCATAAAAGGAAGAGAGATGCCGCAGGGACTTCTGTGGCCGCTGGTCCGGGAGGTTCTGGCGTCGACCCGTATGTTTTGCCCCCGTGTTATTCGCGTGGAAGTATGTTTAATGAGGGGAACTCAATTGCCGTCCAGGATTTTGAAGTCGAGGCCATTGTGGGCGCCAATCCTCATGCAAGGAGGAAACAACTCTGCCAGGATGCTGCGGGCATGTTCAGGGTGCTCGAAGCGGCCCTTGCCCTAGGGGACGATGAGACGGCTTCCCGTGTTAACCTTCGAACGGCCAAGGCGAGGATTGCCGAGTTGGAGATTGATAACAATAAGTTGTACAATGATCTGAAGCAATTCGAAGGTCACGAGGAGGCCAAAGTATTGCTTCAGCAGGAAGTTACCCAGTTGAAGTTGCAGATGACTGCAGCTGACGAGGAGAAGGCGCGCTTGCAGGCCAGGATAGCTGAACTGGAGGGTTTGTCAGCGGCCGTCGAGGGCGAGAATGATGATGAGAAATCCCTGAGGACCAGAGCTGAGCTGATCGGAAGAATTCAGATCCTTGGCGAGGATAACTTGAAGGCGACTGAGTTTGGGTTTAATGCTGCTACAGAGCAGATGAAAGCCCTTAACTCGGACGTGCAGCTGCTGACCGACGGGATGGGTCTGTTCAACACGGTTGTTAATGGTCAGGTTGTTCCCCCCGAGGATGGAAGCGAAGTTTAGGACTTTATTGTATTTAACATGTTTTGTGGGCCTGCGTGCCCATATCATTTTGTATGGGTGCTTCCCTTTTTTGTACTTATAACATTACCCGGTCATGACCGATGTTTTAATATACTTGGATTTTGTGAAAATGTTTTATCTTGGACGTTTGCTCTGTTTATTTATATGTGTGTGCTCGGTGAGTTGTGAAACCTACCAAGGAGGGCGAAGTGGTTTTGCCCATGATGAGGCTAGGACTTCGTTTGAGGTACTAATCTCATAGGCTTGGACTATTCCCATCGCGAGCTAGGTGTCCTGCCTGAATGGTGCGACAACGGCGGAGCTCGGTCGAGGTGTCCCCGTTGTGCACAGGATCTGCTCGTACAATGAGCAGAAGCTGGCCGGCGTTGTGATGTGTGTCATGCTTCACCAGGGTATGATACGATGGTCGCGCAACTCTCCCTGTTTTGGGTGATTACGTCGGCAATTTGTCTATCCTTGTGGTTAAGGACTTAGTTGTACTACTGCTTGGGTTTTTCAGCATTCCATGGTTGAGTAAGTTGTTTTTCGTCCAATGTTTCCAAGTAATATGCTCTTGTGCCCGTTTTGGACTTGACCCTATAAGGTCCTTCCCAGTTCGCTGCCAGTTTCCCTTCGCGCGAATCCTTCTGGTTTCTACGGAGGACCAGACTGCCCACGGGGAAGTCACGTTTTATGACCCTGGCGTCATGTCGCAATGTTATCTGTTATTTTAGTGTGGCCTCGCGGAGCGCAGCTCCTGATCTTATTTCTTCGACTAAGTCAAGCTCCTCGCGTAGAGCCTCGTCGTTTATTTCTTCGTCGAGGGGAGCTTATATCCTTCTGGAGGGTTCCCTAATCTCCACCGGTATTACCGCCTCTATTCCATACGCTAGTCGGAAGGGAGTTTCCCCGGTGGTGGAGTGTGGTGTTGTTCTATACGCCCAAAGGATGCTGTGGAGCTCCTCGACCCATCTTTTCTTGGCCTCGCCTAGCCTTCGTTTTAGCCCGCGGAGTATCACCCTGTTCGCGGCCTCCGCTTGCCCGTTAGTCTGGGGGTGCTCGACGGAGGTGAAATGTTGTTTTGTCCCTAGTTTGGCGACGAAATCTTGGAAGTTTTTGTCCGTGAATTGGGTTCCGTTGTCGGTCACAAGGGCCTGAGGTACCCCAAATCTTGCGAGGACGTTCCTTTTGTAGAAACGCAATATGTTGAAGGCTGTGATCTTGGCGAGCGCTTCGGCTTCAATCCATTTTGTAAAATAATCGACGGCCACGATTAGGAACTTGTTTTGATAAGATCCCATTGTAAAAGGGCCTAGAATGTCCATCCCTCACCAGGCGAAGGGCCAGGGCGAGAAGAGAGTCTTTAACTCGTTGGGGGGGTGCTAAGTGCATGTCCCCGTGGCATTGGCAACGGTCGCACTTTCGTACGTGTTCTTTGGCATCGTGTTGCATGGTTGGCCAGTAATATCCTGCTCGCAAAGCTTTCCGGGCCAGGGATCTTCCCCCTAAGTGTTGTGCGTTGATGCCCTCGTGAATCTCTTGTAAGATTTCGGGGACCTGGGCCTCGTCGACACATTTCAACAGGGGGATGGAAAATCCTCGTCGATATAACTTGTCCTCGACCAGTACGTACGAACAGGCTCGTCGTTTAGTTACGCTGGCCTCCTTACTGTCCTCGGGGAGTTCCCCCTTGGTGAGATAATTGTACACAGGGGTCATCTAACAAAGGGGATCTCCGATGACGTTAACATCTAGCAGGTCGGGTTTTACAATGCTCGGGTGGGCCAGCATTTCTTGTATGATGGATTTGTTCCCACCTTTTTTCCTAGTGCTGGCTAGTTTAGACAGGATGTCTGCTCGGGTGTTTTGCTCGCGCGGGACGTGCTGAACTTCCCATGCTTCAAACTCCGCTATTTTTTCTTTTACCATTGCCAAATATTCGGCAAGTTGGTCGTTCTTTGCTTGGAATTCTCCCCATAATTGGGACGCTACGAGCTGGGAATCAGTGCAAATTTTTATTTCTTTCGCGCCAACGTCTTTGGCCGATCGTAATCCTGCGAGGAAGGCCTCATACTCGGCTTGATTGTTGGATGTTTTGAAGGACAGGACCAGGGATACCTCGATCAGGGTCCCTTCCTCGTTCTCGAGGATAATTCCTGCTCCGCTGCCTGAGGGGCTTGATGCGCCATCCACGTAAATGATCCACTTCCGCGTCCCTCCTAGAGGGGATAGTTCTGGAGTCATTTCTGCTACGAAGTCGGCCAGGACCTGTGCCTTGAGGGATTTCCTCCCCTCGTAGTGAATGTCGAACTCGGACAATTCAAGGGACCATTTTAGCATCCTGCCCGCCATATCTAGTCGACTTAACAGCTGCCTAATAGGCTGGTCGGTTCTGACGATGATAGTGTGCGCCAGGAAGTAATATCTGAGTCTCCTCGCGGCAACTATGAGAGCAAGGGCCACTCGTTCTATTTGCGTGTACCTGACTTCGGGTCCCTGCAAGGCTTTACTGGTGAAATAGATGGGTTTCTGCCCGTCATTCGTCTCGCGAATAACTGCTGCACTTACTGCTTCGTTGGCCACGGAGAGGTACAGGTATATGGTTTCCCCGCGGTCTGGTCGGGACAATACTGGTGGCTCGGACAAAGCTTGTTTGAAATGGGCAAGGGCCTGCTCGCATTCGTCCGTCCATTCGAAATTAGCTTTCTTCCAGAGTAATTTGAAGAAGGGCAAAGCGTGCTGGGCGGATTTGCTCACGAAGCGAGCAAGGGACGCGAGCATCTCGTTGAGGGTCTGTATCGCCTTCTTCGACCGTAGAGCGGGGAACTCCACGAGTGCTCGACATTTATCTGGGTTTGCTTATATTCCTCTTTCAGTGAGGTAAAACCCGAGGAATTTCCCTGCTCGTACACCGAAGGTGCATTTTTCTGGATTGAATCGCATTTTACACTTTCGAGCTTGGTCGAACACCTTTTGTAAGTGGGTGGTATGGTCGGATTCCTCTTGGGATTTTACGATCATATCATCCATATATACTTCGAGCATGTCCCCGATTTCTGAACGAAAGACTTTATTCATCATGCGCTGGTACGTGGCCCCGACATTCTTTAGTCCAAAAGGCATTACGTTATAGTAATAGTTCCCCGAGGAGGTCATGAATGCCGTATACCTCTTGTCCTCGTCCGCCATTGGGATTTGGTTGTAACCCGAATAAGCGTCCATGAAGGACAAGATCTTGAAACCTGCGGAATTATCTACGAGTTTATCTATGCTTGGTAGCGGATAAGCGTCTTTCGGGCAAGCCCAATTGAGATTAGTGTAATCAATGCACATGCGCCATTTTCCATTACTTTTCTTTACAAGTACAATGTTTGAGAGCCAGGTCGTATACCTGGCCTCGGAAATAAATTTTGCCTCTAAGAGGTCTTGTACAAGTTTTTCGGCAGCTTGTGCCTTTTCCTCAGATTGCTTTCTTCTTCGTTGGGCAATGGCGCGAGCAGCTGGATTGATTGTCAAGTGGTGACATGCAGTTTCTGGATCAAGGCCGGGCATATCCGCCGCACTCCAGGCGAACAGATCGACGTTGTCGTCAAGACATTTTTTCAACTCCTTCTTTATCTCTTTGGGGAGACCATCGCCTATCCCCACTCCCCTGTTGGGGTTATTGCTGAAGGTGATGATCTCGAATTCCCCATCCGGGACTGGTCGCAACAGTGCAGGAGATGGGGAGCTTGCTGCTCCTGACTGTTTGTCTTCGTCGCGATCCTCTTTACCATCTTCAAGAAGCCTGCTGTCGAGGTCGATGGTATGCACGGGAAGCGTGGGCTTTTTGTCTGGCTGGCCACCTTCAGCTGGAACCTCATCCTCTCTTGGGCGCTTCACTGATTTTGCCATCGTTGCGATCTGGTTCTGCCCTTTTGTTGCGGCCTCAAACGCATTTGCGAGCAGCCTCAATGTCGCCATGCAGAGTTGCGACGTGCCCTTTCTCAGTATAGTACTTGAGTTTGAGGTGGACCGTAGAGGGGACAGCAATGAGTTCTGCAAGAGCTGGCCTGTCGAGGATGCACTGATAAAGCGACGGGCAATCAATGACTAAGAACTGCGTTTTGATTGTCCGAGATGCCTCTTCCTCGCCGAAAGTGATTGGTATCTCCACGTAACCCCACGGTCGGGTTGTTGCCCCGTTGAATCCTTGGAGATCTGATCCCACGTATGGTGAGAGGTTGGACTTATTCAGTTTCAATGCGCGGAATAGGTTGGTATACATGATGTCCACGGAACTGCCCTGGTCGACCAGGATTCTCCGAGCATCGGTCGAGGACAGTTTGACCCTGATCAGCAGAGGAATATGGGAATTTGGGGATCCTCCGGGCAGTTCTTCTCGGTAAAACGTGATCGGCTGCGAACGCCCTTTACTCTTTCCGATCGTGGACAACTGATCGGGGCTACTGTCTATCACCTGCTCAAACTTTCATTTGATGGACTCTATTGTAAGCACATGGTACCCCCCCACATGAGATGACCATGGTTGTAGGAAAGGCTTCCCAGGTGCTGTGTATGAATACCTGGGAAGTCGGGTCGAGGTGGTCAGGAACGAAGAAGTCCTCTGGTCGGCTGATGGCCATTGCGACCTGTGGGGGAGGACTAGATTGAGCTGATTCTGCCTCTTTCTTCGGATCGGATGTGTCTCGTCGGGAGGACTCTCCCTTCTTCACGTATTGCTTTAGGTGACCCTCTTTGATGAGGATCTCTATTGTGTCCTTAAGATGCACGCAATCTTCCATCACGTGGTCGTGACTACGATGGAAACGACAGTATTTGCTTTTGTCGACGTTCCCTTTGGATGTGGTCGGTTTAGGGAACCGGACACCCCCATGTTTAAATTCTGTGTTGATGCATTCGATGAGAATGCGCTCGCGTGAGGTTGTGAGCATGGTGTACTCCGTAAACTGGCCAGCTGGCCCTTTGCTTTCGTGAGGACGCTCGTTGCGCCTTTTCTCTTTCCCTTGCCGGGATGATTCCAGCTCGTCTTTTTTTGATGCCCGGGGTGCTTCGTGATCTCTCAAGTCCCGGGCATGGAATGCAGCTTTTTTTTCCTCGTAACGGATATAGTCCTCAGCTTTGCAAAGGAGTTCTGTCAGTGTCCGGGGAGCTTCGATCCCTACAGCCTTACGGAAATAGCTTTTGGGCCGGAGTCCCTTTTCGAGGAGGTACTTTTTCATGTGATCCGTTGTTCAGACTTCCACCGCTTCTTTGTTAAATCTTTCAATGTATGCCCACAGGGATTCATCCCTGCCTTGTATAATGGCCTCCAGTGTAGCCTCCGACTTAGGATGTCGTTGGGAAGCTGTGAAATGTCGGGCAAACTGGCTCTTTAATTCCCTCCATGAAGAGATGGATCCGCGAGGAAGTCGTTTAAACCATGTCATCGCTCCCTTTCTCAAGGTGATGGGGAACATTTTGCATCTGATAGCCCCAGAAACACCGTGATATTGGAGCATAGCTTCTATATTTTCGATATGCTCGCGGGGATCAGTCGTCCCGTTGTAGGTTGTCAACGTGTGTGGTTTCTCCAATCCGTGGAGGATTCGAGTGTCCAGGATGTGTCTTGTGAACGGGCCGTGAACGTCATCGTCACTGCTGGAACTAGGAGAGAGCGAAAGGGAACGGCTGTGCTCGCGCCTTCGACTTCGGTGAGGAGAACGTCCGCGGGTGCGTCGGTGATCGTACTTATCCGAGTGTCGAGACCTCTTGGAAATCGGGGATTGCCTGGATCTCCGTGGGGGAGACTGATGCGTCGTCGTGCTAGATCGGGTGTAGGGTTCCTCGATCTTGAACGTTTCCTCTCCGGGGAGAGGCTGTCGCGTCTTCGCTACGAGGGAGTCCGTGGACGCGGGGAAAGACTCGTCAGTTTTTCTGAAGCAAGGCGTTCCTGAAGGATATGCTCGAGAGCGTTGAGCTTCTCCCCCTGCTGGAGGATTAGGAGGTACGAGTTGTTAAGAGATGTGATGAGCGCTGCGGTGTTCGGATCAGCATCCTGGGGAACTGGGATGGGCTCAAAGGTGAGCTCCACAGCTGGTGCCCGTGGCTTTGGTTCGTCGGGTTTCGGGGAAGCAGGCCTTCCGTCTCTTCGGTCACTTTCCTGCCGGATATGCCCGACGAAAGCATGGTCGTTGTTGTTGTTGGCCTCAGGGACCGCAGAGTCTTGGTGAACATCGTTCTTGATGATTGCCATGTCGATCTGAGATTTGAAAGGATGAAGCTTTGGTCTTTGTTGAGCAAGAGAGAATCTTGGTTAAAGATAGGGAAGCTGGGTTTCCCACAGACGTCGCCACTGATCGGTGAGGACCAGAAGGAGATCGTCGCGGCCTTCGTGTAGGGCAAGAGCTGATGCTCGTAAGAGAGGAAAAAGGGGTGGAGGTACCTGCAAGGTACTCCGATGCCAAAGTAAGTGTTTGGTCAAAAAAGGGAAAAAGCAAGTAAGAGATGTCAAGTATAGGATATTTGATACCTACCCCTCTCAAGCGAGGGGGTATTTATAGGTGGATTTCTGGCGAGCAAAGCGCCTGATCTACCAATGAGGGATTGCCAGATGATGGACAAGGCGCGTGGCCCTTTGACTTGGACTAACTGTTTCCGTGATATCCGGGGAGACAGTTGGTCGCGTGAACTACTCTGCACGTGAAGGGGACATGCCCAACGATTATATTGTGCCCAAAGGCTATATTGTGTCTATTGGGCCTGTTCGTCAACTATAATGGATTGGGCCTGATCCTTAAGGGCAGGAAGCCCTGCCCGGTCCAGAACACCTTGAATATCAGAACTGCACAATCACAGATGTCCCGACATCTAATCCAACATGTCAGTCAAGAACATTAACAAAACTATAAATTGCCGAATGTTAAATAAGACAGTAATTATTAACCCAGTTCGATGCAATTCACCTACATCTGGGGGATACCAATCCAGGATGAAGACTTCACTATTGTGTAGACTGTTACAAAGTCAAACTCCCACATTTACAACTTTATCCCTAACATCTACCCTATGAACATCATTACCAAGGTTAAACTCAAACGTTTACAACCCTGATATGAGATACCCCACTCACATCCTAATCACAACCTGTGATATCTCTGTCTTCTGTCAATTCAGAACAGTTGCGATTTCTTGACCTTCAAGTTATCTTGGACTTGCTTCAAAGCTTCGTCCAAGAACCATACAACAACCATTACCTACAGATTTCTGGTTGTGTCCTTGTACCTATGCCTTTCACCCTGCATCCCATAATACAGAGTGAAGACTTACAAATCCTAAGAGAGCCAACGACTCTCAAACCCTAAACCCTTATTCAACACAAAGGAACTAGGTTACAAAGTTACAAGTGATACAAAGCGTACAATTACAAACCCTAGGTCTACGCCTACTTAAATACTCTTCTGTTGTCTTTAGGCCTTCAATTGTTTCTCTTTTATCCACTCTGCAAATTTGTACCAAATCTTTTGACAGATTTGTTAAGTAATTAAACCTGATGTATTTGTAAGATGTTAGGACATCTTTGTCGACATCTTTAATCTTGAGCAGATTTCTTCATCTTTCTCATATTCATGTTTTACCAAAATTTCGTCAAACCACATGAGCTTTCAATCTCCCCCTTTTGACAAATTTTGGCTAAAACATTCTCCTCTGTGTTGGATGAGCGAAGTTGATAAAGGACCTTGAGTCTCTTCATCTTGAGAGTTTCCCTTATGACATCTTTTTCCTGAATTCCAGAAAGAGCTTAAACAGTCGTGACATGGAGTTCATAAAATATGTAACTCAGATCACAAGTCACAACCTGTTTTTCAACTCAGATCACAAGACACAAAAGAAACACAAAAGAAACAAGTTAAGATGTCAGAGCATCTTATCCAGCATTCTTGCAGAACACCTGCAGGAATGTACCCATAGAACAACAGAAAAATGACTTCCTTCTTCTCCCTCTTTTTAGCCAAAACTTGGCAAAAGTGACCAAAACAACTCCAAACCCAGACACAACTTACCCAGAATTCGATAAATACCATCGATAACTAAACAGGAATGATGAGACAAGGAGAAATCGATACAGTCTTATTTATAGCCAAGTAATTTCCTTAGGAAGTAACGAACCGCAGAAAATACCTCTGGTCAATTCAAAGATCCATTAATCAAGGAAAATCACTCCACTAAATGCTCACCGGCCAAGACTGTTGACTGTTTCTTCTTTAAAGAACACCAACCAACAAACCAATTACATGAAACATGTTAAACAACAATGTCGTAACATTGTGTCAGACATTGTCTGTTCTTCATAGGTTCTTCTTCTGATATGGTCTTATAGAGATTTCTTCACACAATTTATGATCCCTGTCTGCAAGAGAAAAATAAATTCTCCCAAACTCAATCAATGATTTTTAAGTATCCAATAAGAACCATTCAAGTATTTATTGCCAAATTTCCCACAACTTTCAACAATACTCTAATGTCAAGACATCCTCCTTGACATCTCAGTTTGCTTGACACGCAAATGCAAACTGGAATTTTCACTGCCTCCTTGTAGCAATTCATCTTAGATCAAAGGGCCTCTCCCCCTGACTAAGGTAACTAGTGCTCCTCCACTGAACACCCATGCTAATGACAGGAAAACATAAGACGCATCTTCATGTCTTCAAGAGCGCACCCTCTGTTCAACACACCTGCTGAACGCAACCATTAACTCTTTATTGTTCCCTCTGACAAGAAACAATAATCACTCACACATGATCAATGTCATGCATCCCGTGAGGACGTGTATCCAAACCATAACAAACTCTTGGCTTGAGATCAAACTCCCATTGATCCCCCTCATTCTACAACCATCTTATACACCACACGAACTCCTCTTGAATTCTTATGTATAGATATCACGTTGCTTGAGGCATAATGTTGTACCCCAAAATTTGCCCACCCTATTTCTGACATTTAATTTATTTTTAACTTTGATTTTATAAGTTTTTTTTTTGGTTCAATTTTACTAACATTTTAACAGTAATTTTTATTCAAAAATAGGTAACAGTTTACTTTAAATTGTTTAAATAACAAATAGTTGTTTGACCTTCATATGTTTTCAAGTGCATTTTGGTTTCGAATTAATGAATTGACACAATTGGAAAGGAGATAAGGCTTGCAAGTATGAGGTCGCGGGTTCGAATCTCACGTGTTACATTTTGGATTTGTTTCTGTTATTTGTTACTAACTTTCTTTCCATTTTAAATTATTTTCAAAAAATCACAAAAATTGTATTTTTTTTATTATTTGTTTTTAATTTTCGTTTTAAATTTTAAGGCATTTTTGAAAAATAATTATTTATTTGATTTTATGTACTTTTTACCAAAAAGGAGTGCAAAAATCATAATAGATACAAAAAATATTTCCTTTCTTGTGTACTCATTTCCTATTGGTCAGTTTATGTCATTTTTGTGTCCTACTTAGTCTACTTGGTGACCAAGTAAAAATCAGCTACTATATGATTTTATTCAGATTTTTTTTATCAATATAAATGAAGACTGATTTTATTTTCCTTTTTAAACTTTTTAACCTAATTTTCTAGATCTATAAATACATGTTGTTTTACACGTAACAAAGGACCAAAAGAAAACAACGGCTCATGTGATACTTATACGATACAGCCGATACCGAAATTTGCACTCAGTACTGTTTGTGTATAAAAGACTTGTTCACTTTTTCTAGTTTTTTCTTTTGGTTCAAATTCCATCTTCGTATCGTCACATATATTACTAACAGGTATATATATTAGTTTGCTATTGATACAGTCTGGTTTTACATAGCACGTTCCTGTTAAGTGGTTTTGATTTGAAATATAATATCTAAAACTTGTTTTATGCTGTTCTCACGTACATATACATACAAATTGTTTTATTTTAGTAATCGCAAGATAACTTGTTTTTCAATAAAATTATAAGATATACTTTATTTTATTTTAATAATCATGAGATACAACTTGTTTTTTTAATAATCATAAAACGTACCGTTTTTTTTCAGAATATATAACATTTCTTTTTTGATAATCCTTTTTTTGTTTTAATACATATTGTTTTTAATATTGTTTATTTATTTATTTATCTATTATTATTTTTTTGGATTGAACCGTGTCGATACGTTATTTACATGTAGACGTATATAGTGCGTGACATTTGTGTCGGTTCGATCCGGTTGCGATGAGCGCATTTTTGCGTTAGCAACACTGTCGATTTTTTTTAACCCGTTAAATTTACTTTTTCTTTGCATTTTCTATTTTATAAATTTAGATCTGCACGATTTAGATCTATTGCAATGATCACGTTAAGTGTAGCAAGCTATTGATTAATTTTTACCGGTTTATTAGCGATTTTTTATTTTACTCTTTTAAATTGATTATCATTGCGTTTCGATTTTGTGCGCACGTCCGATGGTTTGGTCTAGCGGTAATCTGTTTGTTTTACACCAACCAATTCGTGTTTCGATTTACAACTTTGTGTCTTAATTTGATATTTATTATGTAGCGGTTTATTGATCCGATTTGCGATGACCGCTTACGCGGTAGCAATTTGCCTTCTTTCTTTAATTTGCGTTAATTTTGATCCAACATTGTTATTATTAGATCCGATCTAATCTCTTGCGATAACCTTTGCACGTCTTCGCATACGCGACTTTGGTTCGCATCCTTGCGTCATGATTATAATCCGTGCACTTCTCTTCTTTGCGTTCCTCTTTTAATAATTAGATCGGTACAATTCGGATCCATGTTGCGATGATCGCACCTTTTGCGTTAGCGATGTTCTTTTATTAATTCTCAAATAATTTTGATTTCATTTTTTAATTTTTGATGTTAATTTTGTTTCAATTTTAATCTTAATCTTGTTTGAATTTAGATTTAAATATTGTTATTCTTTTTGTTATTAATCTGGTTATTAAGTTTGGATTAAAACTTTTGCTAATTACTGTTGAATTATTGCGTGTTTGAATTATATATTTATCGCTCATTTTATCCCCATTGGAAAAATGTATCCCAATTCTCATGATGTGTAAAATAATTTTGTTGCTTTCCTTTATTTTGCTCATATCTTGCTACAATATTAAAACCTTTTTTTTTAAATATCAAACAGTTCTCGATTCAATAATCGAGCCCTTTTTTTAAACCCTGTAAGTCGACTGCTTTTTAGCATTGCCATCGACCTAATGCACACACATGCACCTCTAGGGTAACCTCTCTTCGTTTGCCTTACGAAATAATGGTCATGTCCCTCGAACGTATGGATACTTTAGCAAAAAACGCTTACGAATAACATCATCATAGTCCCTTCAATATAAAGATCATAGTCCCTCGATGACCCTTCGAGTTGCCTACGAAAAGATGATCTTGTCCCTCGATGACCCTATGGAAAAATGATGATAGTCCCTTTGAATTGCTAAGGTATCCTTACATGTTGCCTTCTATGACCATTCGATGACCCTTCGCTGTCCCTTCACATCCAATAGATAGGACTACCTACCCACTAATGGTATGGATAGTACCATCTCTCAAAGAAAAGGATAAGTACAAGAAAGACCTTATAAATTAAGGGTAAGTAACTTTTAAATGCTTGCTCACAACTCAAAAAAAAAAACAAATACTTTTCACACCTCACACTTTCAAAAATATTAAAAAAAAAACAAACACTTTGTATACATTCTTACACGAATTGTTACAAAGTCAACTTTTACAAAATATTTTCTAAACACACAAAACATTTAAATAAAAGGCAAGTTAAAGTGAGCAAGCAATTAAGAACCCGTAGATAACTACGGATGAAAAGGGGTGCTAACACCTTCCCTTTTCATAACTTACCCCCCGAACTCAAAATTTTTTCAAAAAGGTCTTTCCTGTTCTTTTCACCTTTCCTAAATAAATTGGATAAAAGAAAAGTCGGTGGCGACTCTTGCTAACTGCAACATGTTTTGCGAAAACAAATTTAAAAAGTCAGTTCTCCACCGTATTACAGAACTGGCGACTCTGCTGGGGAATTAAATTCTAAAGAGGGGTTACCTTAGAGTTAGATCACTTTACCACTTGCTTAAAATTGTTTGACTTATGTACTTTATTTTTAATGGGCTTTGTTTTGGGGTTACTTGTGTGAAAGGTCCTACACCCGGACCTAGTGATTCCTTAGGTAAGTGACAATAGATCATGGAGACTGTACGACATATACCGATATGGTTGATATGATGGTCACAGTCTTTAGAACCCTAGTTAACTCATCTTTGGCCATTAGAAGGTAGTGAGATGGCCGACTTTAGATTTAGACCGAAGTTGGTTGATACTCGAGGCTACGCTCAATGAGATCAGACTTTCGGGATGTTTTGGTCGGCCACTCGAGTGTCACACTAAAATAAAGCCTTCGAGAAAGATCCGTGATATGAGTCCTTTAGAACCCGGTTACTATTCTAGGGCAGGTTGAGCCAACTAAACCTCAGTGGGGAAGGGTACTTGCCTATGGACTTCATACAAGCCTTTAAACCTAAGGCTCTTGTATGACTTGTTTGTGTGTGCTACTTATTTACTATTAACATGTACATGACATCATAACATCATAACATATCATTTTCACTAACCATTTCAAGGACCAAGGAATTTATGTTTATTCGTCGTTGCAGGCCATGACTTCCGTTCCTAGGAATTTCATCTGAGTCAACTTTGTAAGGGTTCCTTCCCAGCTTAAACAATTGGTCTCAAAGGTTCCCGATGGCTCTCGATTCACCAAAAGACATGGTTTTCTACTCAACTTGGTTACCTCAGGTTTTGAAGAAGACATGATGAGAGTCCTATTCCAGTTTTTTGATCCTAAGCACCACTGTTTCACCTTCCCGGATTACCAATTGGTGCCCACGATGGAGGAGTTCTCTAAGCTACTTGGAATACCTATTCTCGATCAGATACCTTTTACCAGTCTAGAAGACGTTCCAAAGCCTGAAGTCATTGCAGCTGCTTTACATCTGAAGAGGTCAGACATTGTGTCTAATTGGGAAACAAGGAGTGGAGTCAAGGGGTTTCTTGCTAAGTTCCTGATTGAGAAGGCTCAATTGTTCCTAAGTGCTATGAGTTACCATGCTTTTGAGGAGGTATTGGCTTTGTTGATCTATGGGTTGGTGTTGTTCCCTAATCCAGACCAACTCATAGATGTGCACGCTATCAAAATATTTCTGACTCATAACCCGGTACCTACCTTGCTCGGGGATATTCTGCAATCGCTTCACACTCGTACTATCAAGGAGCAAGGGACTCTCATGTGTTGTGTACCCTTACTATCTAGGTGGTTTATTTCGCACCTTCCCCGGTCAGTGTTGAAGAATGAACAAAGGTTGCAGTGGTCTCGAAGGATAATGTCACTCTCCCATTCAGATATCTATTGGTGTGCCCGATCTCTTGAAGACTTCACTCTTATTGAACATTGTGGGGAATTCCCTAATGTACCACTCCTTGGCATTAGGGGAGGCATCACCTGTAATCTTTCGCTAGCCTTGCGCCAGTTTGGTTATGCTCGAAGGGATGGTCCTCATGATATGCTTATTCAGGGTATTGTGTTCGATTATGAAGATGATCCTCAATGTTACCGTCAAAGGTTTATACGTGCGTGGAATAAGGTGTATAAGATTGAAAGCAGGACCTTGGGACAGAAAAACTCCATTCCTTTGGAGCCTTACCTCAGATGGGTGCGCACTCGTGCTCGAGATCTTATTATGCCATATCCAGCTGTCAGACCAGTGATCGTTGAACCTGAGTTTGAGGGAGATGTTCCTCAAGTCATTCTCCATCCAGATATGCGTACCGATCTTGCAGAGCTGCAGAAGTCCTGGGTTCAGATGAAAGAAGAAAGGGACACCTTTGAGACTCAGTTCTATGCTAGTGAGAAGAAGGTGTTGGAGTTGACGAAATTACTTCATGAGGAGCAGAGCATCAATGCTTACATCGGCACAAAGAGGAAGCGCCCGTGGGAGACTTGAGTCTTGAGTCCTAAGTCTTAGGCGTTTTTAGAATTTGCTTTTTGAAATTTCCTTTCATTGTAGCCCAAGAGGCATAAAAAAATGAATTTTGAGTTTCTAATAAAAGTTTTCCTTTTGTTTCTGTTTGTAAATATAAACTCTAAAGTCCTTGAAATCATTGCATATGCATCTACATCTCATAATCATTGCATAGTAGGTTTCGAAGACAGGTCTCTCATCTTCTCACTGTTTATTTCAGAAGAAATGGCTCTCGAGCAAACCGTCAAAGATCTCCAGGCCCAGAACGCCCAGTTCCAAGAGCTGATCCTGAACTTGTCCAAGAGGTAAGAAGAACTGAAAGCACTTCTGACCAAGAAGAAGAAGAAAGCAAGAAAATCATCTGACGTCATCAACATGGGGAGGAGATTCAAAGGTCCGGCTAAACAGGTCGAGGAAATTGGGATCCCAGTAGACCAAGATGATGAACAAGATGAAGATGGTAAAAGTGTTAAAACTTAGGAAAAAAGCAACCATGGTTCTGACAAATATTCTGATGAAGAGGAAGAAGATTATTTAGATGAACAATACCCTCCTGCTGATGAGAAGTATAAGCTATTAGAAGAACGTCTGAATGCTATGGAAATCCATAAGGTGCCTGGCTTGAATTTTGAGGATTTGGGTCTAGTCTTAGAGGTTGTCATTCCTCATAAGTTCACAATTCCCGCTTTTGCTAAGTATGATGGTGTTTCTTGTCCGAAGCTGCATTTGAGATCATATGTCCGAATGATTCAACCACACACTGCTGACAAGAAATTTTGGGTGCATTTCTTTCAAGAGAGTTTGTCTGGAGCACAATTGGAATCGTACTATCAACTCGAAAGTACCAACATTCATACATGGGAAGATTTGGTTGCAGCTTTCTACAAATAATACCAGTACAATTCTGATCTGGCACCAACCCAAATGCAACTACAGAGTATGTCAATGGGTTCTGAGGAAAGCTTTAAAGAGTACGCACAGAAGTGGAGAGATCTCGCAAGCAGAGTTCAACCTCCTTTAGCTGATAGAGAGTTGATTGATATGTTCATGAGCACATTAACCGATCCTTTCTATAGTCATCTACTTGGAAGCTCGTCATCCGGTTTCACCGAGCTGATATTGAGAGAAGAACGTGTTGAAAATGGAATTCGAAGTGGTAAAATACAAGTGGTTACATCTTCAAACACTACAAAGAAGCCACATAATGGGAAGAAGGAATCTAATGTTGTATACGGCCAGAAAGGTCGTAACCAATCTATTGGGGCAGTTCTGATCTCTGCACCGGTGCCACAACAACAACAAGGTAATCAGCGTAAGCAGGATACACCCAGGAGACAGTTTACAAAGATTAACATGTCATTGGCTCAGACGTTACAGCTTATGTTGAAGGCAGAGTTGGTTACTTTGAGGGATCCTCCTAGGAATCCTAATACTTTCGCTCCTAGCTATAATCCCGATGCAAGGTATGCATACCATTCTAATAGTCATGGACATGATACAAACAGCTGTTGGGCGCTGAAGAACAAGATTCAAGACATGATTGACGCTAAAGAGATTGAGTTTGATCCCCCTGAGACTCCTAATGTGATTATCGCTCCTATGCCGAATCATGACAAGATCGTTAGTGCTATTGATGATGGTTCTTATGTTGCTACTGTGGTTGACTTGACTGCTCCTCTATCAATTGTTAAGAAGAAGCTGTTGCAAGTCAGTTTATTTCTGGGCTGCGTTGAAAACTATCATCATTGTGCATCTCAATCCAATGGTTGTGAGAAGCTGAAAGAGGGCATCCAGCGTTTGATGGGCGACCGTACTATATTGTTTGAGAAGATTCCTTCTATGGAGATCTTATGTGAAAATTTGTCCTGAGGTCTAAAGTTTGAGGACGTATCTGTGGTTACTAATTCCAAAACTCCTGTGAGGATCACCTCTAAAGTTCCTGTGAAGATTACTGCCGAGCCTAGAGTGACTCCCCTGATTATTACTACGCCCAGTCCGATTCCATATTCCCCTAGCAAGGCTATCCCTTGGAATTATGGTATTGATGTTTACATTCTTGGTGTCAAGCAAGAGCCTTTGACTGATGAAACTGCTGAAGTTACTAATCCCGATGTCGACAATATCGTCGGGACTAGTAAGGTTACCCGAAGTGGAAGAGTTTTCTCTCCCGAAATCTCTCCGAAGACTGTTACTACTCCAGTTTGTATCTCTGCCTCCGAATCAATTAATGAGACTGGAGACAAAGAACCGGTGGTTGAGCCTGCCCAAATGAAGACCCCGGGTGAAACTACTATCGAAGATCCCTCCAAAGAAATGGAGGAAGTGCTGAAAATTATCCGCAAAAGCGATTACAATGTTGTTGAATAGTTGGGGCACACCCCCTCCAAGATCTCTGTGCTATCTCTGTTGTTGTGCTCCGAGGCCCATGCTAAGGCTTTGGTGAAGTTTTTGAAATCTGCACATGTACCGCAAGAAATCTCTGTTGACCAGTTTGAAAATTATGTCGCTAGCCTGACAACTGATAATGGTCTAGGATTTTCTGACGCTGATCTGACTCCCGCCGGAAGGAACCACAATAAGGCCCTGCACGTCTCTATTGAGTGTAGGGGCACTACTCTATCTCATGTACTGGTGGACACGGGTTCCTCATTGAATGTATTGCCGAAGATTGGTCTAGACAAGCTTGACTGTGAAGGGGTTATGCTGAGACCCAGCAATGTTGTGGTGAGAGCTTTTGATGGTTTAAAGAGATTAGTGCACGGAGAGGTTGATCTTCCAATCAGGTGGGTTCTCAAGTCTTTGTTTCTACTTTCTATGTAATGGACATTCGTCCTGCCTATTCCTGTCTACTTGGGCGCCCTTGGATACATGGGGCAGGCGCTGTGACTTCTACCTTACATCAGAAGCTGAAGTATCCCATGAAAGGCGAGATTGTCACCGTCTATGGGGAAGAAGAGTACATGGTTAGTCATTTGAATACTTTCAAGTATGTTGAGATGGATGGCGAATTCCTCGAGACTCCTTGTCAAACATTTGAATTAGTTCCTCATATTGTTCCTATTGCTAAACCAGTTCCTACTGTCCCCAAAGTCACTAGAGTATCTCCTGCAATGGCTTCCCTAAAGGATGCTAGAGTTGTGGTCAAAGAAGGTGGTGGCACCATTTGGGGTCAGCTTCCTGACATCCCTTACAAGTCTGACAAATTTGGTTTGGGCTTCACTTCATAGGCTCAGAGAGTTGTACGTCGTGCTCGTGCTATTCGTATCACCAACTAAGGAGTTTATAAAGATCAGGTCAACGCTGTAGAAGATACTGATAGTGACTGTGATCTAGACAGTTGGATCTTTCCTACGATTGGCAGTGGGCTCAACAATTGGAAGACTGAAGATATTATTCCTATCTCCTTTAGTCAGGAGTAAATGCAATTTTCTGTTTTTCTTATTTTGAAGTTTGGTTTTGTAATTTGAACAATAAAACTTTTAAGCCTTATGCCTTGCCCGGGGCACAATGGCCCATTTGTTAGGGTTGTCATTTCATCGCATATTTTCATTCAATAAATCAATGGACGTTTTGCATTCAAATTTTGTGCTCTTTGTCTTTTCTTTTACTTTATATTCATCAAAATAGCTATGTGTTCTTACACACACCCACGCGATAAATTGCAGATCCACATCCACTCTGGATCCTATTGATAACGGTTCTGCTATTGTCAATTATGACTTCGAAAATCCGATCTGCCAAGCCGAGGACGAAGGTGAGGAAGATTGTGAAGTGCCTATAGAGCTTGCTAGACTATTAGAGCAAGAAGAAAATACCATACAACCGCACGAAGAGCCAGTCGAGGTCGTAAATCTAGGTACTGAGGAGGATAAGAAAAAAATCAAGATAGGTGCCGGATTAGAAGACCGTGTCAAGAAAAGACTGATTCAGATGCTACGTGATTATGCTGAGATTTTCGCTTGGTCTTATGAAGATATGCCAGGACTTGATACTGATATCGTGGTTCACCATTTACCGATGAAGGGAGGTTGTCCTCCGATAAAGCAGAAGGTTCGTTGTATGCGCCCTGAGATGTCTGAAAAGATCAAAGCCGAGGTTATGAAGCAATTCAATGCAGGTTTTCTAGCTGTCACATCATATCCTCAGTGGGTTGCAAATGTGGTACCAGTGCCTAAGAAAGATGGTAAAGTTCGTATGTGTGTGGATTATAGGGATCTGAACAGGGCAAGCCCCAAAGATGACTTTCCTCTCCCACATATTGATGTTCTGGTAGACAACACTGCTCAACACAAGGTATTCTCATTCATTGATGGTTTCTCAGGTTATAATCAAATCAAGATGGCACCTGAAGACATGGAGAAGACTACGTTCGTTACATAGTGGGTTACCTTTTGTTACAAGGTAATGCCATTTGGTTTGAAAAACGCAGGGGAAACATACCAGCGCGCTATGGTTGCTTTATTCCATGATATGATCCATCACGAGATAGAGGTATACGTTGATGATATGATAGCCAAGTATCAGAATGAAGAAGAGCACCTTGACCACCTACACAAGCTGTTTGAGAGGTTGAAGAAGTACAAGTTGAGATTGAATCCAAACAAATGCACCTTTGGGGTTAGATCCGGTAAACTTTTGGGTTTCGTCGTCAGTGGTAAAGGTATTGAAGTCGACCCTGCAAAGGTAAAAACTATACAAGATATGCCCGCTCCCCGTACTGAGAGAGAAGTCAGAGGTTTCTTGGGATGTTTGAACTATATTGCCAGATTTATCTCCCATTTGACCGCTACTTGTGAGCCAATCTTCAAATTACTGAGGAAAGATCAAGTAGTGAAGTGGAACGACGAATGTCAGATTGCTTTTGATAAGATCAAGGAGTATCTCCAAGAACCTCCGGTTCTGATGCCACCAGTTGACGAAAGACCTCTAATCATGTACTTAACAGTGCTAGAGAATTCAATGGGGTGTGTGTTGGGGCAACATGATGAGTCTGGTCGAAAAGAGCATGCAATATACTACCTTAGCAAAAAGTTTACCGACTGTGAAATAAGATATTCACTGCTTGAGAAAACTTGCTGCGCTTTGGCATGGGTTGCTCGCCGACTAAGACAGTATATGTTGACTCATACCACTTTATTGATCTCTAAGATGGATCCTATCAAATACATATTTGAGAAACCTGCTCTCTCCGAAAGAATAGCAAGATGGCAGATGGTCTTGACAGAATAGGACATCCAGTACACTACGCAGAAAGCGATCAAAGGAAGTGTACTAGCTGATCTTTTGGCTCATCAAGCGGTGGATGACTATCAGTCTATGAATTTTGAGTTCCCAAATGAGAATGTTATGCTTATTACTGATTATGAAGAACCTGGACCATATGAAGGTCCATTTGTAATCAAGAAAATATTTTCTGGCGGCGCTATGATGCTTACTACTATGTATAGTGAAGATTTCCCGCACCCTGTGAACGCAGACATAGTCAAAAGATACTACGCATAAAAAGAGACCCGCTAGGTTGACTGGCCTAGGCAAAAATAAGGGCATCCCGGCGAACCAAAAGGGTTCGGGCAAAAATTAGGGATATATATAACAAAAGAACTGTACACCCAGTAAGTCGAAAACCTGAAAAGGCGGCTTGGGCAAAAAGGGTATCCCGATGGACTGAAAACCTGAAAAGGCGGTCCAGGCAAAAGTTAGGGATTAAAGTGTACGACTATGTCCCGTTGGATCACTTATCTGCTTCCAGCTTAGTTTTGTTATCAATATCAAGTTCGAACGGCGCAGATCAATCCAGTCATTTTCCTTCCGACAGCTAGGGATGAGATGCTTGAAGATATAGTGGCAATAGTAGAGTTGAAACTCAATGGGATCATTTTCACATAGCTGTTTTTCTTTGTTTATCACTTTGTACCCTTTCAATTTTTACGACAATTTCCTCTTACTAGGACTTCTGTCTCCTTGTACAAAACTTCCTGTTTATAGGCTAATTTCAAAATCAATACAAGTCTATTTTCAAATTCAAAATTTCTTTTACTTTCGCTGTTTTGTTTGCGTAAACGTCCAATGGGTACTTTGAATAAACATATGCACTTGAATATGATTGATGTTTACCCAAAAAAATATATATACATGAAAATAGGAATAGCATTTACTAAGGATTCTAGGAGTGGGGATAGTGTTCAAGATATCCACGAACCCCCACAGAGCAATCTCCATGGAACTATCTCTATAGAGCTATCTTCACAAGCTCATCCCCAACAGAGATATATTCCCCGACAAAATTAGTACGCCCTCAGACAGAAATCGGGGCATCTTCCAGCGACTCACTGCCATATCTTTGATAGACAGCTTAGCATGATCATAGATCCCCTAGCAGATAAAGAAGTTGATCATTTCCCCAACATACAGCAGAAATTTCCTCAACGCAGCCTATGAAATTCTAATCCCCATCGGAGATTATTCCCTCTATGTAACACTATAGAATTCTCTCCCCCAGCAGAATTTATTCAAGGATGCTATCCCCAGTTGAGTCATTCCAAACAGGATCTGAAGATTTATTTTCTCCATCCCCAGCAACAGTCAGGGATTTATTTTCCCCAATCAGATGTTACTATTCAAAACCACCACTACCTTCAGCAACATTTCATACCCATACATCATTTACAATACATCATAGCATATGCATACAAAATGCATATAACATTCTCATTTATTTTAAGAGCATCATTACGCAATGCATTACATATATCATGACATTGCATAAAACTAACTTGGTTTTTTCAGGTTAGTTCTCAAACGGACAAATATTGTCAACAGTTTATCATCCTTCAGATACAATCAGTCGAAGATTCATTCTGATACTCCTTTGGATACAGTCAGGAGTAGACTCATTCCAGTACATCTTCTAGACACAATTCAGATACAATCAAGACACAGATTCATTCTGATACTTATTCTAGTACATCTTTTAGATACAGTCGGTCGAAGACTCATTATAATACTAATCTTTTAGATACAGTCGGTCGAAGACTCATTCTAATACTAATTTTTCAGATACAGTCAGGGGTAGACTCATTCTAATACGACTCTCAGATACAGTCAGGCAAAGACTCATTCTGATCTCCTTATAGATACAGTTAAGACATAGACTCATTCTAGTATATTCCTCAGATACAGTCAAACCTAGACTCATTCTGATACTCCTATCAGCAGTTACTTTGGATGGCATCTTTAAGCCCATTCAAGCAATACAATCAACCAACAAGCGTTACTTCGTGTACCCGTGAGTGCAAATTTCTGGGCACTTAAGTGTTCAATCCTCTTTCACCTTCAGATCACGAATGGCAGACATGCCAATCTAACTCCTCAGGTTTAAGAAGATTGAACAGGGGCAGCTGTTGTACCCCAAAATTTGCCCACCCTATTTCTGACATTTAATTTATTTTTAACTTTAATTTTATAAGTTTTTTTTTGGTTCAATTTTACTAACATTTTAACAGTAATTTTTATTCAAAAATAGGTAACAGTTTACTTTAAATTGTTTAAATAACAAATAGTTGTTTGACCTTCATATGCTTTCAAGTGCATTTTTGTTTTGAATAAATGAATTGGCACAATTGGAAAGGAGATAAGGCTTGCAAGTATGAGGTCGTGGGTTCGAATCTCACGTGTTACATTTTGGATTTGTTTCTGTTATTTGTTACTAACTTTCTTTCCATTTTAAATTATTTTCAAAAAATCACAAAAATTGTATTTTTTTTATTATTTATTTTTAATTTTCGTTTTTAATTTTAAGGCATTTTTGAAAAATAATTATTTATTTAATTTTATGTACTTTTTACCAAAAAGGAGTGCAAAATTCATAATAGATACAAAAAATATTTCCTTTCTTGTGTACTCATTTCCTATTGGTCAGTTTATGTCATTTTTGTGTCATACTTAGTCTACTTGGTGACCAAGTAAAAATCAGATACTATATGATTTTATTCAGATATTTTTTGATCAATATGAATTAAGACTGATTTTATTTTCCTTTTTAAACTTTTTAACCTAATTTTCTAGATCTATAAATACATGTTATTTTACACGTAACAAAGGACCAAAAAAAACAACGGCTCATGTGATACTTATACGATACAGCCGATACCGAAATTTGCACTCAGTACTATTTGTGTATAAAAGATTTGTTCACTTTTTCTAGTTTTTTCTTTTGGTTCGAATTCCATCATCGTATCGTCACATATATTACTAACAAATATATATATTAGTTTGCTATTGATACAGTCTGGTTTTGCATAGCACGTTCCTGTTAAGTGGTTTTGATTTGAAATATAATATCTAAAACTTGTTTTATGTTGTTCTCACGTACATATACATATAAATTGTTTTATTTTAGTAATCGCAAGATAACTTGTTTTTCAATAAAATTATAAGATATAATTTATTTTATTTTAATAATCATGAGATACAACTTGTTTTTTTAATAATCATAAAACGTACCCTTTTTTTTTCAGAATATATAACATTTCTTTTTTGATAATCCTTTTTTTGTTTTAATACATATTGTTTTTAATATTGTTTTTTTTTTATTTATCTATTCTTTTTTTTTTTGGATTGAACCGTGTCGATACGCTATTTACATGTAGACGTGTATAATGCGTGACATTTGTGTCGGTTCGATCCGGTTGCGATGAGCGCATTTTTACGTTAGCAACATTGTCGATTTTTTTTAACCCGTTAAATTTACTTTTTCTTTGCATTTTCTATTTTATAAATTTAGATCTGCACGATTTAGATCTATTGCGATGATCACATTAAGTGTGGCAAGCTATTGATTAATTTTTACCGGTTTATTAGCGATTTTTTATTTTACTCTTTTAAATTGATTATCATTGCGTTTCGATTTTGTGCACACATCCGATGGTTTGGTCTAGCGGTAATCCGTTTGTTTTACACCAACCAATTCGTGTTTCGATTTGCAACTTTGTGTCTTAATTTGATTTTTATTATGTAGCGGTTTATTGATCCGATTTGCGATGACCGCTTACGCGGTAGCAATTTTCCTTCTTTCTTCAATTTGCGTTAATTTTGATCCAACATTGTTATTATTAGATCCGATCTAATCTCTTCCGGTAACCTTTGCACGTCTTCGCATACGCGACTTTGGTTCGCATCCTTGCGTCATGATTATAATCCGTGCACTTCTCTTCTTTGCCTTTCTCTTTTAATAATTAGAGCGGTACAATTCGGATCCATGTTGCGATGATCGCACCTTTTGCGTTAGCGATGTTCTTTTATTAATTCTCGAATAATTTTGATTTCATATTTTAATTTTTTATGTTAATTTTGTTTCAATTTTAATCTTAATCTTGTTTGAATTTAGATTTAAATATTGTTATTCTTTTTATTATTAATCTAGTTATTAAGTTTGGATTAAAACTTTTGCTAATTACTGTTGAATTATTGCGTGTTTGAATTGTATATTTATCGCTCATTTTATCCCCATTGGCAAAATGTATCCCAATTCCCATGATGTGTAAAATAATTTTGTTGCTTTCCTTTATTTTGCTCATATCTTGCTATAATATTAAAACCTTTTTTTTTTAAATATCAAAAAGTTCTCGATTCAATAATCGAGCCCTTTTTTTAAACCTTGTAAGTCGACTGCTTTTTAGCATCGCCATCGACCTAATGCACACACATGCACCTCTAGGGTAACCTCTCTTCGTTTGCCTTATGAAATAATGGTCATGTCCCTCGAACATAGGGATACTTTAGCAAAAGACGCTTACCAATAATATCATCATAGTCCCTTCAATATAAAGATCATAGTCCCTCGATGACCCTTCGAGTTGCCTACGAAAAGATGATCTTGTCCCTCGATGACCCTATGGAAAAATGATGATAGTCCCTTCGAATTGATAAGGTATCCTTACATGTTGCCTTCTATGACCATTCGATGACCCTTCGTTGTCCCTTCACATCCAATAGATAGGACTACCTACCCACTAATGGTATGGATAGTACCATCTCTCAAAGAAAAGGATAAGTACAAGAAAGACTTTATAAATTAAGTATAAGTAACTTTTAAATGCTTGCTCACAACTAAAAAAAAAAACAAAAACTTTTCACACCTCACACTTTCAAAAATATTTTCAAAAAAACAAACACTTTGTATACATTCTTACACGAATTGTTACAAAGTCAACTTTAACAAAATATTTTCTAAACACACACCACATTTAAAATTAAAAAAGCAAGTTAAAGTGAGCAAGCAATTAAGAGCCCGTAGATAACTACGGATGAAAAAGGGTGCTAACACCTTCCCGAAAAGGGGTGCTAACACCTTCCCTTTTCATAACTTACACCCCGAACTCAAAATCTTTTCAAAAAGGTCTTTCCTGTTCTTTTCACCTTTCCTAAATAAATTGGATAAAAGAAAAGTCGGTGGCGACTCTTGCTAACCGCAACATGTTTTGCGAAAACAAAATTAAAAAGTCAGTTCTCCACCGTATTGTACACAAACCTATTGAATTAGAATGCTTCCCATTCCTCAAAGAGACGTGCAGGGTCTCTTAGTTTGTTATCACGATGTCAGCTATCGTATGCATGCTCCAGAACTTCACAGCTTCTAAACTGATCCACTACTAGCATGACTTGCTCCAAGGGCTCAAATTCCGTATGCAAGATTTTCCACTGACCTCACTAGGCCAGCATTAGAGATAAACACCCTTCAATCCAAGACAGGCATTCCTATCATTCTCCCATATGATAATCTGGAATACTTCTGATTTATGGTGAATCTCCACTTCTGAACGCATTCAGGAAATAGACTTCTAACCAATCAACACGTGATCCACTTCAGTCTTCACAAACACTTACATCCTCCTTCTAAGGAACCCTTCTACTCCATCACTCTCCTGGATGATCATGTAGACACTTCTTGGACACGATGCAAGTAACCAGTTCTTCACAGAACCTGAGATCTTTTACCAAGGATATCCAACCCAATGATGTTCTAACATCAGTTAGGACATCTTCTGCACATCATAGACACCACACACCATGGTTCTTGATATGCTCCATTAATGGACTTACTATTAGCATAGTAATCTACACTGAAGATCTTCACACAACAGTGAGCCACCAGCTTGAACAAAGAAGACTTCAGGAACCCAGAGAGAAATAAACTCTCAACCACCAAGAAGGTATGCTTCCATTCTCAACCCAGAACTTCTGCCACAAGCTCCCATAGAACCAGAACCTTCAAACAATTTCAACTAACTACTCTTAAGCATAAGAACAATCAGTTTCAAGCATCCTGCTTGAACGTACATTATGAAACCAATCAAATGCCACCTTTTGATTGACCTCACTCTTCTTCAGAACTCCCACAAGATAAACTGATCCACCAATGAAATCTGATCTTCAAGTCACATGGACTACTTGCTCCATAGCAAGACATCTTGGATTCACCAAGCCTCTTAGTCATGTAACATCTTCCCATCCACAGCTCCCGTAAACTGCATGAGATAGACCTTTTTGAAGCATCCACAAATCTCATTCTCCTGTAGATCACCTTATCTTAAGCTGATGTGCCACATCACCAGCTGAGACTTCTGATGTTGAACTAGATGTCAGAACATCTAGTTGTTGAATTCAGCTCCTTCTTCTGCCACTTGAAAGAACTTCCTCCCTTAACAGAACAAGAGCCCCATGCTCTCATAGACTTGATTCATCAACCAAGTTTGAGTAGACAACCTCTATTCTGTTGATTTGCAGTTAATTCATACAAGCTCACACCTTGATGAATACCTGTCAGTGCTTTTCCAAAAACTTCAAACCTGCCACTGTCTGAATCTTCAGAAGGAATAGTTAGAAACTACCCCCCATAGATGTACAAAGGATGCCACATTTCCTTGAGTAAAGTCGTCTTCACGAAGTTGCTGATATTGCCGCCTATCTGAACTCCATGATGAGCATTCTGGAATGCCCTAAAGTACCTGGATCAGAAATAAACCAATCCAAGTAGTCATCAATATTATGATGTTATCATAGTCTTCCATCTCCAGCTTCAATAGCATCACCATCTGGACAAGTCATTCACAATACTTTCCAGGAACAGACGCTAAGTCAATAATCCCAGGTCAACACCTAGGAGACTTCTGAGCGAATGTAGAACCCCTCCCATGATTCTTCAAACCTCTGATGAAAAGATGTCAGAACATCTGACAGAACATCCTCAATCTTGAATCTCATGTATAATCAATTAAATACTTGTGGATTCCATAAATAGCAATTGATCTTAAATCCTTATACAATAACCCTTCTTCACTGCTGTAGCTGAGCTCCACCAGATCATGTCATGAACACTTATAAAGTATTCAATCTTGTTGCAAGTATCTTCTTCAATGACAATGTTGAGATACCAAGGCTGCCACCCTTGACTCAAGTAACTAAGACTTTCTCTGAACAAGTCTTATTTACCTTAATAAATCTTCAATTAGATTGGATCCACTCTTAGGGTCAAGAGAGATGAATCATTCCTTGATGTTTTTGGATGATGAAAATAAATCACCTCCATGTTCTTCAGATTGTGTCTCAAGGAAACAGCTTCTAGTCAGAAGAGTAACTAGAAGACTCCAGATACACGACATAGATGTCTTTATGAGTGGACTTGAGAGAATTCTCAAGTATCTTTAACTTAACTCCTAGAGCAAGAACCTGATAAACTTTAACTTAACTCTTCTCCTCTTCAACTAACTCCAAACAACACCAGGAAACCAAGCTTCCAAGTACCAAGTCATCATACCAGATATCTGACCACAACTTCCTTCACTCCATCGCTCCCGACTTTGGAATAAAAGAATGCAGATACCTTCAAATATAGAGGCCGGCGAATGAGACCTTCCACCAACTGTCTTCACTAACAACTCCAGAATCCCATAATTCTAGAGCTCTTCCATCAGAAACTCATGCAGCGGAACCACCAAGGAACAGATCCTGCTTTCCCTAATAAGATGTCAGAACATCTTATAAGACACACCAACAAGAGACCTAGCCACTTCTCCTGTAGTTGTTGTAGAACCTCCTCAGCAACATGAACAACCTCAGGGTTGTTCCCATCGATCCAGAACATCCATATCATCCATTAATACCCTTGAGTATGTCTGAGTTGATTGATCTGATCTCCAAAACCCCTCCTCGTTTAATCGCCAGAAAGTATCTCCCATAGATCTCATCCAGAACCAGACAAGATGCCTGCTCTGATACCAATTGAAATTCGGGCCTATGCAAACAACAGATGTCCTAACAAATGTCAAGACATTGTACTACATAATCTTTTAAACTTGGAGGCGCAACAGCAGACTGATACCTTGAATATCAGAACTGCACAATCACAGATGTCACGACATCTGATCCAACATGTCAGTCAAGAACATTAACAAACCTGTAAATTGCAGAATGTTAAATAAGACAGTAATTGTTAACCCAGTTCGATGTAATTCACCTACATCTGGGGGATACCAATGCAGGATGAAGACTTCACTATTGTGTGACTGTTACAAAGTTAAACTCTCACGTTTATAACTTTATCCCTAACATCTACCCCATGAACATCTTTACCAAGGTTAAACTCAAACGTTTACAACCCTGATATGAGATACCCCGCTCACATCCTAATCACAACCTGTGATATCTCTGTCTACTACTAATTCAGAACAGTTGCAGTTTCTTGACCTTCAAGTTATCTTGGACTTGCTTCAAAGCTTCATCCAAGAACCATACAATAACCATTACCTACAGGTTTCTGGTTGTGTCTCTGTACCTATGCCTTCCACCCTGCTTCCCATAATACAAAGTGGAGACTTACAACTCCTAAGAGAGCCAACAACTCTCAAACCCTAAACCCTTATTCAACATAAAGGAACTAGGTTACAAAGTTACAAGTGATACAAAGCGTACAGTTACAAACCCTAGATCTACGTCTACTTAAATAGTCTTCTGTTGTCTTTGGGCCTTCAATTGTTTCTCCTTTATCCACTCTGCAAATTTGCACCAAATATTTTGACAGATTTGTTAAGTAACTAAACCTGCTGTATTTGTAAGATGTTAGGAAATCTTTAAGCTTGAGCAGATTTCATAATCTTTATCATATTCATGTTTTACCAAAATTTCATCAAACCACAGAAGCTTTCAAAAATTCGTAAACAACCGT
Organism: Lathyrus tuberosus; assembly: GCA_022829125.1. Lineage (NCBI taxonomy): Eukaryota > Viridiplantae > Streptophyta > Magnoliopsida > Fabales > Fabaceae > Lathyrus > Lathyrus tuberosus. The sequence continues at coordinate 1,345,207 of JALAZF010000537.1, forward strand.
TGGTCTTTCAAAAATGTGGTTTACTTGTAGGATCAACCAGTGAATCCTAAGGACATAGCTATTGTATTAATGTATTTCTGGAAAATTGTAGAACACTTCGACAATATTCATTTGTGTGAAAGATTATTTGTTGAAAAGACTAAACTTTGTCAAAGTTTGGTAAAGTGATGACACTAAATTATACTGTATTTTCGACTCTGATTTCACATGCATATTAGTTTTTTTTCTATTTTTTTTTTTGCTTTGTTATTGTTATGTTTTCCTTTGTTTTCAGGTTTTCAATAAATCGAGGTCCCAGACGAAAAAGGATGCAAAAGGAGCTAGAATTCAAGTTTGGCAGCAATTTACTCTGGTCGCTTCTCTTGTCGCGGGCGCCCCAGGGTAGGCGACGACGTGTCCCATGATCTCCACAACTCAACTGCCACGTTCCCACGATCAGCACTCACCTTTGCCATTTTCTTTGTGTCGCGGGCGCGGTAGGCCTGTCGCGGGCGCGACAAGGCAAAATTAGTTCCCGCCCATTTTTCAAGCCAAGGTCACTTTTGTCTTTGCACCATGCCAACTTTGCCTATAAATACTCTCAGAACTCGAATTTTAGGATCATCCAATCTAAGTTTACTTCACCCTAGGCATAAATTTCACTCTTGTAAAGCGGTAATCTTCTCACATCGAGGAGTTATTGCACTGTGTGTGATCGAGATTGTAATCAAGTCTTGGAGTGTCGGTAATCAAGTTGGAGCACTTTGGTAGAAGTAATCCTGCCAGCATTTTCTTTTCCGTACATTGTACCAGATTTAAAGACTCCGCTTTGGAGCAGGTTTTATTTTAATCGCATTTACTTTCTTTTATCTCTTGCACTTGCTTTATTTTATTTATTTATTGTCTTGCCTTACTTTTCAAAACTTTACTTTTCAAAAGACTTAATTCCATACATGATAAGAATTAATATGACTGTTATAACTACCATGGTTGGTTAAGTTTTAGATAGGTAAGAATGTAAAGACCATAATCACCGTAATACGTCTATATGTTAATAGAAATACTTAAGGGCTGTTTTAATCTTTAACACAAGTTTTCTGTACTTAAAAGCAATGTTGGGTAAGATCGAAAGCCGTCCAACCATTTGTGAACTTGTTTAGTTCTCAACTGATCAAATACAGCGAAAGCGCTTTGCTCAGTTGAGTAGGGATTTTTAACACTTTAGAAAAGAGATTTTAAAAATATTTTCAGACGCGTTAGTGGGATTAGAATCTGGTTCATTTTGAACCTCTTTAGTTTAGAGATTTCAGGTCAAAATACTTTTCTGTTTAGTTTAGAGTTTGCATTTCTTAAAAGTAAGTTTTCCATGACTCTAACGCAATGCGCGCCCTTTTATAAGTGACAATAAAGGGGTTAGTTTAGAGGGTAAACTTGGTTCTGACTACGCGAAAGCGACAGTTCCTGTTAAATTGAATTCTTTTCTTAAAATAGAAGATATTGCCCGTAAGTAGTTCTGTTGATGAATATAGAAATATTATCGGTTATGAGAATTACATTCAAGCCTATTGTTTTGTCTGAATTTTATTACCTCGTCATTTACTTTTATTTATTTTCCTCTGCATTAGTAAACCCTGAATTGAACTGCCTTAGATAAGCACTGTAACAAACAGAAATCATTAGATCGACATTTGGTCTCTGTGGATACGATAACTTTTTATATTACTCTGACGCGATTCGTGCACTTGCGAATACAACGCATCAAGTTTTTGGCGCCGTTGCCGGGGACCAATTTCGCCGAATTTCGAATTTCGTTTGTTATCACCGTTTAGACTAGGGCCGCACGAACTGGTCGATGCGAAGATCTCGCAGCTCCAGTAGTGTAATAGATCCTTTAGTGGAACCAGAACGTTACGCTCGCGCACAACTTTGGCTTCGTCGAATTAAGCAAGCTATGGCCGAAGATCGTAACCAAAGACCCCTTAAGGAATTCGCTCAGCCTGCTGACGAAGAACCGAGCTCTAGTATAGTTAACCCTACCATACCTGCCAATAATTTTGAACTAAAACCGTCCCTATTACAACTAGTTCAACAAAACCAATTCGCAGGACTACCATCTGAAAACCCAAACCAACATCTAAAAGTCTTTATCCAGTTGTTAAACACCTTTAAGACCAATGGTGCTAGTCCTGAGGCGATTCGTTTAAGACTATTTCCCTTTTCCCTTAGAGACAAAGCCCTAACTTGGTTAGATTCCCTTCCAGCCAATTGTATAACAACATGGGAAGACCTTAGGAGAACATTCCTTGCTAGATACTTTCCCCCAAGCAAAATAGCCGTTCTCCGAAACCAAATAACAAGATTTACCCAAAACCAAGGAGAATCGCTATTTGAAGCTTGGGAGAGGTATAAAGACCTGCTAAGGGCTTGTCCACACCACGGTTTGGAGAAATGGTTGATTATACATACCTTTTACCACGGACTTCATTATAACACAAAGATGTCCATCGACGCTGCCGCTGGCGGTGCCCTGATGAACAAACCCTATCCTGACGCTTGTGGTCACATTGAAGATATGGCTCAAAACCATCATCAATGGGGAAACGAAAGAGCAACAGTGGAAAAGAAAGAAGCCCAAGGAGGTAAACATGAGGTAAGCTCTATAGACATGATGCAAGCCAAAATGGATGCTATGGCCCTCAAGATCGATCAAATGTACGCACAACCAACCGCTGCAGCAGCAGTAGTATCAGATTGCGAACTTTGTGGTACTAAAGGTCATCAATCAGCTGACTGCCATCTGTTAAATGAGACTAACCCAGACCCAGTCAACTATGCCCAAGGAAACCCGTTCTTAAATACTTACAACCCTGGATGGAGGAATCACCCTAATTTTTCCTACAAAAACAATAACCCTATCCAAAACCAAGCACCTCCGAGATCAACCAACAATCAAGCACCTAGACAAAACCAACCTATGCAAGCAGTGGCACCTAAGCCAAATATTGAGAAAGTGCTAAATGATTTTATGACAGCACAAGCCCAGCAAAACAAAGAGTTCCTAAATCAGAATATTCATGTGAATGAGCTGCTTACCCAACTAGGAACCAAAATGGACCAAATGGCCACCCACAGCAAGATGCTTGAAACCCAAATCTCTCAGGTAGCCTTAAAGCAAGCACCCCAAACTACTCCTGGAGGACAATTTCCTGGACAACCTCAACAGAACCCTCGAGGGTAAGCTAACGCTGTTACCTTACGAAGTGGAACCACTTATGAAGGGCCTAAAAACCCGACATTGAGTGACTCCGAAATTTCCAAAAAGGATGCTACCCCCGAGGGTGAGGAACCCGTAGAAATTGAGAAACCAAAAGACAAAGATAAAGGAGAAGTTACGGACGAAGCTTTAACACCCCCTCAGCCATACAAACCACCAATTCCCTATCCACAAAGACTTAAACAAACTAAGATCAATGACCAATTCCAGAAGTTTGTTAAAGTTATAGAAAAACTCCATGTAGAGATTCCTTTTACAGAAGTCATCACCCAAATACCATCTTATACTAAATTCCTGAAGGACATCCTCACCAATAAACGTAGACTTGACGATCCAAAACCAGTGGAGTGTAATTCCATTTCCGAGAACAAACTTGCCAAAAAAGACAAAGATCCGGGGAATTTCTCCATACCTTGTATTTTGGGGAATAATGTCATAGATAAAGCCTTTCTGGACTTAGGAGCCAGTGTAAGCCTAATGCCCCTTGCAGTTTGTGAACGATTGAAACTAGGAGATTTGCAACCTACTAAGATGTCTCTCCAATTAGCTGACAGATCTATAAAATACCCTGTAGGCGTATTAGAAGACATCCCAGTTAGAATAGGCAAGTTGTTCATTCCCACCGACTTCGTCGTAATGGACATCAAAGAAGATAAAGATATCCCAATCCTCCTAGGTAGACCCTTCCTATCAACTGCAGGAGCCATAATAGATGTCAAGAAAGGAAAATTGACTTTTGAGGTAGGTAACGAAAAAATAGAGTTTGTCCTAGCAAAGTTTCTCGCGGCACCAGTAATAGGAGATGCATGTTATGCAGTTGATGTCATTGATGAATGTGTCCATGAACTTAACCAGGAAGAGCCAATAGAAAGAATAAAACTGCCTTCAACGCCCATTGAGAAAAATGATGACAGTATGGAACCCTACATAGATGATAGCCTTTTTGAATGTCTATCCTTAACTCCAGATCCTATACAAAACCCCAGCAAACCAACCTTAGAATTAAAAGAATTACCCAAGAATCTAAGATATGAGTTTTTAGACAAAGAAATGGACAGACCAGTTATAGTCAGTGCCGTTCTGAACCAAAATGAAACAAACCAACTCTTAGATGTCTTGCGAAGATATCCCTCGGCACTAGGGTACAACATCTCAGATCTTAAAGGAATAAGTCCATCCGTGTACATGCACCGGATTTCACTTGAGGAAGATGCTAAACCTTCGAGAGAACACCAAAGAAGGATTAACCCTATAATGAGTGAGGTAGTTAAGAAGGAAGTTCTTAAGTTGTTGGAAGCAGGGATAATATATCAGATCTCGGACAGTAAATGGGTAAGCCCTGTGCATGTAGTACCTAAAAAGGGAGGCATCACCGTGGTTCAAAACGAAAAAGGTGAGCACGTTACAAAACGGATAGAAGGAGGTTGGCGTATGTGCATAGATTACAGAAAATTAAACAAAGCCACTAGGAAGGACCATTTCCCATTACCTTTTATAGATCAGATGTTGGAAAGTCTAGCTAGACATTCCTACTTCTGTTACCTCGACGGATATTCAGGTTTTTTCCAAATTCCTATACACCCTGATGACCAAGAGAAAACAACCTTCACATGCCCATATGGAACTTTTGCCTATAGACATATGCCTTTCGGACTCTGTAATGCCCCAGCAACTTTTCAGCGTTGCATGATGTCAATCTTCGCTGATTATCTTGATGGAATTATGGAAGTATTCATGGACCATTTCTCAGTCTGCGGATTTGATTTCAATAACTGTCTAGTCAACCTTGAAAAGATCTTGAAGAGATGTGTCGAAGTAAACCTGGTATTAAATTGGGATAAATGTCACTTCATGGTCACTGAAGGTATAGTTCTAGGACATATCGTTTCTGAAAAAGGCATTGAAGTTGATAAAGCTAAGATCGAGGTGATAGAGAATCTTAAACCACCAAAAACAATTAGAGAAGTTCGAAGTTTTCTTGGACATGCTGGATTTTACCGGCGTTTCATTAAAAATTTCTCTAAGATCACTAAACCTTTGACAGGTCTTCTGATGAAAGATGTCGAGTTCATTTTTGATGAAAAATGCAACGAAGCATTCAACCTTTTAAAACAAGCTTTAATCTCAGCACCCATTATGCAACCACCAGATTGGACAAAACCTTTTGAAATCATGTGTGATGCTAGTGATTACGCTGTAGGAGCAGTGCTAGGGCAAAGGTCTGATAAGAAGTTACATGTGATTTACTACGCCAGTAGAACTCTAGATGCCGCTCAGCTAAACTATGCAACCACAGAAAAAGAACTCCTAGCCGTAGTTTTCGCCATAGACAAATTTAGATCCTATTTGGTGGGAGCCAAAATAATTGTTTACACTGATCATGCCGCCATCCGATACCTTTTGAATAAAAAGGATGCTAAACCTAGGTTACTCCGATGGATACTTTTATTGCAAGAATTTGACCTTGATATCAGAGATAAGAAAGGCACCGAGAATGTAGTTGCCGATCACCTTTCCAGGCTTGAGTTCTTGAAACCTGATGTAGTACCCATAAATGATGACTTTGCTTATGACAGGTTAATCGCTAAGCTAGATGCCATTGGATATGTAAGTTTAGAAACCTTAGAAGATTCTGAAAAATCCTTAGCGGTAAATAATGTACCTTGGTATGCAGATTTTGTTAACTATCTTGCTGCAGATATAATACCTTCGGACCTCAGCTATCAGCAGAAAAAGAAGTTCTTCAATGACGTTAAACATTTCTATTGGGATGAACCACTCCTTTTTAAGAGAGGCACTGACGGAATCTTTCGCCGGTGTGTTCCAGAAGAAGAAGTGCACCATATCATAGAACATTGTCACTCAGCACCCTACGGAGGACACGCAAGCACATCTAAGACTCACGCTAAAATCTTACAAGTTGGTCTTTATTGGTCAACTATATGGTGTGATGTTCATACATATATAACCAAGTGTGACCCGTGTCAACGCTCCGGAAACATCTCGAGGAGAAATGAAATGCCATTAAGAAACATTCAAGAAGTAGAACTTTTTGATGTTTGGGGAATCGACTTTATGGGACCTTTTCCATCATCCTTAGGAAACAAATATATTTTAGTCGCTGTCGATTACGTGTCCAAATGGATTGAAGCTATAGCTGCACCCACAAACGACACCCGAGTAGTGATTAAGATGTTCAAGCAGAATATATTCCCTAGATTCGGAGTTCCCAGGCTAGTCATAAGTGATGGAGGATCACATTTTATATCTAGGATTTTTAACAAACTGTTGAGGAAGTATGGAGTTAAACATAGAGTAGCCACACCTTACCACCCGTAAACCAGTGGGCAAGTAGAAGTATCCAATAGAGAGATCAAGCATATCTTAGAAAAAACTGTCTCGATATCCAGAAAGGATTGGTCACAGAAGCTTTCAGAAGCACTGTGGGCCTACAGGACAGCCTATAAGACTCCCATTGGAACAACCCCTTACCAACTAGTTTACGGAAAATCATGTCACTTACCCTTTGAATTGGAACACAAAGCATATTGGGCCATCAGACCTTAAATTTTGATTACCTAGCAGCTGGTGAGAAACGCATCTTAGACATACATAAGCTAGAAGAGCTCCGACAATCAGCCTATGAAAATGCCATCATATATAAAGAGAGAACCAAAGCATGGCATGACAAGAAAATCGTCAAGAAAGACTTCAACATAGGTGACCCTGTTCTTCTATACAATTCAACACTGCGACTTTTTCCAGGTAAGCTTCGATCTAGATGGACGGGCCCGTTCGAAGTTTCCAAAGTCCTAAAATCTGGGGCATTGGAAATTAAGAACAAATCTTGCAGTCCGTTCATTGTAAATGGAAAAAGGCTTAAGCATTATGAAGGAGGTGACGTTCCAGCATACTACTCCAGGTTCACGTTAACAGACCCACCTATCCTCGCACCAGATACATGACTTGAACTCGTCGAGCTAACGACGTTAAGCAAGCGCTGCATGGGAGGAAACCCATGGCTCTTTTCCTTTTCGTATTTATTTTCTTTCCGTTTATTTTGATTTATGTTTGTTTGCTTGTTTGTACATATATGTCTAACTTGTTTGGTGTGTTTGATTTCAGGGCATGTTTTTCCTAACCTTTTCTTTCAGGATGCCACCAGTCGACGACATGCACGTAACCTTTAGAGACGACGCCCAGAGAGAGCGTTATGCGATGCTTTCACTCAGACCTATGGCACCCACTCGCTACCTAGACAGTGATTGCATGGAAGCTTTGGGCATAGAACCTAGTGTCCGATACTTGACCCACCAGCTCAAATGGGACCAGTACGTTGATGATTTGCATCCCACCTATAGGAACCTCACTCTGGAGTTCCTCAGCTCTTTCTCCTATGATTCGTACTTGGGACCAGATGGCCACACCAGCTTCAGGTTATTTGGCACAGAGTATTCGTTCACCCATACTGAGTTCGGTGATCTTCTTGGATTTGAGACTGGAGTTGGTGCTATCCCTGAGCTGCCCATGGGTTACTTCATGAATAGAGACGTGGAGAAATTTTGGAGTGACATCTCTGGAGGTGGAGGCCCTGACCCTGATACTCACATTTCGAAGGTTATCCATAACCCAGCTCTTCGATACTTTCAGATGATCATTGCCCATACATTCTTTGGGAGAGCAGATGCTGATGACCACGTTACTGAGGAGGACATATTTTTCATGTTTTGTGCGAATCGGTCGCGTCGTTTAGCTGGTGGTAACTTTATGCTGTACTCTTTTAGTGGTATTGCCACCTGGGCAGGAGGACCTATACATGTAGGAGGTAATGTGACTGAGATTGCTACTGCTCTAGGCCTTGGCCGAAAGCTATTTCATTTGACTCCCTACTGCAGCCATACCACTATGGATATTGATTTTTGTTTAGATCAGGGGCTGATGAGAAGGAACTCCTTTAATCCCTCTCAGTTTAGACTCCTGATCGATGGTGAGACCATACATCATTTCACTTTGCCAGATCTGTTATGACCAGTGTCCATGACCCAGCAAGCTGGACATATGCCTTAGAAGGACACGGTGAGACGGTGGACGCACCACGACCCTGCCCAGAGCCAGAGTACGTTCCAGCTCCACCACCTGACAGGACCACGGTATGGTCAAATAATCATTCATTAGGTACTCCAAATATGCAGACCCAGATGGCGATGATGCGCCAAGAGATAGCAGATCTCTGACAGACTCTTGCTGACCTACGCCTGGGGATGGAAGTGTCAGAGCTGACCCACGCTACTGAGTACGATGTGCTGTATGAAGACATGGTGGAGCTCCGTCGTGAGATAGCAAGACTCCGTGGAGATGACCAGACTGATGACCAGACATCTTGATTTCCATTTTCGTATTGTTTACTATATTTCTTATGCATTAATTTACTTCCAGTATCACCCAGACATATTTCCTACTATTTGCATTTGATATATTTCCGATTTATATTAAGGTTTGAGTTTTTTATGTTTATATGCTAATATTTTCTTTTATTTTATTTTTTCTTTGACAAAATATATAAAAAAAAATTTATTATAAAAAATATATATACTTGTGAAAATTTTGTGCAAAATTACATTTTTAGGACATATGGAATGCTAAAAAGACCCCCGAAGGCCAAATGAAGGACAAAAAGCCCATTCAAAAAGACAAATTGAGGCCCATCAGCGGATTTGCTCTCGTCGCGCCCGCAACACACCTGTCGCGCCCGCGGCAGCGTCCTTGTAAAATCGGGACAGAACCTCCATTTCCACCATTTTTGAAACTCCAACCTTTTCAAACCCATTTTTTTCCCTCCGAAAAATCCCTATAAAACCCCATTGAAATTCATATCTCTAGCATTCACCAATCATCTCTTAACTTTCCATTTCAATTTCCATCAACAAAAACCTAAAAAAATCCAACCTTTATCATACCACTTTTCTCCCACCCTCTTCACCATCTTCATCAATGGAGTTTAATGGAGTCATTCTTCGGGAAGGACAATCCGGGAATAGGCAGAGGCGGCAATTTCAAAAGCTTCAGGATCGAGAAATTCTCTCGACGAGGTATGTCGACGATACTTGCTTGCAAACTTTAGGGGTTCATCATAGCGTTTTCCATATGTTAGACTTTGTAGGTTTAGGCACTGTTTTCACCACAAAAGAACCCACCTATGAGAGGATGACGGTTGAGTTTTTGAGTTCATTGGTTTATACCGTTCGTCCCGACACTGCTAGCACAGTCGGTACCATGCATTTTAGACTGTTTGCTATTGAGTATCAGTTCAGTACCGATGAACTAGCAGGTCTATTGGGATTCCCTCATGGGGAGGGTGCTGTTTGTGAGGCTCCTTCAGATGCTGAATGGTCAGTCGAGATATTCGCCTTCTGGCGCAGGTTGTCAGATACTATTGTTGATTCCTTTAAGGGAATACTCGCCTCGACCATTCATAACCCGGCCATAAGAATTTTCAGATATCTTTTGGCATGCTCTATTTTTGGCTGGGAGAATCAAAACAAAATTAATAGCAAAGAACTTTTGTTCTTGCAAGGATACCTCACAAATGTAAGAATCAATCCGGTTCCATTTATGATCGCCCACATGTGCTTAACGGTAAATAAGGGTGGACCGATAGTTTTTGGCGGATTGATTACGTCTATTGCTCGGGCACTAAATTTGAATGATGAGATAGCTACTTTAGAACCACTGCCCCCTCGCACAATTAATTTAAAATTTCTGAAAGACATGAAATTGTGCCGATCGAGGAGGGCTGGTGGTTATGAGTTGATGATTCACGGGGTAGCCGTCGAATCAATTGTTATGCCGTGCAGTAGACGTACAGATGTACGATTCGATAGGAACTGGATCTATGACCTTACTGCCCCACCTTTTCTAGGTCCAATTCCTCCTAATGTCCATGACAATGAGGGGCCCAACACAGATGATGAGTATGACCATAGAGAGCGTGTGTCCCCCCCTCGCCCTACACAATCACACACCGCACCATCTTCTTCTAACACTTTTGTAGGAGCTGCTCCCGGATTTTATATTACAGAGGAGATGTGGCGAGACCATATGGCTAGAGAAGCACGGCATGAAGCCCTGCTCTCTTCCATTCAGCAACAGATGGCGGACCAGATGAGCTTTATGCAAGAGTCGCAGCGGAGAGCAGGCCAATCTTACGAGACCATCTCCCGTACTCTGCTTGCGATCACCACTGAGCAGTCCCGTCAACAGCAATATAACCATCAGCACTTTCAGCTTATGGAGGCCACTAAGGGTTCTATCCTAGGTAACCTTCGTGAGGTGAAAGCTGCTCAGACAGAATTGCAGGCTAGGATGGACCAGCGAGACCATCACCGTAGCAGATCCCGTCGTTCCAAGCGTTCAGCACAGGGCGGCGAGGGCACCAGCGGTCTTCACTAGTTTTGCCAGGTTCCTTTCTCCTTAGCTTACTTCGAAACATTGGGGACAATGTTTGATTTGAGTGTGGGAGGAGATTTTATCATGTTTATTTTCGTCGTTTTAGTAGTTTATTTTTATTTCCCTTCAGTTATTTACTTTTGTTTCTGTTTTAGAAAATGCATGTGTTTGAAGAGTCATTAGTATAAGTATATTTTTTGGTTCACCTTCATTTTTTCCCACATATTTTAACCCCATTTAAAAAAAAAAATAATAATAATAATAATAATAATTTTTCTAGAAAAAAGTGTTATTCTGAAAAATTTCTAGACTTTAAGACAGGTTCGGGTTAGGATGCGGTGACTTGGGAGAACCTTCGAAACATCAGTATCGTCCTTACACCATGAACTTCGTAAATATAAGAATCACACCTGAAACCCCATGTACCATGGCCCTAATTTCATTTCAAAATCATCCTTAGTAGTTTATTTCAGCAATCAGCTCCGGCCTAAACATGTTCTAAGTAGGAGACCGACGAATATAAGTGACTGATCTGAGTACATTCAAAAAAAAAAGTAATAAGATGTTTAGCTTGCTCATTTCAGTTGGTTCAGAGGTATCTGGCGCTGAACTCGGTAGGGCGGATTACGATCCGATCCCCCACAACTGCACTTGAGAGGAATAAAAGGATTTTACACAGTTCCTTGTGCCAGAAATCCGGTATGAAAAGATCAGAATCACTAACAGGTCACTCTACCATGAAGCATGTGCGTAAAACGGGCTTAATGTGATTGCGCTTGAATGAAAAGGACTCAAAAGAGATGGAAAAGGAAGGCCTAAGTATTGTGGGATATAATGGGTTGATTGGTATAGGAGCGAAGTTTATGTCCGTATTTGCGGATTAGTGTCATCACGATGCCCTTGGTTCACTCAGTTAGTACCGACCACTGCATCCAGACTCGGACTTAGAAGCCCTTTTCGCCCAAAAATCATCGATCGACACTGATTTTTCTATGAGCTTTAAATGTTTTGCTTGAGGACAAGCAAAGGTCTAAGTGTGGGAGAATTTGATGACACTAAATTATATTGTATTTTCGACTCTGATTTCACATGCATATTAGTTTATTTTTTATTTTTTTTGCTTTGTTATTGTTATGTTTTCCTTTGTTTTCAGGTTTTCAATAAATCGAGGTCCCAGACGAAAAAGGATGCAAAAGGAGCTAGAATTCAAGTTTGGCAGCAATTTACTCTGGTCGCTTCTCTTATCGCGGCACCCCAGGGTAGGCGACGACGTGTCCCATGATCTCCACAACTCAACTGCCACGTTCCCACGATCAGCACTCACCTTTGCCGTTTTCTTCGTGTCGCGGGCGCGGTAGGCCTGTCGAGGGCGCGACAAGGAAAAATTAGTTCCCGCCCATTTTTCAAGCCAAGGTCACTTTTGTCTTTGCACCATGCCAACTTTGCCTATAAATACTCTCAGAACTCGAATTTTAGGATCATCCAATCTTAGTTTACTTCACCCTAGGCATAAATTTCACTCTTGTAAAGCGGTAATCTTATCACATCGAGGAGTTATTGCACTGTGTGTGATCGAGTTTGTAATCAAGTCTTGGAGTGTCTGTAATCAAGTTGGAGCACTTTGGTAGAAGTAATCCTGCCAGCATTTTCTTTTCCGTACATTGTACCAGATTTAAAGACTCCGCTTTGGAGCAGGTTTTATTTTAATCGCATTTACTTTCATTTATCTCTTGCACTTGCTTTATTTTGTTTATTTATTGTCTTGCCTTACTTTTCAAAACTTTACTTTTCAAAAGACTTAATTCCATACATGATAAGAATTAATATGACTGTTATAACTACCATGGCTGGTTAAGTTTTAGATAGGTAAGAATGTAAAGACCATAATCACCGTAATACGTCTATATGTTAATAGAAATACTTAAGGGTTGTTTTAATCTTGAACACAAGTTTTCTGTACTTAAAAGCAATGTTGGGTAAGATCGAAAGCCGTCCAACCATTTGTGAACTTGTTTAGTTCTCAACTGATCAAATACAGCGAAAGCGCTTTGCTCAGTTGAGTAGGGATTTTTAACACTTTAGAAAAGAGATTTTAAAACTATTTTCGGACGCGTTAGTGGGATTAGAATCTGGTTCATTTTGAACCTCTTTAGTTTAGAGATTTCAGGTCAAAATACTTTTCTGTTTAGTTTAGAATTTGCATTTCTTAAAAGTAAGTTTTCCATGACTCTAACGCAATGCGCGCCTTTTTATAAGTGACAATAAAGGGGTTAGTTTAGAGGGTAAACTTGGTTCTGACTATGCAAAAGCGACAATTCCTGTTAAATTGAATTCTTTTCTTAAAATAGAAGATATTGCCCATAAGTAGTTCTGTTGATGAATATAGAAATATTATCGGTTATGAGAATTACATTCAAGCCTATTGTTTTGTCTGAATTTTATTACCTCGTCATTTACTTTTATTTATTTTCCTCTGCATTAGTAAACCCTGAATTGAACTGCCTTAGATAAGCACTGTAACAAATGGAAATCGTTAGATCGACACTTGGTCTCTGTGGATACGATAACTTTTTATATTACTCTGACGCGATTCGTGCACTTGCGAATACAACGCAACATGAAGAAATGCAATGAAGAAAAGAACTTCAAAGTAAAAAGTGCAGTAAAGAACAATTAATAAATGAAAGTAAATTTATATTGAATAAAATATGGTGTTTCAAACGTACATTTCTCAATAATAACTCTTTTCTCACTTTGACTTGGATACTTTGAGTAAATTTTGAGTATACTACAACAATTGAACACACGGAAATCCTAATACTAAGACCCCTATTTATAATACGTCGAAATAACTGTCTCCAACGAGCATTTCTCCAAAAGTTGACATGTTTCGCCCTGCATGCCTTCGTTTCACCATAGTTCTCCACGTGTCTCTCCTGAGAAATAGATAAGGACAAAAGCTAGTTATTTATCCGTATTTTAAAATTCAAACTTCCGTCAAAGGAAGACCTCAAAACATCCCTTCGTCGAAGTGACTTTCAACACTTAGAAAATATTTCTAAGTATTTGTCCTAACATGTCTCCTTATGAGAACCACTTCGACAACGCTTCATACCAGCTCCTGTCGAAGTCAACCATATTTAAGAAACTTTAATTTTCACTTAGTTTCTCAAATGGGAACATGGCGTCAAAATTCCCAGCTAACAGTAAGCATTTAGGTGTTCCTTCCATAATTGGTAAAAACAGAAGAGCTACCTTCAAGTTTGTAAAAGATAGAATTTGGAAAAGGATCAATTCTTGGAGCAGCAAGAGTCTTTCGCAAGCTGAAAGGGAGGTTCTTATCAAATCAGTTCTTCAATCTATTCTGACTTATATTATGAGTATTTTCTTGCTTCCTTCCTCGTTAAGTGAGGAAATAGAGAAAAAGATGAATTCTTTTTGGTGGGGGCACAATCGAGACCGAGCCAAAGGCATAAATTGGCTATCATGGGATCAATTATCTATGCCTAAATCTTATGGTGGAATGGGATTCAAAAATCTGAGTGCTTTTAATTAGGCTATGCTTAGTAAACAAGCCTGGAATCTCATCACAAACCCCCTAACCTAGTCACTCGTATTTACAAGGCCAGGTATTTTCCCAACTGTGATTTCCTCGATTCTGTCATTGTGCATAATCTCAGCTATGTTTGGAGGAGTATGTGGAGTTCGAAATTTGTGGTGAGAGGTGGGTATAAATGGAGTATTGGTTCGAGTGAGAGCATTTCGATTAGGGGGCAAAAGTGGTTGCATGATAATTTTGTGGTAGTTAATCCTTGGTCACACATTCTATAAGTGGAAAACCTCAAAGTAGCGGACCTGGTGAGTAGTAATGGCAAACAATAGAACACTAACTTAATTCAGTATCTTCTAGGGGAAGGAGAAGCTTTAAAAATTCTCAACACTTCACTTTTTGAGGTTGTTGTATTAGATAAGTTAGTGTGGAAGTTGGAAAAGAATGGAAAATTTTCTGTGCGTAGTGCTTATCGGTACTGTATTAGAGATACTATAGATACCTCCCATTTGAGAGTGGGTGTGAATTGGCAGTTGATTTGGAATATGAAGATTCCTCCCAGGATAAAAAAAACTTTCTATGGCGGTTATGCAGGAATTGTGTGCCTACTAGAATGCGTATTTTGGAAAAAGGAGTGGCTTGTCCTTCAAGTTACGCTATTTGTGGTGAAGATGAAGAGAGCTACTGTCATTTATTCCTACAGTGTCTGAAGAGTAGAGAGTGTTGGGAGAAAGTAGGCCTTTGGCCTCTGATGCAGCAGATTCCGAATATTGAAGAAAATTTTGCTTCTTTGATCTTCTCTTTCTTGCAGGTATTGAACCATGAACATCGGGAAGTGTTTTCTACCATTTTATGGAGTATCTGGAAGTGCAGAAATAACCAGGCTTGGAATCTTATTGAAGACTCTCCGACTAGTATTTGTATTCGTGCTTCTCAATTGTTGGCAGGTTGGAGAATTTATCAAATCCAAAGTTCAATCAGTTTAAATCAAACTCATATGCCAAGTGTAGTTAAGTGGAACAAACCTTCGGCCGGTTGCTTTAAGTGCAATATTGATGCTTCCTTTGTTGACAACAAGGTAGGTATAGGAATGTGTATAAGAGATGGCGAATGTTAGTTTGTCGCAGCTCGGACCGAGTGGTTTGCTCCTAGTACCGATGTCGATGTAAGAGAAGCGTTAGGTTTTTTGGCAGCTTTAAAATGGGAGCATAAGTTGGGTTTCGATGATGTGATTTTTGAACTGGATTCTAAAAGTGTAGTGGACACTATGAACTTTCATCCGCCTAATGATTCATACTTTGGCGCCGTTACTAAGGAATGTCAGCGCTTACTATCTACTTTATTTAGGAACTCTCATGTCCAGTTCGTTAGGAGACAAGAGAATGAGGTTGTAACACCCCACTTTCCCATTTTTATAAAATATAGAAATGTCAACTATATAATCAGAGTTTACTACAAAAGTAAGGTGTCACTTCGTTAAAAATTCAACATACTGAATCTCTTTCCATTTAAACAAATAAAAATAGCGAAAATACAAGTATTTATCCAATTTACGGCCACATGCCAACGACATCAAAATAAAACCCACATTAAACGTGGTCCACCATAAGTCCAATAAAATGAAAGATACGTAACAAATGAATGATGAATAAAGAATAACAAATAATAAAATCCCCAAATCCCGTGTTACGTATCAGAGCGACTCCTAAGACTCGATCAAGCAACACGCACTCCAAGTAAATCAAGTACCTGGATTATCTGTACTTCCGAAGAAGCACAGACACAACAACAACAAAGGGGTGAGAACTACATTCAATAATAAACGGCAAATAATACATGATAAGAGTAGTTGCTCATACACAATCATACAATCACATAGCCATGACCTACTTGTCACTTTCAATCATAATTCAATCAACATATAATAATAATGCAATGCGACTCAACAACAGACACAATGTATGTGGTACCAAAATCACCATGGTTCATTCAATCGAACCCGGATAAATCACATACACCTCTACTTGGCAATGATTTATCCCACCACACTCCACATTGGAGTTCGGATGAATCACATACACTCCTCCTGAGCAATGATCCATCACCACCGACACACCATGAATGCATGACATCAATATGCATATAATCCATGTACAATCACACTCATACATTTCCACGATCCTCCTGATCACAATCAATACATAACACCACATAACACACATCACACGATGCTAATTAGCTGATTACTAATTAATTCACCAAAATTATTAAATTAATTATTTTTATCACCAATCCTACATTTCTCAAGGTCTGACATCTATCCCCAACCTCTCAAACCAAAAGAAATAACTTCGGACGCGAAAACGGGAAAGGAATCGCGAAACGGCAAAATTCGGCACTCTCACTGGCCATACGTGTATTGCCCAACTCACTCCCCCATCCATACGCGTATGGGCAGAGACCTGTTTTTCCATCAAAATTTCACTTCAGATCTCGTTATGCGTAACGCCCCCCCCCCCCTACGCGTATTGCCAAGCTTCCATATGCGTACTGTTACGCGTACGGGCAGAGGGTTGTGCCAAGTCTCCTTTTGGCCCTCCCATACGCGTATTGACCATAACCATATGCGTATTGCCCTACCTGATACGCATATGGCCAGATCTATTACGCAAATGCAATTTTCCCACACTAGTCTTGGTTCTGCTACGGGATCCTCACTTTTTCACTCCAATTCAGTCCTAAACTTGTTTCTACACTCGTTTTAGGTCCTCTATTTCGTCTAATTTCTTTTACCTATCAATACTATAACGATTACAGGTCTTAGGTCTAATTATCCGTCACATTCACCTGCACAAAACCAGTCCAGCAACACATGCAATTTATACATCAGCAACAACAGAATTAATTCACCAAGAATCATACAAATTCCAGATCCAACATGGCATTATAACAAGGATTTCACAGCAATCATACACCCAAACACAAATAATTCAAACAGAATTATACACACGAATTCTTACGGGGTTAAGGACTCCCCACTACCCTCTCATGATTACATTGCCAATATTAAACCCATTCTCCCCCCTTACCTCGAATTCTTGATTAAATCCTGCGAAAATTGATGTGGATCCTAGACCTAGCACCCTTGTTCTTCTCTTGTTCTTCTTTCTCTAACCTTTTCTCAGTTTACGTGAAAAACTGATTTTTTCTCACTAAACTCCCCCTAATTCTAATTAATCAGATTTTATTTAATTAATAAAAATAATAATAATAATAATAATAATAATAGTCCTAATAATAATAATAATAATAATAACAATAACATTATTAACCATATTACTATTATTATTTTCACTGCTATATCATTATTATTAAACTAAGGTCTCTAATCCCCACTAATTAAATAAGGCACTATCCTTCACTCACCCTTAACAAGGCCAAAACAATACAAATTAACACACGACGATTAAATAATTAAAATGGGGTGTTACAACTCTCCCCCACTTAAATTATTTTCGTCCTCGAAAATGTACCTGATGGAAATAGCTCCGGATACGACTCTCGCATCCTGCTCTCCAGCTCCCAGGTCACACTTCCCCCAGCAGCTCCTCCCCAAGCTACTCTCACCAAAGGGATCTCCTTTCCTCTGAGGTTTTTCATCTTGCGATCCTCGATCCTTATCGGCATAGCCTCCACAGTAAGATTATCCCTGATCTGCACCTCATCCCTCGGGATAACATGAGATGGATCAGATACATACTTTCGAAGTTGCGACACATGAAACACGTCATGCAAGTTTGATAGTTCAGGCGGCAACGCCACCCTATAAGCAACTGCACCAACCCTCTGCAAGATCTGATACGGTCCAATAAACTTAGGATCCAGCTTCTTTGATTTCAATGCACGTCCAACACCAGTCACTGGGTTAACTCTCAAGAACACGTGATCACCTTCATTGAATTCCAAGTCTTTCTTTCGATTATCATGATAACTTTTCTGCCTACTCTGAGACGCTTTCATCTTCTCCCAGATCATTTAAATTGTCTCAGTAGTCTGTTGCACAATTTCTGGTCCAAGCACCACCTTCTCACCTGTTTCATACCAACACAGAGGTGTCCTACACCTCCTACCATACAAAGCTTCGAAAGGTGTCATTCCAATGCTCGAATGGTAGCTATTGTTATACTTGAACTCAATCAATGGCAAATGAGTATCCCACGCACCACCTTTCTCCAACACACAGGCTCTCAGCAAATCTTCCAACGACTGAATAGTCCTCTCTGACTGACCATCAGTCTGTGGATGGTAAGCCGAGCTCAACTTCAATTTAGACCCCAAGGCTTCCTGTAGACTCTTCCAGAATTCTGAAGTAAACCTCGGATCTTTATCCGACACTATGCTCGACGGAACACCATGCAACTTCACAATCGTCCTGATATAAATCTTCGCCAGCTTTGACAATGGAAAACTGATGTTAATTGGTATAAAATGAGCAGATTTCGTAAGTCGATCCACCACTACCCAAATAGCATCAAAGCCTCTCGCCGTATTTGGAAAACCAGTAACAAAATCCATCGCAATACTGTCCCATTTCCATTCCGGAATTTCCAACGGTTGCATTAATCCCGACGGTTTCTGGTGTTCCACCTTTGACTTCTGACATATCAAACAAGCATAAACAAACTGAGCTATGTTCCCCTTTATACCGGACCACCAAAATAACTTCTTCAAGTCAAGGTACATCTTTGTAGCTCCCGGATGAATACTCAAGCTACTCCGATGACTTTCCTCTAAGATTGCCTTTTTCAATTCCTCATTATCCGGTACACAAATTCTGCCCCGGAATCTCAACACCCCAACATTATCCACTTTAAAGTCACTATCAGAATCATTGCTTCCAGTAGGCATCAAGTCCACCAGCTTCACATCAAGTTTCTGATTTTCCTTAATTACATCCAAAAAGTCATTATTCACTTTCAGCATACCTAGTCTAACACTCTCCGGTGTAGTTTCACAAACCATACTCAAGTCTCTGAACTGCTCAATCAACTCCATTTCTTTCACCATTAAGGCTGACATATGGATCGTCTTCCGACTCAGAGCATCTACCACAACATTAGCTTTTCTCGGATGGTAGCTCAAATTGAAATCATAATCCTTTAAGAACTCTAACCACCTTCTCTGCCTCATATTCAACTCCTTCTGATCGAATAAATATTTCAGACTCTTATGATCACTGAATACCTCAAATCTTGATCCATACAAATAATGCCTCTAGATTTTTAACAAGAACACCACTGCATCTAATTCAAGATCATGAGTAGGATAGTTCCTCTCATACACCCTCAATTGCCGCGAAGCATAAGCCACTACCTTGCCATCTTGCATCAACACACCACCTAGTCCCATCTTAGACGCATCACAATACACTACAAAAGGATCATCTGGACTTGGTAGAATTAACACTGGTGTTGTAGTCAATTTCTTCTTCAGTTCCTCAAAACTTTCCTCACAGGCAGCATCCCAAACAAAAGCTTGATTCTTTCTAGTTAACTGCGTCAACGGTAACGCCAAATTGGAAAACCCTTCAATGAATCTTCTATAGTAACCTGCCAAACCCAAAAAGCTTCTAATCTCCATTGCTGTCTTCGGAGCTTCCCACTGAAGTACTGCACTTACTTTAGATGGATCCACCGCTATACCATCACCCGAAATAACATGTCCTAAGAAATTCACAGTCTTCAACCAGAATTCACATTTTGAGAACTTTGCGAACAATTTGTTATCCTTCAACACCTGCAATGTAATCCTCAAATGTTCTGCGTGATCCTCGTCATTCTTGGAATAAATCAGTATATCATCAATAAATACCACAATAAACTGATCCAAATAAGAGTGAAAGATACGATTCATATATTCCATAAACACACCCGGCGCATTAGACACTCTGAAAGGCATTACTGCATATTCGTAATGTCCATAGCGAGTTCTGAACGCAGTCTTCTGAATATCACCTTCCTTCACTCTAATCTGATGGTAACCCGACCTCAAGTCAATTTTACTGAAAACACGAGCTCCTACAAGCTGATCCATTAAGTCATCAATCCTCGGAAGTGGATACTTATTCTTAATGGTCACTTTATTCAACTGACGGTAATCAATGCACAGACGCATACTACCATCCTTCTTTTTCACCAACAACACTGGAGCTCCCCACGACGACACACTTGGTCTAATAAACTTCTTATCGAGCAATTCTCCGATCTGAGACTTCAACTCTGCCAATTCTGATGCAGACATCCTGTACGGTGCCATAGAGATAGGTCTGGTACCCGTTACAAGATCAATAGTAAATTCAACTTCCCTTGTCGGAGGCAATTCTGTAATGTCATCTGGAAATACTTCAGGAAATTCATTCACCACTGGTAATTCATTAACTGAAGTCTTGCTTTCAACAGATAATGAGGCAAACACTGCAAACACCTTTGCTTCATCCTCCAACAACGTTCTCAACTCCCTACTAGATAACGAATCCGCCAATGCTTCCTCTTCAGGAGTAAGAAACAATAACGTCTTCCTAAAACAATCAATGTAGACCCAATTGAATTCCAACCAATTTATCCCCAGGATAACATCGAGACTACCGAGTGGCAAACATATCAAGTCCACTCTGAAATCTCTACCAAACATAGTCAGTGGGCACTTCAAACACACCAAAGAAGTAACCACCGAACCAATAGACGGAGTTTCAATCGTCATCCTCTGCTCTAGAGTAGACGACACAATCCCTAGTCTCTTCACACAATCAACAGAAATAAACGAGTGCGTTGCACCCATGTCAATGATAGCAATCAAAGGAATATCATTAATAAAACAAGTACCTTTGATGGAACGCTCCTCATCGGTGGATTGGGCTCCCACCAAGGCAAATACTTTTCCACTGGCCTGGGCTTTCTTTGGCTTCTCACAGTGAGTGCTGATGTGACCCTTTTCTCCACAGTTATAACAGGTAGGCATAGTGGCCCTACAATCTGCTATAACATGACTTGGCTTACCACACTTGAAACACTTCTTCACCTCATTCGGACAACTATTAGCACGGTGGCCCGCAACACCACATCTGAAACACTTGAGAGTATCAGTACCTACTCCTTTCTCCTTTGGTTCTTTCCTACGTCAGTTTTCTGTTTCCCTTTATCAGCTGGAGCACTGTAAGGAGTACCTCCAAACCTCTGCTTACCCTTCTTCTCATTCACCGCCTTGTAATGAGCAATTATGGCTCTGTTATAATTGTCATATATTCTACTCCTGCTTACCAGCTCTGGATAATTTCTTATCTTCTGACAAGAAATGCCCAGTTTGATCTCTGGGCGCAGCCTATTCTCAATCTTCAAGCACTTCGAAGTCATAGCTTCTTCAGTATTGTAATGAGCACAATACTGTACCAATTCCTCAAACCGAGCAGCATACTCAGTGTTAGTTCTTGTGATTGGCTGAAATTTTGGTAAAACAATGTTAATGTCATAGTTGATGTTTCAACATGAGCTTCTAACATTACTGTTATGTTTAGTTAACATTCTGGTGTTGTTAAAGTTGTAAGTGTTACAGTTGTGTGCTGATGTTAAACCCGATGTCTTGACATCAGTTGTGAACATCAGTCTGAGATGTTTCTTAGGGCTGCAAGTGTTTCTGGTTTTAATGTGATTTCTGCTGAAGAGAATCAGTGATTGCAGGTGAATATCATGGGATAGATATATTCTGTTGCAATCAGTTATGAAGAAGATTAGTTTGTTGCTAATTTAATGCAAAAAGATATGGAGAATAATTAGAGTTATTTATGAAGATTTAATTGAAGATCTATTTAGTAGCAGAATCTTTTGCAGATTTGGAGCAGAAGATTTGTTGTGATTTGAAGGCCCAAATCCAGTTGGGAAAAAGTTATAAATAAAATGCTTGTAATCTAGAATAGGCACGGGTCAAAGATGTAGATCATTAGGGCTTTGTCTAAGTGAACCACTCGGGTTGTGAGATGGTCACTGTGTTCTAACTCAGAAACCTGTAGGTAATGAGTTTTGTATTGTTCTTGGAGGAAGCTTTGAAGCAACTCCAAGGTGTGTCATGGAAGTGTGACTTCTACTTTTCTGTGATTGAAGAGTTATTGGAAATCAAGTTGTTGATGCAGTGGCGGAGATGTTGACTGCTAGACATCATTGCGATTATTGGGAGTGAGATGGAGTCTCTTATCTAGGGAGGACTTAGATAGAAGGGTCATTGGGTAGTGATTAAATTAGGTAGATTTTCAACTGGTTTGTTGAGTCTGTAATTTGATACTACTAATAATGGACTTCCTTCCTGGCTTGGTATGCCCCCAGATGTAGGTTGTTAGACCAAACTGGGTGAGCAATCCTTGTGTGCTTTTCAGTACTTTTCTTGTCATGTTCATACAGCAGATATTGATGTTGTGACATCACACTTAACATCACATATCTGATACCAGAATTTCAATTGGTATCAGAGCAGGCATCCTGTCTATTTCTGGATGAGATCTAGGGAAGATGCTTTCTGGTTCAAGAGCAAGGAAGATAGTTTTCCTGAGTTATGGACTTTGTCAGTTCATATAGTTGTTTGTATGATTGACTATTCATGACAGGGTATGTATTGGACCTGTCTGTTGTTATCAGAAGAACTGCTGTTGTGAGTTTGATTTGTTGGCACTTGGTTTATGATGATGGTGTGCAAGGATTATTGAGTAAGTGTCTGAAGGTTGTTGAGGAGTTGTTGTGTGTTCCGCTGCATGGTATCTGATGTAACCCTGGTGGTGAGATTCTAGTAAGGTATTCTCTTGGAAAGACATTAGGGTTTGGTCTCCTCAGCAGGATATTCTATGATGTTGTAGTTTATGCAAGACAACTTCAACCGTTTCGTTAGAGATGCCAAAGATACTTGAGGATTATCTCATATCTTTGTTTTGGGAAAGAAGTGATCAAAAGGTGAATGGATCTTTTTAAAGACTGTATGACATGGAAGTTTCAGTTTTTTTTGAAGAATATATTTCAAATTAGGCATTGAAGACCAATCTGTCCAGAACATTAATTCCTTCTTTATCGATTGTCTTGATGGTGAAAGAAGAGGGTGGAGCCAAAGCAAAAGAGTATCGCTGTCAAATCTTTCATGCGGGAGTGAAGATCTTGATAAGTTATCTCTTAAGCTTAGTTGTGGTGACCTAATTAGGAGGATCTTCCTGGTTATGATGTCAGATGTAGTTCTGGTATATCTGAAGATGAATTCTCTTGTGAAGATACATGTTTCTGATTTTCAAAATCATGAACTGGAGGAAGTTTCATCAAGAAAGAAGTTGAGCTTAATATGTCAATTCTAATGTCTCGACATCGCGCTACACATCAGCAGTTTATGGTAAATGCTCAGTCAAAGACCTATTAGATTGTAGTTGTTGAACAATTTTTGAGATGCTGGAGCTGGTTGAAGAAAAGGTAGTTATCTTGATAGCAGAAGAGAAGGAAATGATCCTTGTTTAAACTAAAATGTCTGAGGATAATTTTATAGGGAAAATGCAACCAAGAGTTTGTGTGCAGTAGCAGTGCAAATCAGCCTGTGGTCAATTGGTGTTTGCATGAGCTCTTTCAGTTTTGTGTCTTGAAGGATTGGAAGTTGCAGATTGCCTATGGTATGTTTATGCAGAATGATGGTAGTTATCACTCTTAAGGTAGACAAGAGGTATGAACCTTGTGCTTCTGCAAATTACTGCAGTTTTGTTGGTCTGATCTTGGAAGTTGATCAGATGTTAATATGTTCTCGTGTGTTCCCTACAAGAGATATGTGTGGATTAATATGGTTGTGGTCTCCAAATTCATAGGAGATGTTTAATGTAATTTAGACTCATGTCAGAACTGATGTTGAAACATCATATCAGTTCTTTGCTCAGGGTGGAGTAAAAGACCAAGACACTGACCTAACCTGGAAGGCTTTTGTGGTATGAATGGTTGTCATAATGGTCTGTCATGAAGAAGATTCAGAAGATGCTGGAATCTGAAGAAGGGTTAAACCACAGGGATCAATTGCTATTTGTGAAATTCACAAGTATTTAATTGATTATCTTTGAAAGACAAGATTAAGGATGTTTTGTCTATTGTTTTAACATATTTTCATCAGAGGTTTGGAGAATCATGGGAGGGGTTCTACATTCGCTCACAAGTCGCCTAGATGTTGACCTTGGATTATTGCTTAGCATCTGTTCCTAGAAAGTATTGTGAATGACTTATCCAGATGGTGGTGTTATTGAAGATAAAGATGGAAGACTATGAAGACATCATAATCTTGATGGTTACATCTTGGATCAGTTTATTTCTGATCTAAGTGGTTTGGTGTTTGCTCTGGTAATTAAGGTCGAGGATAAGTGGCAGTTATCTCTAGCTTTCTACTGACGGCTCTACTAAGGGAAGTGACTTTCTTTAGTATTGCTATGGGGTAGTCTTGGACTACTTATTTTCTGAAGATTCAGATGTGGTAGGTTTGAAGTCTTTGGAGTTTCTAAGCAGGATGGAGGTTGTCTACTCAAACTTGATTGTCGAATCAAGTCTATGAGAGCATGGAAATCTGTTTCTGCAAAGGGAGGAGGTTCTTCTGAGTGGAAGAAGGTAGAACTGAATTCAACAGTTGGATGACATAATGTTCTGACATCTAGCTTAACACCAGGTGTCTCAGCTGGTGATGTGGCACATCAGCTAATGATAGGGTGATCTATAGGAATGAACAATAGGATGCTTCAAAAAGATCATTCTCATGGCAGTTTGCGGAAGCTGCAGGAAGGAGAAGATGTTACATGACCATGGCTTAGGGAGTCTAAGTGTGTTTGCTTTTGAGCAAGTGGAACATGTGACTTGAAGATCAAGTTTCCTTGGTGGATCAAGATATCTTTGTGAGAGTTCAGACAAACGTGAAAAAGGTCATATGTGGCATTTGGTTGTTTTCATATGAGGATTCAGGTATGAGGTGATCAAACTGTGGCATTTGGTTGATCTCAGAAGTGGATTCGAAGAATCTAGATAATCAGAGTGTGGCAGCTGGTTATTATTGAGGATTGTCTTGGAACAAGTTACTCTTGGGCAGAAGGGTGATGAGTTGAAGACTCAAGGATATTATTCTTCTTGAAGGTGGATGAGAGTTTATGTCTCTAGTTCTTTGGACTACTATGTTATAGTAAGTCTAGTTGGTGGAGCATATCAAGAATCATGGTGATGATATCTTGGTGTGTGACAGATGTTCCAACGTGTGAAGGATAATTATGCTTTGGTACATGAGCTTGGTGCCTATATTATGCCTAAGGAGCGTCTACATAGTCATACGGGAGAATGATGAAGTAGAAGGTCTACCGTGGATGGAGATTGTAGAGAAGATTGAAGTAGATCAGGTATTGATTGATTGGAAGTCTGAAGATGAAGAGTATGATAGAAAATGACTGCCTTTGGAGAGTTGGGTGATCTATGTGACTTTGATCTTTATCTAACTGTTTGTTTGAAGGAGGTTGATGATCCTTATGAATAGCCTAATTATGACTTCATGTGTGAGTGACTGCTATTTATGGTCATAAGGGACAGTGGTACCAAAATGAATGTGCTCAGCAAGTATGCTTAAATGTTTATCTCCATCTAGAGCATTAGTTAACCATGACAGGGGGAGTACGTGTCTATGGATTTTGCTGCAAAAGTGCACATATTGTGAAGCTTGCATGATGATCAAGCTTGTGGAGATTGGTTGCCTCTTATGAGGATATAATGTCAGATAACATGTTATGACATTAGGCTGTTGGTTGGCATTGGATGTTATGACAATTGGGTCTAGCCATGTGAATCATGCGTGCACATGCTTCTGAGGAGAAGTCTGAAGACAATTTTATTGGTTTGGAATGTATAATCTTCTGTGGAGTCTTGGGTTGATAATGTGGTGGGCAAGCAGACATTGTCTGATAAGATGTCAGAATATGGTACAGGACATGCTTTTCTTGAGCCAAACAAGGAATTATTCTGGACGGTGGAAGGATAAGGTGAAACACGTGTCTTCGACTATGCATGGAACTGTTTTGGAATAATTTATGGTAAGAATCAGTTTAGAGGCAATAAAGGCGGTCAAGACTGTTTTGGATGGTAGACATTGAATTTGGATGGAGTTTTTAGTTCCTAAAATAGCGTTTCTGTGACCAAGAACTTTGACTATTCAAAGCTCGTTAATTCCAAAGTAACTGGTCAGCTATTTATAGAGGTTATTCTTTGCTCCTTCAGCCAGTGAGTGTTCTTGTTTCATAAGTCTTATGGCTTTTGTTCGTTTTTGGGTGAGCACTACTTGGGTCTGGTTCTGTGAGGGCTTTCTTTGCCAATTTATGGCTAAAAAGGGGGAGAAAGGAAAGGGTTTTACTAAATGGTTTGCGCAGATGCTATGTCTGGAGTCTGCAGTTCCAGATGTGGTTCAGAGATGTCAAAGAGGATGTCCTATCCTTAAAGTGTTGTTGAGTCTTTGTGACTTGTGTCCTGAGTTATGAACACAGTTGTGACTTGTGTTCTGAGTTACCTGGGTTGGCAGAATGACACTTCTTAAGTTTCATCTTATGCCATAGATTGACTAGGGGTGTCTGATCAAAGAAGGTGTGCAGAATTCTCTTATGCCACCATTGGTCCTTTATGTATAGACAGACATTTCTTTTCTGGAGGAGTCTTCTAAATTTGTTCTGGGTCTGTTCTGGAAGGAAAAAGAAATGTGTTGTATTGAGGGGGAGTGTCAGATATCTTCTTCCTCATGTGCACCAAATGACTTCAGGACTTTCTACTTCTTAGGTCCTAATGTGCAGCCTGAAGTTGTTGTGCTGTGGTGATGTTATGTCAAACATGATGTCCTAACATCATTCAAACTTTCCCAAGAAGATGATTCTCCACGGTTGCTGTACACAGTTTCCACTGATGGTCACTGTTAGGTACAGTAGTTGCTGATGACTACTAACAGTAGTATAGGGTTGTAATTGCTGCTGTAATATGAGTCGTAATGTTTATATATTTGTTTTAGCCAAAATTAGCCAAAGGGGGAGATTGTCAGTTCTTGTGATTGGCTGAAATTTTGGTAAAACAATGTTAATGTCATAGTTGATGTTTCAACATGAGCTTCTAACATTACTGTTATGTTTAGTTAACATTCTGGTGTTGTTAAAGTTGTAAGTGTTACAGTTGTGTGCTAATGTTAAACCCGATGTCTTGACATCAGTTGTGAACATCAGTCTGAGATGTTTCTTAGGGTTGCGCGTGTTTCTGGTTTTAATGTGATTTCTGCTGAAGAGAATCAGTGATTGCAGGCGAATATCATGGGTTAGATATATTCTGTTGCAATCAGTTATGAAGAAGATTAGTTTGTTGCTAATATAATGCAAAAAGATATGGAGAATAATTAGAGTTATTTATGAAGATTTAATTGAAGATCTATTTAGTAGCAGAATGTTTTGCAGATTTGGAGCAGAAGATTTGTTGTGATTTGAAGGCCCAAATCCAGTTGGGAAAAAGTTACAAATAGAATGCTTGTAATCTAGAATAGGCACGGGTCAAAGATGTAGATCATTAGGGCTTTGTCTAAGTGAACCACTCGAGTTGTGAGATGGTCACTGTGTTCTAACTCAGAAACCTGTAGGTAATGAGTTTTGTATTGTTCTTAGAGGAAGCTTTGAAGCAACTCCAAGGTGTGTCATAGAAGTGTGACTTCTACTTTTCTGTGATTGAAGAGTTGTTGGAAATCAAGCTGTTGATGCAGTGGCGGAGATGTTGACTGCTAGACATCATTGCGATGATTGGGAGTAAGATGGAGTCTCTTATCTAGGGAGGACTTAGATAGAATGGTCATTGGGTAGTGATTAAATTAGGTAGATTGTCAACTGGTTTATTGAGTCTGTAATTTGATACTACTAATAGTGGACTTCCTTCCTGGCTTGGTATGCCCCCAGATGTAGGTTGTTAGACAGAACTGGGTGAACAATCCTTGTGTTCTTTTCAGTACTTTTATTGTCATGTTCATATAGCAGATATTGATGTTGTGACATCACACTTAACATCACATATCTGGTACCAGAATTTCACTCAGTAACAGCCAAATTTCCCTGTTTCAACTCCAAGAATTCAACCTCCTTTGCACTTCGGATGTCCTCCGGAAAATACTTTTCTAGGAACTCAGCTTGAAACACTGTCCAAGTAATCTCAGTACCTGCAGCTTCCAACCTCTGACGACTATTGTCCCACCAGGCTTCAGCCTCACCCTCCAGCATATGAGTACCAAACCGTACCTTCTGAGCATCACTGCACCCCATGGTCCTGAAGATTTTCTCCACAGCCTTCAGCCATTTCTGTGCAGCCTTTGGATCCAAGATACCTCCCTCATAGGTAGGCGGCTTATTGCTCTGGAACTGTGCCAAGTCACGAAACTGAGCACCTCCAGCCTGATTGTTGTTCTCTATAGCTTGTGCCATGGCTTGCATAGCAGCAGCAAGAACATCATCATTCCTTCCTGCCATACTGGTCAACAATCAACATACGGTCAAAACACACAATCGTCTCCTATTCTAAGGACAGACTCAACTACTACACCTGGTCGGACGGACCGACCTGCTCTGATACCAATTGTAACACCCCACTTTCCCATTTTTATAAAATATAGAAATATCAACAATATAATCAGAGTTTACTACAAAAGTAAGGTGTCACTTTGTTAAAAATTCAACATACTGAATCTCTTTTCATTTAAAGAAATAAAAACAGCGGAAATACAAGTATTTATCCAATTTACGGCCACATGCCAACGACATCAAAATAAAACCCACATTAAACGTGGTCCACCATAAGTCCAATAAAATGAAAGATACGTAACAAATGAATGATGAATAAAGAATAACAAATAATAAAATCCCCAAATCCCGTGTTACGTATTAGAGCGACTCCTAAGACTCGATCAGGCAACACGCACTCCAAGTAACTCAAGTACCTGGATTATCTGTACTTCCGAAGAAGCACAGACACAACAACAACAAAGGGGTGAGAACTACATTCAATAATAAACGACAAATAATACATGATAAGAGTAGTTGCTCACACACAATCATACAATCACATAGCCACGACCTACTTGTCACTTTCAATCATAATTCAATCAACAAATAATAATAATGCAATGCGACTCAACAACAGACACAATGCATGTGGTACCAAAATCACCATGGTTCATTCAATCGAACCCGGATAAATCACATACACCTCTACTTGGCAATGATTTATCCCACCACACTCCACATTGGAGTTCGGATGAATCACATACACTCCTCCTGAGCAATGATCCATCACCACCGACACACCATGAATGCATGACATCAATATGCATATAATCCATGTACAATCACACTCATACATTTCCACGATCCTCCTTATCACAATCAATACATAACACCACATAACACACATCACACGATGCTAATTAGCTGATTACTAATTAATTCACCAAAATTATTAAATTAATTATTTTTATCACCAATCCTACATTTCTCAAGGTCTGACATCTATCCCCAACCTCTCAAACCAAAAGAAACAACTTCGGACACGAAAACGGGAAAGGAATCGCGAAACAGCAAAATTGTTCAATCTCACTGGCCATACGCGTATTGCCCTGGGCCATACGCGTATTGCCCAGCTCACTCGCCCATCCATAAGCGTATTGACCTACTTGATACGCGTATGGGCAGAGACCTGTTTTTCCATCAAAATTTCACTTCAGATCTCGTTACACGTAACGCCCCCCCCCCCCCCCCTTACGCGTATTGCCAAGCTTCCATACACGTACAGTTACGCGTACGGGCAGAGGGCCATGCCAAGCCTCCTTTTGGCCCTCCCATACGCATATTGACCATAACCATACGCGTATTGCCCTACCTGATACGCGTATGGCCAGATCTATTACGCAAATGCAATTTTCCCACACTAGTCTAGGTTCTGCTACGGGATCCTCACTTTTTCACTCCAATTTAGTCATAAACTTTTTTCTGCACTCGTTTTAGGTCCTCTATTTCGTCTAATTTCTTTTACCTATCAATAGTATAACGATTACAGGTCTTAGGTCTAATTATCCGTCACGTTCACCTGCACAAAACCAATCCAGCAACACATGCAATTTATACAGCAGCAACAACAGAATTAATTCACCAAGAATCATACAAATTCCAGATCCAACATGGCATTATAACAAGGATTTCATAGCAATCATACACCCAAACACAGCTAATTCAAACAGAATTATACATACGAATTCTTACGAGGTTAAGGACTCCCGACTACCCTCTCATGATTACATTGCCAATATTAAACCCATTCTCCCCCCTTACCTCAAATTCTTGATTAAATCCTGCGAAAATTGATGGAGATCCTAGCCCCAGCACCCTTGTTCTTCTTTCTCTAACATTTTCTCTTGTTACGTGAAAAACTGATTTTTTCTCACTAAACTCCCCCTTATTCTAATTAATCAGATTTTATTTAATTAATAAAAAATAATAATAATAATAATAGTCCTAATAATAATAATAATAATAAGAATAATAATAATAATAACATTATTAACCATATTACTATTATTATTTTCACTGCTATATCATTATTATTAAACTAAGGTCTCTAATCCCCACTAATTAAATAAGGCACTACCCTTCACTCACCCTTAACAAGGCCAAAACAATACAAATTATTACATGACGATTAAATAATTAAAATGGGGAGTTACAGAGGTCGCTCATGTCTTGGCACAGGTGGCTTCATCCCTTGCTAGTATCCACATATTTAATGATATGTTGTCATGTATCAGTACTTATATTATAAATGAAATGCATTAAGTCTTTTCCTGTTAAAAAAATGAATATAAATTAACTAATAAAACTGAAAATTATATATAATATCATAAATTAAAACCTATCTTAAAACTAGTCGATTTTGAGATTTTATGGAACTTCATTCTAATTTGAGAAGAAGAATCTTATAAGAAACATATTTGATTTAGTTAATTTTTTTGTTTTATTAAAAAAAAATGTTAATGGTTTGATTCTTGTCTCATATTTATTTTTGCATTTTTTTAATGCAAAAATAAGATTAAACAATATTTATGTTTTATTTTATAGGAAAAAAACACTTAAAAAATTTGTTAATTTTTTATATTATTAAAAGAAAAAAGGGTGATGCACTGACAATGTAAAATTTTTTTACACTGTCAACCAATGACGACCATACATTCCGCCAAATCATATTAAAAATTTTAAACTAATTATATGATATAGCAGAATGATATATTCCTATTGGATGACAGTGTAAAATATTTTTACACTGTCAGTGCATAACAATTAAACCCTTGTTAAATTAGTTGTACACTTTTATCGCACAAAGACTAATCCAAATTTGAGGGAAAAATAATTTACTAATTATAATTTTGGTTTAAATGTATTTTTTATCCTTCTAATTTAATGAATTTTAATTTTTAATAATCCTCTCATTTTAAAAACTTGTTTTTTCTCTCTCAACTTTATCTCCCTTGTGATTTCGTTAGTCCCCTTTTAATTTTTCATAAGTGACCGCGATAATTAAGATATAAAAAATATTTTTTAATGACATGGCATTTGACTATAATAATTTATTATTTAATATTTTTTATATCTTGGGCTAGAGGAGATGGAGTGAATTTATATGAGCATTTGACGATTGCAAAAGATTCAAGATTTTGAGTAGTGAAGAATGAAGATTAGAAAGTGTACCTGGAATCCCACATTAAATAATTTTATATCTTGGGCTAGAGGAGATGGAGTGAATTTATATGAGCCTTACTCTTTTGATCCTTTGACCGGCCCATAACAGTTGCCCCCAAGGTTCGTCGAGCACTGCAGGTCCTGGTGATTCTTTAGCAATAGTGGCCGGCCTTCAGAAAGTTTGCCCAAGGTAATCCAAGACTGAAGTGTTGTACCTCGAAAAATACGATCCTCGCGATGGACGCGGAAAAAATTGTTCGAAACAGAGTCGCCACCGAACTTTATTTATCCCAAAAGAGGGAAAGGAAAATATCGAGAAAACCTTTTAAAGGGAGATAAGAACATGGTCATCGCAACCAAATTCGGGTTCGGGAGTCGGTTACGCGAGAGGGAAGGTATTAGCACCCTCTACGTCCGTTGTACTCAACGGGAACCTCTTGATTCGATTCGTGAGAAAGTTAGCCAGGTTTGTTTGTTATCTTCTAAGGTATTTGTTTCTAAGGGGAAAATGGGGTGGTTTTTTATTAGGGTGCTCGGCAAGAATTAGAATCCTTGTGCCTACGTATTCCCTCGTGCAATGGGAAAGTCAGAGTGTTCGTAGTTCGTGGGACTACGGTTAGTTGGTGTTTTTTAAACGAACGAGTGTTTAATTCGCATTCTAACTGCTAAACGTTGGCTTGTCTGCTCGCTAGGGGAGGCTGAAACACTAGTTTATATGCGTGGAAGAATGGACTAAACAATGTTCTTTATGAAAAGAGTTTTAATCGAACGGCGGCGAGGAATTGGATTAATGTGTTCGTATTTTGATTGGGTGACGATTACTCGAACTTAAGAAAGATTCCTCGGGCCCAAGTAATCGGGAAAGCGAGTCGAAGAACCGGCTCTCTCTCTTTTTCGCCCTTAATATGAAAGAGTTTTAATATGGTTAGAGTATGTTAAATAGATGATAATTACTTGAACTTAAGAAAGATTCCTCGGGTCCAAGTAATCGGGAAAGCTAGTCGAAGAACCGACTCTCTCTCTTTTTCATCCAAGTGTTTAAGAAAAGAAGATTTGATTTGATTTATTGTAAAAAGAAGGGTTTGATATGTAATCGTGTTATGAATCTTTTAAAGAAGACAACTGCTTGAACTTAAGAAAGATTCCTCGGGCCCAAACAATTGAGGAGAAGAATCAAAGATTCCATTCTACTCCCTTTTCTTCTTTTGTGAAATAGTATTTAAGTGTGGTTTAAATGTATTGATTTGATTTGAAAAATGCTCGATGTTGATCGAGGTTTGAATTTGCGTGTGAAATGGTTGGGGACTAATGGAAAGGAGGTCATAATGGTTCAAGGTAAGGTCGATTGCGAGGCAAAAGCGCTCGACTTACAAATTAAGTGAAGGGACTTGATATGTGGATCAAGTAAAAGTTGGAAATTAATTGAATTTGATTTGGAAAATACTTGACGTTGGATCAAGCTTATTTGTTGTTATAAAAAGGGGTTAATTTTAATCTTTTGGGAGAGGGGTGTAATTAATCAAGTGGGAATAATCGAGCCATGACTAAAGTGAGCCAATCACATACACACATACAAACCAAAGTGAAATGTGCAACAATTATCGTTGTATAAAGCCCAAGAGGAGGCATTGTAAGGTCGATTGCGATCATGAAAACGATCGACTTACAAGGTATTAAAAGGGCTTGAGAAAAGTGTAAGCACCACACAAAGATTGTAAATCAAATAAATGGGGGAGAAATAAAATCAAACATGTTAGTATAACTAGTATCCTAAATTCCCTAAGGTTAATCTAAGGAGGGGAAATTCTAAACTAATGTTTTTTAGATTCTTTTAGAATTAAGGAAATTCAAAAATTAATTAAATTAAACTAAAATATTAAAAAAAAACAACTATTTAAAGTTAATTAACTAAATAAAAAGGTTTAAGAAAACTAATTAAGTTTGATTAATAAAAACAAATACTTTTAGATTCTTTAATGATTAATGTAATTAAACTAAAATTAAATATTTAATAAAGCTGGTTATTAAGTTGATTAGCTAATATTAAATAAATGACTTTAATAAAATTAGTTAACAGTAGAAATGATTATTTTTAGATTTTCGGAATTAAGTGAACCAACTTAAAATAATTAACCAAATTAAAATCAATTATTTAATAAAATTAATCACTAAATAAATTAATTATTATTAAATAAAAGTTTTTAATAGAATTAATTAATAGTGATTTTTGAGATTCTTTTCTAAAAAAAGAAATTAAATAAACAAGTTTTTTTTTTGGGATTTTCTATTACAAGAAAATATGATAAAAACTAAAAAAAGAAAATAAATAAAAAGGAAATGGGCCAGAAAAAAAGTAAAACGGGGGGTGTGTTATAAATTACTCCAGGCCCATAAGAGGGACAAGGCCCACGCTGATGAGGGTACACCGTGTACCCTAGGTCAAACCCTTGACCTGGCGCCCAGATATGGGTCGCTGATCCATTAGTGAGTCAACATGACTCTAGATCCAATGGTGTACGCCATGCCTGCCTATGGTAAGAGGTGTGGAAGATGCGCAGGAAACATGCTGAAGAAGCAGTGGCCGGTGACACTTGTCACCTACAACATGACCATGACAAGGCAAGGTGGCAACGGGACTTAAAAGGAACAAAAGGAGAAATTCAAAATCAATTTATCAGATCTCCTATCCCTCCTTCACGCCTCTCTCATTATTCTCTCTCTATGCAAAATGAACACCACCGGAAACCTAAATCGCAGCTGGAGAAGACGGTGGCGCACGGTGGCCGCCGCCGTCCTTCTTCGGCCAACCTCTCCAAAACCAACCCAACCCTACTAAACAAAACCCGTAGATCACAAATCCGGGGTCCAATCTCCACAAAAACAAAGCCAAACCTCAAAACGGAACCTAAAATAAAACCCTAGATCTATACAAACAGGAAGAAATCAAGCAACTATGAGAGAGATTTGAAGCAACAACCAAAGCTTTACACAATCGCAATCACAAAACAGAGAAAAGAGTTCAGAAATTACCTAATCGGAGCAAGTCCGATGAAACTCCGGCGAGACTCAAAGAAGTAAGTCCTTCTACTCTTTCGTTCTCCTCTGCTCACTCTCCTTCTCTTAAGCTTCTTCCGTTTGATGTTGTTGTTGTAGTGTTGAAGCTTTGCACACCAACTACTCGTGAAAATGCCCTGTTTATGGTTGTTCAAAATGGCAGAAAGAGTTGATGGTGTTATTGTGCTGTTACGAGGTGGTAGTTGAAATTGGAAGGATGGATTTGTTGGTTGAAAGGTGCGGCTTCGGAGGTTTTTCGGTGTCAGTGGGTTGTTGCTAGATCGGTGATGGTACTGTCTTGGTGAGGAAGGTTTATGTGATGAGTGTGTTGAAGAAATTTTAGGTTGAAATAGGTTGAAGAAGACGAGGTTTGAAGGTGAGGGTGGCGTGAGTTTGAGTTGTTCTGAGATGAAGTCAATCGAGGTAATGTTTATTGATGATGAAAGAGCAGTAGTGAGTTTTGTTTGTATGATCAGGTGAGTCTTTTATTCTCTACTTATTTCCACCCCTTCAATGTTTCCTCTTCCTTCTTTTTAAACCAAATTCCAAACTTTGTTTTTTTTTAAAAGATGTTTGTTATTGAATTATAGTTGTCAATGCTCAGGTTTTCAGGCTGTTGGTTTGTGGTTGGAGTATTTATGTTTCAATTTTGAAAACTTGTGGTTTTTGCAGCAGAGATTGGTGAGTAGCAGGGCGTGCAGCAAGATTTTTGTCTTGATATTGCAGGTTTTGGTGTTGGATTCAAATTGTGATAGCAGGTCTTGTGCATTTGGCTTGGTAATAGCAGGTTGACAAAAACGTTTGAAGAATACTGCAACTAGTTTAACACAGGTTTAGCAGGGTCTATTTTGATGTTGTTGGTACCGTGTAGACGCAGAGCGCATGTTGTTGTTGTCTTGTTGTGCTGGGCTGCAGGTTTTACGGACTGGTTTTAGGGAATCTTGGTACGGTTTGCAGAGGTTTTGGGGTTTACAAGTCTTGGCGTGGTGGTGCATAGGTGGGCCATGTTGTATCAATGTTGCAGACTGTTATATCAGTATTGTGGGATAGTATGAAGGCTCTTAAACGAGGAGCCACTCGTAGCATATTTCATGAAACATTTGTGAAACTTTGACTCATAATTGTGATGTACTTTTCTTGTGATTTGCATAAGTATTATTATTTAAATCCATACTTAAAAATACTCAACTAATGCTGCTACTAATTATATTGAACATCATCTTCGATGCTATCGTTATAGTCCGTGTAGTGAACCTCATTTTTTATGGCCTCCATGGCTTGTTTTATTTTAATATGCTTAACTCCAAGTTCCACCAACATTGTTCAGCCATGCTTAGCACAATAACTCACGGCTGACTCATGATAGTAAAATAAAATTGTGAGCCCCACATGACCAAAAGAAATGATGAATACCCTTGACCAAAAGAAATTGTGAATTCCCAATTTAAACACAACAAACTTTCATCATGGCTTTGCATTTAAAGCAGGCTTGCCTTTTCAAAGAAAGTGGGAATTTCAGTTTGAAACAATTTATAAGTAGATATAGCCAAAGTTGATGGCTTTTTCTACTCACAACCCATGCCTTGAAACACGTTGTTTCTAGCTTGCAAATTTTGATATGGCTCAACTAGGACATAGCTTAGGATATAGGCCAATCATAACGCCAATGATCTTGACCTTGAATAATACAATTTATGATTTGAAGCAATTTCAACACGGCTTGCAATAATCCAAGCATGGCACAAGTTGACCCAATTATGAACTTGAAAATAAGTCTAGAACAATAAGCCGTACATGGCGAAACAAGGCAACTTTGGCTAGTAAATAGGCCTGCATCACTTGCAACAACTTAAATCCAATCTTGACACAAATTGGTCTTGAAACTTGAAACCATTTTAAGTATGGATTGAAGACGAATGCGTCCTAAAGATGAATGTCCATTCTTTAGTTTGTTTTAACCATATAGCCATAGTGTCACACTTGGAACATGGTTAAAAAAACCCTTTTTTATCATAGCTTAAAACCTCAAGCAATCTTAGGCCTGGTTTTTGAGGAAATTTATTCTAATCATTGTATTTGATCAGCCAGAATCATTTTGGACCAAAGCCTAAAATCAGTTTGAAGCCAATTGACCATGTCTTGACTGATTAATCATAAAATGAGTGTCCAATCCTATTTTTCTTCTTGAAACCAAAGCAACCCAAACAAGAGCTAGCAACCCTCGCAAACACACACAAAATCTAGGTATAAGAAAATATGTAATAAGTAGGACAAATTTGGGGTGTGACAGATACCCCTATCTAATTGTCTTGGACCCGCGAGAATGAACTAGTGCAATGCGTTCATTTTTAGGGTAGAAGGCAATTAGATATAAGAAGACCCCAAAATTTGTCCGACAAAAGGTAAAGTACCATGGAGTAAGAGCTGACAGAATGAGATAGCGGAGTTCAAACTGAACAAAATAACTTGAGATTCTCTGGGTCGTCGAAGCAGTCCCTTGTCCATTAAGGTTCCTCGATGATACCAAAGTTGTATCTTTGAAAAAAAAGGCATATGATTCTCTGGGTCGTCGAAGCAGTCCCTTATCCATTAAGGTTCCTCGATAATACCAAAGCAGTATCTCTGAAGGCAGACGATTCTCTGGGTCGTCGAAGCAGTCCCTTGTCCGTTAAGGTTCCTCGATGATACCAAAGTAGTATCTCTGAAGGCAGACGATTCTCTGGGTCGTCGAAGCAGTCCCTTATCCATTAAGGTTCCTCGATGATACCAAAGCATTATCTCTGAAGGCAGACGATTCTCTGGGTCGTCGAAGCAGTCCCTTTTCCGTTAAGGTTCCTCGATGATACCAAAGCAGTATCTTTGAAGGCAGACAATTCTCTGGGTCGTCGAAGTAGTCCCTTATCCATTAAGGTTCCTCGATGATACCAAAGCATTATCTCTGAAGGCAGACGATTCTCTGGGTCGTCGAAGCAGTCCCTTTTCCGTTAAGGTTCCTCGATGATACCAAAGCAGTATCTCTGAAGGCAGACGATTCTCTGGGTCATCGAAGCAGTCCCTTGTCCATTAAGGTTCCTCGATGATACCAAAGTTGTATCTTTGAAAAAAAGGCATATGATTCTCTGGGTCGTCGAAGCATTCCCTTATCCATTAAGGTTCCTCGATAATACCAAAGCAGTATCTCTGAAAGCAGACGATTCTCTGGGTCGTCGAAGCAGTCCCTTGTCCGTTAAGGTTCCTCGATGATACCAAAGCAGTATCTCTGAAGGCAGACGATTCTCTGGGTCGTCGAAGCAGTCCCTTGTCCGTCAAGGTTCCTCGATGATACCAAAGTAGTATCTCTGAAGGCAGACGATTCTCTGGGTCGTCGAAGCAGTCCCTTATCCATTAAGGTTCCTCGATGATACCAAAGCAGTATCTCTGAAGGCAGACGATTCTCTGGGTCGTCGAAGCAGTCCCTTATCCATTAAGGTTCCTCGATGATACCAAAGCATTATTTCTGAAGGCAGACAATTCTCTGGGTCGTCGAAGCAGTCCCTTGTCCGTTAAGGTTCCTCGATGATACCAAAGCAGTATCTCTGAAGGCAGACGATTCTCTGGGTCGTCGAAGTAGTCCCTTATCCATTAAGGTTCCTCGATGATACCAAAGCAGTATCTCTGAAGGCAGACGATTCTCTGGGTCGTCGAAGCAGTCCCTTGTCCGTTAAGGTTCCTCGATGATACCAAAGCAGTATCTCTGAACAAATTTGTTGGGGGATGGTTGAGCAAAATTTCTATCAGAGGAAACGTGCTGGCTCTGCGGGGGAAAGCTTACAAGAAACTTTCGATGATATCCTCTGCTTGGGGAGCAACGATAGCAACAGCTGCTGGGGATTGTCATTATCAGCTACATGGTTGAAGAATGACTTGCTGGGGAATAGAATTCCTTGAGCACGTGTGGGATGTCGATTTCTCTTTAGAAGAATACTGCCAACTTTGATGAAGGACTGGCCAAGATGCTTGCTAATTGATCCTGGATCCTGCCATGATATGATACTGGGGATGGAAATGCCATGCATTGCAAAATGCACTGAAACACATGCTGAGATGCAACTGCTGGAGAATCTAATGCACATATGATATGATAGTGCTTGATATGATTATGTAATGTTATGCTAGCATGTTATGCACATGAAGATGCAAATGATCGGGTGCGCTGGGGATAGGTTTCCTTGTCGAGAGTATCACCAGGGATTGGATTTGGTAACTGCCAAGTGAAATTGGACTTTGGTTATTTTGGTGTTTGCCAATAAATTGGCCTTTTAATGGTT
The DNA here is from genome assembly GCA_022829125.1 of Lathyrus tuberosus. Taxonomy (NCBI): domain Eukaryota; kingdom Viridiplantae; phylum Streptophyta; class Magnoliopsida; order Fabales; family Fabaceae; genus Lathyrus; species Lathyrus tuberosus. Next base: position 1,384,629 of record JALAZF010000537.1, read on the forward strand.
ACCAATGAAGACTGGACTTTAAAGGGTAGATTTGAAGGTGCCAAAGAGTGTGGACTTTTGAGTAGTTGCCAAATAAGGATTGGACTTTGGGTCAAACTTCCAGACTAAAACTGGATTGGAGGATAGATTACCAGATGAGAACTGGTGTTTAAGATTTTGTTTGTCAGACGAGAACTGACTTTTGGATAGCCTACCAAACGAGAATTGGTGAGAAAAAGGTATTCGCCAGACGAGAACGGGGCCTTAAAAGAATTGCCAGATGAGAACTGGACCTTGAATTGGTTTGCCAGATGAGAACTGGGCCTTAAAATGTTTGCCAGACGAGAACTGGACCTTTGGGTTGCCAAGCTAAGTTGGACTTTGGTGTCAAGTCTTGCGATATCAGGCTTTGAGATGTTAAATCTTGTTGGAAGGTTAGGCTTGAGGTACGATGCGCATGTCTATGCAATGAGCGAGGCGACATGACTAATGCATATGAGTGATTTATGCAATGATATGAAAGTTCAAGGATGCCCCAGGAAAGGATAAGGTATGGGTAGGTTCCTTTGCATATAGGTTTCTTGTCAGAAGGAAGGCAAAAGGTTATTTTGTGGGGTGATAGCATGATTCCTCGACACTCGTTTTGAACTCAAAGGTCACTTTACGATGTTCGCTTGAGCAGATTGAAAGCAATGGAGAGATTTTCCCCTGTGTAGCTCATCTTTCCCCAGTCTGGGCCTATGAAGAATTTTCCTTGACAGGAGATTGGAAGCAATTGTACCATGAGATGATCTCGAGATGGTTTTCCCCAGAATTCCAAGTCGTGAAAGGATTTGTCCTTGAAAAGAAAATTCAGAAGCAGATGTACCATGAGATGAACTCGAGATGGATTGCCCCAGAATTCCAAGTTGTGAAAGGATTTGTCCTTGAAAGGAAGTTGAAATCAGTCGTACCATGAGATGAACTCGAGATGGGTTGCCCCAGAATTCCAAGTCATGAAAGAATTCTTCCTTTATTGAATGACTCTTGAAGTATTTGGCTTCAAAGTACCATTGAGGTAGCTTGCCCTAGAATGAGCATTGGAGCGACTTAACTTGCGTTGATTGAACATTGGAGGGGTTTTCCTTTAATCAAAAGAACCTCTGGGTGGCCTGCCCCTGTTTGGTAGAGTCTTGAGATAATTCACCATGTTCAACCTGATTCCTCAATGATTTGTCCCATGATCAACTAATGCTTCAAGGACTTGCTTTAAACTAACTGGTTCCATAATCATTGGATGTCAATGCCCCTGTTCCCTAGGGTTATAAGGTGTTGTTAGTTCAAGTCAACTTTGTTGAAAGACCCAACCCCCTTTGATTACTTCTTGTTGGAATTTCCTTGATGTCAAGCACTGACTTGCAGTCAAAATTGTTCATTCACAAATGGTAATTTTAATGCGATGCTCATGCAAGTTTTGAAAATCAGTCATTATTAGAATGATGTGATAGTGTGTGGCGGATGAACCATTAGTCCAAACGTGGTGCTGACTTAGCTGGTGTGAAAGATATATCAAGAATATGACACCAATACAAGTGATTAGCAAATTTGTAGGAGTCAGTTTACGCAACCTTGCTGTAGTATGCTTTCAGAATAAACCCCGCCTTAATTAGGTCTTTCGAGGGTTGTAACGTGGTTTGGTTCACGGTTATTGAAAACAAAGGATATAAGACCCAAGATCTGTTTTGTAGCCACCCCTTCTTCGTGATGAACTCCAGTCCTAAGTTCAGTTAAATTGACATGTTGGTTTTCCAAAAGGGTTGACGGTTCAAGGTATGCTTGAAATGGCAGTCACCTTTATTTTGTGTTGATGGGTGTCAGTGACTCTTTGATTTGACATGGTGGCCACTGGACCTTATTTTGTTTTTGTTGAGGATTCGAAAGCCTCTTTTGGTATTGTTTTTTATCCCTAATTTTTGCATGGACTATTTTCGAGTCCATCGGGATTGCCTTGATTTTTGCCTAAGTCTCCTTTTGAGGTGTTCGACTTAGCAGGCTTTTGATTATTTTTTTTATTTTTTATTTATTAAGGCTTGTGACTGCCAAGTCATGGGTAATTGATGAATAACCATCATGTTTTTGGATTTTGCTTTTGTGAACTGAGTGTGTAATCAGGTTAACTGAACACTACCCTGCCCCAGGTTGAGTGTAAGGGTTTGAATATCCGAAGGAAACTACTACTTCTAGGCTCGAAGTGGTTAACTAGGGACTAACTCCTTATCTCTCCAGTGTTTGGGGATTTGAAACAATGCCTGTACATCCTTGGCAGGATTCCATCCGATAGCATACTATCAACAATTATGGGTATTATGTTTTCATCATCCTCCCTCCAATCTTTGCTAAAACAACAATTTGGTGAAGAAAGTGGACGAGAGGTATATGGATGAATTTTTTGTTTTGTTTTTTTTTATATAAGTGAAGAAAAATGAGCGAATGCGACATGATTAATTCAGAAAACGCATGATCACATCATTAATATTACCATTCAAAACAACAATATTCAAAACAAGTAGCTTTTAACATAACGAAATTACAAATGCGAATGATAAATGTCCAATGGTTTCTAGTATCTGAGGAAGTCTTCCTGTTTGAACCACTAGCTGCCTTTTGAAGTCTTGGAACTTATTTGGGCGAGAAGCTGACATGCACAATCAAGTCTCCTCCTTGGAAGGATATGTACTTCTTGTCAATCAACTGTTGCACCTTGGCTTGAAAAGCTTTGCAATCTTCAGTCGAATGCCCCATTGACCCAACATGATATCCACAATGTGCATTGGGGTCATACCTAGGCGGGTATGGTTTTGGCAAAGGCTTGATAGCTTTGGGCTCTACCAGTGAGTTTTGGACCAGATGCGGCAAAAGCTGACTGTACGGCATAGGAACTAGGTGAAGATGAGCAATCCTTCTTTCCAAGTTGTTTCAAGGCCTATGCTGATTCTGATGATGATTCTGATATCCTCGACCACGAGCTCGTTGATTTGCCCGAGGAGAAATCATAGGTTTCTGGTATGACGCCCTAGGATCGACAGGTCGCCCATAAGGATGATATGGCGCTGACAATGATAACTGCCGAGAAGCTGAAGGGCTATAAAGTCTTGCTGGTGTACCCTGAGAATACTTAACATTTGCTATTACAACATTAGTCTCATTATCCTCTTCCTCTTGGGGGTTGCTGAAGGATTCAGTCTCACCAGCTTGATTAATCGAGACGTCTTGGACTTGTTTAGCTTTGAGGTAACTCTCGATGCGTTCTTCTACGATTATAAGGTCAGAAAAGCTTGAGAATGAACTGCCAGTCATCCTTTCAAGGTAGGTTTCATGTAGACTGTCCAAGAACATGTCAATCAATTCTTTATCCAAGAGTGGTGGTTGCACCCTGGCTGCCAACTCTCTCCACCGTTGTGTATAATCCTTAATGGATTCACCGTTTTTCTGATATAGGCTTTGCAGCTGCGTGCGACTGGGAGCCATGTCCAAATTGTACTCATATTGCTTTAGGAAAGCATTGGATAAGTCTTTCCATGACTGGATACAGCTTCTTTCTAAATCCATGTACCAATTCAAAGATGCACCACTTAAACTGTCTTGGAAATAGTAAATCATCAACTTGTCATCGCGGACATAAGAAGTCATCTTTCGGCAGAACATCACCAAATGACGCTTCGGGCAACTGAGACCAGCGTACTTCTCAAAGTTGGGTACTTTGAATTTTGGAGGAATTACCAAGTCTGGCACTAGGCACATATCAACAGCATCAAGTCCAGAAACATCGCGCACTTTCATAGCTTGAACTTTCTCTTCGAGGGCATAAAACCTTTTCTCCATGGACTCAGATTTCATCTGATACTGAGCAGGGATGTTCACTTGTGGAGTATGATCACCAGGTAAATGATCAAATAATGGATTAATCGACACAGCAAAACCTGATGGGGTGTCAGAATCCTTCATCCCAACATGTTGAAAGCTATCCTCTGACATAGCCATCACAACTTCCAAATTGTCTATGCTCCTCCTCTCCGCTTGAACTTGCTTTAAATGTTTTGCGGTTACCACCGGTTCAGTATGAGCGTCGGGAAATAAGCTGGCAGAAAATGGACAGAGGATCAGATGAGTTTGTTGGAAAATGATATGCTAATGTCATGAGTATGCAATGCTTATGCAAGGTTCCAGAATCTGATTCTGAGGAAGGAGTTAGACACCGGATATCTCTTATTACAGGACCCCCCATAGGTAGGCTCTAAACGGGTAGGTGCCTAGATTTACAGATATATTTCGAAAACATTATAGCCACGACAAAGATTTGTCCGACTATAATATTCTTGAAATAATCTCGTCTAGGTGAGGTCTTCGTTTCTTCCCCACGAGAAAGATTCCTCGGAGGCGTCCACTACACAACCATCGACACACAGGTTCTAAGTAAGGTTCTCAGAATCCTAGATCGAGGTCGAAAATATTACTGTCAAGAAGTAATACGTTCGAGGGATCTCATCTGATTGGGGCGTTCGCATTAACCCACAAAGAGTTAACACTACCAACCACCATGGATAAATGGGTTAATGGTCCTTGGGATGGACGACTCACCTCAAAAATATTACCGCCATGGCAAAGATTCACCACAACAATAATATCTCCAAGGGAGTCTACTCCAAGCGGGGTTTTCGCTTCAACTCACGCGGAAGAGACCATGCAAGCCTACACTACACAACCACCATCCTAATCCTAGGGTTATACTCAGTCTCGGGTGTAGAGCCATCTCACAGAGCACCAATGATCAGAGAACCCCAACAGTGTCATAAGAGATAATGATAGGATATAATAACAATAAGCAAGCAAGTAGATAATAGATAATCAAACAAGCAAGCAAACAAACAAGAGAAGATAAACAAATAAGTGGATCTAACTCTCACAAATCGAGTCAAGTTAGGCTTGACTCTCTCTAGCATAGGGAAAACCTATTCCCCAGCAGAGTCGCCATCTGTCGTACCTCGAAAAATACGATCCTCGCGATGGACGCGGAAAAAACTGTTCGAAATAGAGTCGCCAACGAACTTTATTTATCCCAAAAGAGGGAAAGGAAAATATCGAGTAAACCTTTTAAAGGGAGATAAGAACAAGGTCATCGCAACCAAATTCGGGTTCGGGAGTCGGTTACGCGAGAGGGAAGGTATTAACACCCTCTACGTCTGTTGTACTCAACGGGAACCTCTTGATTCGATTCGTGAGAAAGTTAGCCAGGTTTGTTTATTATCTTCTAAGGGATTTGTTTCTAAGGGGAAAATGGGGTGGTTTTTTATTAGGGTGCTCAGCAAGGATTAAAATCCTTGTGCCTACGTATTCCCTCGTGCAATGGGAAAGTCAGAGCGTTCGTAGTTTGTGGGACTATGGTTAGTTGGTGTTTTTTAAACGAACGAGTGTTTAATTCGCATTCTAACTGCTAAACGTTGGCTTGTCTGCTCGCTAGGGGAGGCTGAAGCACTAGTTTATATGCGCAGAAGAATGGACTAAACAATGTTCTTTATGAAAAGAGTTTTAATCGCACGGTGGCGAGGAGTTGGATTAATGTATTCGTATTTTGATTGGGTGACGATTACTCGAACTTAAGAAAGATTCCTCGGGCCCAAGTAATCGGGAAAGCGAGTCGAAGAACCAACTCTATCTCTTTTTCGCCCTTAATATGAAAGAGTTTTAATATGGTTAGAGTATGTTAAATAGATGACAATTACTTGAACTTAAGAAAGATTCCTCGGGTCCAAGTAATCGGGAAAGCTAGTCGAAGAACCGACTCTCTCTCTTTTTCATCCAAGTGTTTAAGAAAAGAAGATTTGATTTGATTTATTGTAAAAAGAAGGGTTTGATATGTAATCATCTTATGAATCTTTTAAAGAAGACAACTGCTTGAACTTAAGAAAGATTCCTCGGGCCCAAATAATTGAGGAGAAGAACCGAAGATTCCATTCTACTCCCTTTTCTTCTTTTATGAAATAGTATTTAAGTGTGGTTTAAATGTATTGATTTGATTTGAAAAATGCTCGATGTTAATCGAGGTTTGAATTTGCGTGTGAAATGGTTGGGGACTAATGGAAAGGAGGTCCTAATGGTTCAAGGTAAGGTCGATTGCGAGGCAAAAGCGCTCAACTTACAAATTAAGTGAAGGGACTTGATATGTGGATCAAGTAAAAGTTGGAAATTAATTGAATTTGATTTGGAAAATACTTGACGTTGGATCAAGCTTATTTGTTGTTATAAAAAGGGGTTAATTTTAATCTTATGGGAGAGGGGTGTAATTAATCAAGTGGGAATAATCGAGCCATGATTAAAGTGAGTCAATCACATACACGCATACAAACCAAAGTGAAATGTGCAACAATTATCGTAGTATAAAGCCCAAGAGGAGGCATTGTGAGGTCGATTGCGATCGTGAAAACGATCGACTTACAAGGTATTAAAAGGGCTTGACATTAAGTCAAGATATTAGTTTGAAAAGATTTTCTGGTTTGGACAAGCATAATATGAATAACATAAACATATAATCAAGGTATGATAATAATCCACACGAGAAAAGTGTAAGCACCACACAAAGATTGTAAATCAAATAAATGGGGGAGAAATAAAATCAAACATGTTAGTATAACTAGTATCCTAAATTCCCTAAGGTTAATCTAAGGAGGGGAAATTCTAAACTAATGTTTTTTAGATTCTTTTTGAATTAAGGAAATTCAAATTATTAATTAAATTAAACTAAAATATTAAAAAAAAACAACTATTTAAAGTTAATTAACTAAATAAAATGGTTTAAGAAAACTAATTAAGTTTGATTAATAAAAACAAATACTTTTAGATTCTTTAATGATTAATGTAATTAAACTAAAATTAAATATTTAATAAAGCTAATTATTAAGTTGATTAGCTAATATTAAATAAATGACTTAAATAAAATTGGTTAACAGTAGAAATTATTATTTTTAGATTTTCGGAATTAAGTGAACCAACTTAAAATAATTAACCAAATTAAAATCAATTATTTAATAAATTTAATCACTAAATAGATTAATTATTATTAAATAAAAGTTTTTAATAGAATTAATTAATAGTATTTTTTGAGATTCTTTTCTAAAAAAAGAAATTAAATAAACAAGTTTTTTTTTGGGATTTTCTATTACAAGAAAATATGATAAAAACTAAAAAAAGAAAATAAATAAAAAGGAAATGAGCCAGAAAAAAAGTAAAACGGGGGGTGTGTTATAAATTACTCCAGGCCCATAAGAGGGACAAGGCTCACGCTGATGAGGGTACACCGTGTACCCTAGGTCAAACCCTTGACCTGGCGCCCAGATCTGGGCCGCTGATCCATTAGTGAGTCAACCTGACTCTAGATCCAATGGTGTACGCCATGCCTGCGTATGATAAGAGGTGTTGAAGATGCCCAGGAAACATGCTGAAGAAGCAGTGGCCGGTGACACTTGTCACCTACAACATGACCATGACAAGGCAAGGTGGCAACGGGACTTAAAAGGCACAAAAGGAGAAATTCAAAATCAATTTATCATATCTCCTATCCCTCCTTCACGCCTCTCTCATTATTCTCTCTCTATGCAAAATGAACACCACCGGAAACCTAAATCACGGCCGGAGAAGACGGTGGCCGCCGCCGTCCTTCTTCGGCCAACCTCTCCAAAACCAACCCAACCCTACTAAACAAAACCCATAGATCACGAATCCGGGGTCCAATCTCCATAAAAACAAAGCCAAACCTCAAAACGGACCCTAAAATAAAACCCTAGATCTATACAAACAGGAAGAAATCAAGCAACTATGATAGGGATTTGAAGCAGCAACCAAAGCTTTACACAATCGCAATCTTAAAACAGAGAAAAGAGCTCAGAAATTACCTAATCGGAGCAAGTCCGATGAAACTCCGGCGAGACTCAAAGAAGTAAGTCCTTCTACTCTTTCGTTCTCCTCTGCTCACTCTCCTTCTCTTAAGCTTCTTCCGTTTGATGTTGTTGTTGTAGTGTTGAAGCTTTGCACACCAACTACTCGTGAAAATGCCCTGTTTATGGTTGTTCAAAATGCCGGAAAGAGTTGATGGTGTTATTGTGCTGTTGCGAGGTGATAGTTGAAATTGGAAGGATGGATTTGTTGGTTGAAAGGTGCGGCTTCCGAGGTTTTTCGGTGTCAGTGGGTTGTTGCTCGATTGGTGATGGTACTGTCTTAGTGAGGAAGGTTTATGTGATGAGTGTGTTGAAGAAATTTTAGGTTAAAATAGGTTGAAGAAGACGAGGTTTGAAGGTGAGGGTGGCGTGAGTTTGAGTTGTTCTGAGATGAAGTCAATGGAGATAATGTTTATTGATGATGAAAGAGCAGTAGTGAGTTTTGTTTGTATGATCAGGTGAGTCTTTTGTTCTCTACTTATTTCCACCCCTTCAATGTTTCCTCTTCCTTCTTTTTAAACCAAATTCCAAACTTTGTTTTTTTAAAAGATGTTTGTTGTTGAATTGTTGTTGTCAATGCTCAGGTTTTCAGGCCGTTGGTTTGTGGTTGGAGTATTTATGTTTCAATTTTGAAAACTTGTGGTTTTTGCAGCAGAGATTGGTGAGTAGCAGGGCGTGCAACAAGATTTTTGTCTTGATATTGCAGGTTTTGGTAACGGTTTCAAATTGTGATAGCAGGTCTTGTGCATTTGGCTTGGTAATAGCAGGTTGACAAAAACGTTTGAAGAATACTGCAACTGGTTTGACACAGGTTTAGCAGGGTCTATTTTGATGCTGTTGGTACCGTGTTAACGCAGAGCGCATGTTGTTGTTGTCTTGTTGTGTTGGGCTGCAGGTTTTACGGACTGGTTTTAGGGAATCTTGGTATGGTTTGCAGAGGTTTTGGGGTTTACAATTCTTGGCGTGGTGGTGCATAGGGTGGCCATGTTGTATCAGTGTTACAGACTGTTATATCAGTATTGTGGGTTGGTATGGAGGGTCTTAAACGAGGAGCCACTTGTAGCATATTTCATGAAACATTTGTGAAACTTTGACTCATAATTGTGATGTACTTTTTCTTGTGATTTGCATAAGTATTATTATTTAAATCCATACTTAAAAATACTCAACTAATGCTGCTACTAATTGTATTGAACATCATCTTCGATGCTATCGTTATAGTCCATGTAGTGAACCTCATTTTTTATGGCCTCCATGGCCTGTTTTATTTTAATATGCTTAACTCCAAGTTCCACCAGCATTGTTCAGCCATGCTTAGCACAATAACTCACGGCTGACTCATGATAGTAAAATAAAATTGTGAGCCCCACATGACCAAAAGAAATGATGAATACCCTTGACCAAAAGAAATTGTGAATTCCCAATTTAAACACAACAAAATTTCATCATGGCTTTGCATTTAAAGCAGGCTTGCCTTTTCAGAGAAAGTGGGAATTTTAGTTTGAAACAATTTATAAGTAGATATAGCTAAAGTTGATGGCTTTTTCTACTCACAACCCATGCCTTGAAACACGTTGTTTCTTGCTTGCAAATTTTGATATGGCTCAACTTGGAGATAGCTTGGGATATAGGCCAATCATAACGCGAATGATCTTGACCTTGAATAACACAATTTATGATTTGAAGCAATTTCAACACGGCTTGCAATAATCCAAGCATGGCACGAGTTGACCCAATTATGAATTTGAAAATAAGTCTTGAACAATAAGCCGTACATGGCGAAACAAGGCAACTTTGGCTAGTAAATAGGCCTGCATCACTTGCAAAAACTTAAATCCAATCTTGACACAAATTGGTCTTGAAACTTGAAACCATTTTAAGCATGGATTGAAGATGAATGCGTCCTAAAGATGAATGTCCATTCTTTAGTTTGTTTTAACCATATAGCCATAGTGTCACACTTGGAACATGGTTAAAAAAACCCTTTTTTATCATAGCTTAAAACCTCAAGCAATCTTAGGCCTGGTCTTTGAGGAAATTTATTCTAATCATTGTATTTGATCAGCCAGAATCATTTTGGACCAAAGCCTAAAATCAGTTTGAAGCCAATTGACCATGTCTTGACTGATTAATCATAAAATGAGTGTCCAATCCTATTTTTCTTCTTGAAACCAAAGCAACCCAAACAAGATCTAGCAACCCTTGCAAACACACACAAAATCTTGGTATAAGAAAATATGTAATAAGTAGGACAAATTTGGTGTGTGACATGAAGCACTTAGAATTTTTGGAAAGTAATAGGGGAAAGGGCATTAAATGATTTCTTATCACTGAAACTTTCCCACTTCTTTCAATCAGCACGTTACTCTAGGTGTGAAGACCATGGAATGATTCCCCCAACTAGGGTACTTTAGTGTCTTTTATCCTCGCTTGGCTCAATGGGACAATGAACTATCTGCCTTCAAATTCCTTCTTAACCTTCAATCTGGACCGTTGATATTTACTGGACCTTTTTATAAAAAGTGGGACTTGTCCCAAGGGTTTCTTTATTTCTTTGTTATTGTTTGTTCGTTCACTCTTTTCTGGGTTACATTTATTTCACCTTGATTGCAACACGCGTTTTGATTTCTTGATCAATATGATGGTGATAACATTGACAAAAGATTACTCTTAGGTTTATTCAGAGTTTTTGGAAATAGAATCCTCTTACGTTCAGGAGGAAGAGGCGAAGTCAGATACTTTGGAAATAAGGTTCTCTTATGATTGGGAAATATCTACAATCCCTGCTGGAAGACGAATATAAAGCAAATTTGAAGGGTGTTCTATCCCCTTCCACTTCTATATCTTTTAGAAGTTGGGTGTTCGACTTCCCTTTACTACTTTTGAAAATGGGGTGATGGACCACCTTTTTATTTCTTCTCTGCAGCTTCATCCTTGTGCTTAGGGCTTTGTTCAGGTATTCCAGTACTAGTATGAATATCAGGGAGACATGGGTTTGGCTTCTCCAAATCTCTTTTTCCACCTTTTTAAGGTGAACCATGCCCCAAAGGAGGCTAACACTACGCCAAAGAAGACCTTTAGCAGCACTTTTTTTTGCCTTTAGCAGCGCTTAAAAGCGCTGCTAAAGGTAAAGACAGCGCTTTTTTTCCTTTAAAAAGCGATGTTTTAGGTCCCCCTAAGGATCCCTATAGCTGCGCTTTTCCACAGAAAAGCGCTTTCGTACGCCCCCCTTTAGCAGCACTTTTAAAAGCGCTGCTAAAGGTCCACCTTTAGGCAGCGCTTTTCCAAAGAAAAGCGCTTTCGTATGTCCCCCTTTAGCAGCGCTTTATAAAGCACTGCTAAAGGTCCTACTTTTGGCAGCGTTTTTCCAAAGAAAAGCGCTTTTGTATGCCCACCTTTAGCAGCGCTTTAAAAGTGTTGTCTTATGTATACGCCATTACACCCCTTTAGGCAGCGCTTTTTTTAGAAAACGCTGTCTTTTATTCAAGAGCTTTTTAAAAGCTTTTTTTTGAAAAATCAATTATTAAACCTGTATAATTCAAACCTGTATAATTTAAACCTGTATAATTTATCAGAATTCATAACCATTCATCACATGACCTTTGATACCATTATATGTCAACACATAGGCCTTATAGCATTATAATTCAACAATAGGCCTTTATACGATAAAACTTCAACACATAAATGGTAAAAACCATTATCTATACAACACCAAAATAAACCTTACATATATATAACTAGGGTTGTTCATGGTATAGTTCTGTGAGAAAACTGAACTGAACCGAACTGAACCATTACATAAGGTCATCCGAACCGAACCGAACCGTTTTCATTTTTTTTAGAACCAAACTAAACCAAAATTTTTGGTTTGGCATAACGGTTCGGAACTCCGAACTGTACCAAACCATTAGAATATAATTTTTTTTCAAAACCAAACCATTTGTTAAAGAATCAAACCGTTATATTCTACCTTCTCCGCCATTTATTTAATAACAAAAATCAATAGAAAAATTAGAACTAAAATCCCATTATACAAAGATGTAAAGATTCTAGTTTCTAATAATCTAACAATCATTATGAAGAAATTCTAGATTCTCATGATGCATTTAGATTGACATATATGTCCAACTCTTGAAATGTGGATAAAACAGTAACATGATTAGTCTCCAATATAAGAATGACAAACAACAGTCATTCAACAAAAGGTTGTTGATGAAGAAAATTGGATGGTCGTGAAATAAATCACTAGAAACAAAGCTCCACAAAAAGATCTAGGCAAATTTAACCAATTAAGCCTCAACCCTCAACACCAATTCAACAAGAAGCATACACTCAAATTTCAAAATAGATGCAACAACATCCTCAACTTACTAGTTATTACAGGATAATAGAAAACAATCATCGGTAAAACGTTTGAGATACCATAACATATCATTTTGTAAATTGATTTCTCAATGATCTCAACTATGGAATAAAACCATATATCCTTCATAGAATATGATGCTAAAGGCTCTAAACTGAATCAATAGTATCAGTCTAAACCCAACAAATCTGACCGGGTGCAGAAATTCCAGGATAAATCTTACAGCAATTTCAATATTCTCATGGAATATTAAGATTTAGAAATTTAGCAAGAAATGAACTCAAATAAGTTGTGAGCATTGTTAAATGTAATTCATAGTGTGTCGAAGTCGAAGCATTCATAGCTTAGTGTCGTGTCGAATTGATTAGGTTGCTTCGACAGAATCATGTTAGATTTGATTTGATTGGATTCATATTTGTTTAGATTAGATTTGATATTTTGGGCTTTTAATTTTGGGCCTTTGCAAATTTATATCTATAAATAGGAAGTATCCTTACATCGTAATTATATGATTGTATTGTATTCACAGTTGCAGATTTAGCAGTGAAAGTGCAATATATTCAGAAATCCCACAGTTTCGTAGGTAGAACACTTCTCCTCCAAATATTTCTCTTCTTTCTCTTCTCTTTCTTGCTGTTAGTTTATTCTTCTTCTTTCTTTGTTCTTCATTGTCATTACGTATTGTAGTGGGTTTGTGTACAATCTTGAGATCAAGATTGAAGTGGAATTCATCATAGGGTGTGGTGAATTTCCAACATCTGGTATCTAGAGCTTCGGTTGCGATTCAAGGAGGAAAATCGTGATGGCTATGAATCATTCAAATGGGCACTTTTCGGCGACCTTACCAATTCTCAAGAAAGATAATTATGAGAATTGGTGCAAGCAGATCAAGGTGGTTTTCTGTTATCAAGATCTTTAGGATCTTGTGAAGGAAGGAGTAACACCGCTTGAGGAGAACGCAATGGATCAAGAAAAGGCTGCACACAAAGAATTGAAGAAGAAAGATTATAAAGCGCTGTTTATAATCCATCAATGTGTTGATCCAGATAACTTTGAAAAAGTTAGCGATGCAGAATCAGCAAAGGAAGCATGGGAGATTCTTGAAAAGTCATTTGGAGGCACAGAGAAGATGAAAGAGGTGATGTTACAAACTCACAAGAGAACCTATGAGTTGCTTCAGATGGAAGACAATGAAAGTATTACAGATTTATTCACCAGAGTTACAAATCTGGTGAATGAAATCAAAGTATGTGGAGAGGTGTTGACATCAAGATGAGTTGTTGCAAAGATCTTGAGGTTATTGGCTCCAAAATTTAACCACCTGGTAGTAGCCATAGAAGAGTCGAAAGACTTGTAAATATTGACGAAGGAAGAACTTCAAGGGATGCTTAAGTCTCATGAACAAAGGATGGCTGAGAGAGCTGCAGTAAAGTCAAAGAGTGATATGGCTTTGCAGGCGCAGTCAGAAAAGGAAAGGAAAGGTAAAGGAAGCTGGAATGGAAACAAAGGAGGAAACGAGTCGAATCAGAAGAAACCTTGGAACCAAGGCAACCAAAGAGGTGGTGCTACAGGTAGAAGAAAAGGTGGTGATAAAAAATCTGACAAAAGTCACATTCAATGTTTCAATTGTCAAAAGTATGGCCATTATGTTAGTAACTGTCCAGAAAAGAAGAAAAATCAAGAAACTGATGCAAATCTGGCGAAGCATGAAGAAGAAGAGATGTTGCTGATGGTCACAACAAAAGATGAAGAAAGATTCCAAGATCAGTGGTACTTGGACTCAGGATGCTCATCACACATGACTGGGAGAAAAGATTGGTTTGTCAACATGAAGCCCTCGTCGAAGAACACGGTGAAGTTTGCAAATGACAACACTCTAGCAGCTGAAGGTGTTGGTGATGTTCTGATTATGAGGAAAGATGGCAAAAGGTCAACAATTTCCAATGTGTTGTACATTCCAGGTATGAAGAGTAATTTGCTCAGTATAGGGCAGCTAGTCGAAAAGAACTACAAGGTAGTTGTCGAAGACAAGATGCTGAGAGTTCTCGACGCAGATGGTAGGTTGATCTTGAAGGCTCCAATGTCTCAGAATAGGACCTTCAAGATTGAACTCAAGGTGATGGAACACAAGTATCTAGCAATGGCAGCCAGTAGAGATGAGTGGTTATGGCATTTTCGACTAGGCCATCTCAACTTCAATGACATCAGAGAACTGAAGAGAAGAAATATGGTTTCAGGATTACCAGAAATCGACATTCCAAGTGAAGTCTGTGAAGAGTGTGTTCAGTCGAAACAACACAAGAACAGCTTCAACAAGGATGCAGGAAGGAAGTCGAAGGCAATTCTTGAAGTCATATACTCTGATGTATGTGGTCCAATTCAGGTGAATTCGATTGGTGGCAACAGATATTTTGTCACGTTTATAGATGATTTCAGTCGAAAGTTGTGGACCTACCTCATTAAGAAGAAAAGTGAAGTGATTGAGGTATTTTCTAGATTCAAATCCATGGTCGAAAGACAGAGTGGTCGAAAGTTGAAGATTCTGAGGACAGATGGTGATGGAGAGTATGTGTCGAAAGAGTTCGATACATTATGTGAAAAAGAAGGGATTGTGCATGAGGTGGTGCCACCCTATACACCACAGCAAAATGGAGTTACAGAACGAAAGAACAGAACCATCATGAATATGGTGAGAAGTATGTTGAATGGAAAACATCTACCCAAAGAATTATGGGGAGAACCGGTTTCGACAACAACATATATTTTGAATAGATGTCCGACGAAGAAGCTTGAAAGAATCACACCAGAAGAATGTTGGTTTGGTGTCAAGCCAAGCCTCAGTCACTTGAAAGTGTTTGGATCTATAGCATATAGACATGTGCCAGATCAGTTGAGAAGGAAACATGATGACAAGTCGAATTAGATGATCTTAATAGGATATCATTCGACTGGAGGTTACAAGCTGTTCGACCCAGTGAATAAGCAGGTAGTGATCAGCAGGGACATGATTATAGATGAGCTTAAAGAATGGGATTGGACAGTGAATGCCAAGAAGGATTCAGTGAGAATCTCTT
The DNA here is from genome assembly GCA_022829125.1 of Lathyrus tuberosus. NCBI lineage: Eukaryota > Viridiplantae > Streptophyta > Magnoliopsida > Fabales > Fabaceae > Lathyrus > Lathyrus tuberosus. The sequence continues at coordinate 1,400,015 of JALAZF010000537.1, forward strand.
GTGAAGAACCAGCCACTGAAGTCGAAAGAGAAGTTCGACAAGAACCAGTCGCAGATGAAGTAGGTTCAAGCAGACCTCGACGAACAAGAAACATGCCTCCAAGGTTGCAAGAATGTGTAATTACATCAGATGATGTAGTCAATGAAGAGGGTGAGCCGGTACATTATGTTTTCTACGCAGATGTCGAACCAGTCAATGCAGCTGAGGCATTGAAAGATTCGAAGTGGGTGAAAGCAATGAATGAAGAGTTAGAGTCCATCGAAGTCAACAACACATGGTCACTTGTCGAATTTCCTCAAGGCAAGAAGGCAATTGATGTGAAGTGGGTTTACAAGGTAAAGGTGAATCCTAGAGGAGAAGTAACTCGAAACAAGGCGAGACTTGTGGCGAAAGGATTTCTTCAGAAGGAAGGAATCGACTTCGATGAAGTGTTCACACCTGTTGCTAGGATCGAAACAATCAGGTTGGTTGTTGGTCTAGCAAATATGAACAATTGGCACACATTTCAGATGGACGTGAAGTGTGCGTTCCTTAATGGCCCCTTAGATGAAGAAGTTTATGTCGCACAACCAGCTGGGTATGTGAAACGAGGCGAAGAAGGAAAAGTGTACAGGCTGCATAAAGCCCTGTATGGACTTAAGCAAGCTCCAAGAGCTTGGAATAAGAAAATCGACGGCTTCTTAAGGGAGAAGGAATTTGTGAAGTGTACGACTGAGCATGGAGTGTATGTAAAGAGAAGCAATAATGAATTGCTTATACTATGCCTTTATGTAGATGATTTGTTGATAGCAGGTAGTTGTAAGAAGGAGATCGAAGATTTCAAACATGACCTAAGTGAGGAGTTTAAAATGTCAGACTTGGGAAATCTCTCATATTTCCTTGGTATAGAATTCTACAAGACTAGTAGAGGTTTGATGATGCACCAAAGAAGATATGCAGGCGAAATACTCAAGAGATTTGAGATGCAAGATTGCAACTCAACTTCGACTTCAGCTGAGACCAGACTACAACTGTCGAAGGATCCAGACGAAGATGGTGTCGACCCAACCCAATATAGAAGACTTACTGGGTCACTTAGATACCTTTGTCACACAAGGCCTGACTTAGCATACAGTGTGGGTATGGTAAGTAGATTCATGCAGAAGCCAAAGGTATCACACCTAACAGCGACGAAGAGGATACTGAGGTATCTGAAGGGGACTCTCGACTATGGCAGTTTGTTTCCTGCAGCTGATGAAGGGAAAGAATGCAAGTTAGTAGAATACACTGACTCTAGTTGGTGTAGTGATGCTGAGGATAGAAAATCCACAGCTGGATACGTGTTTATGTTAGGTGGTGCACCAGTTGCTTGGAGTTCGAGAAAGGAACCAGTAGTAGCATTGTTATCATGCGAATCAGAATACATAGCTTCTTCTCTTTGTGCATGTCAAGCAACTTGGATGGTGAACTTGGTCGAAGAGATTACAGGGAAGAATCATGGAGCAATTACCATGAAGATCGACAATATGTCAGCTATCAACTTGGCGAAGAATTCAATAGCTTACGGTCGAAGCAAGCACATCGAAATGAGGTTTCATTATCTTCGAGAGCAGGTAGCAGAAGGGAAGATGAAGTTGGAACACTGCAGAACTGAGAATTAGATTGCAGATATCATGACGAAGGGAGTGCAGGTCGAAGCCTTCAGAAGACTAAGAGCCATGATGAATGTAGATAGTTTAGACACAATGAATTAGGTGGTGTGTTAAATGTAATTCATAGTGTGTCGAAGTCGAAGCATTCATAGCTTAGTGTCGTGTCGAATTGATTAGGTTGCTTCGACAGAATCATGTTAGATTTGATTTGATTGGATTCAGATTTGTTTATATTAGATTTGATATTTTGGGCTTTTAATTTTGGGCATTTGCAAATCTATATCTATAAATAGGAAGTATCCTTGCATTGTAATTATATGATTGTATTGTATTCACAGTTGCAGATTTAACAGTGAAAGTGCAATATATTCAGAAATCCCACAGTTCGTTTGTTCTTCTCTCTTCTCTCCAAATATTTCTCTTCTCTCTCTTCTCTTTCTTGCTGTTAGTTTGTTCTTTTTCTTTCTTTGTTCTTCATTGTCATTATGTATTGTAGTGGGTTTGTGTACAATCTTGAGATCAAGATTGAAGTGGAATTCATCATAGGGTGTGGTGAATTTCCAACAAGCATGAAGAGAAAAACACTCAAAATAAAACAAAGTTATTAGAAATTACAATTTAAAAACTTATATAACAACGGTTCGGTTCGGATCAATTTGAGATTGGTTAATTGCTTAATGGTTCGGTTCTAGAACCATTAATAATATATAAGTTCGGTTCACTAACCATTAGTAATGGTTCGATTATTTTAACTCCAGTTCATTTTGGTTCGGCGGTTCGGTTCGGTTCAATGGTTTTTTTTAACAGTCCTAATGGTTTGTGTAGCACTAGCAGTTGTAGTTGCAGCATAATCTTCATTAGGTTTCATGGTACTTTGATGAGTTTGTGTTTCCTTCACATTGTTGAATGGTTTAGATGAATCAATTTGTTTATGTTGGCTTCTGAGGTTTATTTCTTTGGAATTCTTCAACTGAATTTGTTCAGTCAAGGAATTAGCCGAGTGCTGGCTGTGGTTGTGGCTGTTAGTGCTCCCTCCATCATCTCAAAAACAAAGGCAAAAATATTAGACTATGATGTTTGGTTATAAGGTGACAAAAATTGATTTTGAATTAATTGATTTATAAAATTAATTTCTGTTTAAAGTTAAAATAATTTCTGTTTGGCTAGATTCTTATATCAAAAGTTATAAAATACTAACCTCAAATAAAATCAATATTAAATCAAAATATGAAACACATGCATCCTACTAACATATTACAAAAAAATACAGAATAATTAAAGTAAAGCACATTATCTCTATTTTTGATAAATATATTATGAAATTTCAAGTCGATAAATATTGTAAATAAATTTAAAGTTAATATCGATTTTGTCCTCTGTCATATAGGCGATTTTTGAAAAATCCCTATAAAAGAAAACAAAATTTTGCAACTTAAACTCAGATCCCCTCCCTCAAATGTCTAATGCTCTTACCACTTGATCATGTTACTTGTTTTGCATTTTTATCTCACTTAAATATATATATATATATATATATATATATATATATATATATATATATATATATATATATATATATATTGCATACTTAATTTGTTTGAATAGATAAAATATATTTTTAGAGAACATTATGTCAATATTTTAATTATTTATTATAATTATATTTTTCGTTTACATTATCAAATTGATTTAAAAACGTCCATGTTTTTTTTTTAATTATAAAAAAGTTTGTATGAGTTAAATTTGAGAGAATTACTAAAGTTGTAAAAAAATTCAAAAACTTAAAAGAATATTTATAGAAATACTCATCAACAAAATTTCACATTGAAAGGTACTTATACACCATTCTTAGCGACAAAATTTCACATTGAAAGGTACTAAAAAAAATATACTTATTAGAAGATATAGTAAATACATCAAATGGAAAAATTCAGCAGCCATTCATTTGAAAAAGTTATGTAACTGATTTTTCTAATTACTTTTAGAACTATATTGTCATTATTTCTAAATAAATACATACTAAAAAATTATAATTGTATATTAACTGCATATTAAAGATGTTTGAATGTAATATACAAATGGTTTAATGGTGATGCACTGGCAGTGTAAAAACATTTTACATTGTCATCCAATGAGAATATATTATTTTGCCATATCATACAAATATTTTAAATTTTACAGTATGACTTGGCGGGATGCATCGTCGTCATTGGTTGACAGTGTAAAATTAATTTACACTATCAGTGTATAATCCTTTTTATCATATACAAATAGATTAAATTTTGTTGCGGATGTAAAGTATTTTTGCTGTTACATCATGAAATTAGGAATAATTTTCTTTATGAGTTTTTTTTTTTTCCGGGTGTTTTTGTAGGCATAAAATGAATTAATAACAGTTTTTTTTGTGTGTGTGTGTGTATATATTATAAAAACATTGCAAGCGTTCCTAGCAAGCGTTCAGAAGCGGATTGCTCTAAGGTGGAGGTTGTTGTATCTCCAGCAGGAAGTTCGTGGACAAAGATGTTATTATCTCCACAGAGTCCTGGTATCTACTTTCCTCAGTTGGTCAGAAAGTATATTCTCAACGACAACGGCTTGATCTAATCCCCAACAGGGTGAGGGTAAAGTTATTTCCCTAGTAGCAGATTAAGCTCACCAACATCCCCAAGCAGAGTCTGGTGGTGAGTGGTATCCCCAGCAGGTCTTAAGTCCAATCGTTTTTGGCAGACGTCAAATCCAAGTTCTGAAACAGTTGGTCAGCCTCAGCGGATGAGTTTCCATCTTCAGTATTCATCTCCCTCCCCAGCTGAATGGGTATCCTCTCGGAGTTTCGTCCATCTCCAGCAGAGTTGTTGATCCTGACATTCCCCAACAGAGTGGGTATTCTCTCGGAGTTTCGTCCATCTCCGACAGAATTGGTGGTATTGTTTCTTCCAAGCAGGGTGAAGTATACCTCATCAGGGTCTCTTGGTTAGGAATGACATGTCAGTTTACCATACCCAGGAGCTGCCTTTGTCCTTAGCGTTTATTTCGCTAGGGCGCCCTTTTTGCATTGCATAAGCATCTTTTGCACGGCATCCTCCCAAATGCGTAGCATTCCATTTCGTATGGAGCATTACGGCAAAATCCAAACATATGCATTTGAAGCATAAGCCAAGTTTGGTATTTTGTTACAGGATTTCTTTTACCAGCAGAAGAGGATACGATTCAAGGGATGTTGTTTAACATCGCAGTCGCATCTGAAGATTTCTTATTGCACTTCCCCCGCAGAGGTTGACGTTCAGGTCTCTCTCATGTGAAGTCGTGTTGAATATTTCTTATTGTACTTCCCCCGCAGAGGTTGACGTTCAGGTCTCTCTCATGTGAAGTCATGTTGAAGATTTCTTATTGTACTTCCCCCGCAGAGGTTGACGTTCAGGTCTCTCTCATGTGAAGTCATGTTGAAGATTTCTTATTGTACTTCCCCCGTAGAGGTTGACGTTCAGGTCTCTCTCATGTGAAGTCATGTTGAAGATTTCTTATTGTACTTCCCCCGCAGAGGTTGATGTTCAGGTCTCTCTCATGTGAAGTCATGTTGAAGATTTCTTATTGTACTTCCCCAGTAGAGGTTGACGTTCAGGTCTCTCTCATGTAAAGTCATGTTGAAGATTTCTTATTGTACTTTCCCCGCAGAGGTTGACGTTCAGGTCTCTCTCATGTGAAGTCATGTTGAATATTTCTTATTGTACTTCCCCCGCAGAGGTTGATGTTCAGGTCTCTCTCATGTGAAGTCATGTTGAAGATTTCTTATTGTACTTCCCCCGCAGAGGTTGACGTTCAGGTCTCTCTCATGTGAAGTCATGTTGAAGATTTCTTATTGTACTTCCCCCGCAGAGGTTGATGTTCAGGTCTCTCTCATGTGAAGTCATGTTGAAGATTTTCTTCGCCAATTCCCTCTATCAGCAGGAATGGTGTTCTTTATGCAAATTTCAGGTTTCTTTTGGTATTCAATCTCCATGAATCCTTTGAATGCATGACAGTCGTTGCCATCATACCTTCAAGACCAAGTTGATTGAACAGGGGCAGCTGTAGCACCTCAAAATTTGCCTTTTTTGTTTATATACTAATTGGCTTTTGTTTCTTTTCATTTCTTGCATTTGCATTGTGCATAGCATTGGTTCTTAGCATGGGATCAAGGTACTTGGTCCATATTCTCAAGTCTCAAGCTTCAAGGTGGCTCATGGGGCTCATCATATCTTCATAAGGTCAAGCATGGCAAAGGATTTCAAGTAGATCTTTCCCTCCTGACCAGAGGGACCAGTTAGGGTTTTGACTCAAAGGACTTCTTGAAGGGGCTTTGTGGATTCAAACATGTTCTTATGGTATTCCATATGCTCACAAGTGTTCATGGATGAGGGTTTGGTTGATGGTTTATGGTGAAGAATGTTCAGTGGATCAGTTGCTTGTGAAGTAAGCAAAAGTCAACTGCAAGGGAGAAAGTCAACTGTGGAATTTTGAGGTTCTTTTCATGGTTTTAAAGGTCTCACATCCTCATATGGTCTTCAAGGGTTAATTTTCATGCCATGTATCAAGAATCAAGGGTTTGTACAAAAGTTACTAAATTTGGAAAGTGACCTATAATGAGAAGTTTCCATTTTTGGCAAGTTTTTCACTACATTCAACTTGATTTTCCATCATCAAGAAAGCTTCAAATGAATTTTCCTCCAACATGAAAGTTGAAGATCTTTCTCTCCCATTTCCAAAAAGTACTAGATGGTTCTCATAGCATTTGTGAAGCTCAAGTTATGATCAAAAGAAGGCAAGGAGTTTTTAAGGGTTTTCTCATGTACCAATTTTTACACCATTTGCATTTTGATTCAAAAAGACTTGTAATGGTTTCTATTGCTTCAAGTCATGTTATACTATTAGAGTACAAGTCATGGGGATCATTTTTTACCTTTGTTTCATGCCAAACCGTGCCATATTCATGGTGTATTTATCAAGTGACCAATTTGCATAATGGATCAAATTTCATTATCCAAGCATGCACAAGGCCCAAATTCATTTGAAAAGTGATCAGCAAGGGAAGTGTGTGTGATACATGGAGAAAAGCATGAATGTGCACGAGTGAATGGGTGGATTCATCACATCTTACCAATTTGCAAAACCTTCCCAAAGTCACTAATCAAGGAATTAACAAGACCTTAATCATAATCAGGGGAATAACCAAGTGTATATAAGCTAACTCATGCGTCCAAAATTAGGTCATGCACTCATTTTGGTTCAGAATTCCATTTTTCATCTCTCACATTTCTCTCTTCGAATCTCTCATTCCTTGAGGGATTTTGAAAATCTCTTGGCATATTCTTGATCAGTGAGTTGAAAGAAGTGTGAATCCACCATTGTTTCAAGCTTTAAGCAAGGATTTCATCAAGTACATCTCAAGAGGGATCAAGTTCAAAGTCTTAGATCTAGCCAGATTCAAGCCTCTATTTGCATTTATTTTGCAAATAGAGCTCAAAAGAGGAAGATCTGCAACTTTTGGAAGGCGTTCTTGTGGTATTTCACGCTCTACAGATCTCAGGTAAGCTCACTTTTCATGGTCGTGTAATTGGAATTTTAAGTGTGCATGATGATCTATGAAGTTCACTGAGCATGATGATCTATTTTGTTTTGAATTTGGACGTGTATCATGGATGAATTTTGAGATTTAAGTTTTGGATCTAAACTTTCTTTTGTTCGATTTGCTTTATGTGTTGATCTTTTGGTGAAATGAGTTTGGTATTCTTAATCCTTGTTGATCTATGGTTCGAATGGTATACTCATATGTGATTTCTGGAGATTTTGTGGTTGGTGTTCACCGGAGAAGGTGACCGGAGCTAGGGCTCCGGCACCTGGTTTGGATTCAGTTCGGCGAAGGTTTTAGAGGTAGGAGATGCAATCCTACCGTTGATTTGTTTGATCCAATGGTCTTCATGTTTCCACGTTTTATTAATTCTGATTTTATTTTATTGGTTGTGTGTTTGTTACTCCATGATAGCTACCATGTGCCACTCAATCTAAGCCACGCATCTTGCTTACTATTTAATTTGTTGACTGATTTGCATGCGTAGGATTAATCATGTGGTTTAAATTTTGCCAGCACATTAAAATGGCATGTGCTTGTCACATGGTTTTATTTTAATTCTTGAGTGATTTGGTGTGCGCGTGTGTTCATTGGTTATGGTGTGCCTTGTGATCTGAGCCTAGATCTTAATTACCTTGTGATTGTGTTGACTGATGGTGTGCGTTGGATTAATTGTATGGTCATGATTGAGTCTGATGGTTGACTGAAAACCATATGTTCCATGTTTGACTGCGCTTTTGGACCTTTGCCTTGGACTTGCTTTCTGAACCCCCTCTCTGAGCCCATTCCCATTTTCAATGTGTTTTGTTTTGCTGTTTGCACCCTCCTAGTTTATTTCTTTCTTTTTTATTTTCATTAATTGTTGCATTTCTTTTTTTTTTTTAATTTTTAAAATTAGTAGAATGCATATAAAAATCCCCAAAAAATTCATGAAGCATATTTAGGGTTTTATAAAAAAATTTCAAATTTTATTTTCCATTTTTATTTTATTTTTGGCATCTGAATTAATTGTGTGATTTTTTTTTTCTTTGTGAATTGTTTCATATATGCACACTTCAACTTGCTGATTTTGTTTCTCATCATCTACAAAACATTTTGAGTTCATTATTTTTGCATTATTTCATCAACATATTGAAGTGCATAAAAACATTTTTGTTTCATTTTTAAAACTTTTTCATATTGCATTTTAGTCACTCTCTTTTGCATATTGATTCATGGTTCCTATGTGACTTTGCATGATTGATTGAAGGACTTATCTTGTGAATTTTTGCATGAATTTTTAATATGATGTTTGCTTCTGGTTGAAGTGTTTTGAGAATTAATTTGGTAATTTCTGAAGATGTTTTTCTAATTGTTTGATTGCTCTTTGTTTGAGGTCTCTTTTATGCACATCTTTGGATCATGTTTGGTTACTTGTTTGAGAAGGCACTTGTACTATTGTTTGGGATTGTTTCTTTGACTTCATGAACCATGTTTAAATCATTATAAGTCATTTGATTACAATTATAGGTCATTGGTATGAGGTTGTTGCATATTTTGTGCACATGTTCAATGTTTGATTTACATGCCTCTTTTGACTTATCTTTTCACTTCTTCTCATCTATGCCTCTTCTTGACTTGTGTTTGGTTTGTGTATGCCATGCCATATCTATTCTTTGCATCTCATTTGATGTATGTTGTAACACCCCAATTCCCATCGCGAATAAATAACACATAATAAAAATCAGAGTAACTAAAAATTTATTTTTCCGACAGAAACAGGGATGCCACATTTAAAGAAATAAAATACAATCCCTGCTCAACATTTTTGATACATAACACAAAGAGAAACTTTTCCTCACAAAAGGATGGTCAATTATGGAATAAAGCGGAAAGATCCATAACCGACTTGTTTTACAAATAAATGGTTTTAGAACATCAAAATATAAATACAAAATAATATTTAATATATTCAACAAAAATATACATATAATAAACGTTCCCCGACTCCCGTGCTACGTATCAGAGCAGACACCAAGACCGACAACGGAACGGAGGACTAATCTTCACAAAATCCTCCACGCCTCTAAAGCTGACAATCTGCACTATGCCATAAAAAGCATATTCCAGCAGAAGGGTGAGAAATAACAACTATAACAAGATTGCATAATAATATGCCACAACACAGATAATTCACATATGTAATATTTCTCACCGCATACATCACATACTAACACATATAGCATGGCACCAATACATAATATATCACACATAATAAATCGAATCATGATTTTCCACACATAACACATCCCTTCACAATTCACACCACAATTCATCCCAACTCACTCATATACATCACAATGTATATATCTATACGAAACCAAACATATAATCATGCATATTCCATTAATTCCATACTTCCACAAACCATACTTTTCCATAATCATTCATCAATGCAAATATACAAAAGATGATCAATGCATACCATAGAGATCGACCAACGACTCTATATAGATGCAAATGCGGTACCGACTCAATTGGTGATACATTAGTCCCCCAGGAACTCTTGGAATCATCGCTCGTTACATAGAGTAACTCCCCGTCGGGCCTACGATGTTCCCCGTCGCTATAAACCACTATTTCAGGGCGAACGACGTTTATGGATTGCTTTCTACCACTATTTCAGGGCGCACAATCCGATTGCTTTCTACCAGTATTTCATGGCGCACAATCGTCTATAACCACCGCTTTCAGTCCTCAGGCAACGCCTCATATCTTCGAGGCACACGGTGTTATAGAAAATTCCCTCTAGAATCATTCCGTCACTCAGGACGTCACAACAATGCATATCATGATGCTTGGCATACAAATTACTCATGACATTCACATTGCACCCACATACACATCCATAATCATGCATAAATCAACAATTACCACGTATCGCATTTTCTTGCCATAAGGCCACAAATCATCATCACAACAATATCACGTGCATATTCATTTCACAACATGTCACCACATGCATTTTCATTACAAACCACAAACCACAACAATTATGCAATCACAATCACTTCCACAAGGAATTCACATATCAAATGCTACTCACAACACATCATTATCGCACATTGAAATCAAAACCCAAAACACACATTTATTCCTCCATAACACCACAAACCATCATCACCAATACTTATCATATATATTCAGATCAACACAATTATTGTCATAAAGCCACAAACCATCAACAAAGTATTCCACAACAACCAATTATCATCAAAGAATCATCACACAAGTCATACAATCACTTACCAAAGCATAACCCACAATATTGAAAAATAACACCAAAGTCCATAATTCGTTTTCTCGGAAAAGTCGGCCAAAAATAATATTTTTCATCATCACTAAAAAGTACTCCTAAAGACCTTCGATTCGATATAAAGAACTCTTAAATCCGATAAACGACGAATAAGTTACGAATATTTCCAAATAACGCAAAACATAAACCGGACGCCCGACACTACGAAACGGTTCGTAAAAACTGTACCGATTGGGAAGGATTCAGACCTCAAAACTATTTTTCCTAGAAAAAACATCTCGTTAGCTTCCCAACGCTTCGAACGGGGGTTAAAACCGACTTACGGTTCAAGAGATATGAATTTCCGAAGTTTTTCCAAAACAGAATTTTTCACCTACAGCACGCGTCCGTACGACTGCGCACAAAACTAGAAATTCTGCTACATTCTGGTACAGCCGCGTAATCGCCCGAAACCCGACCGATTCAATTACTTTCTTCCGAATAAATACATGGTAATATCACATAAATACACACCAACATATTAGGATCAAGAAAAACCCGATTCCACGACTTTTATTTTTCACCAAAATCTCAAAATCTCAAAACTCAAAAATGTCAAAACTCACAATATCAACCGATTTCAACCAAACGAGTTTCTATAATCTCGTCCTAACCTCATACGACTAATCTACGCAATTTATTTCGAAATTCATCCGTGAAAACATCGATTTCTATCGATTTGATCCCAATTTATCAAAAGAGAAAACATTGTAAAACAACCAAAACATTCACAACAAACAACACATATACATACACAAACAAGATATAATTGAAACTTCTCACCCTTACCCGATTATTCGCGCTTGAAACGGAGATTTCCTCGATTTTCCTCTTTTTCCTCTTCTCTCTTTTTCCTTCTCTTCTCTTTCTCTTCTTCCCACTTTCTTTCTTTTCTTTTCCTTTCTCTCTCTTTTCTCTCTATTTCTCTTTTTATATAAAATATCTAACTTTTCTAAAATATCTAACCTCTCAAAATGACCATTTTACCCCTCAGCTCAAATATCTCCCAAACGCTCTCAAAATGCGATAAAACTTAAACAGCGATAAAATATATTTCGGGAAATAAAAGTTGAAAAGAAATTATAATTTATTGCAAATATTTTACCTATCAGAGAAATTAACTAATTAACTCAATTAGCAGGTAAAATACAATAAATTCACACATATCACAAAATTCACATAACTGAAATAAATAAATATAATTAAACAAATCGGGGCGTTACAACTCTCCCCCACTTAGACATTTTCGTCCTCGAAAATATACTGAGACGAACAACTCCGGACACGACTCTCGCATCCGACTAACAAACTAACAGGCCAACCAAAGGCACACCACGAATAACACCACAGACAAACACCTTGCTAACCACAAATACAATAACGACACAACAACGACAAGATGCAAAGCCCATACAATGCACTTGACGACCAACTCACAACCCAAAGAATACACAAAACACAACTCACAGGTTCACTCTTGAACCCAAAACACAACAGGATCGTTACCCGCACCTTAGGTAACACTCCCCCAATTCCCAATCATAGGAATTAGCTACACACACTCGAACCATCACCATGGAAACGAGGCAACAACACAAACAAGAACATAAAATTCCACGACACCACAAGGTCTCAACAACATCAACAAAACCAGAACACCAACATCCTTGTCACACAACCATACTACAACAATGCTACGATTCACCAATCGAACATATAACCAAAACACCCGACTACATATTCGTACCTGATTAATATTGAAACCTTCCACTTATCACTTCTATTATAGAACATCCCATGGTCTCATCATTCCTACCGTTTCCCACTGTTCAACCTTTGAACTCTATCAAGTCACACACGCATAAACGAAATGTGCCACATCAGGCTTCCGATGCGCACTCTGATTACTCGTAACCATCAAAACTATCAATTTCACGTCCAAAGTCTAGCTCTTTTTCATATTCACCAAAAATCATTGTTCGCCTTTAATATACCCAACCTCACACTTGACTATGTTTTCTCACACACCAGACACAAGTCTCTGATTTGCTCAAATAATTCTCATCCATCCGAACAGACATGCATAACAACTTTCGACTTAACTCATCCGGCACAACCTCGGCTTTTCCCAAAGAATAATCCAAGCCAAATTCATAACTCATCACAAATTCTAGCCATCCTCATTGTCTCATACTCTATTCCTTCAAACCAACCAAGTACTCTAAACTCTTGTGGTTACCAAACACTTCGAGTCAAGAACCATAAAAATAATACCTCCAAATTTTCCAACACAATACAACCGCAACCAATTCCAAATCCTGAATAGTATAGATCCTTCTATGAATCCTCAAAGGTCGTAAAGTATAAGCCACAAATTTACTTTCTTGCACTAACACACTGCCTAAACTTATCAAAACACATCCTCATACCTCACAAACGGTTGAACAGGATCACACAGACTCAAAACTGCAGCCGTAGACAAATTCTACTTCAGCTTTCTGAAACTTTCCTCACAATGAACATCCAAAACAAACGACTCATCCTTTGCAAGCCAACTGAAATAACAGAAGTACAAACTTAGTAAAGTCTTCCATACCCTACCGTAACAACCAACTGAGCCCAAAAGTTTCTACTCTCCTTAACCAACTTCGGAGCCTCTCATGAAGAACTACATCTACTTCCGATGGATCCGTAAAAATACCATCACCAGAAATAACATATCCAAGAAAACTAACCTTTTCAACCAAAATTCTCACTTGAATAACTTAGCATAAAACTTCGTCTCTTTCCAACACTTGTGATTCAAATCTCAAACACTCTACCGGTTCTTCTTCTGAGTTTATAACAGATTCGAATATCCTCAATCAAAACCAATACGAACTTATCCAAATAAATATGAAAGATACGATTCCTCTACTCCACAAACATTACAGACGCATTACTATCACCGAACAACATCACCGTACTTCGTAATGTCCAACCCAATTCCAAAAGATATAAATTCTTAAAGCTTTTGCAAAACCTTGCACTGGGTAACTGGCTCCTCACACACAAGCTTAACCGAGTAATTAACAGCCTATTCCGATGATAACAACATAACCAGTCACATCAAATCGATCAAAGTCTTAACTCACACAATTCACCACTCTTATCAAACATTCCAAACAATTGCAAGTTCACTCAAACTCAGTCAAACCATTCCAATTATCTATTCCCGAAAGTGAACACTTATTCTCAATCGTCACCTTATCCGCTGTTAGTAATCCATACACAATTTCTCCTCTTAACAATCCAAACTCTATAAATCCCAACATGTAGCAACAATCAACCAAAAAGAACTCTTAAATAATACATCCACACTTAAGGTTTTCTCAAAATTTCCATTAATGCTCTAAAATTCCAAAAACTCCAAACCTCTTCGGAACTCTAAGTTTGGCTTTCCATAGTCTCAATACCATTATACACATCATGCTTGTTATTTCGGTCAATCATCCTTCCTTTTTGTTGCTAACAACACTGAAGCTCTCCAAGACGACACACTTGGCCTCACAATTCTCCTTTCCAGTAAATCTTCCAACTGCTCTATCAGTCTGGGTACCTCTAACGCTAACATCCAATATTCCATCTGGGAATACGTCTTAAAATCACGCACAACCGGTAGCTCATCACTGTGTCCTCCCTGCCAATTTCTAGAAAACTATCATCACAAACATAACAACATCTTAGTTTCACTTCCTAAAAGTTCTCCTGCTTACTTAGCAGATCCAAACCTGAAATCCTTACCTTTGTCCAATTTGAGTTCACACTTTTCTCTCTGAGAACAACCATTAACGATGCCCAATCATTCTCTCTCAAAACTTCCCAACTGGACCAACATACCAAAACCTCTAATCCATTTCATCTTCCGATATTAGCATCTTCATCGACTCATCAAAACAATCTGTAATCGTTTCCTTAAATTCCAAACACTCATTTCACACGCTATCAAAGCCGGAAAGACACGTCTATTCCATCCAACATAATTTCCGTCTGCTATCAACAAGAGATTAAGGGTGATCAGTTCCTCAATTTGTCAATAGACAGCCGACAATCACGATGGGGCATAAACCGTCTTTACCAAACTATAATAACATTTCTTACATCCTGTACACAAAACTACCTAAGGCACAAATCCTTAGTTGACATAAACCTTACCTCCGCATCCCCTTCGGAACTGAGAACAACATTGTCCGAACAACACTTACAATCTTGCAATTCACAATACACTGAGCCAACGCTCCACACCTGAAGCAACATGGAGAAGTACCAACTTCTCCCCCACTTATCTCAAACTCAATCCTGAAAACAAAGGATTAGAAAACCCAGAAAGTACTGACAGTGTTCCACACACCTATCACGTACTAAGAGATAAACAACAACGACAGTATTCAACTGTCACACCAACTGACTCAATAGCTTGGCCGGACGGACCGACCTGCTCTGATACCACTTATGTAACACCCCAATTCCCATCGCGAATAAATAACACATAATAAAAATCAGAGTAACTAAAAATTTATTTTTCCGACAGAAACAGGGATGCCACATTTAAAGAAATAAAATACAATCCCTGCTCAACATTTTTGATACATAACACAAAGAGAAACTTTTCCTCACAAAAGGATGGTCAATTATGGAATAAAGCGGAAAGATCCATAACCGACTTGTTTTACAAATAAATGGTTTTAGAACATCAAAATATAAATACAAAATAATATTTAATATATTCAACAAAAATATACATATAATAAACGTTCCCCGACTCCCGTGCTACGTATCAGAGCAGACACCAAGACCGACAACGGAACGGAGGACTAATCTTCACAAAATCCTCCACGCCTCTAAAGCTGACAATCTGCACTATGCCATAAAAAGCATATTCCAGCAGAAGGGTGAGAAATAACAACTATAACAAGATTGCATAATAATATGCCACAACACAGATAATTCACATATGTAATATTTCTCACCGCATACATCACATACTAACACATATAGCATGGCACCAATACATAATATATCACACATAATAAATCGAATCATGATTTTCCACACATAACACATCCCTTCACAATTCACACCACAATTCATCCCAACTCACTCATATACATCACAATGTATATATCTATACGAAACCAAACATATAATCATGCATATTCCATTAATTCCATACTTCCACAAACCATACTTTTCCATAATCATTCATCAATGCAAATATACAAAAGATGATCAATGCATACCATAGAGATCGACCAACGACTCTATATAGATGCAAATGCGGTACCGACTCAATTGGTGATACATTAGTCCCCCAGGAACTCTTGGAATCATCGCTCGTTACATAGAGTAACTCCCCGTCGGGCCTACGATGTTCCCCGTCGCTATAAACCACTATTTCAGGGCGAACGACGTTTATGGATTGCTTTCTACCACTATTTCAGGGCGCACAATCCGATTGCTTTCTACCAGTATTTCATGGCGCACAATCGTCTATAACCACCGCTTTCAGTCCTCAGGCAACGCCTCATATCTTCGAGGCACACGGTGTTATAGAAAATTCCCTCTAGAATCATTCCGTCACTCAGGACGTCACAACAATGCATATCATGATGCTTGGCATACAAATTACTCATGACATTCACATTGCACCCACATACACATCCATAATCATGCATAAATCAACAATTACCACGTATCGCATTTTCTTGCCATAAGGCCACAAATCATCATCACAACAATATCACGTGCATATTCATTTCACAACATGTCACCACATGCATTTTCATTACAAACCACAAACCACAACAATTATGCAATCACAATCACTTCCACAAGGAATTCACATATCAAATGCTACTCACAACACATCATTATCGCACATTGAAATCAAAACCCAAAACACACATTTATTCCTCCATAACACCACAAACCATCATCACCAATACTTATCATATATATTCAGATCAACACAATTATTGTCATAAAGCCACAAACCATCAACAAAGTATTCCACAACAACCAATTATCATCAAAGAATCATCACACAAGTCATACAATCACTTACCAAAGCATAACCCACAATATTGAAAAATAACACCAAAGTCCATAATTCGTTTTCTCGGAAAAGTCGGCCAAAAATAATATTTTTCATCATCACTAAAAAGTACTCCTAAAGACCTTCGATTCGATATAAAGAACTCTTAAATCCGATAAACGACGAATAAGTTACGAATATTTCCAAATAACGCAAAACATAAACCGGACGCCCGACACTACGAAACGGTTCGTAAAAACTGTACCGATTGGGAAGGATTCAGACCTCAAAACTATTTTTCCTAGAAAAAACATCTCGTTAGCTTCCCAACGCTTCGAACGGGGGTTAAAACCGACTTACGGTTCAAGAGATATGAATTTCCGAAGTTTTTCCAAAACAGAATTTTTCACCTACAGCACGCGTCCGTACGACTGCGCACAAAACTAGAAATTCTGCTACATTCTGGTACAGCCGCGTAATCGCCCGAAACCCGACCGATTCAATTACTTTCTTCCGAATAAATACATGGTAATATCACATAAATACACACCAACATATTAGGATCAAGAAAAACCCGATTCCACGACTTTTATTTTTCACCAAAATCTCAAAATCTCAAAACTCAAAAATGTCAAAACTCACAATATCAACCGATTTCAACCAAACGAGTTTCTATAATCTCGTCCTAACCTCATACGACTAATCTACGCAATTTATTTCGAAATTCATCCGTGAAAACATCTATTTCTATCGATTTGATCCCAATTTATCAAAAGAGAAAACATTGTAAAACAACCAAAACATTCACAACAAACAACACATATACATACACAAACAAGATATAATTGAAACTTCTCACCCTTACCCGATTATTCGCGCTTGAAACGGAGATTTCCTCGATTTTCCTCTTTTTCCTCTTCTCTCTTTTTCCTTCTCTTCTCTTTCTCTTCTTCCCACTTTCTTTCTTTTCTTTTCCTTTCTCTCTCTTTTCTCTCTATTTCTCTTTTTATATAAAATATCTAACTTTTCTAAAATATCTAACCTCTCAAAATGACCATTTTACCCCTCAGCTCAAATATCTCCCAAACGCTCTCAAAATGCGATAAAACTTAAACAGCGATAAAATATATTTCGGGAAATAAAAGTTGAAAAGAAATTATAATTTATTGCAAATATTTTACCTATCAGAGAAATTAACTAATTAACTCAATTAGCAGGTAAAATACAATAAATTCACACATATCACAAAATTCACATAACTGAAATAAATAAATATAATTAAACAAATCGGGGCGTTACAACTCTCCCCCACTTAGACATTTTCGTCCTCGAAAATATACTGAGACGAACAACTCCGGACACGACTCTCGCATCCGACTAACAAACTAACAGGCCAACCAAAGGCACACCACGAATAACACCACAGACAAACACCTTGCTAACCACAAATACAATAACGACACAACAACGACAAGATGCAAAGCCCATACAATGCACTTGACGACCAACTCACAACCCAAAGAATACACAAAACACAACTCACAGGTTCACTCTTGAACCCAAAACACAACAGGATCGTTACCCGCACCTTAGGTAACACTCCCCCAATTCCCAATCATAGGAATTAGCTACACACACTCGAACCATCACCATGGAAACGAGGCAACAACACAAACAAGAACATAAAATTCCACGACACCACAAGGTCTCAACAACATCAACAAAACCAGAACACCAACATCCTTGTCACACAACCATACTACAACAATGCTACGATTCACCAATCGAACATATAACCAAAACACCCGACTACATATTCGTACCTGATTAATATTGAAACCTTCCACTTATCACTTCTATTATAGAACATCCCATGGTCTCATCATTCCTACCGTTTCCCACTGTTCAACCTTTGAACTCTATCAAGTCACACACGCATAAACGAAATGTGCCACATCAGGCTTCCGATGCGCACTCTGATTACTCGTAACCATCAAAACTATCAATTTCACGTCCAAAGTCTAGCTCTTTTTCATATTCACCAAAAATCATTGTTCGCCTTTAATATACCCAACCTCACACTTGACTATGTTTTCTCACACACCAGACACAAGTCTCTGATTTGCTCAAATAATTCTCATCCATCCGAACAGACATGCATAACAACTTTCGACTTAACTCATCCGGCACAACCTCGGCTTTTCCCAAAGAATAATCCAAGCCAAATTCATAACTCATCACAAATTCTAGCCATCCTCATTGTCTCATACTCTATTCCTTCAAACCAACCAAGTACTCTAAACTCTTGTGGTTACCAAACACTTCGAGTCAAGAACCATAAAAATAATACCTCCAAATTTTCCAACACAATACAACCGCAACCAATTCCAAATCCTGAATAGTATAGATCCTTCTATGAATCCTCAAAGGTCGTAAAGTATAAGCCACAAATTTACTTTCTTGCACTAACACACTGCCTAAACTTATCAAAACACATCCTCATACCTCACAAACGGTTGAACAGGATCACACAGACTCAAAACTGCAGCCGTAGACAAATTCTACTTCAGCTTTCTGAAACTTTCCTCACAATGAACATCCAAAACAAACGACTCATCCTTTGCAAGCCAACTGAAATAACAGAAGTACAAACTTAGTAAAGTCTTCCATACCCTACCGTAACAACCAACTGAGCCCAAAAGTTTCTACTCTCCTTAACCAACTTCGGAGCCTCTCATGAAGAACTACATCTACTTCCGATGGATCCGTAAAAATACCATCACCAGAAATAACATATCCAAGAAAACTAACCTTTTCAACCAAAATTCTCACTTGAATAACTTAGCATAAAACTTCGTCTCTTTCCAACACTTGTGATTCAAATCTCAAACACTCTACCGGTTCTTCTTCTGAGTTTATAACAGATTCGAATATCCTCAATCAAAACCAATACGAACTTATCCAAATAAATATGAAAGATACGATTCCTCTACTCCACAAACATTACAGACGCATTACTATCACCGAACAACATCACCGTACTTCGTAATGTCCAACCCAATTCCAAAAGATATAAATTCTTAAAGCTTTTGCAAAACCTTGCACTGGGTAACTGGCTCCTCACACACAAGCTTAACCGAGTAATTAACAGCCTATTCCGATGATAACAACATAACCAGTCACATCAAATCGATCAAAGTCTTAACTCACACAATTCACCACTCTTATCAAACATTCCAAACAATTGCAAGTTCACTCAAACTCAGTCAAACCATTCCAATTATCTATTCCCGAAAGTGAACACTTATTCTCAATCGTCACCTTATCCGCTGTTAGTAATCCATACACAATTTCTCCTCTTAACAATCCAAACTCTATAAATCCCAACATGTAGCAACAATCAACCAAAAAGAACTCTTAAATAATACATCCACACTTAAGGTTTTCTCAAAATTTCCATTAATGCTCTAAAATTCCAAAAACTCCAAACCTCTTCGGAACTCTAAGTTTGGCTTTCCATAGTCTCAATACCATTATACACATCATGCTTGTTATTTCGGTCAATCATCCTTCCTTTTTGTTGCTAACAACACTGAAGCTCTCCAAGACGACACACTTGGCCTCACAATTCTCCTTTCCAGTAAATCTTCCAACTGCTCTATCAGTCTGGGTACCTCTAACGCTAACATCCAATATTCCATCTGGGAATACGTCTTAAAATCACGCACAACCGGTAGCTCATCACTGTGTCCTCCCTGCCAATTTCTAGAAAACTATCATCACAAACATAACAACATCTTAGTTTCACTTCCTAAAAGTTCTCCTGCTTACTTAGCAGATCCAAACCTGAAATCCTTACCTTTGTCCAATTTGAGTTCACACTTTTCTCTCTGAGAACAACCATTAACGATGCCCAATCATTCTCTCTCAAAACTTCCCAACTGGACCAACATACCAAAACCTCTAATCCATTTCATCTTCCGATATTAGCATCTTCATCGACTCATCAAAACAATCTGTAATCGTTTCCTTAAATTCCAAACACTCATTTCACACGCTATCAAAGCCGGAAAGACACGTCTATTCCATCCAACATAATTTCCGTCTGCTATCAACAAGAGATTAAGGGTGATCAGTTCCTCAATTTGTCAATAGACAGCCGACAATCACGATGGGGCATAAACCGTCTTTACCAAACTATAATAACATTTCTTACATCCTGTACACAAAACTACCTAAGGCACAAATCCTTAGTTGACATAAACCTTACCTCCGCATCCCCTTCGGAACTGAGAACAACATTGTCCGAACAACACTTACAATCTTGCAATTCACAATACACTGAGCCAACGCTCCACACCTGAAGCAACATGGAGAAGTACCAACTTCTCCCCCACTTATCTCAAACTCAATCCTGAAAACAAAGGATTAGAAAACCCAGAAAGTACTGACAGTGTTCCACACACCTATCACGTACTAAGAGATAAACAACAACGACAGTATTCAACTGTCACACCAACTGACTCAATAGCTTGGCCGGACGGACCGACCTGCTCTGATACCACTTATGTAACACCCCAATTCCCATCGCGAATAAATAACACATAATAAAAATCAGAGTAACTAAAAATTTATTTTTCCGACAGAAACAGGGATGCCACATTTAAAGAAATAAAATACAATCCCTGCTCAACATTTTTGATACATAACACAAAGAGAAACTTTTCCTCACAAAAGGATGGTCAATTATGGAATAAAGCGGAAAGATCCATAACCGACTTGTTTTACAAATAAATGGTTTTAGAACATCAAAATATAAATACAAAATAATATTTAATATATTCAACAAAAATATACATATAATAAACGTTCCCCGACTCCCGTGCTACGTATCAGAGCAGACACCAAGACCGACAACGGAACGGAGGACTAATCTTCACAAAATCCTCCACGCCTCTAAAGCTGACAATCTGCACTATGCCATAAAAAGCATATTCCAGCAGAAGGGTGAGAAATAACAACTATAACAAGATTGCATAATAATATGCCACAACACAGATAATTCACATATGTAATATTTCTCACCGCATACATCACATACTAACACATATAGCATGGCACCAATACATAATATATCACACATAATAAATCGAATCATGATTTTCCACACATAACACATCCCTTCACAATTCACACCACAATTCATCCCAACTCACTCATATACATCACAATGTATATATCTATACGAAACCAAACATATAATCATGCATATTCCATTAATTCCATACTTCCACAAACCATACTTTTCCATAATCATTCATCAATGCAAATATACAAAAGATGATCAATGCATACCATAGAGATCGACCAACGACTCTATATAGATGCAAATGCGGTACCGACTCAATTGGTGATACATTAGTCCCCCAGGAACTCTTGGAATCATCGCTCGTTACATAGAGTAACTCCCCGTCGGGCCTACGATGTTCCCCGTCGCTATAAACCACTATTTCAGGGCGAACGACGTTTATGGATTGCTTTCTACCACTATTTCAGGGCGCACAATCCGATTGCTTTCTACCAGTATTTCATGGCGCACAATCGTCTATAACCACCGCTTTCAGTCCTCAGGCAACGCCTCATATCTTCGAGGCACACGGTGTTATAGAAAATTCCCTCTAGAATCATTCCGTCACTCAGGACGTCACAACAATGCATATCATGATGCTTGGCATACAAATTACTCATGACATTCACATTGCACCCACATACACATCCATAATCATGCATAAATCAACAATTACCACGTATCGCATTTTCTTGCCATAAGGCCACAAATCATCATCACAACAATATCACGTGCATATTCATTTCACAACATGTCACCACATGCATTTTCATTACAAACCACAAACCACAACAATTATGCAATCACAATCACTTCCACAAGGAATTCACATATCAAATGCTACTCACAACACATCATTATCGCACATTGAAATCAAAACCCAAAACACACATTTATTCCTCCATAACACCACAAACCATCATCACCAATACTTATCATATATATTCAGATCAACACAATTATTGTCATAAAGCCACAAACCATCAACAAAGTATTCCACAACAACCAATTATCATCAAAGAATCATCACACAAGTCATACAATCACTTACCAAAGCATAACCCACAATATTGAAAAATAACACCAAAGTCCATAATTCGTTTTCTCGGAAAAGTCGGCCAAAAATAATATTTTTCATCATCACTAAAAAGTACTCCTAAAGACCTTCGATTCGATATAAAGAACTCTTAAATCCGATAAACGACGAATAAGTTACGAATATTTCCAAATAACGCAAAACATAAACCGGACGCCCGACACTACGAAACGGTTCGTAAAAACTGTACCGATTGGGAAGGATTCAGACCTCAAAACTATTTTTCCTAGAAAAAACATCTCGTTAGCTTCCCAACGCTTCGAACGGGGGTTAAAACCGACTTACGGTTCAAGAGATATGAATTTCCGAAGTTTTTCCAAAACAGAATTTTTCACCTACAGCACGCGTCCGTACGACTGCGCACAAAACTAGAAATTCTGCTACATTCTGGTACAGCCGCGTAATCGCCCGAAACCCGACCGATTCAATTACTTTCTTCCGAATAAATACATGGTAATATCACATAAATACACACCAACATATTAGGATCAAGAAAAACCCGATTCCACGACTTTTATTTTTCACCAAAATCTCAAAATCTCAAAACTCAAAAATGTCAAAACTCACAATATCAACCGATTTCAACCAAACGAGTTTCTATAATCTCGTCCTAACCTCATACGACTAATCTACGCAATTTATTTCGAAATTCATCCGTGAAAACATCGATTTCTATCGATTTGATCCCAATTTATCAAAAGAGAAAACATTGTAAAACAACCAAAACATTCACAACAAACAACACATATACATACACAAACAAGATATAATTGAAACTTCTCACCCTTACCCGATTATTCGCGCTTGAAACGGAGATTTCCTCGATTTTCCTCTTTTTCCTCTTCTCTCTTTTTCCTTCTCTTCTCTTTCTCTTCTTCCCACTTTCTTTCTTTTCTTTTCCTTTCTCTCTCTTTTCTCTCTATTTCTCTTTTTATATAAAATATCTAACTTTTCTAAAATATCTAACCTCTCAAAATGACCATTTTACCCCTCAGCTCAAATATCTCCCAAACGCTCTCAAAATGCGATAAAACTTAAACAGCGATAAAATATATTTCGGGAAATAAAAGTTGAAAAGAAATTATAATTTATTGCAAATATTTTACCTATCAGAGAAATTAACTAATTAACTCAATTAGCAGGTAAAATACAATAAATTCACACATATCACAAAATTCACATAACTGAAATAAATAAATATAATTAAACAAATCGGGGCGTTACATATGTTTCTGACCTTGGAGTTTTTTATTCATGTCATATGTTATTCATGTTTCATCTTGCATCCTTTAACATGTTTCATTTACATGCTTCTTTCTCCTTCTTCTAATGGTTCTTAATGCTTGGATACTTTCTTGTATGCCTTATGTTACACTTGTATAGTATGTTTAGGCACATGTTTAGGTCATCCACATTCTGACTTGGATTTTATTTGAAGCATTCTTGCATGATCACCTTGCATATCCACTCATTCTTCTTCTACTCCTTCTTTGATGACTTTCTTGGATGTTTTGCCACTTGTTTGCATTCTCTTTGCTTGAGTTTGTTTGGTAACATTATGGGTCACCTCTAAGGTGTATATTCTGACTTGGATGAGTTTCATTTGGTTTGTAACCATTTCTCTTTGGGTTGTGTCTTGTTTGGGTTTCATTTATCTTATTGTTGCTTATGTTTGTTTTTGCTAACCATGTAGGGGGCCAATGGTAAGTGAATGGGATGTGGATAGTTATCCACATTCTAACTTCTCCTTTCTCTTTTAAGCTTTCATACTTGTGTTTGCTTTAGCATTTAAGATGCTTCTCCCCTCTCTCACTCTTTCTCATCCCATGAATCTCAAGACTTGATTAAGTCTTGGATTCTTTTTCCCTTAGAGCTACCTAGTCCAACTTAATTTTTGATTAAGCTTGGAGTAGAATTAGCATTAGGTTTTAGGTAGTCGTCTCTCCTAAACCTCACTAACCATAGGTCATCCATGCATGATAACATTAGGACTCTTAGTTTCCCTTTAGAGTTTCCTTTTGGGTCTTCTCTCTTCTCATCTCAAAACTTCTTGAAAACACTTAATAAAATATAACGTATATTGCGCTCGAGCCTTAAGTGTAGGAAATGAAGAATGAGGGGTCTCCCCTCCTCTTCTAGGGTGTTTAGCATATGTCCCATTTGGGGGCGACCATGCGATTCACTCGTTCCCGCATGGTAGACTTTGGTTCAATGTAAGTTACGAACTAACTTAAAACACTTCTGTCTAAAAAACACAAAAACAAATTCAAATCTTTTTATCCTTCGGGATTGTTTGGTTCCGGACTATTTTCAGAAAAGAGCACGTTACCTTCCGTCTGAGTCGCAAACAGGCATCGACCCTAACTGCCGGACGCGAATCTAACGTCGCTCATAAAAACCACTTACCCATCTGTGGTCGTACCCGCGAACTACATTAGCTTTGATTCCTCTCTCTCGTCCGATTGAGGATATATAGGCACAAGACAACGATTGTCTTGGCGAACAACCTTCCCCCACAGTTCCCATCCGAACTACGTTGACTCTGACTTTCCCATTGCACTGAGGGAGTACGTAGGCCTAGGACAACAATAACGTCCTATCGAGTCACTTCTTTTTCTTTTCTTCTTCGTTTCTCCGTTCTTTCTGTTCTCGTTTCTTCTCCGGTCCAGTAGCAGTGGAGCTCCAGATGACGACACCCTTTGATGCAGACAACAAGCGTGGATCCCTTCGAGTACGATGGACGTGTTGGGTGCTAACACCTTCCCTTCGCGTAACCGACTCTCGTACCCGTTTCTCTTGGTCGTGAGACCATATTCTTTCCCTTCTTTCAGGTTTATGTAGTGTTTCCTTTCCCTCTCTTGGGATAAATACACATTGCTGATGACTCTGTGTTTTTCCGCGCCATTCTCGCGTTTGTACCATTGGATGCGAATCTTTCGGGAGCGACACTCACACATGAAGTCACAATAAGGATCACCAACCCTCCAAAGGCAGTCATTCTCTCTTCCAGTCAATCAGTACCTGATCTACTTCCATCCAAGGCAGACCTTTTACTTCATCATTCTCCCGTATAACTATGTAGACGCTCCTTAGGCCTAATGTAGGCACCAAACTCCTGAACCAGAGCATAATCATCCTTCACCAAGGATATTCAACCAGATAATGTCCCAACACAAGTTAGAACATCTGCCACTCACCAAGATATCATCACAATGATTCTTGATATGCTCCACCAACTGGACTTACTATTGCATAGTAAACCAAAAAATAAAGAATTAACCTCTCATCCACCTTCAAGAAGAATAATCTCCTTGAGTCTTCAACTCATCACCCTTCTTCCCAAGAGTAACTTGTTCCAAGACAATCCTCAATAATAACCAGCTGCCACACTCTGATTATCTTGATTCTTCGAATCCACTTCTGAGATCAACCAAATGCCACAGTTTGATCACCTCATTCCTGAATCCTCATGTGAAAACAATCAAATGCCATATTTTGAGCTTTTCACGTTTGTCAGACTCTCACAAAGATATCTTGATCCACCAAGAAAACCTGATCTTCAAGTCACATGTTCTACTTGTTCAAAAACAAACACACTTAAACTCCCTAAGCCATGGTCATGTAACATCTTCTCCTTCCTGCAGCTACCGCAAACTGCCATGAGAATGATCTTTTTGAAGCATCCTATTGTTCATTCCTGTAGATCATCCTATCATTAGCTGATGTGCCACATCACCAGCTGAGACTCCTGATGTTAAGCTAGATGTCAGAACATTATGTCATCGAACTGTTGAATTCAGCTCTACCTTCTGCCACTCAGAAGAACCTCCTCCCTTTTGCAGAAACAGATTTCCATGCTCTCATAGACTTGATTCAACAATCAAGTTTGAGTAGACAACCTCCATCCTGCTTAGAAACTCCAAAGACTTCAAACCTACCACATCTGAATCTTCAGAAAATAAGTAGTCCAAGACTACCCCATAGCAATACTAAATAAAGTCACTTCCCTTAGTAGAGCCGTCAGTAGAAAGCTAGAGATAACTGCCACTTATCCTCGACCTTCACAACCAGAGCAAACACCAAACCACTTAGATCATAAATAAACTGATCCAAGCTGTAACCATCAAGATTATGATGTCTTCATAGTCTTCCATCTTCATCTTCAACAACACCACCATCTGGACAAGTCATTCACAATACTTTCTAGGAACAGATGCTAAGCAATAATCCAAGGTCAACACCTAGGCGACTTGTGAGCGAATGTAGAACCCCTCCCATGATTCTCCAAACCTCTGATGAAAAGATGTTAAAACAATAGACAGAACATCCTTAATCTTGTCTTGCAAGGATAATCAATAGCAATTGATCCCTGTGGTTTAACCCTTCTTCAGATTCCAGCATCTTCTGAATCTTCTTCATGACAGACCATTATGACAACCATTCATACCACAAAAGCCTTCCAGGTTAGGTCAGTGTCTTGATCTTTCACTCCACCCATAGTAATCCACACATATCTCTTGCAGCGAACACACGAGAACATATCAATCTCTTATCAACTTCCAAGATCAGACCAACAACACTGCAGTAACTTGCATAACACACTCTTCCAGAAGCTTCTTCTTATAAGCACAAGGTTTAGACCTCTTGTCTAACTTAAGAGTGATAACTGCCATCCTTCTGCATAAACATACCATAGACAATCTGCTACTTCCAATCCTTCAAACCACAAAACTGAAAGAGCTCATGCAAACACCAATTGACCACAGGCTGATTTACACTGCTACTGCACACAAACTCTTGGATACATTTTCCCTATAAAATTGTCCTCAGACATTTTAGTTTAAACAAGGATCATTTACTTCTCTTCTGCTATCAAGATAACTACCTTTTCTTCAACCAGCTCCAACTAAAATGCTATGACATTATGAACAGCATCTCAAAAATTGTTCAACTTCATATCTTCAATGATCCTTCAAAACAGCTAAAATCTAATAGGTCTTAGCATTTACCATAAACTGCTGATGTGTAGCGCGATTTCGAAACATTAAGCTCAGCTTCTTTCTTGATGAAACTTCCTCCAGTTCATGATTTTGAAAATCAGAAACATGTATCTTCACAAGAGAATTCATCTTCAGATATACCAGAACTACATTTGACATCATAACCAGGAAGATCCTCCTAATTAGGTCACCACAACTAAGCTTAAGAGATAACTTATCAAGATCTTCACTCCCGCATGAAAGATTTGACAGTGATACTCTTTTGCTTTGGATCCACCCTCTTCTTTCACCATCAAGAAAATTGATAAAGAAGGAATCAATGTTCTGGACAGATTGGTCTTCAATGTCTGATTTGAAATATATTCTTAAAAAAAAACTGAAACTTCCATGTCATACAGTCTTTAAAAAGATCCATTCACCTTTTGATCACTTCTTTCCCAAAACAAAGATATGAGATAATCCTCAAGTATCTTTGGCATCTCTAACGAAACGGTTGAAGCTGTCTTGCATAAACTACAACATCATAGAATATCCTGCTGAGGAGACCAAACCCTAATGTCTTTCCAAGAGAATACCTTCCTAGAATCTCACCACCAGAGATACAAGAACTAACCAGGGTTACATCAGATACCATGCAGCGGAACACACAACAACTCCTCAACAACCTTCAGGCACTACACAATAATCCTTGCACACCGTCACCATAAACCAAGTGCCAACAAATCAAACTCACAACAGCAGTTCTCCTGATAACAACAAATATGTCAAATACATACTCTATCATGAATAGTCCATCCTTCACATCAAGGGATCATACAAACAACTAAATGAACTGACCAAGTCCATAACTCAGCAAAACTATCTACCTTGCTCATGAACCAGAAAGTATCTTCCCTAGATCTCATCCAGAAACAGACAGGATGCCTGCTCTGATACCAATTGAAATTCTGGTACCAGATATGTGATGTTACGTGTGATGTCACAACATCAATATCTGCATTATGAACAAGACAATAAAAGTACTGAATAGCACACAAGGATTGTTCACCTAGTTAGGTTTAACAACCTACATCTGGGGGCATACCAATCCAGGAAGGAAGTCCACTATTAGTAGTATCAAATTACAGACTCAACAAACCAGTTGACAATCTACCTAATTAAATCACTACCCAATGACCCTTCTATCTAAGTCCTCCCTAGATAAGAGACTCCATCTCACTCCCAATCATCGCAATGATGTCTAGCAGTCAACATCTCTGCCACTGCATCAATAGCTTGATACCAACAACTCTTCAATCACAGAAAAGTAGAAGTCACCCTTCCATGACACTCCTTGGAGTTGCTTCAAAGCTTCCTCCAAGAACAATACAACACTCATTACCTACAGGTTTCTGAGTAAGAACACAGTGACCATCTCACAACCCGAGTGGTTCACTTAGACTAAGCCCTAACGATCTACATCTTGGACCCGTGCCTATTCTAGATTACAAGCATTCTATTTATAACTTTTTCCCAACTGGATTTGGGCCTTCAAATCACAACAAATCTTCTGCTACAAATCTGCAAAAGATTCTGCTACTAAATAGATCTTCAATTAAATCTTCAATCATCTCTTCATAATTAACTCTAATTATTCTCCATATCTTTTTGCATTAAATTAGCAGCAAACTAATCTTCTTCATAACTGATTGCAACAGAATATATCTAACCCATGATATTCGCCTGCAATCACTGATTCTCTTCAGCAGAATATCTCATTAAAACCAGAAACACGCGCAGCCCTAATAAAACATCTCAGACTGATGTTCACAACTGATGTCAAGACATCGGGTTTAACATTAGCACACAACTGCAACCCTTACAACTTTAACAAAACCAAAATGTTAACTAAACATAACAAAAATGTTAGAAGCTCATGTTGAAACATCAACCATGACATTAACATTGTTTTACCAAAATTTCAGCCAATCACAAGAACTAACAAAAACCAAAAGTCGCGTGTCGGAAAAACACGAGGATACTACCAAGGATGATGAAAAAGGTCAAAAACAAGTCACATAAATGCATCACATCAATCCATGAAGATTAAGGACGGAAAGGAATCAAAACAACCTTGAAAATGCACAAAAAACACCTTCTGCATCAGTGTTAATCGATTAACCATTTGTAGTGCAAATTGGTTAATCAATTAACAGCCCAAAAACAACAAAATTACACTGGTTAATCGATTAACCAAATTGCACTGCAAATGGCTAATCGATTAACCATGTACCACTAGCAGAAAATCAAGTTTCAAAAGCACTATTCAGTAGCAAATGACTTATAGAATCATCCAGATGATCATGTAATCAATTATGCACAATATTACATTGAATTACAGCAATCAAACATCAATTAGATCCAACAAACATCGACATCCACAATCAAATTCAAGCAAATGGATCAAAAAATTAAGCTAAAACAAGTATGGATATGAAATTAACCAACCTACAAATCGGAGAATTGCTTTGGTAAGTGTTGCAAACGAAAATTGATGAATCCAAGCAAGAAATCCAAGATCCTAGCAAGAAGCTTCAAGCTTCAAGATCCTAACAAGAAGCTTCAAGATCCAAGCAATGTGATGAACTTACTTCAAAATCAACTCAAATAAGCACTTCCAAAATTTTAGATATGGATCCAAACAAAAATCACCAATGAAATCAAGTAATGGAGTGATAATGAGAGGCTTTAGCTCAAGAATTAACAAGTTCCAGTGAAGAACTTATTAACCTCTATGGAAGAGCTCTAAGTGAGGTTGAAAATGGAGGTTGAGAGTGAAAATGTGAGAAAGAATTGAGAGAGACTTCTGAAAATTGAGAGTGAAAAATAAGAGTGGATCCTTTGAGGTTTGGAATTAATTTTGTTAAATAACCCCTAGGTTAGGAGTTAAGTTTGGGTTTGGAATGAGATTTTGTGAGTGGAATGGAAAGTGGAAATTGACTAGGCAAGGGAATGTGGTATTAGAGTGGAAAATGTTGGAAGAAATTTGAATTTTGGGTGGAAAATTGGAATCCTCTCTAGATCCTTCTACTGGTCTGAAAATTTAAATTGGTGACTAACATTTGAGACCCCAAACTGCGGCGCTGAAAAAATGAATTATCTGGGCAAATTTTGCCTTGGTTAATCGATTAACCATTTTCAGTGTGAAGATAGCTGGTTTATACCTGGGTGAATCGCACACTCAAAGATAACACAGAGTCGCCACCAAACTTTATTTAGTCCCAAAGGACAGGGAAAATATCGATAAAACCCAAGGGGAAGAGAAACGGGAACGGGGGTCGGTTATGCGAAAGGAAGGTACTAGCACGTTACGCATCCGTCGTACTCGACGGGAACCATTTTGCTTGCTTCTAGACTTGGATGGGTTATCTATCTAAAGGGTTCTAGCTAAAAAGAAAAGGGAGAGAGAAGAGAGAAGAAAAGAAAAGAGAGAAAGAAAGTGCTCACCGAGGATTGGGGCCCTCGTGCCTACGTACCCTCATAGTGCAATGAGGAAGTCAGAGCGTCGTAGTTCATGGAACCAGGGGACAGAGAATGGAAGAATGATGGAAGGGTGGAAAGATGGAAGTGTGCTCGCCAAGATCATCGCGATCTTGTGCCTACATATCATACATTCGAAAGAATGCAGAATCAGAGCTTCCGTAGTTCGTGGAACCAAGACGGAAAAAGGAAAAAAAAAGTCAAGGGTAAAGAGAGAAAGTGGTGTCGAAACCAAGAACAAAAGAAAGAAAGGAACTCCGCTGGGGAATCCAAGAAAATGGTATCAAAACCAAGAAAAAGAGTACAAAGATAGCAACTGAGCTGGGGATAAAGATGCAAGGGTGGTCTCGAAACCAAGAAGATAAAAGAGCAAAAGAATGAGAAAGACTCCACTGGGGGGGATAAAAGAACAAAGCGACAGTGCTTGGGGCCAGAGAGTGGTGACCCTACTGGGATTAACAAGGAAAGGGGTTCAGTATGTTAACTAACCGACAGTGATTAACCGAAGGAGAAGAGTAAGACTCTGGTGGGGAAAAGAAATTGGTGTCAATAGACAGACCGTGATGAACCAAAAAGAGAGAGTACTGAACCAATAGAAGGTGTTTGACTCTGTGGGGACCTTGGTATATTAACTGACAAGCAGTGGTTAACCGAAGAAAGAAAGAGATTGCAACTTCGCGGGGATAGAGAAGCATTGGTTTTAACAGATAAATTGTGATCAACCAAAGGAATAGCGTAGAACCAAGCGAAGGTAGTGACCCAAATGGGTGTTGGTACTAACTGAACAAACAGTAATTGACCAACAAAAAGGGGGTGTTGGTGCTAAACGTTGAAGATTCAGTGTTAACAGAAAAAACTGTGATTAACCGATAAGAAGAGCGAGTGATTAACCAGGAGGAGGTGATTAACTCAACAGGAATTCAGTGTTTTAACAGGCAGGCTATGGTTAACTGAAGAAAAGAGTGATTAACCAAGAGAAGGTGATTAACCCAAAATGGATTCAGTGTGTTAACAGACGGATTGTGATTAACTGAGAAGGGGTGCAAAATTGGTGTTTCAATTGACGGACAATGATTAACCAAACAAAGGGAGAAGAACCAAAAAGAGGGTACGGACTCCAGGGATTCATGGTTTTAACAGATAGACTGTGATTAACTGAAGAAAAGAGATTGAGACTCTCCAAGGGAATCAAAAGGAAATGATTGACCCCAAGAAGAAAGGAGTATTGAAACAAAGAGAGTTTG
The DNA here is from genome assembly GCA_022829125.1 of Lathyrus tuberosus. Taxonomy (NCBI): domain Eukaryota; kingdom Viridiplantae; phylum Streptophyta; class Magnoliopsida; order Fabales; family Fabaceae; genus Lathyrus; species Lathyrus tuberosus. The sequence continues at coordinate 1,432,645 of JALAZF010000537.1, forward strand.
CTAGTGCAAGAACATTGATATTAACCCAAAGAGGTGATTGATCAAAAGGAGAGATTGAAAGAGATAAGAGTGATCGAAGATTGACTCGACTGTGGAAGAAGATACGCTACCTCCTGGAGGTAGAGGTGACTAAGCCAAGCACAGGGTCATTCATCCCCTACCTGAAGTAGTCAGAATGAGAGTAGGAATTCTCCATTCTCATTCCTTCTCTAACACACAGGGTGTAGTGCAGAAGTTGAAACGGACAGCGTAACAGCTTCAAGTTATACAGTGCTCTAGTGTCGCGCGAAGCTTTGACTCAGCCGGGGAAGGAGAGAAAGCAAGTTCTAAAGGAAGCCTAAAGAAAAGCGCCAAGGGAGAGATCGATAATCGAAACGAAGTTTTGATTAAACAATCAAAAGGGAGGAATGTGCCAATCATTTTCCAATATGAATTGAAAAACTATTAAGGCAAAGGGGTGTGTTATTGGTTGTACAAGATTAAGCTTATCCATGAAGAATAAACTTAATGCTAACATGAAATGAAAATTGCAAAATAGTGCCAAATGACCATAAAAAATGCAACACAAAATCATGTATCATGTGTGTTGCGGTGAGAATCGGATAACAAACTATTAATTAACTTGCATCGCAAAACTTTGAAGTTCACCACCGACTTTGATTTATCCAAAGGAAAGGTTCAAGATCGAGGAAAACCTAAAGGGGGGAGATCTAAGGTTCGGGGGTTGGTTACGCCTAGGGAAGGTATTAGCATCCTAAACGTCCGTAGTACTCTACGGGAACCTCTTGTTTTAACTTGTTATATCTTACTCGCTTGCTAAGGGTGTTATGCTAAAGTTTGAAACCCTAGGGGTTAGTATCTAAGTATACTCGACAAAGTATAGCACTTTGCGCCTACGTATCCTGGCGGGAGTGGAATCAGAGTATCCGTAGTTCACCGATCTAAGGGTGAAAAGGAACCATTGACTTTGGCCAAAGTTCCAAGGGGAAATGAGTATGAGCTCATTTTAGAGTTCACGATAACTTTCTAAATCTAACTTATAAGGGAAAAGTGAGTTTTCATGATGATGAGAATCACATAGAGTTCAAAACTCCAACCTATTTCTAAGTTATGATTTCATTGGCTTTCATGAGGCCAAGAAATGGGATAAACCTAAAAGCATAAGGTAGGGTGGTTGTTTAGTGACTTCACGAGTCAATTAAGATGATCTCCCTTTGAAATGGGGGGAAAGATAATAGTTGTAAAATCACTAAGAAACAAAGAGTTATAATTCAAATATGATGATGTAAAAGACATGAATAAGATAATGAGATGAAAGAAAGTTATGATATCAATTCAAAGTTAGAATCATACATTGGATATGATCAAACATGATAAACAAAGATAATATGGCAAGATAAATAAAGAAGGTACAATAAAACCTTAGAAAAGTTTCCAAATAACATGAATAAAAGCAAATAGTATTAAACATTTCTAACTATTTCTTTTTATATATAAAAAGTAGATTTAATTAGAAGAACATAGCAAAAAGAATGGAAGAAAAAGGATGGAAAATGAAAAAGTTATGGAAATTTGAAATTTAAGACATAAACTTGGAAATAAAATAAAACCAACAAGTGATAAAAAAGAAGGAAGTGGTATTCCTAGGGATTGAACCCAGGACCACTCGCTTGCAGCTTAAAATCAATACCAGCAGGCCAACGCACGCACCTTGAATACATAGTGAGAACACACACACACACACACACACACACACACACATATATATATATATATATGAAATAGGGCAAAAATCAGAAAAATAAACAAAAGGACTGGGGCGAGGGGGATTCGAACCCCAGTCCTAAGGGTTGCAAGGGCGTGTGATAGTGTGTGCTTGCCACTGGGCTGGCTGTTACATTCGGTAATATATTCATCTCAATTAATATATAAGCTAATCGTGTGTGCATATTTCAAATAAACCACAAACCAACCAAATACGCAAGCTGTTCACGACAGCCATGTCCATACCATGCTATTCAACATCAGTCATATCAAATAAGAAGCAGAAACATGATTATCCATCCAAAATCAAGAATTGCTACGCATGCTAAATACCAAATAAGTGTTTATCCTACAAATTGGACATCAAAGCAACAACACTTGAATGCATAAGGTAAGGAGCTCATACACAGCCATGGCAGCAATAATCAGTAAGCATACGATATACTCAATTGAAAATCACACAAGGACATGTCTTGAACACAACTAATAAATAAACAATGCATATCATGAAGTCCAAAACAGTATGGCATGGATTCAAACATAAGTTTAAAGTTGACAAACAAATTAGTGCAAAAGCGAAATAAGCTAGCAAATTCATACACAACCAAAGCAGGAAGTCTACAGCATGTCTAAAGGAGGTTTAATGAAATGAAAACATCTTGGAATACAATTAATAGACAACATGTAGATATAGATCAGCATAGCATGGTTTAGTTTCATGAGTCAAAACATCCTCAAGACTTAACACACTTAATGAAGGATAGCAGAGATGTTTAGGGCTAAAATCACATGATTGACAAGGTTATGAGTTTAAAATGCCAGCAAACAAGAGGTAGGTCAGGGAATGATGCATTCAGTTCCAAAGATATCTTCCAAAGTTCAGATAGCAATTCAAATATGCCACCATGAGTGGTTAAAACAAGGACAGGTCAGATCAAGATAATGATAGATTTTAAGACTAACCTAACTGTTAATGACAGTTCAGAGATGTATCAAAAAGGTGCTAGGGAAATAATGGCAACAACATCAACAACATAAGCAGTTAGTAGCAGAAAATAACATGTCATCAGGGCAATTACAATTCACAAAGTGATTAGCTCATGAGATTAGATATCCAACAAACAATGCTAGCACACCAACAAGATAACAAGATTCAAAAGGTTAAGGTCCATAGGTTATCAAGCAATGTAGCAGACAGTTTCACCAAGATAGCAAGCAAAGTACATGATGGTAGTCCATACAATTCAACCATTTATCAAGGCAAAATATAGGCAAAAACAATCAGTCATGGTTGTTGAAGGCATAGTGATGATTCATGCATCAAGCTAGATTAAAGGCAAACCAATCACATCTAATGTCAAGGCAAGTTATTTAGGTTCATAGCATTTTGGAGACATGGCACTGTCATAAAGCAAGAGTCCAAACAGAATTGTACATACATGGTGTCATCCAAGTCAAGTAGCAGCTAGGCATAAACAACAGATACACAAGAAGCTACGCTTATCATGTTGATACAAGCATAAATTAGTCATGTTTACAGTGATAAGTACACAAACATCATGATGGTCCAAAGTCTCACATGTATTCAAGAATAGGACATGTTACAAGACAGCATAGCAGCCAAATTCATTCAAGTGGTATTATTTCACAAATAGGCAGTAGCATATGACATAGTAAAACCAACTTGGATAACAATCATACAAACACATACATCAAACATATGTGTACTAGATTCAGACTAGCACATATATGAAGCATGACTTAGGAACATGTTCAAACACATAGCAAAGTTAACACACATATCATGAATACAATGTTAACATAGAGGAAAAAATCAAGATATCACAATGACATAACTTCGGAAGTTGACAGTTTCAGCACAATGGTTTGCATGTACAAGATGAAATGGCATAGTATGACATGTCATAGAACAATGAGGCACATGATGGGAACAACTCAAAGAAACACATTCTAAATTCAACATTCATAAACATAAACCTTAAACATATATTAAACCAAAATCACTTCAATGAGATGCAACACTAATAAATAACTTGTATATACTAACAGTTCAAACAATCCAAACTCAAACACATGGTCAATCATCAACAATGCTAAGGTAGAGTGGTGCATACAAATGTGAACAAATACATGAATAATCAACATATCAACCTTAATAGCAAACATCAACAATGACAGAGTTTAAAACCATGACTAAGTATACAAAATGCTCATATATTAATGGTGGCAAAAAAAGAAACTAGTGCTACTTTAACAAAAACAACTTGACAACACCAATCAATCATTAAGCTAACAACAAAGATAGATAGGTTCAAACATCCCAAGACTTAGTAGCATAACAGAACTATATAGAGAAACTAAGATTCATGAGTCCTTTGTTTCAAAATCACATTTAAGCACATATGATGTCCAAGTAGTTTAACAAAATCAAACATCCAATCTTGACAGTACAATGCCACAATGAGAACTTATAAGGTTGCAGCCATTCAATGAACAAAAATCAAAGGCATCATAACTTAACACCAAGAAGCATACATGTATATCATATCAATGAACAACATCATCTATTTTATGACATCAAGCCATGAGCATACAAACAACATATTCAAGCATACATTAGCAAGATACACATGTAAAGGAACAACCAAAATGCATACGACAATGATAATATCAAATGAGCATGATTAACAAAAGGGTAAGAATACAATACCAAGTGGAGTAATGTCAACTGCCTTCAAGTATGCTGATTGTTTTTCTCTCCAAAGCACTCCAAAACCACCTCTCACCTTGCTTGCTCGAACTTATGAAACTTTTAGAAACTCTTTGAGTGTTTGTGAGGATTGTTCGTGAGTTGAAGTGTAGAGGCAATCTCCTTTTATAGGCTGAACCAATGAGCTTGGGTTGCTTGGGTCCAAAGCACAAACACTTGGTGTGCTGAGTGAAAATCTAGGGTTACAACGTCTTTTTTTTTAATTCAAAAACGGTCCACTCCTTGGAGACAGGTGTGCTGCTTTGCTGCACAAAATCTCAGAGGTTGCAGGGTCAATTCACCACTTCATGTATTACTTCAGAGCTCCTCCTTTGATGTCATATGGAGGGGTATCAGATGAGGTAAGGATTGGAGATGGCGTGAAGAGATTCGCAGACGAGGACAGGTTGTATGCTGAAACTAGCAGTTCCTCAGAAGCACTTTAATGAACCAAACAGTTGAGAGCTTAAACGGGAATTGTCTTTGGAGAATTCAAAATGACTAAACGCGCCAAAGGATTGATGATGGATTTGATTTTGGATGAATTGATTCCATTGTGTTTGAATTTCTCTCTTCTCTTTTGTAATTCGCAAGCACAAACCAAGGGAGAAGAAAACATTTTGGTTGTTTTGCTTCTTTGTATGCCACATGTCGCCTCTCCATTGGTCAGAAAAGCTAAGTTGAAAAGTCAAAACAACTTGCTCATTTCCTATTGGTCCTTGGCAATGAATTTTAATTCCAATATTTTGTAACACATTTTTGGTACGTTGGGCCAATGATGATGGGCTTATGAGCAAAAAAACTTAGTGTTGGTTTTCTATCTTTTTGTTATAAAAGAGAAATGATTAGGAAAACAAATAATAGATGAATAATAGGTGAATTTGATAATTGATTATGGTTATGGATATGGTTTAGAAGGATTAACATTGACAAATGGAGAAATTGGATAAAATTGGTTGATAAAGAACTATTGAAATTGGTTAGGAATACAAAAAATGATAATTGAGGGTGAATAAGGTGGGTAAAAATTGGTTATGGAGAGGATCATGGAGAGGGTTATAGAGACATCTCTTTGAAATGAGAGACTTGCTTGATTCAATGCTCCATCCAAAATCTTGACTAATCATCTCTTGAATCTCCTTAAGATAACACCTGATAAAAATGAAACAAACACAAACAAAAACCTGGTAAAAGGGTTAGCTATGCAACAATGATTGACCTAATATGACATGCAAGAGATCAATGGATCTAAGGGTAAAATTTGGGGTACAACAGTTTCCCCTATTTAAATATCTTCACTGGATGAAATGAGAGATGAAGATCCTCATGAAATCATGGTGAAAGATATTTAAATACAGATAACCGAAAATTTTGCCCTTAGATGCAAAGACATGCAATGCTACTAATATGATGATATGATGTCATGAAAGATGCAAAAATGCAGACAAAACAGGACACCGAAGAACAAAGAGCTACCAAACACAGACGAGCTTCACTAGGGAAGCAAGAAGGTTAGTATTCACAAGGAAAACTCCTTGGGGATACAGGCTAACCAACAAAAGAGACTCATTGGGGAGACCCTGAGGCAAAACCGGGGATAGAAACAAGAAAAGGTAATCTCCACTGGGGAAGGATCCAGGGAGGTGGACGACAGGTTCAAATATGACCGGACGACACTGGGGAAAAAGACACAATCTCACTGGGCATGAAACCAGAAAGAAGACATGATCTCCACTAGAGATCAGTTTGAAATAAAAGGATAGACACCCGAAGAAAAGATTTTCTGGGGATTTCTTATACTGAAGAGTTCAAACGGGATCTTCAAGAAAAACCAGAAAAGACAGAGACGAACTCTGCGCGCCAGATAAAAAACACCTGGAGTTTAAAGGGGAACAAGGCTAATGAACCAAAAATAGATTCTGGTACTCATAAGAGTTGGTTGAATAATAAGTAATTTGCTTTATGAGGAAAAACAGTATGAACGGGATTTGTGATTGGGTTTAGGTTCATATTTGATCTGAGCTTAAGCAACACAGGTTCACGATAACCTGAGGTTTAGGTTAAAGATAACCAAAGATTAGGTTCACGATAACCTGATACAAACAACTGGTTCACGATAACCAGAGGTTTAGGTTCACGATAACCTGATATAAACAACTGGCTCACGATAACCAGAAGTTTAGGTTCACGATAACCTGGTATAAACAACTGGCTCATGATAACCAGAAGTTTAGGTTCACGATAACCTGGTATAAACAACTGGCTCACGATAACCAGAAGTTTAGGTTCACGATAACCTGGTATAAACAACTGGCTCACGATAACCAGAAGTTTAGGTTGGTTCACGATAACCGGAAATACAGGTTCACGATAACCTGAAACAAACGGCTGGTTCACGATAACCAGAGGTTTAGGTTCTCGATAACCAGAGGTTTAGTTTCTCGATAACCTGATACAAACAACTAGTTCACGATAACCTGAAGTTTAGTTCTCGATAACCTGATACAAACAACTGGTTCACGATAACCAGAGGTTTAGGTTCACGATAACCTGAAATAAATAAAATCAGTATTTACTAAAATTTTAGGTTTCCAAATGGGTGATGTAGGTAACAAAATGGTTGCAGGTTAGACTTCCTGGGGAATACTGCACAAATGGTCAAAATCTGGCGCACAGAGGTGAAGAAACCGGACACAAGCAAAACAAAGACAAAGAACCAAGGACCCACAAAAGGGAAAAAGAAAAAGAAAAACAAAACCACGCAAACAAAACAACCAAACGCAAAGATGCACAATGCTATGGTATGATGTGAATGCTAAATGACATGCAAGAAACGACAGACCGGGGACAGCCAAAAGGAAAACACCGTGTCCACCATAAGGAGTCACACTGAAATCTGAGCAGACAGTCAATCTTGAAGTCAAAGTGAGAACATTCTCAATATACTGGGGAAACCACTTCTCAACAAACATCTTGTGTAGATACTGGTGAGACGTCCTTTGCATTAGTGGTCAGCCATTGTTAAAGCATTTAAATCAGGGAGATATTGCCAATCTTCTTTTAGAGTTCAAAGTTTTCAAAACATTCCGCTTTTAAAACCATTATTAATAAATAAGTGAAGTTTTGCATAATAAAGAAAATATCAGAGTAATGATAGGTATCAAACAAAGAATGGCTCAAAAAAACTTATTTCATTAGAATGGTAACTTGCCAATAGCGAAGTTCCATGGATCATTACAATTGAAAAATGGCAAAAGGAGAGGATTACATCATACTCAATGACCTACTCCTTAATGACTAAAATTTCTAGAATTTTATGCTGATACAGACAAGAGGGTCTAGATTCTCAGGCGTAGTACTTTCGTACTGAGTCGGCATTTACAGGGTGTGTGAGCTATTCACCATCCATTGTTGTGAGGAATAAAGAACCTCCTGAAAATACAGTCTTTACCACAAATTGACCCTCGTAATTAGGCGCCCACTTTCCACGAGCATCCCTTTGAGATGGCAGAATCTTCTTGAGTACAAGCTCTACTTCTCGAAATTCCCGGACACGGACCTTCTTGTCAAATGCCCTCTTCACTCTTTTTTGATACAGATGACCATGACACATAGCAGTCAGTCGCTTCTCGTCAATGAGTTTCAGTTGGTCATATCTCTCTCTAACCCATTCAGCTTCGTCAAGCTTAGTTTCCATCAGGATTCTTAAAGATGGTATTTCACTTCAATGGGAAGGACCGCATCCATTCCATATACAAGAGAAAAAGGGGTTGCCCCTGTCGAGGTTCAAACCGAAGTTCTGTATCAGTGCAGAGCAAAAGGTAACATCTCGTGCCAATCCTTATAAGTCTTGACCATTTTCTGCAGGATCTTCTTGATGTTTTTATTAGCAGCTTCGACAGCTCTATTCATCTTGGGACGATAAGGCGAGGAATTGTGATGCTCAATCTTGAAATTGTCACATAACTCTTTCATCATTTTGTTGTTCAGATTTGTTCCATTGTCCGTGATAATCTTGCTGAGAATTCCATAACGACAAATGATATTATTCTTGATGAAACGAGCAACTACTTGCCTGGTCACATTAGTAAAAGAAGCAGCTTCAACCCATTTGGTGAAATAATCAATGGCCACTAAAATGAAACGATGGCCATTAGAAGCTTTCGGCTCAATAGCTCCAATTATATCAATGCCCCACATAGAGAAAGGCCAAGGGGATGACAACACATTCAACAAAGTCGGAGGAACATGCATCTTGTCAGCGTAGATCTGGCACTTATGGCATTCCTGGCGTATTGGATGCAATCAGCTTCCATAGTTAACCAATAATATCCAGCCGTCAAAATTTTCTTAACCATGGCATATCCATTGGCGTGAGTGCCAAAGGCTCCTTCGTGAATATCATGAATCAATAGGTTTGCTTCTCGTCTATCAACACATCTTAGTAGGACCATGTCATGATTCCTCTTGTAAAGCACATTGTTACTGAGAAAGAATTTGGATGACAATCTTCGCAAAGTTTTCTTATCCAGATTGGAGGCATTGACAGGGTACTCTTGGGTCTTCAGATAATTCATGATGTCGTGAAACCACAATTTTCCATCTGTCTCTTCTTCAACTGACTGGGAATAAGCGGGCTTGGTCTTGTGCTCGATACTGATGAGAGGCGCTTCATTGTGAAACCTGACTTGCCACATTGAAGCTAACATAGCTAGGGAGTCAGCTATGTGATTTTCAGTGCGAGGTACATGACGGAAAGTGATCTCATCAAAACACTTAATCAATTCCATGATGTAAGCATGATATGGAATGAGTTTTTCATCCTTGGTTTCCCATTCACCCTTGACTTGGTAAATGACCAAAGCAGAATCACCCATAACTTCAAGAACATTGATTCCAAGGTCAATTGCAGCCTCTAAACCCAAAATACATGCTTCATACTCGGCAATATTGTTTGTGCATTCAAAGTCCAACCTTGTTGTGAAAGGAGTATAACCACCATCGGGGTTTATCAATACAACACCTACACCATGTTCTTTGAAATTGGAAGAACCATCAAACATCATCTTCCATCTATAACTAGGCTCAGGGCCTTCATCGGGACCAGGCTCTTCACTATCCTTTACTACCATACTGTCTTCATCCGAGAAATCAAACTTGAGAGGTTCATAATTCTCAACAGGCTGATCTGCAAGGTATTCTGATAATACACTTCCCTTAATAGCCTTTTGAGGTACATACTGAATATCATATTCTGACAATAGCATATGCCAACGGGCAAGTCTTCCTTTTTGAGCAGGCTTCTCAAAGATATACTTTATTGGATCCATTTTCGAGATCAACAAAGTAGTGTGACATATCAAATGCTGCCTCAAACGTTTGGCGACCCATGCTAAGGCACAACAGGTTTTCTCAAGCAGCGAATAATGGCTTTCACTATCAACGAACTTCTTACTCAGGTAATAAATGGAATGTTCTTTGCGACCAGTTTCATCACGTTGACCCAGTACACAACCCATGGATCCCTCTAGAACAGTCATGTACATAATGAGAGGTCTTCCAGGAACAGGAGGAATCAGAATAGGTGGTTCTTGCAAATAATTCTTGAGCTTTTCAAAAGCTCGTTGGCAATTATAATTCCATTCTACAGTCTGATCTTTTCGAAGCAGTTTGAAGATCAGTTCACAAATTAGAGTCATATTGGAAATGAATCTGGATATATAGTTCAAACGACCCAGAAATCCTCTCACTTGTGATTCGGTTTGTGGAGCCGGAATCTCTTGAATAGCTCGCACCTTGTCAGGATCTACTTCAATTCCTTTTTGGCTGACGATAAAACCAAGCAACTTCCCTGACCTGACACCAAAAGTACATTTGGCCGGATTTAACTTCAATTGATACCTCCGGAGTCTCTTGAACAACTATAAGAGATGGTCCAAATGTTCCTCCTCACTTTTAGATTTAGCAATCATATCATCCACGTATACTTCAATTTCCTTGTGGATCATGTCATGGAATAAAGTCACCATAGCTCTCTGATAAGTTGCCCCTGCGTTTTTCAAACCAAAGGGCATGACTTTGTAACAGTAGGTTCCCCATGGGGTGATAAATGTAGTTTTATCCATGTCAGCTGGGTCCATTCTGATCTGGTTGTAACCGGAAAAACCATCCATGAAGGAGAACACTGCAAACTTGGTTGTATTATCCACCAGAGTGTCAATATGTGGTAGGGGAAAGTTGTCTTTGGGACTAGCTTTGTTGAGATCCCTATAATCTACGCACATTCGCACTTTACCGTTTTTCTTCATAACTGGCACGATGTTGGCTACCCATTCTGGATATTTTGAGACTGCCAAGAATCCTGCATCCAGTTGCTTCTTAACCTCATCTCTGATTTGGAGAGCCATATCAGGTCTACTTCTACGGAGCTTCTGCTTCACAGGTGGACATTCAGGCTTGAGTGGTAGCTTATGAACTACTATGTATGTGTCCAATCCAGACATGTCTTGATAAGACCAAGCAAACACATCTACATATTCTTCCAAAAGTAGTACTAGCCGTTGTCTGATCTCTGCCCTAAGTGTTGCCCCAATCTTGACCTCTTTCCTCTTTTCTTCAGTGCCAAGGTTGATGACGTCTAGTTTTTCTTCACGCGGTTGGAGATCCGTGTACTGATACTCACACATCTCTGCCAAATCATCGGGGATCTCATAATCCACCTCTTCTTCAGCTTGATAAATGGGTGAATCAAAGTCGATAGTGAGAGTAGGGTCATTGAATACAACGGGTTTGGGAATCACTCTGCACGATGGAGGGATTTATTTTATTAAAAATGCACAAACATGAACGCAAGAAAGAGAAATTTGTAGTTTGAAAGGATTGCCCTTTTTCTTAAAACGAAAACAAGGATAAAGACAAGGAATTTTAACAAAACAAACACTTTCATTGATTAATAAGATTTAAAAGCGGTGGCCCATACAAAATAATCCGAAAGCCTCGGGCAAGGCCGCGGAATTGAAAACATCAAAGCAAACAAACAAATTACTCTGGCATAGGGTACAAAGTAGGTATCTCAATGGCTTCCCAGTTACTTAAAGCAGCGTCACACCGAAACACCAAATGGTTGATGTCTTCGTCTTCAGCATCTTCAATAATTGCATGGACTTGCTGTCCTCCACTGACGAACACCTCTTGAATGGTTCTTGGTCTTCCTTTTGCTGGAGCAGCTCTTCCCTCAAAAGTTGGTTTGTAACCCAACCCTTGGTATTTCTCTCTTTCTGGGACTTCGATGATCTTGCCCCAACCTTCAGGTACTCCTCCTCGCAAAGCGGATTAGATGCTTTTAAAAGAAGCAAAAGATGGACAACCGGAGGCCACTGGTTCCTTGTCGTCAAGCATAATGGCATTAGCTATCTCAAGAGCCTAGAAAGAAGTTTCCAAAGCATCTTCATCCGCTTCAATGTAACGAAATGAGGACAAATTACTAACCATCAGGTCCTCCTTACCATGTATAATAACTAACTTCTCGTCGGCCACGAACTTCATTTTCTGATGTAAGGTAGAGGTTACAGCACCAGCCTCATGGATCCATGGTCTACCCAACAAACAACTATAGGCAAGGTTGATATCCAAGACCTGAAAAAGGATGTTGAATATTTGAGGGTCAATCAAGACAGGTAGCTCAATCTCTCCCATCACCGATCTTCTTGAACCATCAAAAGCTTTGACAATAAGGGAAGTGGGTCTCATTATAGCTCCTTGGTAAGACAGTTTCTCAAGAGTTCTTTTTGGCAAAACATTCAAGGATGAACTGGTGTCTACGAGAACTCTGGCCATTGTATCCTCCTGACATTTCATTGATACATGTATAGCGAGATTATGATTCCTTCCAGCTCGAGGTAACTCCTCGTCACTGAAGCTGAGAGTGTTACAAGCTGTAATATTGGCGACGACATGGTCAAATTGTCCTGCTGTTATATCTTGGGCTACGTGTGCCTGGGCTAACACCTTCTGCAAAGCTGATATGTGAACTGGTGAATTAACTAACAGAGATAAGATCAAAATCTTGGATGGTGTCTGATGGAGCTGATCTATCACTTTGTAATCACTCCTCTTGATAATTCTTAGGAACTCTTCCTCCTCTTCTTGAGAAATTACCTCATTTCCTTTGTCTCTAGACGGTGTGGGGACAACAGTTTCCCTGGGTGTTGTTTCTTTGAAAGAAGAAGTGTATACTCTACCGCTTCGGGTCATCTTTCTAGTTCCAACTATATTAGTCACATCTTCACCAGTAGTTCCCACCTATTTCCTTGGAACTACGTCTTCGACAGCGATTCCCACCTCTTTCCTTGGAATCACGTCTTCTCGTCTTCTGCTACTCATAATATTCTCATAGACCCACGACACTGCCTTAGTCCCTCTGAACCTAAATGGAACAGGTTGTCGGGTGTCACATTGTTTGGAATGATTAATAGTGGAAGCATCGGCCGTTCCAGGATTATTAAAAATTGGTGCTGGTTTATTAAAGATGGGAACTACAGACCCAGACTTAGGTGTGTTGGACCCGGATACCTGCCCTCTTGGGTTTGGTAGGTTAAACACAGGCTCGATTGCTGCAACTTTGTTTTCCTTTTCTTTGTTGAACACCTGTAGGAACCCTTCATTGATCAAGTACTGAACATCATCATGGACTAAACGGCAGCCCTTGATACTGACATTACATTCTTCACAGTCATTATGGCAAACTTCAACTAGCCCAACTTTAAACAGCTTAGCATGAAAAGCCTTGATAGGAGTTTTGATCTTCGTTGCATCCAAAACTAATACCTCATCCTTCTCCTCTTCTATGGCATTGGTGGTCCCATGGGTAGGCAAAGGATTGTTCTTCACATTCGGTTGATTATCAACAAATGAAAGAATATTCTTCTCCATCAAAACCTTCACTACATTTTTCAACGCTAAACAGCCTTCCAGGTCGTGACCAACCCCCCCTTGATGAAAAGCACAAGTCACATTTGGGTTGAAGAAAGGCATAGAGCTCTGTATATGACATTGGTATAGGTGGAAATGCTGGCTTTCCTCCTTGCCTTTTCTGAGGAGAATTCTATTGTGGAACCTGTGGCCTTGGTTGCTGATAATTCTAGTTTTTAGTCCATTGCTGATAAGTTGTTTGTTGATAAGCTGGCACCTGCTGGCTGCTTGGTGATTGAAAGTAGGCGTAACAGCGGCTACGTAAGGTTGTTGAGCATGCTACATCTGGTAGATTGGATGCTGGGAGAAGTTTGGTCTCTGCTATTATTGGTACATTGGTTGCTTCCATCGAGGGCTCTGGGTCTTTCCTGCCATGATGGCATTAGTTTCTCCTTCCTTCTTCTTGTGAGAATGACTAGGAGACTTCTTAGTAATGACGCTAGTTGAACTACTCGGAGAACTGATCACTTTTCCACTCTTTAATCCTGCTTCTACCTTCACGCCAATGGCAACAATATCTGCGAAATTAGCACTGACACTGCTGATCATTCTCTCATAAAATTCAGGCTTTACTGTGTCTATAAACCAATCAGCCAACTCTTTCTCCGTCAAAGGTGGTTTGACCTGCGAAGCAGTCTCTCTCCAACGTTGTGCATATTCTTTGAAGGTCTCAGTGCCTTTCTGGGCCATACTCAATAACTGCCTACGGTCAGGGGCTAAATCCATATTGTACTTGTAGTGTTTCACAAAAGCATCAGTCACATCCTAGAAACAATGAACCTGGGACTGGTCTAGACTCAAATACCACTTAGCAGCAGCCCCCTTCAAATTGTCCTGAAAATAATGGATCATCAGCTTGTCATTATGTACGTGCGCGGCCATTCTTCGGTAGTACATGATCAAATGGGATTTGGGACACGTGGCCCCTGAGTACAACTCAAAACTTGGTAACTTGAATTTGGGTGGAATTACCAAATCTGAAACCAAACACATGTCTTTGATATCAGTACTAAATGCATTATTCAACTCCATCGCCTTCATCTTCCTCTGCATTATTTCAACACTTTCTCTCAATTTCTCGTGTCTATCATCTCCTTCTTCTGACACATCAACGTAATCGTAGGGATGGTGGTTTTGGAAAACCGGATGCACTTGTGTTTGTACTGCTGGTGGAGCGTAAGTAGGAATAGCTTGTAGAGTCTCATTAACCAAAGGAACTGTAGCACGGATAAAATCTTCTGGCATGCCCAAAGTGGGGTTTGTGACAGGGATGATAGGAGGTTCTACCGTTGTAGTGACGATTTCAGATACCACAGTGGCCTGGGTGTCCATCTTTGCTTTCATAACATTAATTGCTTCGAGGATTTGTCCCATTCCTCCTCGTATCTCATTTAATTCATTATTGACTCTATCTATTTCTCCGTATATCTCTGACATTCTGAATCGAGCTTGGGCCCGGGTGTTGTAGTTGTGTCTGGGATTCAGTGTGGCGATTCTGGAGAGAACACGGCGACATGAGACAAAGACAAGGAAAAATGCACATGAAGATGCAAATGAGGATGCAAATTCAAATGCAAGCTAAACTATCAAGAAACCAAAGAAATTTTGCAAATAATATAGACAATAGATTCTTTGACAAAATAAACTTCTTCATTCAAGAGTCTGGTGATCATTACATCAGGAGTAGTGTATCCTCATACTCCAAGTACATAAATAGAAATACATTAAAACGAAAGGGAACATTAGCAACAAAGGAAATAACAACAGCAATACTAAGGATTAAATCCACTGGTTGATGATCCCTCTCCTCCATTAATCACTCTCATCAATTTGCTGATACGCTCTTTCGTCTCCTCTCTTGCAAGGACCAATTCTCCTAACTCTTCCACCATCCTCTGCTTTGTCTGGGAAGGTGATTCATGGTGAGGATGTGGCTTCATCATTACACGGGCTATGTCACGAGACCATTGTAAGTGGGCCTCTGTGACTGGGCATTCAGCTTTCCATAGTTGTCTATTAATTTGGCGCCAAGCGCGCTCCAATCGCATCTTCATTTCAAAACCTCCTCTTTCATCATAAAACATCATCTGCATATCCTCGTCATCTGGAATTCCCTCCTTCAGATGACCCAGCTGACGGTGTGCAAGGACAGGGTTGTAATTGATACAACTGTTTCTTCCCATGAGAGGCACATTGGGGCAATCCCCACAGCTATGGATTATAATAATTCCTTCGTCAGTTGAATTATACCATTCGATGTCGGTATGCTTTAATTCCATCAGCTTTTTGGACCAAATCTTACAGTCCTCGACCTCCCAGAAAATCGGAGTCTTTGGCAGATAAGAAATGAACCACTTGTAAAAGAGGGCTACGCAGCAAACAATTGGCCCACAACCTCTTGTGTATCTGGTCTGTATGGAATGGTAAACATCAGCTAGCAGTGTAGGGAACAGATTGTTGACTGTAAAAAGCTGAATGACTTGGGTATCCACAAAGCTCTTGGAATTTGGGAACAGAAATAAACCACATATCATCAGAGCTAGGGTTGATTCAAACAAAGCCTCACTTCCTCTATTCTTGAATTACATATCCTTTTCCAACAAGAACTGAGCGGGCAGCCCACGTTTTCCTCCTTTGTTAGTCAGGTTAGCCTGGATGTCAGATAGTCTAATTCTGGTTACTCTGGTGATGTCTCTGGCAGAAGGCATTTCTTCAATCCCATAAAAGATGGGAGCTTCTCTGACTGGAATCCCTATCATGGCTGAGAACTCCTCTAGGGTCGGCACCAACTGGAATTTAGGGAATACGAAACAGCGGTACGCGGGATGATACAACTGGACCAAAACCTCAAGGGGCCCTACAGTCACTGGTGTCTTCATCAGTGGAATGACACACCCATATCTGTCAGCGAAGGCTGACTGGTCTTCAACCATCTCTCCTAACCACAACAAACGCTCCACTTCTAGTAGCTCAAAGAAATAAGGCCAAACTCTTTTCCCTACAGCATCCATTTCTACAAAATCTGCAAAACAAAATTAGTAACTTGATAGTCTAGCAGGAAATGCAAGATGCAATGCAAAGTTTCATGGAACCCAAACACTCGCAGAATATCAGGAGATATCAAAAGACCTCATTTCATTAAATAAAAGGTGAATTACAAGAGTTGATACACTTTCAAAAGCCCTAAACATAAAGCTAAATAAAAGCTAGAAAGTCCTAAGGAAATTCTCCTAAGAGTCTTGTGTTGAGTCTTCTGATTTCTTTCTCCATCTGATCCTTTTCTGCGACGAGGTTGTTGAGGATGGATTTCCAAGCATGAGGTTGAGTGTTGGAGGAACTAGGATCTTCCAGGGCTTTTCTCTTATTGCATGAGAGCAACTCTTCATTCTTGGTCTGTAGTTGTTTCTAGAGTTCCAGGTTTTCTTCAACGACCACTTGGTACTTGAGCTTCCAGGCTTCTTCTGACCTTTGGGCTTGTCTTAGTGAAATCTCCAGCTCTTCTTCCTTTGACATGAAGTATAAAACAGGCTCTTTCTTCAAAGCAATTGGTTCCTGCCTCTTATAGGGCATCTTTAATTCTATAGCTATTCTTCTGACCCATTGGAGGTAGGGCTCCAAGGACACACAGTTAGGTTTCCCCGAAGAACTTCTTCCTCTTTTGCGCTTGCTACCCCAAGCATTCAAGATCAACTTCTTCTGTTCTTCGTTCTTGTTATATGCTTCAAAGTAGATGTTTTCCACATGAATACTGAGAGGTTTATCTTCCAAAGGATATCCTAATTGGCGTCGTGCCAAAACAGGGTTATAACTAATTCCACCTTTAATGCCAAGAAGAGGCACGTTGCCATAGTTTCCACAACTATCTATAATCAGGATTCCATTATACACCTGATTATACCAATCAATGTCTGCGTGGGAGAGTGCCATAATCTTCTGAGACCATCACCCTTTCTTGGAATCCCAGAATGCGCCCGCCTTCGGTAGATGCGAAATAAACAATCTATACAACATGAGGACACAACAAGTAATCTGTCCATTTCTATGAGCGTTTCTTGTATGGGCTGAGTGATAAGCTTCAGCAAGCAGGGTAGGTACCGGATTCTGTTTCAAGAAGATTTTGATTGCATTCAGATCCACGAAGTTGTCAATATTTGGAAACAAGAAAAGTCCATAGATGAGCAATGCAAAAACAGCTTCAAAGGCATCCCGGTTGGAGTGTTTAGCAAAGTAACGAGCCTTTTCAACCAAAAACTTTGCAGTTAACCCAAAAATTCCTCCCTTAGAAGTCAAATTGCTTTTGATGTCAACTAACTCCAGATGAGTTTTCTTGGCTATTTCTTCCTTTTTAGGATCCTTCTCGGAGATAGGAAACGGGGACTCATCCTTGATAGGCAAACCAATTATTTGAGAGTATTCCTCAAGGGTGAGTAAGAGTTGATAGTCAGGAAACGTGAAGCAGTGATACTTTGGATCATAAAACTGAAGCAGAGTTGAAAGGAGCCCTTTATCAATGTTCTTCTTCAACAAAACCCAAAACTTCCCATATCTGTTTATGAATCCTTCAGGGTCTGTTAGCAAATCTCCCACTTTCCTTAGGTCATCCAATCTTGGACTCTTGAAAGTGTATTTGATGGTGTTTCTTCTTGAGCTATCCATGATATCCCTCTGATATAAGAAAAGAAATCTGAGTTCCATGAAACAGATGCAACATGAATGCTTATGATGTATGAATGCAAAGCACACACAAAGCATAAATAAAAGGGAATAGGTTTAAGCATGGAGCCAGGGTTTACCCTTCCCATTGGTATGTACTATTGGCTTTCATCTGCTGAACAGGGTTCTAAGAAGTTCCCAGAGTCGACAACCCATCTTTCGGATTTTATCGATTTCCCAGATGACTTGGTAATCAATAAAATTCTCAAGAGAATCTCGTCTGAGTGTAGTATCGCGTGACAACCAATTCAGAAATAGACTCCATCATGGTCACCGCACTACATTCTAAAAAGGCTAAGTGGGGTTTGGTAACTACGGTTCTCAATATCAAGGGCTCATAGGTCGAGAGTAGCATGTTTTCACGAATAGATTCGTTCAACATGACTAGACTCTCAAGAGGGCCTCAACTGAGTGATGGTGTCTCAAGTTAAATTTTTCAGGAATCGACTCCCTCAAAGCCTCCTTGACTATACCATCGTCCCATCATAAGTGCACTCAAATCCGGGTTAGGATTTATCTCACCACTCAAGAACCAAGCTAACAAAAGAAACTCAAGCACATCATATATACAAGCAATCAAACGGGTATACACAAATATAGCAAACAAGCATGAATAAAACAAGCAAAAACAAGATGGGCTTAACCCTTAAAATACTGTTATCCCCAGTGGAGTCGCCATTTCTGTTGCGGTGAGAATCGGATAACAAGCTATTAATTAACTTGCATCGTAAAACTTTGAAGTCCACCACCGACTTTTATTTATCCAAAGGAAAGGTTCAAGATCGAGGAAAACCTAAAGGGCGGAGATCTAAGGTTCGGGGGTTGATTACGCCTAGGGAAAGTATTAGCATCCTAAACGTCCGTAGTACTCTACGAGAACCTCTTGTTTTAACTTGTTATATCTTACTCGCTTGCTAAAGGTTGAAACCTAGGGGTTAGTATCTAAGTATACTCGACAAAGTATCGCACTTTGCGCCTACGTATCCTGACGGGAGTGGAATCAGAGTATCCGTAGTTCACCGATCTAAGGGTGAAAAAGGAACCATTGACTATGGCCAAAGTTCCAAGGGGAAATGAGTATGAGCTCATTTTAGAGTTCACGATAACTCTCTAAATCTAAGTTATAAGGGAAAAGTGAGTTCTCATGATGATGAGAATCGTATAGAGTTCAAAACTCCAACCTATTTCTAAGTTATGATTTCATTGGCTCTCATGAGGCCAAGAAATGGGATAAACCTAAAAGCATAAGGTAGGGTGGTTGTTTAGTGACTTCACGAGTCAATTAAGATGATCTCCCTTTGGAATGGGGGGAAAGATAATAGTTGTAAAATCACGAAGAAACAAAGAGTTATAATTCAAATATGATGATGTAAAAGACATGAATAAGATAATGAGATGAAAGAAAGTTATGATATCAATGCAAAGTTAGAATCATACATTGGATATGATCAAACATGATAAACAAAGATAATATGGCAAGATAAATAAAGAAGGTACAATAAAACCTTAGAAAAGTTTCCAAATAACATGAATAAAAGCAAATAGTATTAAACATTTCTAACTATTTCTTTTTATATATAAAAAGTAGATTTAATTAGAAGAACATAGCAAAAAGAATGGAAGAAAAAGGATGGAAAATGAACAAGTTATGGAAATTTGAAAGTTAAGACATAAACTTGAAAATAAAATAAAACCAACAAGTGATAAAAAAGAAGGAAGTGGTATTCCTAGGGATTGAACCCAGGACCACTCGCAGGTAGCTTAAAATCAATACCATCAGGCCAACACGTGCACCTTGAATACATAGTGAGAACACACATATATATATGAAATAGGGCGAAAATCAGAAAAATAAACAAAAGGACTAGGCGAGGGGGATTCGAACCCCAATCCTAAGGGTTGCAAGGGCGTGTGATAATGTGTGCTTACCACTGGGGTGGCTGTTACATCCGGTAATATATTCACCTCAATTAATATATAAGCTAATCGTGTGCGCATATTTCAAATAAACTACAAACCAACCAAATACGCAAGTTGTTCACGACAGCCATGTCCATGCCATGCTATTCAACATCAGTCATATCAAATAAGAAGCAGAAACATGATTATCCATCCAAAATCAAGAATTGCTACGCATGCTAAATACCAAATAAGTGTTTATCCTACAAATTGGACATCAAAGCAACAACACTTGAATGCATAAGGTAAGGAGCTCATACACAGCCATGGCAGCAATAATCAGTAAGCATACGATATACTCAATTGAAAATCACACAAGGACATGTCTTGAACACAACTAATAAACAAACAATGCATATCATGAAGTCCAAAACAGTATGGTATGGATTCAAACATAAGTTTAAAGTTGACAAACAAATTAGTGCAAAAGCGAAATAAGCTAGCAAATTCATACACAACCAAAGCAGCAAGCCTACAGCATGTCTAAAGGAGGTTTAATGAAATGAAAACATCTTGGAATACAATTAATAGACAACATGTAGATATAGATCAGCATAACATGGTTTTGTTTCATGTATCAAAACATCCTCAAGACTTAACACACTTAATGGAGGATAGCAGAGATGTTTAGGGCTAAAATCACATGATTGACAAGATTATGAGTTTAAAATGCCAGCAAACAAGAGGTAGGCCAGGGCATGATGCATTCAGTTCCAAAGATATCTTCCAAAGTTCAGATAGCAATTCAAATATGCCACCATGAGTGGTTAAAACAAGGACAGGTCAGATCAAGATAATGATAGATTTTAAGACTAGCCTAACTGTTAATGACAGTTCAGAGATGTATCAAAAAGGTGCTAAGGAAACAATGGCAACAACATCAACAACATAAGCAGTTAGTAGCAGAAAACAACATGTCATTAGGGCAATTGCAATTCACAAAGTGATTAGCTCATGAGATTAGATATCCAACAAACAGTGCTAGCACACCATAAAGATAACAAGATTCAAAAGGTTAAGGTCCATAGGTTATCAAGCAATGCAGCAGACAGTTTCACCAAGATAGCAAGCAAAGTACATGATGGTAGTCCATACATTTCAACCATTTATCAAGGCAAAATATAGGCAAAAACAATCAGTCATGGTTGTTGAAGGCATAGTGATGATTCATGCATCAAGATAGATTAAAGGCAAACCAATCACATCTAATGTCAAGGCAAGTTATTTAGGTTCATAGCATTTTGGAGACATGGCACTGTCATAAAGCAAGAGTCCAAACAGAATTGTACATACATGGTGTCATCCAAGTCAAGTAGCAGCTAGGCATAAAAAACAGATACACAAGAAGCTACACTTATCATGTTGATACAAGCATAAATTTGTCATGTTTACAGTGATAAATACACAAACATCATGATGGTCCAAAGTCTCACATGTATTCAAGAATAGGACATGTTACAAGACAGCATAGCAGCCAAATTCATTCAAGTGGTATTATTTAACAAATAGGCAGTAGCATATGACATAGTAAAACCAACTTGGATAACCATCATACAAACACATACATCAAACATATGTGTACTAGATTCAGACTGGCACATATATGAAGCATGACTTAGGAACATGTTCAAACACATAGCAAAGTTACCACACATATCATGAATACAATGTTAACATAGAGGACAAAATCAAGATATCACAATGACATAACTTTGGAAGTTGACAGTTTCAGCACAATGGTTTGCATGTACAAGATGAAATGGCATAGTATGACATGTCATAGAACAATGAGGCACATGATGGGAACAACTCAAAGCAACACATTCTAAATTCAACATTCATAAACATAAACCTTAAACATATATTAAACCAAAATCACTCCAATGAGATGCAACACTAATCAATAACTTGTATATACTAACAGTTCAAACAATCTAAACTCAAACACATGGTCAATCATCAATAATGCTAAGGTAGAGTGGTGCATACAAATGTGAACAAATACATGAATAATCAACATATCAACCTTAACAGCAAACATCAACAATGACAGAGTTTAAACCATGACTGAGTATACAAAATGCTCATATATTAATGGTGGCAAAAAAAGAAACTAGTGCTACTTTAACAAAAACAACTTGACAACACCAATCAATCATTAAGCCAACAACAAAGATAGATAGGTTCAAACATCCCAAGACTTAGTAGCATAACAGAACTATATAGAGAAACTAAGATTCATGAATCCTTTGTTTCAAAATCACATTTAAACACATATGATGTCCAAGTAGTTTAACAAAATCAAACATCCAAGCTTGACAGTACAATGCCACAGTGAGAACTTATAAGGCTGCAGCCATTCAATGAACAAAAATCATAGGCATCATAACTTAACAACAAGAAGCATGCATGTATATCATATCAGTGAACAACATCATCTATTTTATGACATCAAGCCATGAGCATACAAACAACATATTCAAGCATACATTAGCAAGATGCACATGTAAAGGAACAACCAAAATGCATACGACAATGATAATATCAAATGGGCATGATTAACAAGAGGGTAAGAATACAATACCAAATGGAGTAATATCCACTGCCTTCAAGTATGCTGACTGCTTTTCTCACCAAAGCACTCCAAAACCACCTCTCACCTTGCTTGCTCGAACTTATGAAACTTTTAGAAACTCTTTGAGTGTTTGTGAGGATTGTTCGTGAGTTGAAGTGTAGAGGCAAGCTCCTTTTATAGGCTGAACCAATGAGCTTGGGTTGCTTGGGTCCAAAGCACAAACACTTAGTGTGCTGAGTGAAAAGCTAGGGTTACAACGTCTTTTTTTTTAATTCAAAAACGGTCCACTCCTTGGAGACAGGTGCGCTGCTTTGCTGCACAAAATCTCAGAGGTTGCAGGGTCAATTCACCACTTCATGTATTGCTTCAGAGCTCCTCCTTTGATTTCATATGGAGGGGTATCAGATGAGGTAAGGATTGGGGATGGCGTGAAGAGATTCACAGAAGAGGACAAGTTGTATGCTGAAACTAGCAGTTCCTCAGAAGCACTTTAATGAACCAAACAGTTGAGAGCTTAAACGGGAATTGTCTTTGGAGAATTCAAAATGACTAAACGCGTCAAAGGATTGATGATGGATTTGATTTTGGACGAATTGATTCCATTGTGTTTGAATTTCTCTCTTCTCCTCTGCAATTCGCAAGCACAAACCAAGGGAGAAGAAAACATTTTGGTTGTTTTGCTTCTTTGTATGCCATATGTCGCCTCTCCATTGGTCAGAAAAGCTAAGTTGAAAAGTCAAAACAACTTGCTCATTTCCTATTGGTCCTTGGGAATGAAGTTTAATTCCAATATTTTGTAACACATTTTTTGTACGTTGGGCCAATGATGATGGGCTTATGAGCAAAAAAACTTAGTGTTGGTTTTCTATCTTTTTGTTATAAAAGACAAATGATTAGGAAAACAAATAATAGATGAATAATAGGTGAATTTGATAATTGATTATGGTTATGGATATGGTTTAGAAGGATTAACATTGACAAATGGAGAAATTGGATAAAATTGGTTGATAGAGAACTATTGAAATTGGTTAGGAATACAAAAAATGATAATTGAGGGTGGATAAGGTGGCTAAAAATTGGTTATGGAGAGGATCATAGAGAGGGTTATAGAGACATCTCTTTGAAATGAGAGACTTGCTTGATTCAATGCTCTATCCAAAATCTTGACTAATCACCTCTTGAATCTCCTTAAGATAACACCTGATAAAAATGAAACAAACACAAACAAAAACCTGGTAAAAGGGTTAGCTATGCAACAATGATTGACCTGATATGACATGCAAGAGATCAATGGATCTAAGGGTAAAATTTGGGGTACAACAATGTGATCAAAGATAGTGCAAGAAGAAGCATGTTCACACAATGCAAAAAATATGAACAAATTGAATAATCGGAACCGTGCATCGAAAGTTCAAGATCATGCTTCAACCAGAAGTTAAATGACACTTAAAACATCCATAAAAATCAAGCATATCAATCCATGGAAGTTAGAAGAAGAAAGCATAGCAAACACACTTGAAAAAGCATGAAAATGGTCATTCTGTACAGTGGTAACCGGTTACTCACCACAGGGTAATCAGTTACTTGATTGAAAATCTGCGTTTTTGGTGAAAAATACACTGAGTAACCGGTTACTCACCACAGGGTAACCGGTTACCACTGTAACAGTGGCAAAAATAATAGCAAAAACAGCTTTTCAAAAGTGATTTTCAGCACTTAATCACTTATGCCAATTACCACATGCTAGGGCATGAATTTGTGCACGAAAATTACATCATGTAAGAGCAATTAAACACAAATTACAAGCATTAATCATGCAGATCAAAGATCAAGCAAATGCATGGCAAATCAAACCGGAAGAAGGATCGAAATTACATCGTAAACGCGCGAAAATGATCGAAACAGTGATTAAAGTAAGATCTACCAACCTACAAGCCGGAGAATTGGCTTGGTAATTATTGTGAGTGAAATGTAGAGAGAAAAAACCAAGAAAACTAGAGAATTCTGTCTTTTCACTTCCAACCGTAGCGAAACCGAGCAAAAAATGCGAAAATGCACTGAAATCAAATTTGCACCGAATTGATTGATATGAACACTTGAATTGAAGTAGATCTTGCTGTGATTCCACAAATCCAAACACAATTGATGATGAATGAAGGTTTAAGCTCAAGAAAAAGCACTTTCAATGTGAAAGTAGCTTCTCTTCAATGGTGAAATAAGAGCTTTAGTGAGGGTTTTGAGAAGAGGAGATGAAGAAGTTGCAGAAACTTTGGAGAGAAAATGTGAGAGAAGTGTGAGAAATTTGAGAAATGATTGGTGATCCTTGAAAAATGAGTGAAGCTTTGTTTATATAGACTTTTGGTTTGGAGTGTGAGAGGTTTGGAATTTGATTTGGACTTAGCTTTGGGTTTGGAACTATGCTAGGAGTTAGTTAGACTTGACTCACCGAGTCAAGGTGGTTAACTCGGTTAGTTAGGATCAACTCGGTAACAATCCCAAGGTGAGCTCCAACATCCAAAGGTTGACATGCTTGGAAAAAAAGGAACACGATGCACTTATTTTAGAGTGAAACATTAGAATAAATGCACTTGGAATGTATTGAATAGCCTTGCAATGTCTAGAGATGTCTATAATATTCCACATGCTGCTAGAACACTGTAGAATCAAAGACCAAAGTGTTTGCAAAGGTGTTGTCCCAAAAAATGCAGCAGGAACTGCAATTTTGTAAAGAGTAACCGGTTACTCACCAGAGGATAACTGGTTACTTCAGTCAATTTTGCCCAAATTTGCTTGGGAAATGATACTGAAGTCCCAGTTTCGATTTTCCACCTCTTGTTTTGATGAGTAAGCATGGAAATCTTTATTTTGAGCTTGTTTTGATGATGTAATGACCTTGTGAAGATGCGATTAATCGTGCTTGTAAACCTGAATATCCCTGTAACAAGATAAAGAGAAAAAGTGCGAATGCATATGCCAGCGATGCGAATGCACATGCTTATGCAAAAGGCAAAAGAGGGAGGTCAAATTTTGGGTTACGACATCTGCCCCTATTTAATCCACTTGGACCTGAATGTACTAATTGTGCTTAGCTTTTCGATGGTTCGCGGTAGAAGGGGATTAAATAAAAGAGTGGCTAAAAAATTTGGTCGACGGCGATAAAAGAAGAATTGCAAGTGTAAAAATTGGTTGAAGTTTGGCTAAATGTCTGCTGGGAGATGAATCAGGCCAAAAGAAAGGGAGTATGCTCGATGCATATGCTATGTATGCGTCAATCTATATGATGCTTGATATCATGGAATTCAAAAGTGCTGGTTGAAGTAATGTGCGGCGGTTAGGCGGAAATTGTAGCAAAACGAGCTCGACACCTTCAGCTGGGGAGAGAACCCACAAAATACCGATCTTGCTGGAGAAAAGCCCCTAAATGGTGACAACTCCACTGGGGAAGAAAATGAGAAGTCTCAAACTCTGGATTATCACCATTAACACTGTCGGGAGTAAGAGAATTATGACGATCCTCTTATTATGACTGACTTTGCTGGGGAATGAAACCAAGAAACTCCAAATTCCAAATCGCAACTTACTCTGTTATCGACACCTTGGCATACTCTGTTTGGGGAATGCACAAGGCTTAGAGGATCTTCTCTGCTTGGGGAAGATGAGGAACCAAATGACAGCATTGCCAGGCGAGGAATGATGTGCAACCCATGCTAGGGAAAAAAACATCAAGTCTCTGGTTGAAGTACATCATTCGGCTACTCTACTGGGGACATTACAGATCTGCTGGGAAAATAGGAAGTGAACAACCTTTCCCAAGAACCATAATAGCACTTGCTGGAGAAATGATGGCCCTGTTGGGGGAACAACCACCTCTTTAAAGATCATCACAATGTAAGCCGGGCATTAAGCTTGCAAATGAATATTACCGATTATCCTGCATGAATTACCAGTAAAATATGCAATGCATAATGCTTTCTCAGTTGGTTTTAGCTTTTTATTGTTCTCAACGCTTTATAGTATTATGTGATTACAAATAATTGCTTATTCTGCAAACAAAACACTAGAAAGAAAACAATTGAGAAGTTGAATGATACATTTTTATTGAATAGAAAAATATGTACATAAGATGTGTACAAGGATGAAAAAATCCTTGATGAGGAAATTTGCAATAAAAATTGAAAAACAAATGTAAATGGCAAAGGGGAATTATGCTTTGCATTGATTACAACATTGGCTACCATCCACTGTAAGTCTAGGTTTCAACGCCTTGCACCCATTGATGATGATTTGAATGCTCTGTTACCGTCTGATGTCCAGCTATGATGACGAGAGGCTCAAGTGTTCACAGTCAATGCCTTTATCCCTAATTTTTGCCAAGACATTTTTCTATCTTTTTTTTTCGTCCACCGGGATACCCATTTTTGCCTAAGTCGTCCTTTCGGGTTTTCAACTTAGCGGGTTGTTATTGTGTTTTTTTTACATTGTCCATAACTTTTGCATGGACATTTCTTTTTTGGTCCATCGAGACACCCATTTTTACCTAGATTGTCCTTGCGGATGTCAATCTAGCGGGCTTGTTATCCATTTTTTTAAGGCATAATATTTTTTGACTGTATCAGAGTTCACGGGCGATGGCAACTCCTCCCCATCCATGGTGGTGAGGATTAAGACTCCGCCTGAGAAGGCCTTCTTGACAATAAAAGGTCCTTCGTAATTGGGAGTCCACTTGCCGCGTGGATCCGAGTGAACAGGTGAATACCTCTTGAGCACGAGTTCATCTTCATGGAACGTTCGAGGAAGAACTTTCTTGTCAAAGGCTCGCTTGAGGCGGCTCTGATACAATTGACCATGACAAACGGATGTAAAGCGCTTCTCTTCGATGAGATTAGCTGGTCATATCTGGATTGTACCCATTCGGCTTCGTAAATACCTACTTCCATGATGACTCTGAGCGAAGGAATCTCGACTTCGATAGGTAGAACAGCCTCCATACCATATACAAGTGAATACGGAGTTGCCCCAGTAGAAGTGTGGACTGAAGTTCTGTAGCCATGTAATGCAAAGGGAAGCATTTCATGCCAATCGTTGTGTGTCTTAACCATTTTCTGGATAATCCTCTTGATGTTTTTGTTTGCTGCTTCGACGGTGCCATTCATCTTGGGCTGATATGGTGAAGAGTTGTGGTGCTCGATCTTAAATTCTTGACACAACTCCTTCATCATTTTATTGTTTAGGCTGCTTGCTTTGTCAGTGATGATGTTGCTAGGAATGCCATAGCGACAAATTATCTCTTTCTTGATAAATCTGGCAACCACTTGTCGCGTAATGTTTGCATAAGAAGCAGCTTCAACCCACTTGGTGAAGTAGTCGATAGCAACTAGAATGAATCGATGACCGTTGGAAGCCTTCGGTTCGATCATTCCAATCATATCTATACCCCACATAGAGAATGGCCAAGGTGAAGTCAAAACATTCAACGGAGTTGGAGGTATATGAATCTTGTCTCCGTAGATTTGGCACTTGTGACATCTTTTGGCAAAGTTGTAACAATCTACCTCCATTATTGTCCAGTAATACCCAGCTCGAAGGATCTTCTTGGCCATAGCGGGACCTTTAGCATGTACACCCTCGCATCCCTCATGTATGGACCTTATGATCGTGTGTGCTTCGTGTCTATCCACGCATCTGAGCAACACGGAATCATAATTCCTCTTGTACAATACACCACCACTTAAGAAGAATTTGGCGCAAAGCCGTCTAAGAGCTTTCTTGCCAGTGATAGTAATACCCTTGGGATATTCCTATTTTTCAAGATACCTTTTAATGTCATAGAACCAAGGCTTGTCATCAGATTTGTCCTCGATTGCTAAACAATGTGCTGGTTCGTTCAAATGATCAATGCGGATATGAGGAGCTTCATTCTTCCACTTGACCTTAAACATGGATGCTAAAGTGGCAAGAGCATCAACTAATTGATTTTCCTCTCTGGGAATATGATGAAAAGAGATTTCATCAAAGTAAGGAATCAACTTCGCAATGTGTTATTGGTACGGAACCAGCTTGGAATCCCGAGTCACAAAGTTCCCTCTGACTTGGCCAATAACCAAAGCAGAATCTCCATAGACCTCAAGAATCTTGATTCTCGTGTCAATTGTCGCTTCAATACCGTAGATACATACTTCGTATTCAGCCATATTGTTGGTGCATGCAAAGCATAATCTGGAAGTGAAGGGAAGGTGAAAACCTGTTGGAGAGATGAGGATAACACCGATTCCACGACCTTTAGAATTGGAGGCACCATCGAACACGAGCATCCATCGTGCCCCTGGTTCGGGTCCTATGTCAGGGTCTGGAGTTACATAATCTCTAATTAACAGAACATCCTCATCGGGAAAGTCAAACTTCATTTGTTGATAACCCTCTAAAGGTTGATGAGCAAGGTAGTCAGACAAGACGCTCCCTTTTATTGCTTTCTGGGTAACATGTTGGATATCATACTCAGTTAATAGCATTTGCCACTGAGCAATTCTTCCAGAGACAGTAGGCTTTTCAAATATGTACTTTATCGGATCCATTTTGGATATCAATAAAGTAGTATGGCAAATCATGTATTGTCTTAGGCGTCGAGCAGCCCAGACCAGAGCACAACAAGTTTTCTCCAAGAGAGAGTATCTGGTCTCACAATCAGTGAACTTCTTGCTTAGATAGTAAATTGCATGTTATTTTCTGCCAGTGTCGTCATGTTGACCCAATACATATCCCATTGATTCATCGAGAACAGTGAGATACGTGATTAATGGTCTACCAGGAACCGGCGGTACTAAGATCGGTGGTTCTTACAAGTATTGTTTTATTTTTTCAAATGCTTCCTGACAATCATTGTTCCATTCAACCGATTGGGTTTTCCTTAGTAATTTGAACATCGGTTCACAGGTAGTCGTCAGGTGAGAAATGAATCTTGAGATGTAATTAAGTCTGCCCAGAAAGCCACAAACTTCTTTTTCTGTTTTGGTAGGCGGCATGTTCTGAATTGCTCAAACCTTATCGGGATCAACTTCAATGCCCTTCTGACTCACAATAAAGCCCAACAGTTTAATAGATCGAACTCTGAAGGTACACTTCGCAGGATTTAACCGCAATTTAAATTTTAGGAGTCTGTCAAACAGTTTCTTCAGATGAACCAGGTGATTATCCTCAGTTTTGGACTTGGCAATCATATCGTCCACGTAAACCTCAATCTGTCTATGAATCATATCGTGAAAGAGGGTTGTTATGGCACGTTGGTATGTTGCCCCTGCATTCTTCAGACCGAATGGCATGACTTCGTAACAATATGTACCCCATGGCGTGATGAAAGTAGTCTTCTCCATATCAGCTGGGGACATTTTGATCTGATTGTATCCTGAGAAACTGTCCATAAACGAAATGACAGAGAACTGCACTGTATTATCCACCAAGACATCAATGTGAGGCAATGGAAAGTCATCTTTCGGGCTTGCCTTATTGAGATCTCGATAATCCACATACATTCTGACTTTCCCGTCTTTCTTTGGAACTGGGACGATGTTGGCGATCCATTCAGGATATTCATAAGTGGCCAGGAAACCAGCATCAAGCTGATTCTTTACCTCTTCTCTGATTTTGAGTGCCATGTCGGGTCTAGTCCTTCTGAGTTTCTGCTTGACAGGAGGACATCCGGGCTTGAGTGGCAAGTGATGTTCAACGATGTTGGTATCCAACCCAAGCATATCTTGATAGGACCGTGCGAAGATATCAATATACTCTTTCAATAACTTGAACAACTCGGAGTGTACATGCTTAGCGAGGGACGCGCCAACCTTTACTTCTCTTCTGACCTCATCAGTACCAAGATTGACAATTTCAACTGGCTCTTTGTGTGGCTGAATCTCTCTATGCTCGTGCTCAAGGAGCCTTGCTAGTTCAGCCGGTAATTCACAATCTTCCTCACCATCTTCTTTGGCTTGGTTAATTGGAATCCCAGAATTATAATGGATGTTTGCCATGTTGTTATCAATGCTTTTATTAGTTCTGCATGTTCATGAATATGTTTAGAATGAGCTATTTTAAAAGTGAGAAAAAAAGAAACTTTTGCCATTTGTTTGTGAACAAATAAAAGAAAGAAAATAGAGCATGATTTTGAATGCAAAAAAAAACTTTTATTTATTTATCACATAATATTACAAAAACGTGAGGCCCTTTACAAGCTATCCACTCGTCTCGGGCGAGGACGAGGGAATGAGAAAGCAAAATGCATTACATGTTTGTTGGAAAAACCACAGGAATCACGGTAGATGTTCAATTGTTGAGCTTGAAACCCGGCGGGCACTTGCGCACAAAGCTTGAAATCTGGTTGCTAGGACCAACGTCATCAATAGCAGCCACGATATCACCCTGCTGGAAACCCGCGCTATTGAACTTGATTGCACTGCGTTGATTCTGCTCATGTGACCGTCGACTAGGATGATAACCCAAACCAAAACAATTATGCTTTTCAACCACATCAATCACATGCCCCCAACCTGGCAAGGAACCTCTCTTAATGGTTTCTTTAGCACCCTTAGCAGATGCTAAAGTTATTTATGGTGATCTACTTTGACTAGTTGAAGCAGAGCTGACATCTTCGAATTCGAGACACTGCAATGACACCTCAGATATGCCTTCTTCGATCTCTACGTATCGAAAAGACGATAACTCGCTCACAATCAAATCCTCTTCACCACAGAAAATGAAAAGCTGATCATCAAACATGAACTTCAACTTCTGATTTAAGGCAGAGGTAACTGCCCCTGCGGCGTGAATCCATGGGCGACCCAGTAAACAGCTATATGCAGGATTTATATCCATCACTTGGAAAGTAATGGTGAACAAATGCGGTCCAACCTTGACGGGTAAATCTACTTCTCCGATGACCTGCCTTCGAGAACCGTCAAAGGCTCTAACAACTAAAGCACTTGGTCTCATCTCACTTCCTTCTACCAGTAATTGACTCAATATGCCCTTAGGCATCACATTGAGGGAAGAACCGGTATCCACTAGAACACGAGATAACATGATGTATGTGCAAGTTACGGAAATGTGCAGTGCCTTGTTGTGGGCAGCTCCTTCGGGAGGCAATTCTGATTCATTAAACCCCAAGTATATGCTTGCAGTTATGTTAGCCACTACATCATCGAACTCGACAACGGATATGTCATGCATCGTGTGGGCAGTGTTCAAGACTTTCAACAAACCTGATCTATGCGCAGGTAAGCTCATGAGTAAGGACAAAATCGAGATCCTTGAGGGAGTCTGCCTCAGCTGATCCACAAATTTAAAGTCACTCTTCTTGATTAACTTTGGGAACTCTTGATCATCTAGGGTCTCTTTGTTCTTTGAAACATCCTCAGATGGAATGGTTGGCACCGGTACGGCAGTAGATGCCTCTTGTTGAACAACAAGGGTGCAGATGCAGGTGTCTCCTTGGGAGGAACAACAATTGGAACTTGCACAGGCTTTGTAGTGACCTTCAGAGCGAACACCCGTCCACTACGAGTCATACCTCCAGCGGCTGTAATATTCACAATCTCGGATTTGGAAAACCTGATTTCTTGACCTCCAAAAAATATGGTGGACCCATACTTCCAAGGTACCTCCTTGGAACTCTGATACTGAAACGACTTTGGCGGACACACAACAATAGGTTGCACCTTCTTCTGTTTAGGGGATTCCACAAGAACCTTCCTATAGACAATGGTGAACGGCTCGACAGTGGCAACCTCTTCAACAGGCTTAGATCTGGCAAATTGGACTTTGCCCCGGTTCATCAAAATCTGGACACGGCCCTTCAGCCTTCGACACTGGTTAGGATTATCGTCACAAATCTGACACTTACCATGCAGCCCTTTCAACAGCCCATGCTCATTCAATCTCTTGAAAACCACAGTCATCGGAGTCTTTACTTCATCAACATCCATAACCAACTCAGCCCTTGAACTATCCTAAATCATGTTTACTGCAAGTCCACCGTGATTGGGCAACGGATTGTGCTGAATGTTAGGACCTTCCTCAGCAAAAGTCAAAATCTTCCGATCAATGAGCTCTTGAACCTTGGTTTTGAAAACAAAACAGTCCTCTGTTGCATGTCCTATATATCCAGCATGATAGGGACAAGATGCATTTGGATTATGCTTCGGACCAAATGGAGGGATTGCAGGTGCGATCTCCTTTGGAATAATTGACCCTTGATGGATCAAGTAAGGGAAACAATTCAGTATGACACTGGAATTCTGTCGAAATTTGGACGCTTATGATTTCCCTGATTATTGTTATTCTGACAGTTTTAATTCTGTTGATTTTTATTGTTTTGTTGTTGACGTTACAACTGTTGTTGATTCTGAGTACTTTGAACTAGTTGTTGCGGATGATACTGATATGGAGGTTGTTGATATTGTGCAGCAGCAATGTACGGATATGGATAGTAAGGCATAGGAGCCATGGGTGCTTGATACTGAGGAGAAACTTGAGTTGTTACAACGTTGGCTTCACCTTCCTTCTTCTTTGACTGACTGTTCTAAGACTTCCTAGTAGTTGGCTGCTGGGAAGCAGTACTAGAAATCTTTCCAGTCTTCAGACCGTTTTCAATCCATTCACCAATGGTCACAACATCAACGAAGTTCGATGAAGAACTACCCACCATTTTCTCATAGTAGGATCCTTGCAATGTACCCATAAAGATGTCAGCCAACTCATTGTCAGAGAGAGCGGGTCATACACGAGATGCCATCTCACGCCATCTTTGTGCATACTCTTTGAATGTTTCAGTTGAGCGCTGGGCCTGATTCTGCAACTGTAATCTGATAGGCACCAGATCGAGGTTGTATTTGTATTGCTTCAAGAATGCTTCAGACAAATTCCTCCAAGTGCGGATTTTACTGCGCTCTAGGCCCATGTACCAATCCAATGAAGCACCAGACAAAGTATCTTGAAAGCAATGATCTAGCAATTCATCATTATCAATATAGGATGCCATCTTCCTGCAGTACATAGTGATGTGACTACGCGGGCAACTTAAGTCTTTATACTTCGAAAGCTTGGGTATCTTAAATTTCTGCGACAATACCACATTCAGAACCAAGCATAATTCTTTTGCCTCTAAGCCAAAAGCAGAAAACCCTTCAATAGCTCTAATACAGTCTTCCAATAACTTGTACTCAGCAGGTCTATTCTGATTAGTGGGCCTGACAAGAATCTGAGGATTTGGTAGCTGAGATGCGGCAGAAGCGTGCACTTGTGGAGCAGCAAACTGAGAAGGATACACCAAACTCGGATTAACCATCTGACCAGCATTCTGACCCAACTGAACACCATACTGATAATTCAGAGGAGGTACCAAAGCAGCGGAAGAAGATGCCCCAGGATAGAACATCCCAGGATGAACATTCTGAACAAACATTTTGAGCAGCTTGAGATAAAACCGGAACATGAATAGGAGGACCCCTATACACATGTTCTTCTTCATCAGGAGCTTCAACGTCAATCAACCCAGGAGTCTGAAGAGTCGGAACCTGAAGATTCTCATGATCATCACTCACCACTGGAGGTGGAACTGGAGCAGACATACCCCACGGATATGCAGCAGCATTCCTATGAGGCATGGGCACAACATAAGGTTGTTATGGTACGAAGGCACCATTGTTTGCAATATGAGGAGTGTAATTCGGAGGCATGCCTCATGGGAAACCAGCAGGCATTTTGTTCACACCAGACTGAACAACAGGCTGATTCATGGGCTCAACTGGCACTTCAACCACAGCGGGAGAAGGTACAACAACAACAGGAGTAGTCGTAACAACAGGAGACATGGTCACAACAGGAGTGACAACAGTTGCATCAGTAGTGGTTCCAACAACAGAAGCAGCAGCAGCAACATCCTTTTGAGTACGAAGGAGTTCCATGATAGCATCCATGTTTGTCTGAAACTGATCCATCCGTTCTTGGAACTGGGCCAGAGTTTCCTTGTAAGCAGCATTCTCAGTTTCGAAGTCAGCCATTATTCTGGATTTTCTTGATCGAGTGAAATATCGATGTCGAGTCATCGTCTTGCTACAAATGGAGGCAGACAAGGATGAGCAACGGTTTTGGATGAAGGGACGTGCATATGTGTGCAAATGAATGTATGATATGTATGCAAAAATAAATTTTTAAATTCCAAGAATTATTAAACTTATCTTTGTTGACAATAATCATAAAGCATATAAGTAAAGGTGTGAAAGATAAGATTAGCAAGAAACTCCATTCATTCAACAATAAAGGAAAGAAGCACAAGTCAAGTATAAGTCAAATATCTCCCTTTTGGGCTACAACAAAATTAGCGCGGATCCTATCAAAGACCACCCTAGAAACAGATAAGAAGTGGAAAACAGCCCCAGGAATCTGGTGCAGTAATACATCAGCATATG
The DNA here is from genome assembly GCA_022829125.1 of Lathyrus tuberosus. Classification (NCBI taxonomy): domain Eukaryota; kingdom Viridiplantae; phylum Streptophyta; class Magnoliopsida; order Fabales; family Fabaceae; genus Lathyrus; species Lathyrus tuberosus. Next base: position 1,467,851 of record JALAZF010000537.1, read on the forward strand.
CATCCCTCAATAACCCAGGCAAGTCCTCAAGTGCATGCTCAGCAAATCTAGCTAGATTGCCATGTCTCTAACTCCAATACTTCGCATCCTTCATGAGGTTGCGTAACAAAGAATGGTTAGCTCCCTGAAGCAAATCCTGAAGAAAGGCCTCTTTCTGATCAATGAGGTTCTGCAGATGACGGCTTTGTTGCTCCCAATGAGTACTCTCCGTGTTGAGCTGACTGATCTGCTCTTTGCTCTGATGTGCTTGATCTTGCAACTTCTGCATCTCACCGAAGACTTTGTCGAGCTTGGCTTGACCCTGAGAAAAATCCTTTGCTAACAGATTAGCACGATCTTGCTCACTTTGCCACTTTGTCTTGAACTCGGACAACTTCTCTCGAAGCTCTTCAAGTTGCTTCTTGTAGCTCAACTCATCCTTGTAGGCTTGATAATGGGCATCGGCAAGCTGCCTCTTCTTTGAAGTAAGTCCCTCATAGGTGCTCTTCAAAGTGTCACCCACTTTCCTTCGCTTGTTTTGTTCAACCTCCACCTCTTTGAGCATGCACTCGCGCTTCTGATGGAGCTCAATCTGTATGATATCCTTCTCGGAAGTGACTCTAGCAAGGTTGAGAAGAAGATCTGCATTCTCCTTCTTCAGCTTCTCAATAATCAGCTTGAGTTAATAAACCTCAGATGGAGGAACAATGGCAAGTTCAGGAGGCTTGGCATTCATGGAAGGGTCAGGAGAGAATGGCAACAAGATCTCTTTGACGTGCTCTTTGACCCAAAGTGTGTAAGCTTCCTTAGCTATGCAATTCTTCTTACCCAAATCGGCTCTACCCTCAAGATGAATCTGAGTCCAAGCGGCACTAAACCTATTCAGCAAACCCATGTCATCAACCTCTTCATGAAAGATAAACTCTTCAACTACCTCAGGATCTAGCTCGGTAATCATAGGATATCCCAACTGTCGACAGGCAAGTCTCAAATTTTAGTTAATTCCACCCTTTGTACCCAAGAGAGGCACATTGGAGAATTTCCCACAATGAAGAATAATCTTGATATCATCATAGACTTGAGAATACCAAGAGATGTCATCAGCAGTAAGAGACGTGATTCGTTGAGACCACTTGAGATTACCCTTGTTCTCAACAAAGGGACCCTTAAGTGGAAGGTGCGACATGAACCATCGGTACAACAAAGGAGCACAACAGACAATGGTTCCTTTCTTCTTTTCATTCCTCGAATGAATAGAATGATAGGTATCAGCAAGAAGTGTTGGAACAGGGTTCTTGGACAAGAATATGCTGATGGCAGCCTAATCTACGAAATCCTCCATGTTAGGAAACAAGACAATCCCATATATCAGAAGAGCAAGAACGGCATTGAAAACCTTCCAGTTTCCATCCGTAGCAAAAGAAGTGGCCTTATCAACCATAAACTTCGAAGCAAACCCTCGAATACCTTTCCCTTTGGTCTTGAGATTATCCTCCACATCCTTCTTACTAATGCAAAGAGCATCAGCAATAAGAGGAAACTTTGGACAACCGCTAGTGTAGACAAAAGGAACCCGTCTCTTGATCTCAACCCCTAGAATATAAGCATACTCCTCAAGTGTAGGTGCTACCTGATAATCCTGAAATGTGAAGCACCTAAGTGGCGGGTCATAGAACTGAACCAGAGTATGAATAGCAGTGATGTTGACGCCAGTGTTGAGGATGGACAACAGATTACCATCAGTATCCTTGAAAACCCCTCTGTTATCTCCAACCACAAGGGATGCAATACCTCTCAAAATACCCAGCTTAGGCTCCACAAACTTGTAGCTGAAAATGCCTCGACAACCAGTACTCATCTCTATGATAATGTCAACAAAGGGTAAGTCTTTGAATACCTAGAAATGCACATGCAAAAAATTAATTTACATGATGATATGCTATGCAACACAACAACAAGAAGCTAGCACTGTCTGAACAATCAAATCTGAATAATCCGGATATATGCATATAATTCTGTGTCGGTGCCACATAATTTGATGTGTCAGTGCAGAACCTAATATGTGTGAGAGAACCAAGGTATGAAGTGGTTTGTTTTCCTGCAAAAACCCATCCCTCTCACAGGTGTGATCTAGACACAAAAAAGTGGTCCCTAGAAAGGTCGCCTAAACCATAGGACTCAGAATGAAAAATCCCCCGCCGTAGTGAATTCTCACAGGACGGGAGTATTCTCAAGCGAATCGTGATCTGGGATGTGGCTCTCGTGATAACCCAACACGTAAAACGCAGGCCTCACGACTATCCACGTTCTAGCCTATGTGTATACTAAGCCTGGTGTTAGGACTTTTCTCTCCAATAATATCTACCCATCCCAACAACAACAAAATAAAGCAGATATCCAGAATATACATCATACGAATATTCAAAGAAGTAAAGAAATGCAGTAAATAAACATAAAGCTACATAAAGCATAAAGATAAAGCAAATAAAAGCGCAAAAGATAAACACTCAAGCAAGCAAGAAAGCAAACAAAACTAGGCGAGACCCCAACTTGCAAGCAAGGACTCCCCAGTGGAGTCGCCAGCTGAAGATGGCTGGTTTATACCCGAGTGAATCGCACACTCAAAGATAACACAGAGTCGCCACCGAACTTTATTTAGTCCCAAAGGATAGGGAAAATATCGATAAAACCCAAGGGGAAGAGAAACGGGAACGGGGGTCGGTTATGCGAAAGGAAGGTACTAGCACCTTACGCATCCGTCGTACTCGACGGGAACCATTTCGCTTTCTTCTAGGCTTGGATGGGTTATCTATCTAAAGGCTTATAGCTAAAAAGAAAAGGGAGAGAGAAGAGAGAAGAAAAGAAAAAAGAGAAAGAAAGTGCTCACCGAGGATTGGGGCCCTCGTGCCTACGTACCCTCATAGTGCAATGAGGAAGTCAGAGCGCCATAGTTCATGGAACCAGGGGACAGAGAAGAATGGAAGAAGGATGGAAGGGTGGAAAGATGGAAGTGTGCTCGCCAAGATCATCGTGATCTCGTGCCTACGTATCATACATTCGAAAGAATGCAGAATCAGAGCTTCCGTAGTTCGTGGAACTAAGACAGAAAAAGGAAAAAAAGACAAGGGAAAGAGAGAAAGTGGTGTCAAAACCAAGAACAAAAGAAAGAAAGGAACTCCGCTGGGGAATCCAAGAAAATGGTATCAAAACCAAGAAAAAGAGTACAAAGATAGAAACTGAGCTGTGGATAAAGATGCAAGGGTGGTGTCGAAACCAAGAAGATAAAAGAGCAAAAGAATGGGAAAGACTCCACTGGGGGGATAAAAGAACAAAGTGACAGTGCTTGGGGCCAGAGGGTGGTGACCCTACTGGGATTAACAAGGAAAGGGGTTCGGTATGTTAACTGACTGGAAGTGATTAACCGAAGGAGAAGAGTAAGACTCTGGTGGGGAAAAGAAATTGGTGTCAACAGACAGACTGTGGTGAACTAAAAATAGAGAGTACTGAACCAAGAGAAGGTGTTTGACTCTCTAGGGACCTCGGTATATTAACTGGCAAGCAGTGGTTAACCGAAGAAAGAAAGAGATTGCAACTTCGCAGAGATAGAGAAGCATTGGTTTTAATAGATAGACTGTGATCAACCAAAGGAAGAGCATAGAACCAAGCGAAGGTAGTGACCCAAAGGGGGTGTTGGTACTAACTGAACAAACAGTAATTGACCAACAAAAAGGGGTATTGAACCAAAGGAGGTTGCTAATAGTTGAAGATTCGGTGTTAACAAGAAAAACTGTGATTAACCGAAAAGAAAAGCGAGTGATTAACTAGGAGGAGGTGATTAACTCAAAAGGAATTCAATGTTTTAACAGGCAGGTTGTGGTTAACTGAAGAAAAGGGTGATTAACCAAGAGAAGGTGATTAACCCAAAAGGGATTCAGTGTGTTAACAAACGGACTGTGATTAACTGAGAAAGAGTGAAAAATTGGTGTTTCAACTGACGGACAGTGATTAACCAAACAAAGGGAGAAGAACCAAAAAGAGGTTATGAACTCCAGGGATTCACGGTTTTAACAGATAGACTGTGATTAACCGAAGAAAAGAGATTGAGACTCTCCAGGGGAATCAAAAGGCAATGATTGACCCCAAGAAGAAAGGAGTATTGAAACAAAGAGAGTTTGCTAGCGCAAGAAAAATGGTATTAACCCAAAGAAGTGATTGATCAAAAGGAGAGATTGAAAGAGATAAGAGTGATCGAAGATTGACTCACTAGGGAAGAAGATACGCTACCGCCTGGAGGTAGAGGTGACTAAGCCAAGCACGGGATCATTCGTCCCCTACCTGAAGTAGTCAGAATGAGAGTAGGAATTCTCCATTCTCATTCCTTCTCTAACACACAGGGTGTAGTGCATAAGTTGAAACAGACAGCGTAACAACTCCAAGTTTTACAGTGCTCCAGTGTCGCGCGACGCTTTGAATCAGTCGGGGAAGGAGAGAAAGCAAGTTCTAAAGGAAACCTAAAGAAAAGCGCCAAGGGAGAGATCGATAATCGAAACGAAGTTTCGATTAAACAATCAAAAGGGAGGAATGTGCCGATCATTTTCCAATATGAATTGAAAAACTATTAAGGCAAAGGGGTGCGTTATTGGTTGTACAAGATTAAGTTTATCCATGAAGAATAAACTTAATGCTAACATGAAATGAAAATTGCAAAACAGTGCCAAATGACCATAAAAAATGCAACACAAAATCATGTATCATGTGATCAAAGATAGTGCAAGAAGAAGCATGTACACACAATGCAAAAAATATGAACAAATTGAATAATTGGAACCGTGTATCGAAAGTTCAATATCATGCTTCAACCAGAAGTTAAATGACACTTAAAACATCCATAAAAATCAAGCATATCAATCCATGGAAGTTAGAAGAAGAAAGCATAGCAAACACGCTTGAAAAAGCATGAAAATGGCCATTCTGTACAGTGGTAACCGGTTACTCACCACAGGGTAACCGGTTACTTGCTTGAAAATCTGCGTTTTTGGTGAAAAATACACTAAGTAACCGGTTACTCGCCACAGGGTAACCGGTTACCACTGTAACAGTGGCAAAAATAACAGCAAAAACAGCTTTTCAAAAGTGATTTTCAGTACTTAATCACTTATGCCAATTACCACATGCTAGGGCATGAATTTGTGCACGAAAATTACATCATGTAAGAGCAATTAAACACAAATTACAAGCATTAATCATGGAGATCAAATATAAAGCAAATGCATGGCAAATCAAACCGGAAGAACGATCGAAATTACATCGTAAACGCGCGAAACTGATCAAAACAGTGATTAAAGTAAGATCTACTAACCTACAAGCCGGAGAATTGGCTTGGTAATTGTTGTGACTGAAATGTAGAGAGAAAAAACCAAGAAGACCAGAGAATTATGTCTTTTCACTTCCAACCGTAGCGAAACCGAGCAAAAAATGCGAAAATGCACGGAAATCGAATTTGCACCGAATTGATTGATATGAACACTTGAATTGAAGTAGATCTTGCTGTGATTCCACAAATACAAACACAATTGATGATGAATGAAGGTTTAAGCTCAAGAAAAAGCACTTTCAATGTGAAAGTAGCTTCTCTTCAATGGTGAAATAAGAGCTTTAGTGAGGGTTTTGAGAAGAGGAGATGAAGAAGTTGCAGAAACTTTGGAGAGAAAATGTGAGAGAAGTGTGAGAAATTTGAGAAATGATTGGTGATCCTTGAAAAATGAGTGAAGCTTTGTTTATATAGACTTTTGGTTTGGAGTGTGAGAGGTTTGGACTTAGCTTTAGGTTTGGAACTAGGCTAGGAGGTAGTTAGACTTGAGGTGGTTAACTCGGTTAGATAGGATCAACTCGGTAACAATCCCAAGGTGAGCTCCAACATCCAAAGGTTGACATGCTTGGAAAATAAGGAACACGGTGCACTTATTTTAGAGTGAAGCATTAGAATAAATGCACTTGGAATGTATTGAATAGCCTTGCAATGTCTAGAGATGTCTAGAATATTCCACATGCTGCTAGAACACTGTAGAATCAAAGAACAAAGTGTTTGCAAAGGTGTTATCCCAAAAAATGCAGCAGGAACTGCAATTTTGTACAGAGTAACCGGTTACTCACCAGAGGGTAACCGGTTACTTCAGTCAATTTTGCCCAAATTTGCTTGGGAAATGATACTGAAGTCCCAGTTTCAATTTTCCACCTCTTGTTTTGATGAGTAAGCATGGAAATCATTATTTTGAGCTTGTTTTTATGATGTAATGACCTTGTGAAGATGCGATTAATCGGGCTTGTAAACCTGAATATCCCTGTAACAAGATAAAGAGAAAGAGTGCGAATGTGTATGCCAGCGATGCGAATGCACATGCTTATGCAAAAGGCAAAAGAGGGAGGTCAAATTTCGGGTTACGACACAGTGCAAAATGTGTTAATCGATTAACACAAGGAAAAGTTGAATTTTGGCGCCATAATGAGGGAAACTTGGGGATTCGCCTGATTCCACTTATTCTGAGCCACGTTAAGCCTCTGAAATTTGATAATGGCTATTGCTACTAATCCAAGCTTGAAGTATGTTGTGAATTTGTTTTCGCACTCGAAATATCCCGCTGAAATAATACTGTCTGGTGCCAAATTGCTGAGTAAAAATAATTGTTGGGGCTTCTGATAATTAAATTATCCAGTGAGCAAAATAAATGCTCGAAAAGAATTTGAAAGCTATCTCCTAAACTGATCACACCTGGAGCTGCTAGATAATACCTTGATCCCATGTCCAAAAGAACCATGCTCATGCAAAATGACGATGCAAAATGAAATGAAACATAAGCCAGTTAGAGTTGACAACAGGAGGACAAATTTTGGGGTGATACAATCATGTTTGTAGTAAGAATGTTACGCTTTTGAAATGTTTGTGTATGTGGAAATGTGTGGTAATTCAAAATGTGATGAGTTATTGAAGATATGCTTGAATATTAAGATTAGGGAATGATCTTAATTTCATATGGTAGTTGAATTTGCACACGCATCATTTGTTGTCAAGAGGCAATGCTTGTTAGTTCCGTGGGAGCTAGTGACTTGTCTCAAACCTAGAGCGGGGTTTGAAGATTAGAGAACAGGATTTTGTGTGTTATTGGTCTAGAGAATGGACCCGATTTAATGTAAAAACCGAAAAATAATAACAAGTGATTGGTACCACATGCATGAGTTGCATTTGAGTCTTGCATCGAGTCACATGGTGTCTTTGGTTGCAATATGAGATTATGTGTATTTATGTGAATTGTTGAATTGGTGAATTATGGACTTGTGTACATATACTTGTGAATAGTATGGTTACTTGAGTGATATTGTGTGATGAAACTTGTGAAGTGTGAGAATAATTGTGATTATGCTTGTATGCCTTAAATTATATATTATCTTATGATTTCAATAATTATGTGAATTCTCACCCTTCTGTTGGAATGATGTTTTGTACGACATCCCTCAGGTACCGAGGAGTAGAGTTGCTTTTAGCGCGAGGTAGTCGTTGGAGTAGCGGATTTTGTTTCTTTATTTATGTTGGGTCGAGTCGTGCTCTGATCATGTAAAACTGGGATCATTTTGGTTTATGTTTAAGAGATACATTATGTACTCTACCTTATGTTGTTATGTTTATTTGAATTATGTGAAGTATTGGCTTTTATGCCTAAGTATTGATTATGAATGAGATGAGCATGAGACTTTCATTGTGTCTATTATGATTGAAGTAAATCCGCTGTTATATGCTAAAGTGAAAGTGTATGAAAAACATGAATTTATTTTTAGTGTTATTGAGCATGACAGGTGTTTGTGTGATGTTTTGAAAAATTTTATGTGACACCCTTTTGTGAGATGCATGATAATTACTCTGATTATTTATATATATTTCGCGGGGTTTAGAAGGGTGTTACAAAGTTGGGTCCTACAGATTGACCAGATTTCCGAGTCTCTCTCATTAAGCCAGATATTTCATCATTGGTTTTAGAAAGAGTTCGGTTTTCCACCTCTGCGTCTCGAGGCACATCATTACTTGCCGCTTTAAGGCTGCATAATAAATTTTCGAGCGGTGCGCTTCTGTTTCTTCTTCTGTGTCGTCATCCTCCTCTAGCTCCCGAAAATATTGATCTTCAAACCAATATTTTGAATCTGAATTTTCATCTTCCTCCTCGCCATCTAATATGTTGCCTTTGGATGATGGGTTTTCGAAATTGACAGAAGTATATTCTTCCATTAATCTAATATTGAAGAATCTACCATTGATTTTCATCTTAATCGCCTTATTGATATGTTCAGCGGCTAACGTTTTCACTAAAAATCTAGAAATATCCATCCTTTTCCTACTTTCTGTAACAAAATTAGTATTTATCAAGGTCCCACATGTGATACATGCTTTAGCAAAACATTTGCGATTCCAAGCATGTATCGGTATTCCATGCAGTCGAACCCAAGTCAGCCTTTCAGCAATGTTCAACTCATGACTCCATACTTTAATCTCTTTGAACAAGTGACAGAAGACATCCTCTGTGTCTTTCATCAATGAGGGAAAGTCTTTGTCACACTACTACGAAAAACCCATTTAACAACGGTTGGAAATGACATATAATGACGCAGGCGAAGGCGTTGTTATGTAGATTGTCGTTGTAAGTTCGTTGTTTCTACAACGGTCTGGAAACCGTTGTTGTATTCTGGAAAGCGTGCGCTATATTGCAACGGTTAGTTATTTCAACCGTTGTAATATATATTAACTATCACAATGGCTATTAGTCTCAACCGTTGTGGAATGTACCCTTAGTTTATTAAATACAAATGTATATTGCTTGTTTTACCATACACCTAATTAAAGAAATACAACAATTAAAATTGGTAAAGAAATATATAATATGAAAATTCAACTGTTTTTGAAAACAAACTTAAACACACCACTGTTTTCCGAATTGGATCCATTTCATTCCGCACATTTTATGTTCCTTAACACATAATATACGGTTCAATGGTCTGATTCACTCTACTCATCGATATCTTTTATTATATAGTTTACCTCTCCATCGCCAAAAATCATCGCGATTTTATCATTATAACAATCATAATCATAAAAACCACGATGATTTTTGGCGATGAAGAGGTAAACTATATATAATAAAAGATATCGATGTGTTGAAGGAATTAGACCATTGAATCGTATATTATGTGTTAAGGAAAATAAAATGTGTTGAATGAAATGGATGCAATTCGAAAAACATTGACATGATAAAGGTTGGTTTTCAAATACATCTTAATTTTCAGATTATAAGTTTCTATATCAATTTAACTAATTGCATTTTCAGTAAAAAGGATAGTGAAACAAACAATATACATAGTATATAATAAACTAAATTTCATATATATACAATATCAGAATGAATTCATATATATGTACCTTTTCAGAATGAATTCATATATATGTACCACCATGTGAAACAAACCCTAAGAAGTGGGAAGCAATGAAGAAAATTAGTTAGTATTCAAAACAAAATAAGCAAAAGTTGAAACAAAACCCTAAGAAGTGAGACTGTACCATTACCATTACAATGAAGTTCACTTTGCATTTTCAAGAATATATGTACCTTTTCAATAAAAGAATAATGAAACAAACAATATATAATATAGGGTTAAATATACAAAACCCCCCTGCAATGTTAGCGAGTTTTCATTTTAGTCCCTGTAAAATTTTTTTTTTAAACACCCCCTCTTAATATCTAGATTCCCTCACTTAGGCCCCTGGCTGCCACATTGCAGCAAAGATTCCTTTCTATTGCTTGCGTGGCATGTCAGGTGGCATTTTTAATATTATTTTTTTTTTTTTTTTTTTTTTTAATTTTTTAATTTTTAATTTTTTTTTTAATTTTTTTTAATTTTTTTTTAATTTTTTGTTTTATTATTTTTTATTTTTTTATTTGTTTTTATTATAATTTTTATAATTTTTTTTCTTTTTTTTTATTTCTTTTCTTTTTCGTTTTTATATAAATAAAAAAAGTAAAAAATATATATATAAATAAAAACGAAACAAAAAATTGTTATATTTTTTTTTACTTTTTTTTATTTTTCGTTTTTGGACCTAATTTTTATTTTTAATTCTATTTTAAACAAATTGTTATTTTAAAAATTAGTTGAATTAGGTCACAAACAAACACACACACAAGCCCATTATAACTCCACTTTTTCTGGCCCATATATTATTTCATTTGTTATATGATTGACAAGTAACATATATAAACACTTTTATTTAATAAATAGTTTTTGATGTGGGACACTTGTGAGTATTACCCTTTTGGACTCTTCTCTTTGGATTCAAGATAGGTACAACATCCTTATCCTCCCCTTACATGCACATTCATATGTTCTTTGTACAAAAAATTGTTCATACCAAAGGATAATGATATAGTAAGTTACCAACTTATGGTGTGAACATGGCAGTAACAAGTTACCATTTTCATGAGGATGTGGAGAGTGATGAGAGCTTGAGATTCTTGTTTATTAGGGTGTGTGGTATTGTTGTGTTGTGAGTATGCTTTGTATTGAGTTTTGGATGGTTGATGAGTATTGAAAACAATGGAGAAGAAATGAAACAATACTGTAGCGAAAAAAAAAAAAAAGTGGAGAGAGGTTATAAAGATGGTTGATGAGTGGAGTTATAATGGTAATAAATCACTCATAAGTATTGTTGAATTGAAATTAGTATGAGAATAAATGGATTAGTATGGTAATAAATTGAAATAAATGGATTAGTATAATGAAACTAATTTTTAAAAGAACAATTTGTTTAAAATAGAATTAAAAATAAAAATTAGGTCCAAAAACGAAAAATAAAAAAAAAAATAAAAAAAAAAATATATATAAATAAAAACGAAAAAATATATATAAAAAAAAGAATGAAATTAAAAAAATTATAATAAAAACAAATTAAAAAAATAAAACAAAAAATTAAAAAAAATTATAAAAATTATAAAAAATTAAAAAAAAATTAAAAAAATTAAAAAAAATTAAAAAAAAATTAAAAAAATTAAAAAAAAAAAAATATTAAAAATGCCACGTGGCATGCCACGCAAGCAATAGAAAGGAATCTTTGCTGCAATGTGGCAGTCAGGGGCCTAAGTGAGGGAATCTAATTAAGATGAGGGGGTTTTTAAAAAAAAAACTTTGTCAGGGGCTAAAATGAGAATTCGCTAACATTACAGGGGGGTTTTGTATATTTAACCCTAAAAATAAATCACATAAATCAATTAATTAAATCAAATTAATTCAATTAAATTAAATAATTCGAATAAATTCAATATATCAATTAATTCAAATAAATCACATAATTCAATTAAATCAATTAATTCAAATAAATTAAATAATTCAATTAAATCAAATATATCAATTAACTCAAATAAATCAAATAGATCAATTATTTCAAATAAGTCCAATAAATCAATTAATCCAAATAACTTAAATAAATCAATTAATTTATATAAATCCAATAAATAAAATAATTCATATAAATTCAATAATTCAAATAATTCATAAAATCACTCAATTAATTAATATAAATAAATAATTACTAAAATTGGGGTGTTACAACCAGTATTCTCTTGTTCATTGGGATGAACAACTTGTAACCTCTAGTCGAATGATATCCTACCATGATTATTTGCCTCGACTTATCATTAAGTTTTCTTCTCAACTGATCTGGCACATGTCTATGTGTTATGGATCTAAATACCTTCAGATAACTCAAGCTAGGCTTGACACCAGACCAATATTCTTTTTGCGTGATTCCTTCTAGCTTCTTCGTCGGATATCTGTTCAGTATGTATGTTGGAGTTGAGACAACTTTTCCCCATAATTTTTTGGGTAGATGCCTGCCTTTTAACATACTTCTCACCATATTCATGATGACTCTATTCTTCCTTTATATAGTTCCATTATGTTGTGGAGTGTAGGGTGGCACCACCCCATGCACAATCCCTTCTTTCTCACATAATATGTCAAAGTCTTTTGACACATATTCTCCACCACCATCAGCCCTCAGAATCTTTAGCTTTCGATCACTTTGTCTTTCAACCATAGATTTAAACTTGGTGAATACCTCGATCACTTCACTTTTTTTCTTGATCAGGTAAGTCCATAAATTTCGACTGAAATCATCTATGAATGTGACAAAGTATCTGTTACCGCTAAACGAATCCACCTGGATAGGACCACACACATCAGAGTATATGACTTCAAGAATTACCTTTGACTTGCTTCTTGCATCCTTGCTAAAGTTGTTTTTATGCTGCTTCGCCTACACATATTCTTCATACACTTCATTTGGAATGTCGATTTCTGGTAACTCGGAAACCATATTTCTTTTTTTCATATCTCTGATGTCTTTAAAGTTGAGATGGAAAAGTCTGTAGTGCCATATCCATTCGTCCCTGCTTGTTGCAGTTGTAAAGCACTTGCGCTCCATCATATTAAGTTCAATCTTGAAGGTTCTATTCTAGGTCATAGGTTCCTTAAAGATTAACCTTTCACCTGAGTCGAGAACTCTCATTATCTTGTCTTTGATCGACACTTTGTAGTACTTTTTGACCAACTGCCTTATGCTGAGCAAATTACTCTTCATGCCTGGTATGTATAACACATTAGAAATTACTAACCTCTTGCCATCTTTCCTCATAATCAGAACATCATCAATACCTTTGGCTGCTAGAGTATTGTCATTTGAAAATTTCACCGTGGTCTTCATTGAGGGTTTTATATTGACAAACCAATCGTTCCTACCAGTCATGTGCCATGAGCCTACTGAGTCCAAGTAGAATTGATCCTAGAATATTTCTTTATCTCTTGTTTTGACCATTAGTAACATCTCTTCTTGTTCATGCTTTGCAAACTTTGCATCATTTTCTTGGTTCTTATGTTTTTTAGGACACTCATTAGAGTATTGACCATACTTCCGACAATTGAAACATTGAATGTAACTTTTGTCAGGTTTTTAACCGTCACCTCTTCTGTTACCTGCGACACCACCTCTGAGGTTACTTTATTATGAAGGTATTCTCTGATTTGACCAGCCTCCTTCTTGCTGATTTCAACTAGTCAAATTGTTGAAGCCTTCTATACTTTTATTGTCGAACCACTTTCCTTTGCCTTTCTTTTCTCTTGTTGATTGCGCCTGCAAAGTCAAATCACTCTTCGACTTGCTTGCAGCTCTTTCATCCATTCTTTGTTCATGATATTCAAGCGTCCCTTGAAGCCCTTCCTTTATCAATGTTGACAAATCTTTTGACTCTTCTATGACTACTATCATGTGGTCGAACTTTGGAGCCAATGACCTCAAGATCTTTACAACAACTGATCTTGATGTCAACATTTCTCCACATACTTTGATTTGATTCACTAGTTTTGTAACCCTAGTGAAAAAATCTGTTATGGTTTCATTGTCTTCCATCAAAAGAAATTCATACGTTCTCTTCTGAGTTTGTAACCTCAGCTCCTTCACATTTTCTGCGCCTCCAAATGATTTCTCCAAGATCTCCCATGCTTCTTTTGACGATTCTACATCACTGACCTTTTCAAAATTATCTGGATCAACACATTTATGGATTATAAAGAGAGCTTTATAATCTTTCTTCTTCAATTCTTTTTGTGCAGTCTTTTCTTCATTCGTCACGTTTTTTGCAAGCGATGTTACTCATTCCTTCACAAGATCCTGAAGATCTTGACAATATAAAACAACATTCATCTGTTTACATCAATTCTCATAATTCCGACCCTTCAGAATTGGGAGACTCGCCGGAAAATTCTCATTTGGATGATTCATTGCCATCATGTTTTTCTTTCCACAAATCGCTCAGCCAGTGCTATAGATACCAGATTTTGGGAATACATTTGATTTTCGTTCAAGAATTTCACCAGAACTTGATGAAATCCATCCCAAATCTTGATGAACAAGAATCAATCTTTCTGATTGATTACTCCGCTTGTTCTTCACTTTTCACTTGAGTGAATCAACCACACCTTGGTTGCAAGATTTCCCTACTACACAATAATAATGGAAGAAGAAAATTGAAATGGGGAAGAAAAAAGTTTAGGGTTTAAAGAAAGAAGGAAGAAAAAGAACTTGTTTCTGCAGTGTTTCTCTCTGCTTCTCAAACTGAGAAATTTAATTCAACTGTAGAAATGTACTTTTGTTGTATTATAAGTTATAGTTCAATAATAGGATACCTCCCTATTTATAGATTTTGGGTTTGCTTGTTCCTCAAGCAAAGCCCAAAATTCCTAATTCTGCTAACACTACAAAATTAGACCTAAGTCGAAATTTCTGTCGAGGTACACTACTTCGACGTTTCGACACACAACATTCTGACACTTCCTTGCTTCTGTTGAGCAACAAGTTCCGACACATGAAATTACAATTCAACAACATTAAGTATTAAATTTAACACACTTACAACTTCAATATTTTTTGTTGAAAACAAAATTAATAAATAAAAATAATTATTGAATCATCTTATATTATGTTGATAATTATATCTAATTTCATATAATTTTGATATTTTTAATTATATATTTTAATAATAAGTTATTAAATGTGTTTCAACTAATATATTATATGTTAAATAAGAAGGATTAAATATTTTTGTGGACCAAAAATGTGGATGAAAAATGTTAGGGGGACCATTCTTTAAATAAAATATTTTGAGGGACTAAAAACAAAATATGAGATATTTAGGAGGACCTCAAAAATATTCAACCTAAATAAATAAGAATATATAATGAAAAATTATATAGTTTCATAATCTATGAATTTTACAAGCGTGATCTATAAAATTTCTTTTAAATTTAATAACTTTTTTAGAATGGTGAACTTTAATAGTTATTTTATTATTATTATTATTATTATTATTATAAAACAATCGAACAAAAAAATACAAATTTTAGAAAACACCATAAATACTCTTAAGGAAACAAAACTTTGCCAACAAGTTGGTGGCCAAAAACAAAGGAAAATAACATAAAACTACTAGCGAACCAAGACCAAGAAACTACGAGGCCCACTAAATTACCATTACTTTGAAAGTCAAACGAGAAAAAATTTGTAAAGAACAAACTCAGGAAAGGAAAAAAAGGCAATGAATCCTTACAGAGAACAAACAATTGATCTATTGACTCCACTTGAACATAGCCCAAAAGCACACCCCACACCGCTATCTAAGGACAAAATATGACGCCTCAAGCCTTGTCGACATCCTATTTTTAAGAATCTTCCAAGATAACACAACAACTTTTGAAGAAACCCAAGACTTTCAAATCCTAGCTAACCCTTGAACCCCATCACCGCCTACCATTATCTCCTCCATTTAGGCTAACCAGATGGTCACAAGTAGACCTCACTAAAAAACCCCGAGTGGAATCAGAAATTCAAACTAAAGCATCCCTCTGACCCTTCATAACCATTCCGACAAATAAACCCAACAACTCACCCAAAAGAATAACCTCATAGACTCTAAAGAGCACCTTTACCTAAAAGACTAAACCAAAAATTCTCCACCCAATCCTTCATCATACACACCATCTAGGTATTCTTCTCAGAGATGAGGTGTAACCTCTCAAAAGAGACACTCAATGAAATTGAACCTACCCATACGTCATGCCCAAAAATAGGTGCACATATCGTCATTAACAACCTTTCTAAAGGAGAACGAGAACCGATCAGGGGACTCTAGAAGCTTAGAATTGAAAAGAGAGACATGTCTCCATAATACAAAGCTCTCATAAAACTATCAACCCTTCATTCCAATGGAGATCCTAATACCTGAGAACCATAACTGGCCAAAATCATGCCCTTTAACAAGGAAATGTGATCCTTAAGAAACCTCATCCTCCACTTTCTTAAAAGATTAAAATTTACAAACCCCAGATCCTTCGCCCCTAAGATCTCAGCTTTACAAACTTCCTCCTACTTAACCTACACCACTTTGACCCCACCTTTAGAACCTCCCTAAAGGAAGTGTCTATGACAGCCGACCAACTTCTTTCAAACCTTCACATGCATCTTTATAAAAGAGAGAAAGAATATTGAGATTGTATTCGTAACATATCAAAGGGATAACCTTCTTACCAAGGCTCGCAAACCTATTCCTCCAAGACATCGACAACTTTGCAAACAAATTCAAATGAGGCTTCCAAGTTTGTTACCTCCTCAAATTCACACCCACGGGAAGCATTAAATAAGTATGAATAGTTTTTTTATTATCATTATGTTATGTTTTGTACTTTGAATTAAAATACATAAATAAAAATTGGTTATCTTGGAGAACTTATGAAAATAAGATGAAAACACCTTATGAACAATGTTATAAGTTATTTTCATAAGTTATCTTAAACAAATAATCTCACAAAACTTATGCTAATAGGTAAGTTAAAATAAGCCAATGTAAACAAACTTTTAGTCTCATTGGTTTTTTAGTTTGTTAGTCTATTTAAAATAACAGACTTTTATGTAGGCTAACAGGCTAACCAGGCCTTAGAAAATGCCAGACTCAGGCCTAAAAATAAGCCTATGACAGGCTACAGGCCAGGCTTGGGCTTCCATTTTTTTGGCAGGTCGGGCTTAGGCTTGGCAAAGCCTAGCTCGACCCAGCCTATTTCCACCCCTATAGAATATACAAATAACCAAGAATATATATAGACCTAAGGCTTCCCAACTCCAAAGGAGACCCTACCTTATGAATTAGAGGAACAAAAAAGGACAACAAACTGCTCGGAAGAACCACATTCTCAAAAAAATGATCAAATATCACATAGACCTTCTCTTTAATAAGACCCTAAAATCTCTTATAAATAGAGAAATTTAAACCATTTGGGCACAAGTTCTTACTACCAACCAACTCACCCACCAGCATGTCCATATCTAAATTTGAAAACCTAACAGAAAGAGAATCAACATCAAGTTGTAAAATCCTAACCTATTAAACTCCGTCGAGAGTTGTCCTATCAACCACCTGGTTGGAGAAATTCTCCTTAAAAAAACCAGTGGTCTCCCTACGCGCATCATCAACCCTATCTATCCACTGACCCCTTACTCTAAGGGAAACCAAACTATTTTCCTATGTCCTCGGATTAACACAAGAAGGAAAATAATTAGTATGCCACCAAAGTTTATTTTTAAAAGGGAAAATGTTAATAAACCCTAAAGAGCAAAGATATGGTCATCGCAACCAAATTTAGGTTTGGGAGTCGATTGTGCGTACGGAAGGTGTTAACAATCTTCGACATCCATTTGAATAACATTTACCTCTAATTAATTTATGAAAGATAGTGTTAACCATAATGTATTTTATTTCTCCTAATTATTACGACATATTTGCAAGAAATGGAAAAATGAGTGTTTGAACCAACAAGTTATATGACTTGTATATGCATTGTTCTGGACCGGACAAGGCTTCCTGCCCTTAAGGGCCAGGCCCAATCCATCATATTTGGCGAACAGGCCTAATAGGCACAATATAGCCGTTGGGCACAATATAGCCGTTGGGCACGTCCCCTCCACACGCAGAATGGTTCACGCGGCCAAGTGCCTCTCCAGATATAGCGGGAACAGTTAGAAAGACCACGCGCTTCCCCCTCCATCTGGCAACCCCTCATTGGTCGATCAGGCACTTTGCTCACCAACAATCTCCCTATAAAAACCCCTCGCTTGAGAGGGGCAGGTATCACAAATCATATACTTGACTTCTCTTACTTGTTTTCCCCTTTCTTTTGACCAAATACTTACTTTGGCATCGGAGTACCTTGCAGGTACCTCCACCCCCTTTTCCTCTCCTACAAGCAGCAACTCTTGTCCTACACGAAGGCCGCGACGATCTCCTTCTGGTCATCTTAGATCAGTGGCGCTGTCTGTGGGAAACTTCGCTTCCCCGTCTTTTTGTATCAAGATCCCTCATCTTTTCACCCAAAAGACCAAAGCTTTCATCTCTCTCCAAAATCCCAGATCGTCATGGCTTTCGTTAAGAGTGATATCTACCAAGAACCCATGGCCGCCGCCGCCAGTGTCGACAAGAATGCTTTAGTCGGGAACACCCCATCCGAAAACTTCCAGCGCAACGACGGACCACCTTCCCCGAAGCCCGACGAACAAAGGCCATGAGCGCTAGCCGTGGAACTTTCCTTCGAACCCATTCCATTTCCTCAAGGCGCAAATCCGACCACCGCAGCGCTCATCGCCTCTTTGAACAACTCCAATCGTTTCATCCTCCAGCAGGGAGAAAAAATCAGTGCCCTCGAGCACGCACTTCAGGAGCATCACACCTCGGAGACGCTGAACCTCTCCCCGCCTCCGCGAATTCACTCAAAGCGGAGACGTGATAGTCCTTCCTCGGTTAAAGAGCGTCCAAAATCAGAAAGCCCAACACCCGACCTTGACCGCCGACATCGTCGTTCTCCTAGGAAAACCAGGCACTCCCCTGTTTCCAATAGACACCGACATTCAGACAAGTACGAGCATAAGCGTATCCGCGGACACTCTCCTCGCCGCAGTCAAAGCCGCGACCACAGTCATTCTCCGTCACTTTCTCACAGCTCTAGCAGTGACGACGAAGCTCGAGGCCCGTTCACGAGAAACATTGTGGACACCCGGATCCCCGGCGGGTTAGAGAAACCTCCTACCTTGGCCACATACGATGGCACGTCAGATCCTCACGAGCACCTGGAGAACATCGAAGCTATGCTCCAATACCATGGTGTCTCCGGAGCCATCAGGTGCAAAATATTTCCCATCACCCTGAGGAAGGGTGCGATGACATGGTTCAAAAGACTCCCTCGAGGTCCATCTCCTCCTGGCGCGAACTCAAATGCCAATTCACCCGCCATTTCACAGCTTCCCGACGACACCCAAAAACGGAGGCAACGTTGGAAGCGATCATACAAGGCAGGGAAGAACCTCTGCGGGAGTACATCGAAAGATTTAATAAGGAGGCAGTGGAAGTCAGAACTTCCGATCACATGAAGAAGTACCTCCTCGAGAAAGGACTCCGACCAAAGAGCGACTTCCGCAAAGCTGTCGGGATCGAAGCTCCTCGAACGCTGACAGAACTTCTCCACATGGCCAAAGATTACATCCGCTACGAGGAGAAAGAAGCCGCATACCGTGCCCGAGACGCAAGAGATCGGGAAGCACCCCGAGCACCCAAAAAGGAGGAGTCAAAGCCATCTCGTAAGGGGGAGGAGAAGCGACGGGAGGAACATCCCCGTGAAGGCAAGGGGCCAGCTGGCCGATTCAATGAATACACTGTGCTCACTACCTCACGTGAGCATATTCTCACCGACTGTATCAACACCAAATTCAAACAAGGAGGTGTCAGGTTCCCTAAACCAACCACGTCCAAGGGAAACGTCGACAAAAGCAAATACTGTCATTTCCACCGTAGCCACGGGCACGTGACGGAAGATTGCGTGCACCTCAAGGACGCCATAGAGATCCTCATCAAAGAGGGTCACCTGAAGCAATACGTGAAGAAGGGAGAGTCTTCCCGATGAGACACGTCTGATTCGAAGAAAGAAGCAGAATCAACCCCCCTCCAGTCCTCCCCCGGAGGTCGCAATGTCTGTCAGCCGACCAGAGGACTTCTTCGTTCCTGACCACTTTGACCCGACTTCCCAGGCATTCATACACAGCACCTGGGAAGCCTTTCCTACGACCATGGTTATCTCATGTGGGGGGTACCATGAGCTCACGATAGGATTCATCAAGAGAAAGTTTGAACATCTGATAGACAGCAGCCCCGATCAGTTATACACGATCGGCAAGGGTAAAGGGCGTTCACAACCGATCACGTTCTACAAAGAAGAACTCCCCAGAGGATCGCCGAATTCCCACATTCCTTTGTTGATCAGGGCCAAATTATCATCTACTGATGTGCGGAGAATCCTAGTCGACCAGGGCAGCTCCGTGGACATCATGTACTCCAGCCTGTTCCGCGCACTGAAGCTGAATAAGTCTAATCTCTCCCCGTACATGGGATCTGATCTTCAAGGATTCAACGGAGCAACGGCCCGACCTTGGGGTTACGTGGAGATACCGGTTATGTTTGGCGAAGAGGAGGCATCCCGAACAATCAAAACGCAGTTCTTAGTCATTGATTGCCCATCGCTCTATCAGTGCATCCTCGGCAGACCAGCTCTCGCCGAACTCGTTGTTGTCCCCTCGACGGTCCACCTCAAGCTCAAGTATTACACTGAGAAAGGACACGTCGCAACTCTACACGGTGACATTGAGGCTGCTCGCAGATGCTTCGAGGCCGCAACAAAAGGGCAGAACCAGATCGTAACAACAGCAAAATTGGCAAAGCGCACCAGAGAGGACGAGGGTCCAGTCGAAGAGGGCCAGCCAGAGAAAAATCCCACACTTCCCGTGCACACCATTGATCTCGACAGCAGGCTTGCTGAAGAAGGAAACGAAGATCGGGACGAAGATGGAAAGTTAGGAGTGACAAGCTCCCCGTCTCCGACACTGCTGCGACCAGTTCCAGATGGGGAATTCGAGATCATCACTTTCAGCAACAACCCCAGCAGGGGAGTAAGGATAGGCGCTGGTCTTCCCGAAGAGGTAAAGAATGACTTGAAGAAATGCCTCGACGACAACGCCGACCTGTTCGCATGGAGTGCAGCAGACATGCCCGACCTTGATCCAGAAACTGCCTGTCACCACCTCACAATTAATCCAGCTGCCCGCGCCATTGCCCAACGAAGAAGGAAACAATCCGAAGAGAAGGCACAGGCTGCCGAAAAGCTTGTACAAGACCTCTTAGAGGCAAAATTTATTTCTGAGGCCAGGTATACGACCTGGCTCTCAAATATTGTACTTGTAAAGAAAAATAATGGAAAGTGGCGCATGTGCATTGACTACACCGATCTCAATCGGGCTTGCCCGAAAGACGCTTATCCACTGCCAAGCATAGATAAACTCGTAGATAATTCTGCAGGTTTCAAGCTCTTGTACTTCATGGACGCTTATTCGGGATACAACCAAATCCCAATGGCCGACGAGGACAAGAGATACACGACATTCATGACCTCCTCGGGGAATTATTACTATAACGTAATGCCCTTTGGACTAAAGAATGTCGGGGCCACGTACCAACCCTAATGAACAAGGTCTTCCGATCAGAAATAGGTGACATGCTCGAAGTATACATGGATGATATGATCGTGAAATCCCACGAGGAATCCGACCATACCACCCACTTGCCAAGGTGTTCGACCAAGCTCGAAAATGTAAAATGCGTTTTAATCCAGAAAAATGCACCTTCGGTGTGCGAGCAGGAAAATTCCTCTGATTTTACCTCACCGAAAGAGGAATAGAAGCAAACCCAGACAAATGTCGAGCACTCGTGGAATTCCCCACGCCCCGGTCGAAGAAGGCGATACAATCCCTCAATGGGATGCTCGTGTCCCTTGCTCGCTTCGTAAGTAAGTCCGCCCAGCACGCCCTGCCCTTTTTCAAATTACTCAAGAAGGAGGCAAATTTCGAGTGGACGGACGAATGCGAGCAGGCTCTTGCCCATTTCAAACAAGCTCTGTCCGAACCACCGGTATTGACCCGACCAGACCGCGGGGAAACCATATACCTATACCTCTCCGTAGCCAACGAAGCAGTGAGTGCAGCCCTCATTCGCGAGACGACTGACGGGCAGAAACCCATCTATTTCACCAGTAAAGCCCTACAGGGACCCGAAGTCAGATACACGCAAATAGAACGGGTGGCCCTTGCTCTTATAATCGCCGCGAGGAGACTCAGATATTACTTCCTGGCGCACACTATCGTCGTCAGGACCGACCAGCCAATTAGGCAGCTGCTAAGCCGGCCAGATATGGCGGGCAGGATGCTAAAATGGTCCCTCGAACTGGTCGAGTTCGACATTCACTACGAAGGAAGGAAAGCCCTCCAGGCACAGGTCCTGGCCGACTTCGTGGCAGAAATGACCCCGGAATCGTCCCCCCCGGCAGGAACACAAGAATGGATCATTTACGTAGACGGCGCGTCAAGCCCCGCGGGCAGCGGGGCAGGAATCATACTCGAAAACAAGGAAGGGACCCTGATCGAATTCTCCCTGATCCTTTCCTTCAAAACATCCAACAATCAAGCCGAATATGAAGCCTTCCTCGCAGGATTACGACTGGCTAAAGACGTCGGCGCGAGGAAAATTAAAATCTGCACTGATTCCCAGCTTGTGGCATCCCAAGTACGAGGAGAGTACCAGGAAAAGAACGACTAACTAGCCGAATACTTGACCACGGTGAAAGAAAAATTGACAGAGTTCGAAGCATGAGAAATTCAACACGTCCCGCACGAACAGAATACCCGAGCAGACATCCTCTCCAAATTAGCCAGCACCAGGAAAAAAGGTGGAAACAAATCCATCATACAAGAAACGCTGGCTAACCCGAGCATTACAAAGCCCGACCTGGTAGATGTTAACGTCGTCGGAGACCCCCATTGTTGGATGACCCCGGTATACAATTACCTCACCAAAGGGGAACTTCCCGAAGACAGTAAGGAGGCCAGTGTAACTAAACGACGAGCCTGCTCGTACGTACTAGTCGAGGACAAGTTATATCGACGAGGGTTTTCCATTCCCCTATTAAAATGTGTCGATGAGGCCCAGGTCCCCAAAATCTTACAAGAAATCCATGAGGGCATCAACGCACAACACTTAGGAGGAAGATCCCTGGCTCGAAAGGCTCTGCGCGCAAGATATTACTGGCCGACCATGCAGCACGACGCCAAAGAACATGTGCAAAAATGTGACCATTGCCAGCGCCACAGGGACATGCATTTGGCACCACCCAACGAGTTGAAGACCCTCTCCTCGCGTGGGCCTTCGCCTGGTGGGGGATGGACATCCTAGGCCCCTTTACAATGGGGTCTTATCAAAATAAATTCCTAATCGTGGCCGTCGATTATTTCACAAAATGAATTGAAGCCGAAGCGCTCGCCAAGATCACAGCCTTCAACATACTGCGTTTCTACAAAAGAAACGTCCTCGCCAGATTCGGGGTACCCCAGGCCCTCGTGACCGACAACGGAACCCAGTTCACGGACAAAAAATTCCAAGACTTCGTCGCCAAATTGGGAACGAAACAACACTTTACGTCTGTCGAGCATCCACAAACCAACGGGCAAGCGGAGGCCGCGAACAGAGTGATCTTACGCGGATTAAAACGAAGACTAGGCGAGGCCAAGAAAAGATGGGTCGAGGAGCTCCACAACGTCCTCTGGGCGTACAGGACAACACCTCACTCCACCACCGGGGAAACCCCTTTCCGACTAGCGTATGGAACAGAGGCGGTGATACCGGTGGAGGTAAGGGAGCCCTCCAGAAGGACAGAAGCTCCCCTCGACAAATAAATGAACGATGAGGCTCTACGCGAGGAACTCGATCTGGTCGAAGAAATAAGATCAGGGGCTGCCCTCCGCGAAGTCGCATTGAAGCAACAAATAACAATGCGACATGACGCCAGAGTCATAAAGCGCGACCTCTCCGTAGGCAGTCTGGTCCTGCGTAGAAACCAAAAGGATTCTCGCGAAGGGAAACTGGCAGAAAACTGGGAAGGACCCTATAGGGTCAAGTCCAAAACGGGCACGGGAGCATATTACTTGGAAACACTGGACGAAAAATAACTTGCTCGACCATGGAATGCTGAAAAACTCAAGCATTACTATAGCTAAGTCCTTAACCACGAGGATAGACAAGTCGCCGACGTAGTCATCCCAAAACGGGGAGATCTGCGCGACCATCGTATCGTGCCCTGGTGAAGCACGACACGCATTACAACGCCGGCCAGCTTCTGCTCATTGGACGAGCAGATCCTGCGCACAACGGGGATACCTCAACCGAGCTCCGCCGTTGCCGCACCATTCAGGCAGGACACCCAGCTCGCGATGGGAACAGTCTAAGCCTATGAGATTAGTACCTCAAACAAAGTCCTAGCCTCATCGTGGGCGGAACCACTTCGCCCTCCTCGGTAGGTTTTGCGCCTAGCCGGGGACACACGCACACATAAACAAAAAGAGCAAAGTCCATAATAAAACGTCCACAAAACCCAAGTATATTAAAGTACCGGCCACGACCGGACAATGTCATAAATACAAAGAGGGACAACGCCCATACAAAACGACAAATACAAATTGATAAGGGCGCGCAGGCCCACAAAACATGCTAAAAATAACCAAGTCCTACTCTGCGACTTCACTCTCCTCTTCGGCTGAGATAACTTGACCGTCCACCACTCTGTTGAACAAACCCATTCCGTCCGTCGTGAGCTGCACATCAGAGTTGAGGGCCACCATCTGCTCTTTAGCCGCATTGAAGTCGAACTCAGCCGCTTTCAGGTTATCTTCGCCAAGGATCCTGATCCTCCCGATCAAGTCGGTTCGCGACTTTAGAGACTGCTCATCATCATTTTCATCCTCGGCAGCTGAAGTCAAGCCCTCCAACTCAGCAATCCTATCCTGCAGTCTCTTCCTCTCCTCTTCAGCCTTGAGCGCAGCTAACTTCAGCTGGGTCACCTCCGTCTAGAGCAGCACCTTGGCCTCCTCGTGACCTTTAAACTGTTTCAAATCGTTGAACAACTTGTTGTTTTCTACCTCCAGCTCGGCTATTCTATTCTGGGAAGTCACGAGGCTCGCCCGAGTAGTGGCTTCATCGTCAGCGAGGACAAGGGTAGCTTCAAGGACCCTGAACATGCCCGCCGCATCCTGGCATAACTGTTTTCTCCTCACCTTGGACTTGGCGTTCAAAATAGTCATGGCTTCAGAATCATGGACTTCTATCGAATCCCCTTCAACGAACAAGTCTCGGCGCGTGTAGCAGGAGAGCAGGACGAAATGACCGACATCGGACCCCCCAGGACCAGCGGCCACCGGAGTCCCCGCAGCATCTCTCTTCCTCTTAAGAGAACCCTCCGGGGTCAGCGGAGTCGAGGCTCTCTCCGGGACGGGGGTAGATCTAGCAGGAAAATACTCCATCACCGTCTGCTTGGGCGCCCCCGCCTTGGTACCGGTGGTCGCCTTCTTGTGAACCTTCGCAGCCTGCGACCTCATCAGACACTCTCGCATGTCAGCCATCATACCTGCGAACACACACATCAAGTCAGAACCAAAAGAATTTTAAGAAACAAAGCTAAACAGTGGAGCATACCAAGCAAAGTCATAGCGTCGTCATCGCTATCACACTCAAGAAGAGCTTTGACATTAATATATCTAGCTGCTCGGGCAGGTCCATTCTCCCCGACCAACTGATTCCCGTCTCGATCAACGACGAAGGCCGGAGAAAAGCTCTCCACATAAGCATGGAGGATCCTGTACGACTCCTTATCCGCCGGACAAAGCTGCCCATGCTTCACCAAGAACTGATCTGTTCGGCGCTTAAAATGGGTGTAGACCCATTCCAAAGGAAAGATGGAGACCACACCATCCCTTTCCCGACCATCCACCATCACCCTCTCAATGGTCGAGATGCTCCTCCTGGCCTCTTCAGTTATAGGCTTCACGATCAGAAACCTGTCCTTGAAATTGCGTATCGAAACAGAGTACGGCCAGAACAGCCTGCTCTATTGCTTAAACGATACCCAACTCTGTTTCGCCCCGGCCGTGCTCCGCTGAATTTAGAAGAGACAGAAGAAAAGATCCGTGGTCGCCCCGATATTGAGATAACGACACACTAACTCAAAAGACCTTATAAAAGCCAAGACATTTGGGTGAAGCTGGGACGGGCACAAGGCCAGATGAGTGAACAGGGAGGATTGGAAGTCAGTGAAAGGAAGACGCATTTTGGCCTCCGTAAACGCAAATTCGTACATAGGAAATCGAAGTCACGGGTACGAGGAACAGATTCTATAGTTTTCCCCGGGATGAAAGGCTTTCCATGCCCGTGGAGCGTCCTCGTCGCGTCTCTCCAACAAGTCGAAGTCCCGTATCTCCTCCTCGGAGAAGGTTGATCGAAAAGACAAAGGCTCATGTCCAAGCCAGTCAAGGTCCCCTCATGCGACCTTGATATTCGAGTAATCGGCGGACACACTGGGCCCCTCTTGTACTTCCTGTGCGTCGGGCATAACTTCATCGCAGGGTTCAACCATTTTCACCTGAAAAGCAGAGGAAGAGAAGTGAATTCGACATCCGCGATCAAATCCACCCTTCCACCACTAATCAAGTGAAAGGGCGTTAACGAATCCGAGGACAACCACATGCCCGTATGAATTACCTACAATAGCTAGGAGAGGTCTCCGCGACCAGAACTCGCAGATACACATACAAGGACGCATGTTCGTCTCAAAATCACGCTAAAACTCCGAACAGGCCTAGTGCCCGACTACAAACTAAATGCTACACCTAACCAGATTCTACAAGGATCTACGCTAACAATTTCTACCAAAATTCTAAAAATTCATAAAATTCATCATGTTCTTCACAAAATGCCCTGGAATTCATGTGTTCATCGAAGAACACTTGAAGTTCAACCGGAAAATATGAACTTCAACCGAAAAACCTATAAAATATGCAGAAAGGAAGAATGAACTTACAAGTAAAAAGAAGAGGTTGACGGTGGCGAAGAGAAGCTCTGGCGAAGACTAATTGCAGAGCAAACGAGAGCAAAAAGTAAAAAAACTTGTGAAATTATGAAAATTAAACCTTCCCTCACCTTTTTATAACCATTTGATCGTGGGGAATCGTGAAGGTCATCATAGCCTATACGCCCCTAGGACGGACAAAGGCCATAAATGCTCACCACGTGTCACAAAAACTCTTCGCCTGGTTCAGCGCAGAAAATACACCAACCCTTGGCCCCCACGAGCAAGTCTCTTCGCCAAAGTAAACACGTCCGTGCAGAGATGCTCGCCAAAAACTCCCATTTCTCCGAGGACGCTGCAAACCCTAATCGACGTTTCACGCTAATAGCTGACGACCACATCTGGTCGGGCACGAAAGGAACATTCCAAGCGAGCACCATCCTCCCGACAGTACGGTCGAAAATCGCAGCTGAATAAAGTCATTGCTCTCCAACAGAGCAACGACTTGGGGGGCTCCTGTTCTGGACCGGGCAAGGCTTCCTGCCCTTAAGGGCCAGGCCCAATCCATCATATTTGGCGAACAGGCCCAATAGGCACAATATAGCCGTTGGGCACGTCCCCTCCACACGCAGAATGGTTCACGCGACCAACTGCCTCTCCGGATATAGCGGGAACAGTTAGAAAGACCACGCGCTTCCCCCTCAATCTGGAAACCCCTCATTGGTCGATCAGGCACTTTGCTCGCCAACAATCTCCCTATAAAAACCCCTCGCTTGAGAGGGGCAGGTATCACAAATCATATACTTGACTTCTCTTACTTGCTTTCCCCTTTCTTTTGACCAAATACTTACTTTGGCATCGGAGTACCTTGCAGGTACCTCCACCCCTTTTTCCTCTCCTACGAGCAGCAACTCTTGTCCTACACGAAGGCCGCAACGATCTCCTTCTGGTCATCTCAGATCATGCATACTCGAGGATGAAAAGGGATGTATGTCCAATTAATCCTTTTTTAACTCAATTTTTTTATAAAAGGAAAGATTTAACATGAATCGAGTTTTAATCTCTTAAAGGAAGGTAAGTGTTATAACAAGAAAGTTGTACGACTTATGTCAGAACACTTAAGGATAAAAGGGACGTGGATCCAATTAATCATATTTTTTGTCAAGTAGCCTAGTGGCAGGAATTCACCCTTTAAAACTGAACAAGTAAGATGTCGCAAGTTCAAACTCGCACCCCTACATCTGATGTTCCTGCATAGCTTCCAACTGAGTTGGCTTAACAGATTATTAATATAATAAAAGAATGCACTCAAAATGATTAAATTATTATTTTTTGAATGGAAGACAAGTGTTCCAACAAACAAATGATACAACTTATGTAAAAATACTCGAGGATAAAAGGGATGTATATCAAATCAATCCTTTTTAATTTATATAAAAAAATTAAACGGTCGAGTTGTTATCTTTCAAATGCCTAAAACTTGAATTAAAGCGACGCCATGTCAAAACCGATTACATTGTTTTTTATAAAACTTCATTATTTTTAAAGTCGTCAATTTGTACAAACTCACATGTCACATTTATAATTACTTCAATATTAAAATAAAGAAAAATTATTTTCAAATTAAAAAGTTAAATATTTAACTTAAAAATAAATTATTAATTTATTAAATATTTAGTTTAAGTATTTAGGCATGACATCTCATTTATAAATAATTAAAATAAAATGAATAATACTAATATTTATTAATTTTTGATAAATAATCACTTTTTTAAAATTATATAATAATATTATAAAGTAAAAAAAATTTAGGCCTAACTGCAAATCAAACCAACTCATTTAGGCCCACACATTTAATACATGTCATGTCCTAAATTCTAATTAACAAAAGAGCCATCATATCAAAAAATATCAAACAGAAAAAGGAAGGGAAAAAAAAAGGTAAAGTGTAGCAGAAGTATGGATCATGTTTTCCTACCTACAACTACACGTTTGTAAGATCAACATCAAACGATTAAAATTTAAGTTTAATATTTTTTTAAAGACAAACTAAAAATTATATTTAGATATAAATCTTTTGATCTTGATCTAAAGCTCGATAATATGCCGAATACGTGAATGCAAAAAATATTTAACTATGGTGAATCTGATTTGCAGGAGTATGCAAAGGAAAAAATATAGAAAAATAGAGAGAGCATACAAAGGAAAGAAGAGTCGGCTCAACCCGTTTAGAAGTCTAAAAAAAATTTTAAAATGAGATTTTTAAAATGTATTTTAAAATAATAATTTTGTAATTGTTAAGAGTAGAACTCAAAACCAAAAGAAAAAGAGGCTTACATTTTACCAACTCATTTATGATAATATATCTAACTAATATGTCATTGTATAGTTTTATAACTAAATTAAAAAATTATGAGGCCTTTTTTAAGCCGAAAATTTTGGGGCCTAAAGCCCTAGCCTAGGTTGCTTGGCCCTTGGGGCGACCCTGAAGGAAAGGGATGAACTGATGGTTGTTACTTGGAATAGAAGGGACGACAGTAAACATGATGATGGTGGCTAGGGTTGGAAATAGGTCAGGCCGATAACAGGAGTTTATAGGCTAGCCTACACAGGCTCATGTCAGGGCAAACTATTTTTTTTAATAGAAAAGGCTTAAGTTTTTTTTTTTATATGTCTATTTAGTTAAAAAGGCTAGACCTCAAGCCATAAAAAAAAGTCTTTTAAGCCTAATAGGCCAACCTATTTAAATAAATTTGAATAATTTTTTTTATTATCGGTATGTTATGTTTTGTACTTTAAGTTTAAAATACATAAATAAATATTGATTATTTTGGAGAACTTATGAAAATAAGATGAAAACACCTTATGAACAATGTTATAAGTTGTTTTCATAAGTTATCTTAAACAAATAGTCTCACAAAACATATGCTAATAGATAAGTTAAAATAAGTCAATCCAAACAAACTTTTAGCCTCATTGGTTTTTTAGTTTGTTAGTCTATTTAAACATTATTTTAATTGTTTATTTACATATGTAAAAAATAATAGGTTTTTATGTAGACTAACAGGATAACAAGGTCTTAGAAAAGATTAGGCTCAGGCTTAAAAATAAGCCTATGACAGACTACAAGCCCGGTTTAAACTTCAGTTATTTTAGTAGGTCAGACTTAGGCTTGACAAAATCTAGCTCAGTCCAGCCTATTTCCACCCTTAATGGTGGCTACTGGAGATGAAGGTGTGTCGGCGGTTGAAAATGATACGTGTGGCTGAGGTTACGATTGGGACGTGGCCAGCAGGAAAAATATACACACGGAAAAAGTTTGTGTTTCTTCTTCCTTCATCTATTTACTTCTCTTTTGATTGTTTTGAATCTTTTGTGTACTATTTTTTGCCAATGAAAATTTTGTTTTGATTAAATATTGCTGTTGTGAGTGAAGGAAAAAGTGAAAGAGGTGATTTAGGATTGACTGTTTCTTAAGAAATTGAAACAGGGTGATGAATGACTACGAACCCGTTTGATTTAATTTTGTAAAACTACTTTTTAGTTTTTAAAATTGAAAATAATAAAAAACATTTAAAAGTCTAATTTTACAAAACTATTTTTGAAAATTATTTTCTAATTGAGAGTTTTGAAAACTAAAAAATTAAAATAGATTTTAGAAATTCTGGTTTTTTATTTTTTGTTTTGGAATTAAGTAAGAATAAAAAATACACATGTTCTATAATAATAATAATAATAATAATAATAATAATAATTATTATTATTATTATTATTATTATTTTGAAATCTTGATATCCGGCCTGATGACCGACTAATCTAAGAGGACCAATCCCACCGTCCACTAGCAGGGATTTCGTTTAAAGATAGCGCAAAACTCCGTATGGACTGTCCCAACAAAAATTGATTGCACCCAATAAGATTTAAACCTGAACCTCCACCACTAGGCAAACCCTTGGGGTTATATGTTCCATTATTATTAATGGAAAATTTGTAATATTATCTAAAGGTAAAACTGTTTTTAAAGGTATGATTACCAAACTTTTTTTTTATAAAAAAAATTCAACATTTTATTGATATATAGCCTTAAAGGCCTTTAGAACATTGTTTTTTGGGTTGATCCATAAAGATCCGGTTTTTGGCCGTAATGACCTTCTGAGCAAGATTGTGGGCCTAGATATTTTGAGCCCGATTAGTGTGCTCAATGCAGCCCACATCAAACGAAATTAGGTGTTTCCTTATTTGAGAGATCAGATACGCTTTATGTGTTTTATCCCCAACGTTAGTACCGCTGTTGTCTCTCTCTTTCACCTTCGTGACCACATTATGTGTTTTATCCCCAACGTTAGTACCGCTGTTGTCTCCCTCTTTCACCTTCATGACCACATCTTTGCAATCCCTCATAACCTTCAGATTTCTTATCCTCATCAACTTAGCTACCATGAGCGCATTATACACAACCTGAGCTTTCGCCGCCATTGGGTTAGGATAACCCCTTTGATTCCATGTCATTTGAACTATATCTCCGTTTTCGTTGTGAATCAAACCTCCCATGTTCCACTCCTTGTTTTTCGCCATGTTTGCATCGGTTTTGATGTAGTACAAGGTATTTTCCATGCTATTTTGTGTCGCCTGCAAAATCTTCTTAAAATTAATTTACAAAATATTTTTTAAAAACTAAAAACTAAAACTCATTTTTTTTTCTAATTGATTTTTCTCTCAATTTAAAAACATTATTTTAATTATCAGTAGAAAATCCGTGCATCCGCACTGATAAATTCATTCATATCTTAAGATCATTTGATAAAGTTTGGTTGTTATTTTGATATATAATTGATATTATAAAATCACTACTAACGATAAATATTAAAAAATAAATACGTAACAAATCACCAATATTATAAATTCAAAATGTCTAATAACTATAAATATTTATAAATATCATTAATAATTATAAATATTTAGTTGATTAAAAAAAAATATTATGGTGATAGTGACCCATGAAAATAGTGAATTTCAATGATAAAATTCACAGAAGATGGTAAAATTACTATTTCTGCATAGTACATAAGGATCCTCTTAGATGTCATACTTGGTCATTCTAAGCCAATTACTTTTCTATGCATAACTACTATTTGTACCGAGATAAATGTATCTTGCTCTCCACTATCAATAAGAAATACATATCCTTTTTTTTTTTGCATTGTGTACTGTTTCATTGTTGGTTCTCTGGTAAACTAAACATAGTTCCGGCCGGCCATGCAAATGTTGCATAATTGTGATTAAGCCAACACATGAGATGGACATTATAATGCCCCTAACTGATTCCAAATTAGCACCACTTTGCAAATTATTACTACACTATGTGTCACTGGACAATCTTATATTAAAAAATTCCTTACTAATAGTAAACACTAAAATATCAGAATGTGTGGGCTGATCTAATAGTTAAATGACATATTTTTTATCTCCATACCCACGGGTATGAGAAAAAGTTTGAGATATACGATTATACGTATTGATATAAATGTGACAAAAAATAATAGATTTAATAGTGTTAATTAATTAGTCATTTCATCTCAAAAATAGTGCTAAAAGTGAATCTTGAAAAAAGATGATGCAAATGGCATAGCAATACAAGAACTACATACATACGCATACATATAATTAAATACAAAACCCCATTGTAAAGCTCTGATACCATGTTCAAGTTATGAGACTTGATAGCAACTTGGTATTGACTTGAAACAATGTTATTATTAACACTTCATTACAATGTTATTATTAGCCACTTTATCACCACTTCCGTTCTCCATTACAATGTTATTATTAGCCACTACCTCTAAATGATTGTAAATAGGGCAAACTCTTCATTGGAGGAATATCATGGAACCTTGAAGCTAAAACCTGTTTGATAGGATGTCTTGAGCATACCACTCCAAGCAAACTCTAATATTAGCAGTCCACTACTCATGAAACTTAAGTAAAAAAACATGGGGGGGAGGGATCTGATTCTAGTCATAGAAATATCTATCTGGATTTTGTTCATTATTCATTATTCAAAGAAAAAGGTGGATTTATCTGGATTTTGTTCATTATTCATTATCAGGACCCTTGATGAATTGAAATTTCAAAAAATGGTGCATCAATACATGTTGTTTTAGATGGTACGCCTAAAATGTTGCAATGAATCTCCGACCACTTTGACAAATTCTCCCAGTATCAGAGATGTAATACCCTTCCCAGTACTCAAGGTTCAACAATAGACAATTTTGTTATTTTAGCAGTTAATGTAACAACAAAATAAATACGTGTCATTATTTTATCTTTCTAATATTATTGTTAAGTCGCATTAATTATTATTACAATTATGATTTTTATTATTGTTAATTACATTTGAATTTTCAGTGTATATCACGTGGAATTAGACGTGTAACTAAGATAAGATAGTTTTTCATCTTTTACTGAAATGGAAAATGATAAGATGTGTAACTAAGATAGTTTGACATTATTTTATTGTTTGTTATAGAAATAACTAATAGGCAAGCATGCATTTATATGATAAACACTTAATTAGAATGTGTATCCAAACAAAGTCGAAGTGAACTTGGTTCTTGCAAAATTAATCAGATTTCTCTTTGGTATAGAACCATAGTGCAATCATACTATAAACTCAAATAATACAATAATTATTAAGAAAGAAAACATTATTCCTAAATATTGTTATATATAAACACTCACAATCTTTTATAGAAATTCAAAAGGAAGCAATAATATGAATGTCTAAGTGGTAGAATTGATGATACCATCATGAACTTGAGAGACAGAAAGTGAGATGATTCTCTTTTTCATCTTATCTAAAGACTCCAATGTTGTGTCAAAGCAGTCTGATCATAAATCAGATGACACATTATCTAGTCTTTCAAGTCAATATTGTACAAACTAACTTCCTAGCAACTCAAAGTTTTGGAGATTTTCAAAGACTAATTACTAAAATGTGAAATCATCATTCTTATTCATGACCTGTTCTGAAAAATATTGATAACACGAAAACATATCGTATTTTTACTTTGATTTATGTTAAAATCGTATTCCATTTCTGTCTAATCTCCGATTATTCCGAGAATATTTGAGTGTTTTCGCAGGTATTTCAATTTCTAAGTCAAAAGTATGCAAAGTGTAGAAAAGAAGCAGAACAAGCAAGAAAAGAGCAGAAAAGAACAGAAAATTGCAGAAACCATATTTTGCTGGTGTGACAACCGTCACAGCTCCCTCACGATCGTCATGGACTTAAAATACATCACGCTCGTCACAGCCCTTTCACGATCGTCATGAAATCAAAAACTGAAATTACACGTTAAGCACAGACGTGGTCACGAAGATTCAAATTCAGTTATTGCACGATCACTTTTCCTCCGAGGATTTCTAGGTCCCAAACGAAATAACTGCTAAAGTGGTGTCCCTACATTTTCTCCAACCACTGCCATAGCGGAGGCTATATATATGCGAAGGATTCCAAGAACAAAGGGTGGTCCATTTTCCTTTCTAAAGTGTCGTATTGCTGCAGAATTATTTCCAGAATTTCATTTTTGTTTCGCTTAGTTTCCTTTACCGTTTCCTTGTCCTCTATTACCACCGAACAAAGTAATAGTTTCTCACATTGAGGAACTATTGCACCTTAGTTTAAGTTTTTGTTTCCTGCCTTCATCATTTTGTTGTTTCAATTTATTCAAGCAAAAGCCTGCTGATCTGTGGAGGAATTGCTTAGACCGCATTTACCAGGTTTTTATCATTTCAATTTATAGCAATTATTTTTCTTTTATCATGTTTGAATTTAGGTTTAATTGTTTATTCGCATTCGTGTCTATTTTAATTAGTATGTCGAGCTAAACCGATTTTATCGGTATGTAATTGAGTAACCGAAATGGATTAAATATTTTTAAGCTAAAATTATAAATCAACTTATTTTCTGGCTTCGATTTCTTAATTTAAAACCAACTTTTATTACGAGAGTAAAAATGTAACAAAGGTTAAGGTCAAGACCACGAGAGTGTGAGATTTTACCCGGATAGCTGAAATCGAGCATTAGTTTTAAAAACAGCGAGAGCGCTTTAAAGTTAATTAGGACTTATTAGTTTTCAAAAATTATTTTTAAACTCATATGGGCTAGCGAGAGCAGACATATTGACTTAAAGGTATAGTCCGAAGCAATAACCACGAGAGTGTGAGGTGAGGACTTTTAAACTGGTATTTTCTACAGAATTATATTGTGATAAATTTTTATACGCTTAGGTTTAATGAAATCCACGATGGTATACTGAATTATATACCGATATCCTAATCATAACTAGTTTATTCTTAAATTTTATTTTCCCTTTAATTTCTCTTTTTGAACCAAAAACCCATATCAGATTAGCCTTAGATTTACATAGTAACATTAGATAACGGTACGTTCGATTTTTAGTCTCTGTGGGATCGATAGTCTTTTAAAACTACGCGATACAACTGTATACTTGCAGTCAGAATCATTTAGGCACACTAAATAGCGATCAAGTTTTTGGCGCCGTTGCCGGGGACTAATTTAGTCGATATCGTAAATCCTTTGTTGCGCCGTATAAACTAAGGCAAAAACCAAATTTCCCCTTTTTCTCGATTGTATGCCAAGTACTCGCTCACAAAGCGAAGACTTGCAACCACCAATCGCCGAATTAGAGCGTTTCTTACATTTAAGATGCAGAATACTTGAGTATCAACGCAAGTATAATATTCCCGATCTCCTTGCTCATACTCCTGAATCAGTCAAAGAACGAAACATGGCCGAAGGACCCCAGAACCGTCCTCTTAAGTATTATGCTACCCCATCTGAGCAAGAACCACATAACAGCATTGCTGCCCTTGCTATCAACCGAAACGATTTCGAGTTGAAACCCTCATTGCTGTCAGCCGTACAACAACATCAATTCTCTGGAAATCCTACAGAAGATCCTAACGAACATTTGACCAAGTTTGTGCAGTACGCAAACACAGTGAAGGCAAATGGTGTAACTGCAGACGCGATAAGACTACGTCTTTTTCCTTTCTCATTAAGAGATAGAGCTTGGGCTTGGTTGCAATCCTTGCCATCAAACTCTGTTACTACGTGGGATGAGTTGAAAAAGGTATTCTTAGCGCGATATTTCCCCCCAAGCAAAATAGCTATGCTGAGAGCCCAAATTAATAGTTTTCGACAGAAGGACAGCGAATCTCTTTACGAAGCATGGGAAAGATACAAAGACATGATGAGGATGTGTCCGCATCACGGTCTTGAAGATTGGCTAGTCATCCACACGTTTTACAATGGTCTCTTGTACAATACAAGATTGACAATAGATGCCGCCGCTGGTGGTACACTTATGGATAAACCTTATGAAGAAGCCTATCAACTGATCGAAAGCATTGCTCAAAACCACTACCAATGGGGAGGAGAAAGAACTGCAGTGGAAAAATCCCAAACAAAAGGTGGAATGTACGAGGTTAGCAGCCTTGATCGTGTCAATGCTAAGGTAGATGCCCTTGGCCAAAAGATTGATAACTTGACCATAACACCTGCAGCCACCGTGGTTGCTGTAGCTCAAAATTATGAATTATGCGGAACACCTGGACATGCCGCCACTGAATATCAAATTTTGGCAGGAGTCTCCAGTGACCAAGTGAATTATGTTCAGGGGAACCCTTATGCAAATACCTACAATCCGGGCTGGAAGAATCATCCAAACTTCTCCTACAAAAACAATAATGCATTGTATGCACCTGGTCAAGCACCTGCCACACCACCAGGCTACCAAAAGGCTGCTGTAACTGCCCCAAATGTTCCTAGGAAGTCCAACCTTAAACTAATGATGGAAAACTTTATAGCTACCCAGGCTCAAACAAACAAAGACTTCCTGAATCAAAACATACACACTAGTGAGCAAATTAAGCAGTTAGCAAACAATGTAGACATTTTAGCCACCCATAACAAAATGCTTGAAACCCAAATTTCACAAGTGGCACAACAACAAGCACCTACTGCTGCTCCTGCTGGAACATTTCCTGGACAGCCACAACCTAATCCGAAAGGACATGCAAATGCCGTTATATTGATAAGTGGTAAAGAACTAGATGGACCCATTGATCCGAGACTTCAGAACCCAGCCATGTACCAAATGCCTGATAGCACAACAACTGAGAAGGAAAATGAACCCAAGGAAAAGGAAGGTAATGACCAAGAGGCCGCAAACAAAGAAAAACCTCATGTGCCTCCACCACCCTATAAACCACCTATTCCGTATCCTCAAAGATTTGCAAATTCTAAAACTGCAGGGCAATTTAAGAAATTTGTTGAACTTCTGAAACAATTAAACATCACGATACCTTTTGGAGACTTTAGGCCTATGAATATCACCTTCTGTTTCAATAGGGCCATGATTAGGAACCAAGGTCCACACCATTTCTAGCTCCTGATCAATAATGTAGTTGTGCCACATTTTACTCTACCAAATCATGAACGCACAAGTGTGCACAACGAACACAACTGGCTATATGACCTAGATGAACCACAGCCTGAACCTGAAGTAACCTTTCCTGAGCCTGAAATTGATCCTAAGACACCCCCTCATTACCATGACTTTGACTTTATGGAATTCCAAGATGACACTGACATTCCTAAGGTTGATGCCACAAATTATGCTGCAAATCTGACTACCATCCTTAAAACCATGGATGACTATCATAAAGAGATCACCTCAGTAAAGGGTGAACTGAACACCATGCGACAAAACATTGTCGGCCTCATGGATCTGACAGTTGAGCAATTTGATCATTTGAACCAAGCCATTGCATCTTTGAAGAAACGCCTTGGCTAGATTTTTGTAGCACTGCTTTTTCATGTTTTACTGCTTTTACTTAGGAAACAATTTATTTTCAGTTTTTCCTTTTCTCCTTTTTATGTTGGGAACAAATTAATTTACATTCAGTTTTTATCTATGATTGAATACACTGCTTGTCTTTGCTAGCATATTTTCTGGTTTTAATGAATTATCCAAATTATTGCTTAATAATGATCTTGATGGTATTAAATTTGCTCCTGTCATATTCTATTTTGTTTTGTCATTTTATTTATGCTTATGTATGCATTATAGTGTTACCATATGTGCTAACAATTGCCTGTTACGAACAAGAAAAGAATAGAATGCTTGCAGTCAAAACTGCTATCAACCCCCAGATTTTACTGGTGTCACGATCGTGACAACCCCATGACGACCGTCATGCGGGTTTGGGACGCGTTCTGTGTTAAAACAGAAACGTTCCCCCTCCTTTTCTTCTTCTTTCTTCCAATTCAAACTCCACCGTCCCACTACCTCCAATATTCAAAAACCGTTATACCACTACACATTTGACCAAATTTCATAACTTCCATTACCATTCGTCTTCCCACTCATTATTTAACCACACTCGTACACCATTTTTCTCACAAACCTTCTTTCTCCAAAAACATAATTTCTTCCATACCTTGTTTCTTTGTGAACCCACAATGGCAAGACAAACCCTAGACCTTTCCACCGTGAATTTCAGAGAAGGAGCAGCCGGAGAACGTCAAAGGGCTAAGTACATTAACTTCTACCAACCTTTCGTGCAACCAACTCGTTATGTCGACATTGCATGTCTTGAAGAACTAGGGATGCTTGACGGAGTTAAATGGATGCTACAAAATACTGGTCTATGGCAGCTCTGTACTCAGAGCCAGCCTACTTACGAAGCCCTAACGCTCGAATTTCTCAGTTCATTCACTTACATTACTCCTCCAGGTGAGACGAATCAATTAACCGGTATCGCTAAATTCCGCCTGTTTGGTACCAAGTACTCTATCGGCCAAGATCAACTTGCCGGAATGCTTGGTTTTCACCATGGCGAGAATGTGCACCGCCGGGTGCCATAAGAAACATTCTTTCAAGCAGCATTTGATTTATGGAATCAGTTGACCGGAACAAGGGTCGATAGCTGGGAAAGCCTCAACGCAACATATATCCACAACCCAGCCATCAGATATGTTCACCGCGCATTAGGAAACACTATTTTTGCAAGGGACAGCAACCACAAGGTGAACTCAAAGGAACTTTTCTTCCTCCATTGTATGTTTCACCCCGAGCCTATCAACGCCGCACCCTTTCTGTTAGTACACATCCAAGCTAACTGTGCTAGAGGTTCCAAACCCTTCTATTTTGGAGGGATTGCCACTTCTATCGCTCTAAGTTTGGACTTAGGGGACGCACTTAACATATTACCCTTTGTGCCTCCAGTGTTGCTCAACATCGACTACTGCCACAGCTCACACCTCATCAAACTGAGAAGAGATGGTAAATACCATCCAATGGTCCGTGCAAGAACAGTTCGAAGTATCATTATGCCTTGCAGGAACCGCATTGACCCTCAGAATATGGCCAATTGGCTCTTTGATTTGAATGCTCATGAGCAAAACGCAGCTGCCCATGATGATCAAAATCAGAACCCTGTTGATGAGACGGAGCAAGAGATGGATAACGCCCCAGAAAACCAACCACCGCCTACCAATGATACTCCTTCGACCTCCAGACGTCGTCGCCGCCCTGACCAAGACCCTGTTACTAATGAAGAAATCTTGAGGGCTATATGGCAACAAAACCAGCTGGCTGCCCAGAGAGAAGCACATCAACAAAAATAACACAATGAAATGATGACTCTCATGCGTCAAATCCAGCAAGGGCAAGTTGACCAAGGTCAGAGGCTTGACGGTGTCATCGATGAGATGGGCGCCTGGACACTGCGAGTGCAAGACTTACACGATTACATCCATCACGTGGGCATTCCAGATCATGTGGCACAACATGGACGTGGGCGCCCTAGAGGCAGAGGACGTGGAGCTCCTTGATTATTTTGTTTGTTTTTAGTTTTTCTTGTTGTTCCCCTTTATATCGCAACATTGAGGACAATGTCCGATATAGTGTGGGAGAGTTAGTCTATTTTCGTTTTATTTCCCTTTTTTGTATTTTCCTTTTTCCCTTATCAAAGTCAATATATGAGAATTTTCGTTCAGTATCCGATTTCCCCATTTTATTCTGCCATAACGAAAATTTTTTTTACGATTAATGCACATCGTGACATACCAAGCTTTAAATTATGTTAGGAAGTTGGGAAAGTGCTAACAAGATCGATACCGTCTTGACACCTTATACCTCTTGCGTATGCGATATCAGTTTCAATACTTATTATACCGATACCTTGAGTTCAGTCCTAAAGTAACCCCTAATAGTTTATATTAGCAGTCAGCACCGTCTAAATCGCAAAACCACGTGGGGAGCCGATGAATATAAGTGTTTGATGCCCAATCATGAAAAGAATATCTTTTCTTATTTGTCTGCAGAGAAATATAGAATATGCAACAATTCTTACAGTTGTGAAAACTTATAAGAAAAGAAAGAAATCCGTTGTCGATTGGTTCAGAGGTACCTGATTCTGGACTCGGTAGGGCGAACTACGGTTCGATCCCCCGCAATCTACGAATGGGATGCATAAAGGGTTACCACACTTGTGTATCAGGCCCCGTAAGAAAAAGGGATCAAAGACACTAATCGGCTACTCCACTACGTGCGTGAATAAGGCAAAGGGCTTAATGTGATTGCGTTAGAATGAAACCGGGTGAAACAGACACGAAAACTTCAGGTTGAACTATAATAGAATGAGTAGAACTGGATTGCACAAAAGAGAGGTCTATGACAAGGCTTGTCGCTTTGTGTCATTAATATATTTTTAGTGTTCATGCAAGTACGTGACTTACTAACGTAAATTCCTCCAACATTTTCAAATCCATTGGTGTACCATGCATGTGCATTTGATGAAGTTTGTCCGATTTTAACTTGTTGATTGCTTGAGGACAAGCAAAGATTCAAGTGTGGGAGAGTTTGACAACACGAAAACATATCGTATTTTTACTTTGATTTATGTTAAAATCGTATTCCATTTCTGTCTAATCTCCAATTATTCCGAGAATATTTGAGTGTTTTCGCAGGTATTTCAATTTCCAAGTCAAAAGTATGCAAAGTGTAGAAAAGAAGCAGAACAAGCAAGAAAAGAGCAGAAAAGAACAGAAAATTGCAGAAACCATATTTTGCTGGTGTGACGACCATCACAGCTCCCTCACGATCGTCATGGACTTAAAATACATCACGCTCGTCACAACCCTTTCACGATCGTCATGAAATCAAAAACAGAAATTACACGTTAAGCACAGACGTGGTCACAAAGATTCAAATTTAGTTATTGCACGATCACTTTTCCTCCGAGGATTTCTAGGTCCCAAACGAAATAACTGCTAAAGTGGTGTCCCTACATTTTCTCCAACCACTGCCATAACGGAGGCTATATATATGCGAAGGATTCCAAG
The DNA here is from genome assembly GCA_022829125.1 of Lathyrus tuberosus. NCBI lineage: Eukaryota > Viridiplantae > Streptophyta > Magnoliopsida > Fabales > Fabaceae > Lathyrus > Lathyrus tuberosus. The sequence goes on from JALAZF010000537.1 coordinate 1,508,883, forward strand.
AACAAAGGGTGGTCCATTTTCCTTTCTAAAGTGCCGTATTGCTGCAGAATTATTTCCAGAATTTCATTTTTGTTTCTCTTAGTTTCCTTTACCGTTTCCTTGTCCTCTATTACCACCGAACAAAGTAATAGTTTCTCACATTGAGGAACTATTGCACCTTAGTTTAAGTTTTTGTTTCCTGCCTTCATCATTTTGTTGTTTCAATTTATTCAAGCAAAAGCCTGCCGATCTGTGGAGGAATTGCTTAGACCGCATTTACCAGGTTTTTATCATTTCAATTTATAGCAATTGTTTTTCTTTTATCATGTCTAAATTTAGGTTTAATTGTTTATTCGCATTCGTGTCTATTTTAATTAGTATGTCGAGCTAAACCGATTTTATCGGTATGTAATTGAGTAACCGAAATGGATTAAATATTTTTAAGCTAAAATTATAAATTAACTTATTTTCTGGCTTCGATTTCTTAATTTAAAACCAACTTTTATTACGAGAGTAAAAAGGTAACAAAGGTTAAGGTCAAGACCACGAGAGTGTGAGATTTTACCCGGATAGCTGAAATCGAGCATTAGTTTTAAAAACAGCGAGAGCGCTTTAAAGTTAATTAGGACTTATTAGTTTTCAAAAATTATTTTTAAACTCATATGGGCTAGCGAGAGCAGACATATTGACTTAAAGGTATAGTCCGAAGCAATAACCACGAGAGTGTGAGGTGAGGACTTTTAAACTGGTATTTTCTACAGAATTATATTGTGATAAATTTTTATACGCTTAGGTTTAATGAAATCCAAGATGGTATACTGAATTATATACAGATATCCAAATCATAACTAGTTTATTCTTAAATTTTATTTTCCCTTTAATTTCCCTTTTTGAACCAAAAACCCATATCAGATTAGCCTTAGATTTACATAGTAACATTAGATAACGGTACGTTCGATTTTTAGTCTCTGTGGGATCGATAATCTTTTAAAACTACGCGATACGACTGTATACTTGCAGTCAGAATCATTTAGGCACACTAAATAGCGATCAAATATTTCTGATCCTGGTACATTTATGCAGTGCTTAGATGGTAAGTAGCAGCAACATTTAGCACATGAAATTAAAATTGAATGAGCATGCATATTTGTAAGTAGCAGCAGCATTTAGCACATGAAATTGAAATTGCAGCAGCATGCATATTTGTAAGTAGCAGCAGCATTTATCACATGAAATTAAAATTGCCAAATACAGATTTATTAGCAACAATAGTCAGTAGCAGTAATACATGAACAATTAAATACAAATTTATTTATTCAATTGAATCAATAAAAAAGATGAAATGAAAATAAAAATAAAGTCAGTTTTTTAAACACGCGTCTTATGCATACTATATCTCTCTATGATGATGACCTAAAAATTTATATTCATAATCATTATTCTTACTTGTAGCAGGAAATAAAAATATTTTTAGTTAAGTTTAGACACATTGTAAGGATTATGGACACATTGTAACCAACCATGAAATCTGACTCATAATTTACATCAACATCAGAATCACAAGCCAAGACATATTAATACACTACATGAAGTGTAAATTGTTTTGGCATGCTAATCACTTGGATCACAAATAACATAGCAGAGACAAACATCTAAGCATATGACATTATATGCTTACATCAGTAGCCAATAATCTGTCTAAGTTGAAATCAATTCTTGGGTTAACAACTGCCAGTTTCATTGATAAGATCTGCAATCAGTGAACATAGAAATGTCATAACTATGATTAAGAACAATCCTCAACGCATGTCTCACACCCACAAATGAATAAAATAGAACATGAATCTTAACATGCACATAAAAAATGAAGAAACCAAATTTCTCAATGATTATTATAGCCTTATAAGTTATAGCCTTATAAGTTATAGGTTACTATCACTCTTGTTAAGTTATAACATCAATATCATCATCACATTACTATGTTGAAATATCAATGATTATTATAGCTTTATAAGTTATAGGTTACTATCACTCTTGTTATTAATAATGTATTTTAGTACAAAACAGGTCCAGCTTAAATTTTAGAGGAAAAACTCCAATGTTCCAGTCGACCTCAAGTACGGGTCACTGCGACTCGTCTCATTGTGTGTATTTTCTACTTTTTGGGCTTCTATTCCTTTCAGATCGCAGTTTGCAAGCACAAGATCCAAATCAAGCCTTATTAAAAAATTTTATATAAACTATTCCATTCAGATAAGCATGGGAAATACAAAGGACCGCATGCTGGTAATACATCTTATTCATACTCTTTTTATAACTTTTGTTCAAAATGGCAATACAATTTTATGGGGTTGATTGGGTGATTAATAGGCAATATAATCTGATATATACATCCAAAACACCTCTCTAGTCACCACCTTCTTTTACAATCCCAAGGCCATTCAAATATATATGGACTAATAATCTCCATTTAATACATACATAAATGCATTAATATACTTATGAATCAGAAGAAAAAAAAAGAAAAAAGTCTATTTCGAAAGCTCACCAAGTCTGGGGCATTGATCTGTGATACAAATTCTAGAAAAACAAATACATCCATGTTGGGGAGCAATGATTATTGGGCTTCAAAACCAATCTCCTCAAATACTGATTTCTTATTCAAATACTGATATCTTGCAAGTTTTCTCCCCCTTCCCTGTCCAGCATTAACAGGATAAGCCATTTAAGACCTGTCAAGCACATACACCTCTAGCATTTGACATTGTCATCTTTTAACAGAAAATGTCACCAAAAAAAGTGTCACCAAAAAATAGTGTTTATCCTTAATCCGACACCCTTTGAATCAGTGTCTGGCACCCGTAGTATGACACTAATCCGACACTTATATACAAGTACTTCTTATTGTTCAATTTGTGTTAAAACTAAAAATTTTACACTCTAAACTCTACTACGGAAAATATTAAATAGGGAACAAAGCAACTCACTTGGAACTCCTTTAATTTGAATCATCAACAATCCTTAAGGGGTGTTGCTTCCTTATGGCCACTGTCTGTTCACAAAATCTTATTATTTAAGACATGTCACTCTACAACCTAGTCGATACGTACTTTCACACAAAGAAAAATCATAGTATACCTTAGCAGCAACAACAGTATCCTGGTCACCAACTTTTAAGTACTCGTGCATTTTCACAATGTTTTCCTCACTAAACTTAACTCACTGTAAGATAACCTCTGAAAAAATTACCCTTCTAGCAAGATAATAATAGAAACATAAATTCAGTAAATGTTCGAAATAAATTACCTCAACAAAAACCAATAGCAACACTTTTTACACTAAGAAGCGTGTCGATGTCATAATTTAAATTAGAGTTCCCATCTGCTCGAACCCCCTACACAGTAACCAAGGCAAAAAAACAAAAAAACACATTTAAGATAAAAATTAGCAGATCGAGCATAATGAGTTAATTCATAGTAAAATTCAAAAATAAAGATTGATCTGCACATTTTGATTGGTTATTATGCCGTGTAATCAAATTTTAACCCTCTTCAATAATCGGCCTACAGTTCACAAATATTGTCACTAAATCATAGGCATGATTATGATTATAAACATAGATGTTTGCTAAAAGAAAAGGAAGCCAGTCAAATAGTGCACTACAGAAATGGAGTTTTCATTCGAGTGTGGATATCACATGATACAATATGATTAGTTCCTTCATCTTATGGAGAGCTTGCCGAGATCGATTCCATGTGTTCAATTACCAATCACAACAACCATTAACCATCAATCACTAAATTCAATATCAAGATTAAACAAACACTCACTTTAACTCATAATTCTCATTTCAATTCAAGCCAAAGGACCACAAAATACATCGCATATCAATAACTCTACGCCTAAATCAATCAATGATGGACACAAACACTCACTTTAAACCATGTTCATCACTGACATATCAAAGAAGAAAAAATAACGGAAAGCATACAAAGTTTACTGACGAACTTTGATATTGATCAAACTTTCTAATTTGGACAAAATATCATCCTAATCAATTGAAGAAAGACTATGTATCTCTATGCTTACATTGAATTCAGTCTAGTGTCTATTTAAAACAAAAACATACCTTGTGAATTCGGGTGCTGATCTCTTGTCCCCTGAAATAAGAGACTCAAATGTGTTCTTCTAACGAGCTATTTATAGACTTTGTCATGCTCCTTACTGCAGCAAAAATCATGATCCTTTAAGAGCAAGAAGTCTCCAAGGCACGTTGTATAGACCAAGTTCTATATATTGTGAATATTTATTCATAGTTTCTTATTGAAAAATATAATTTGACTAGTTAAATCATACTGTAGGAGAGGGCATAATTAAACTCATTCTAATGGTAAAAACAAAGGGAAAAGAAATATTAATTAATATCTGGATAACTTCATCAAACAACTTACCAATATTTTCTGATTCAAGTTCTCTGCAATGACACCAGCTACAGAAATGCATTGATTTCTAAACACGTCAATGTAGTGAGAAGCAATTTCTTCACATGAAGACCTTGCTGAGAGAAAGTATAGTAACCTTGTTATAACTACCAGACCAGCATGAAGCACTTCAAATTTATTCATCTACAAAGTTCAATCTCTTCTTTCTCAGCAAGCCATCTACCCTCCTTTACGTTGTAGCTTCCTGCCCGACTTCTTTTCCAAGACAAAACACACTTAGATCTGATTGCAACACTCGTAGCATCACCATGTGAACAAACAATAGTACAGACTCTCCAATTGTATATGATGCTCATGGCAAAACCCTGAAATTTCAACTTAAGCGTTTGATTTTGCATATTGAAAATTCTGGTAGATAGGAGAAATGAAAGTGTGGGAAGAGAGACTGTGATTTGAGTCCTCATCGGTTCATAATTTGCGTTTAACCTCATCGGCTAATAATTTGCGTTTAACCTCATTCCACAACATCATTACATCAAAATATTTCTCTGCCAAAACATATTCGTGAATCATGGACAAGTAAGTCGGATCATTTGGCTCAAATTGCAGGAATATCATCCTTCTAATCATAGTTAATAAAGACATTATGCATGAGATGAAATGTAAATTGTTCATTTGGTCTAAGCCTGTTACACTTCAAATGTTTAATGAGAAATAACCGACATTAATACCTGCAATTATACTGCAATAGAAATAGAAACATTGCAAACTAAGCAACCCCATTTCGATCTATCATCTAATAAGTTGGGAAATGACTTGATTCAAAATCACCAAGAGCCTCATGGATTAAAACCAATTTTACCAATGATATTCTTTTCAAACTCTGAGCTGCAATTGTTTTAATTATTTATCTGATCATACATGTGAATCAACAGTGAGGCATTTCATTTGAATATCGGATTCATGCTCTGCAGCAAAAGCCAAATATGAGTTGGAAATACATAACTAAATAACATACCAAACAACTACATGCATTTTATTCTCTCAATGTGTCTCTTAATTTTTTGTAAACACTTCACACTATATGTAAACTTTCATAATCACTATATCAGTCTACACCATTAAATTAAAAAAAAAACATATATATATATATATATATATATATATATATATATATATATATATATTGCCTAAACAGTATATGATAAATCACAAGTGAAGTATGATATGTGACAATTATATATAGTTCCTAAACATTATAGTTCAAAACCATATACAAACTTCCTCTACAAGGTCCTTTGGATCAAAACCAAATAGTAAACAACACACCATTAAAAAGGAGCTTTAAGGGGTTTTCACAAATTTTCAACGGTAGATCGTTAACCAGAGGGTCGCCATTATAAACAGTGTAGGTTTGATGTTCCACAATACTCAGCTGCCAAAGGTCAAACTCACGGTTTCTAGTAACGGCATGGATTTGGTTAACCTATACGGAAAAAAACACAGGTAGCAACAGTTTTTAGTGCATAAAACTTGTAGCAATGAACACTAAAATCACTAATGCTACAGTGCAAAAAACTTGTAGTAATGAACACTAAAATCATAAATGCTGCAGTGCAAAAAACTTGTAGTTATGAACAAATACATAAATACACTAATACACTATAAGCAATATACGGTTACCTTGATATCCTGTATAACCATTTCAAAATTTTGTTGTCCATTGCGTGCTCTTACGATCCATAAGAGGATCTGTGTATGAGAGGATCCGTGACAGTCAAACCAATGCGTTATGTTAAGCAAATTACTAACTTCTGGCTAACTTAAAAACTACACTTGTATCTCTAATCACCTGCTTCTCACGCTTCACAACCTCCTTAAATCTGATTTTACAGCACATGGAATTCACAATTAGATCTTCACCTTCCAACAGAAAAATTAAAAAAAAAAGAAAAAAAAGGATGAGAAGGGACTCACATTATATCCAAGTATACACTCCACAGATCCAGTTTATCAACCTTCCATGTAGGGTTTATTTCATCTGTCGGTGCTCTTACCAGTTTCTTTCTTCTGCAAGATTCACAGTTCTGCACAGATTTATAATTAGAATATAACTGTGAAAACAAAAACGAAAACCGATTTCACATATCTATTTGTAGAAATAAGTTAACGATGATGAAAACCATTTTATAGACGAGAGGAAGAAATAACCATCCATTTTACAGATCCATTTGCAGAAAATCGAAAATTAGAGGAAGAAATAAATTTTTGATGATGAAAATCTAAGTTTCTTAATGTTACCTTGTTTTCGGTACACCCATTTTACAGATCCATTGTGTTGCACCCCAAATTTTACCCTCAGATACTATGGTTTTCTGCACGTCATTTTTTTTGCCGGTCATTTTAGCATCTGCGGTCTTTTAGGCCATTGATCATTGGTCATGCACTTTAGCCATTTTTATCATTCTTTATGCATTCTTAATCTTTTATTTAGTTAAATATTAATTTTGAATTACTTAGATTTAATTAATTTTGCTATTCAATTTAGTCCTTTCTTAATTATAGTTTTAACTTTAATCTAATTTAATTTCAACCATACCTTATTATCCAATTTTCTTAAACCAATTTCAATTTCATTCATTTATTCTTTTTCTAAACCATTTTACTTTTCAATTATCCATTTCAATCCAAATCATTTCATAACAAACTTGAATTTGTATCCTTTTCCATTTTTATTTCACTTGTGTGCTAAGGCCCAATTCACTTTTTATTCACAATCCGTTCACACAAATAATAACAAAAAAACATTACTTAGTCCATTGTACATTATCATAAAAATCCAAAAAAAAACAAAAAAGAATATCAAGAAGTAACTTTTTTTTCCAGCCAGCGATTTCCTCTGCACCCTATCTCCAACAACAGCGACTACACACCAAACCAATACAAAAATCCTGAGACAAAAATCTGCTACAACAAAGACAGCACACCACACTGCTCCATAACCTGTTACAAACCAACAAAAAATCTGCAACATGAAAAGTGAAAAAATAAGCAATATCACAAGACAAAAATGTGAAGAGATATTTTGGTTTTAAAAGGAGAAAGAGAGGACAGAAGAACGGGAGAAAAAAACAATGTCACAAACTCAGTTGAGGACCATCTCCTTTCATTTTTCTCACAACCAAATTCTGCTCCTAAAGAATAATGCTTCATCATTCATAATCCATCACCCTCCATCTCTCAAACTCTCCCCGCCGTTCAACTTACCGGTGCCAACAACTCTCCAAAAATCTTCTCCGCCACCAAATAACTACACAGAACAAATAAAAAAACAACAATCTCTCCACACGCCTCGACTTCCATCTCTGTTTCCACACTTAACCATTCAATACCCTCCAAATCATTCTCTATCACAAACCCAAAACAAACCCTGAAGACCATTAAAATTCCTCAAAACTCCAAACCCAATAGAAATCAGAAACCAGAACAGAACAAAATCGGAGAGAATGAGATGAAGAAGAAATGAGATTCAATGAAACTACAAACCAAACTTGTGATGAACGAGCGAAAGAAATTGAGCGAGTGAAGGCGGTGGATCTGATGATTCCTTTCTTCGCAATCTCATTTCGTTTTTCGATTTCTTTTTGAACTTCTCATGTGTTCTTCTTTTTGACCTTTCGTTTCTAAAAGCTTGAAGTGTCGATACTGTTACTTTTCTTTTAATAAATGTGAGGTTTGTTTCCTTTTGGATGTATTACCGTTTGAATGAAAAATGATTAGCCCATTTGATATTTTCACACGCCTCTTTTCTCATTCTCACCCTACCTTGTTTTTAATAATTGTGTGATGAATGGGCTTGAAGCCCATTGTGATTCATACTCCCCATCTCAACGACACACCCCCTATGCTGGTTTCTCTAATTTTTGTTTTTAATCTTTGTTCTTCTTAATGTTTTTTTATTTAATTTGCAATTTCTATTCCATTTTGTTTTTATCTTAAATTTTATCTTTTCTTCGTTCGATTTTAATTTCATTTTTTTAGGGCCTATGATATATCAAAATCATAATTTTTGTTGATTTACTTGAATCAATAAATTGTGATGAATATGAGGCCTATTTTCTATCTTGTTGGTCAATGAGAGTTTAATTAAAGATTGTCGATTTTATCGATTTAAAATCTTAATTTAGACTAGACCAACTTTATGTTTCATTTCAATCTCATTTTATTTTAATTTTATTGGTCAATGAAAATCTAATAAAAGGTATTCGATTTGTCGATCTAAAATCCTTACTTAGATGAGACCGATTTTATTTTCATTTCGAGCCCGTTTCTTTATTTTTTTGGGCCGATGATATTGCAAAATCACGACTTTTTATCGATTTATTTCAAATCACTAAGTCGTGATATATATGAGGCACCTTCATTATTTTATCGGTCGATGAAAGTCGAATATCATAGATTATCGGTTTCTCGATTAAATCATGATTAAGACGAGACCGACTTTATTCTGTATTTTTATACCTTCATTTTCATTTTTGACCGATGAAGTCTTTCTATTCACGAACGTTGTTAGCGAAGCGACGAACCTTCATTATTTCAAATCTGTAGTGAGTGATCATCGAGATCTCTTTCTATACTTTGAGATCGTGATAGGTTACCTTTGACTAATCAACGAGAGTTTGTGATTAAGACAAGGTCTTTACCTTTTCTTTTCGTGTGGCACGATTTCATCGGAGAATAATCCTCTATATCATTTCTCCATCGTGTCTTAACACAAAGATCGATTGTGCATCCTCCTATAGTATGGTCTTCCTCATAGACCGTACTACGACGGATCAACACTACATTGGACCCGATTCATCGATCCAATAAATAAATCAACAATCACTAAATTTACTTTCAGTCAATATATATACATATATCTTGATTTATTCTTTTGTCAATTATTATCCTTGTTAATATTATCATTGTTCATATTTATATCTTGTGTATATTGTTCATTTTATTTGTTCATTTAAAACACACTAATAAATATCGAAACCCTAAAAAACTCAATTGACCGGACTGTGGTTACTATTATGTTTTGGACTGAGACTTGGATTTATGATTTTTACCCTATGCTCTTGGAGTGGAGGTTTTGATCTTGGTTTGTTAATGGCTCACCAGCATGTACTCTATTTGAGTTAGATCTTTCTATCTCTTGCTCATTTACATTGATGCATTTTGATCTCTTGATGTCTGCTTGTATATATGTTTGCCTGACATTGTTTTAGTATTCTAGCATGTTAAGCATGATATTATGTGGTTACCATCATTCTTTGATTTATTATCATTTGATTTTGATGTTTCGATCATTACCCTGTTCATATCTTGTTCATTCTATCTTGATCATATTCATGTTCATATCCTGTTCATATTATCTGGATTATATCTTTGTTCACTGTATATTCATGCTTGATTCTTGACCCTCCTTCCAAAGGAAAGTTCTTACTTTGACTCCTAAGTCACAAACACCTTACCTTTCATCCTTGGCCTCATAAGAGCCGTTTCCTCATAGTTTAGTCATAGGATGGAGTTATCGTGAACTCCATGTGATTCTCACTATCATGAGAACTTACTTTACCTTTTACTCAGACTTACAGAGTTATCATGAACTCTGTGTGGTTCTCACTATCATGAGAATTCACTTTCTCCCTTCATAACGTAGACTTAGAGAGTTATCGTGGACTCTACGTGAGCTTATGCTCATTCCCTTTGGACCGTTGGCCATAGTCAATGTTTCTTTTCTTTCACCCTTAGTTAGGTGAACTACGGTTGCTCTGATTCTTTTTTTAGATACGTAGGCACAAGATGCGACGTCTTGGCGAGCAAATTCTGTACATACCCTTAGGTCCTTACCTTTAGCATTTAGGTCTTTACCTTAGTTTTAGTACAGATTATCTTAGCAAACATAATATAACACAGTAAAGCAAGAGGTTCCCGTAGAGTACTACAGACGTTTAGGGTGCTAATACCTTCCCTATGCGTAACCAACCCCCGAACCTTAGATCTCCCCCCTTTAGGTTTTCTTCGATCTTGAACCTTTCCTTTGGATAAATCAAAGTCGGTTGTAAAAGAAGTATGATGCAAGTTAATTAATAGCTTGTTATCCGATTTTCACCGCAACACATTGTTACCTTGAAAACCTAAGCATCCATTTTACAGATTCATTTCAGTTGTGTTCATCATTATAAACAACGACTATGACTTTTCATTCTTATACTTAGGGTTTGAAGGAAAAAGAAGAAAGGGAGAAAGAGGGGTGACGAAAAAAAGAGGGAGGAAGAGGAAAGAACAGAGAGAGAAATGTGGGAGACGAGAAAAAGAGAGAGAAAGAGGGAGAAAGACAGTAGTGGAGAGAGAAGGTGAGGGAAAGAGGTAAGACAGAAGTGAGAGGGAAAAGGTTAGACTTTTTCAAAAACAATTCAGCCACTTGGCAATATGGATTGATCTAATTGGGTAATGAATTATTAGTTAGTCATTTACATAAAAGGGCTCTGATTTAGTGTAAATGAATTTTTAGTTGAAGGGTAATTTAGAGTGTTTGGTGGTATGTTCCAATAATAGGTAGGTAGTTGATGTGACTATTGGATAGGGATGGCAATTTAACCCATCCTTAAAGGCACCCGCAAAATTACCCATAATGGGTAGGGTAAAAACCTGCAAAAATGGATACGGGCACGGGCTCGAGTAATTATCCACAAAAATAAGCGGGTATGGATGCGTGTATGCCCTTGGTACCCACCCCGCCCCATACCCGTACAATATATATTTATATATTTTAATTTATATTATTATATAAAAATTTATGTCTATCTATGTTAAAAAGTATATCAGTGTTAAACTATTACGTATTTAATATAAGGGTTAGTTTATTTCAACAATAAACTTTTGGGATTTTTTTAATGTTTTTAAAAACTTAAAATGATATGATATTTTATAGTTGACCTATTTATTTTTAATAGGAATGCGGGTAACGGGTACGGGTATGTGTACTTACATACCCATAGGGCACGGGTACAATTAACTTTGGCGCCCAAGCGGGTATGGGTTAGGGTACGGGGATTTTTTCAAATCATGGGTATGAGAATGAGTATTATAATACCCTTCCCAAACTCTGTCCATTGTCATCCTTACCATTGGATAATTTAGCAATCTAGTTTTTGTGATTACCAGTATAGAAAAATAACTTTATAGAGATTGAAAGAGAAAAGAGACCCTTTTAAATGGAGTGTAAATATAGTGAAGAAATTTTATTTGCATATTTGTTGAAACTTTATTAAATTATTTTATATCTTATGGTTTTTTTGTTATTATTTTTTTAATTGTGATCTAAATTTAAATAGAGATTTAATGAAATGATAGAATCAAAATGAATTAAATGAAAGGTTGAGACCAATGTTTTAAAAATCGGACCGGAGATTGAACCGATGAAACTTACGGTTTAAGGGTTAATTGGTTAAACCGGTTAAACCTACAGTCAAACCGTTTATTAAATAAAGTAATAATATCAAACTAAATTCCATAGATATGTCACACATTACTATATGTTCTCAACTTAATAAAATAAATATTTCAAAAATGTATTACAAATTTAATACAACAATATCAATAATACATAACATAGCATAGTTTTACACTTCATTTCAACCATCATTTAAAAATATTTTGACCAAACTAAAGAATTAAAATAAAATAAATTAAACTAATTCAAACCAAAATTAAAATAATAGAATATAATAACTAAAATAAAGTTCAAATAATTAAGAATACCTAAATTAAATAAGATAGAATATCAAAATATAAACAATACAATATACTTCATTAAACAACAAAAAATCGAATTTGAATTCAACTACGACAAACAAGTCTTAATTGATAACAATAAACAATATTGAATTGAACGACAATTAATATAGTTGAACATTGTGACTATGTTTAAAAGAAACACCATGATGATGATGGAGTGTGGTTGAAAGAAAAATTATAATAAAGTGACAAAACATAGAAGTTTGTATGGTTGTAAAAAACACACGGAATTCTTTTTTGTGATTGAGAAATATATGTTAATTTTTGATATTATATTAAAATTCAAAAAAAAAAAAATGGTCAATTTGATGAATTTTTTTGAACCGGGTGTTTTTACAAAACCGATTTCGATTTTTTGGTTCGAATGATTTTGGACGATTCAATCCGGTTTTTCTGGTTTAACTCCGGTTTTGTCCCACTAGCTGTTTTGAAAGATTGACCCAACCGAATTCATCTCCGATTTCCGGTCCAACCAATTAAACCGGTCGGTCCGGTCCGGTTTTTAAAACATTGGTTGAGACTTTTAATGTATCTTATTATTAGAATACATGTGTACTAATTTGATTAAGGTCCAATCAAATTACGACACATATATTCCAATAATAAGATACATTAAAAATCCTAATCATACAAACTGCTATTTAATATAGTTTTATTAATTTTAGTAAAGTTTTATTTTTCCGAGGTGTTTTGCCCTCCTATTAATAAAAAAAAGAGTTTCTTTTTTCTATTTACACATATTTATGGTTCCATGTCATATTGGATTATTTGTCCATTTTTTTGTCAAGGTAACTTAGAAAAAACCTATTTTTTTAATGCCAAATATTTTGTCACAAAGATATATTTTATTATGTTATTAATTGATTTTTTTTGTATATTTTAAATATTCTTTAAGCAACAAAATAGTTATCATAAATTGAAAAAAGAACATTTGTTTTGCTCTTTTTTAAAAATTTAAGGTTTAAATAAATATAACTTTCAATTTCATTATTTTTGGGATTTTTACTAAAATTTACAAAAAGATGCCAAACGCAAAAAATAAATTACATTCATTTTTTTTGAATTGTTTTTTATTTGTCGAACAAAATTGAGGTACTACACCCACAAACTTCTGTTGCCCCACTTTTCTCTCAACCCAGCGAAATCATAACTATATACATCCTACTCATATTCACCCTAGTTGAATGGTACTAAGTGAACCTCCTACCGATCAAAGGGAGATCCACTAACCCCATATCCTCAATAAACAAACTAAACTCAAAACTTTTCGTCATACCAGCCAAGATGAACCTTGATCCTAGACCCTTCCTCTTGCAAGGCTTAAGAAAACGCTAAAATCCTCCATATCACACAACACATCACCTTGAAACTGGCTCATACCTAAACCATGTTGGCCTACATCAACCTCTTATCAGCCAAATAACATTTAGCATACACATTTACAACAAAGCACACCCTAGGAAAAAAAACCACTCCAAGCAAAACCTAAGGTACCCCAAAACAGAAAAGAAAATAGCCCTCAATGTTGGACTGAAACTCCAATTACATGTAGAATTGTCCTAAAGAAAATCACAAAACTCCTCCTCTATCTCCCCTAACTTAATCTCTTGAATAACTAAAAAATCTAAATGAATATCTCTAACCAACTCCCTAACCTTCTTTCTCTTGATATGCCCCTTAACCCTCTAACTTAAAATAACATATCAAGATTAAAAAAGACTCGACTCCTTATTGTCTTTATCCAAAGCACCCAGGTCCTCCAACTTACTCAACCTTCGTACCTCAAAAGATGCATCCCTTTTAAAAGAAAACCCAACCACTTTAGATCTACATAAGAACAAAGATACATCCAAATAGTCCGGGCCAACGGAAGCCAAATAAGGAATAGTAAAAGAATAAAAACATTAAAAAATCACTTGATGAGTAAGACCATGTGCTAACTGAGTATGTCTCATAACTACCCGAGCAACCGATCATGCAACTAGAGAACTAGCGGACACCACATCGTTAGGAAAAAACAAATAGGAGAAAGTTGGATATGCTTACTTGAACTAAACCTCCAAATTATAGGAAAAGTCAACACTCCCCTTCCTACATTAAGAACATGATGGAGATGTCATGGCCAGTCTTCATAAAGAACCTTCACCAAAGACGCCCAGAAAGGTGGAAGTCTAAGATTTCTCAACAAAAATCTAGTAAACTAAGATGTCCGCATTGGGGACTAGAGGCGTATGTATATCATGAAAGTGGGGAACCTCCTGTCAAATCTGTTCACGACGAGTGTCTGGGGGCGTAAAGATCTGCGCAACCTTTCCACGTCACTTAAATGTGGCTTTGCCCTAGATGAGTGAGGCGTAGTTGCTCTTATGTGGGTGTTACGAGCTTTCAACGCTAGGTATGGACTCTTTTACATCTCAAACTTTCTTCTTGGTGTTACTCTTTTCACCCTTTATGTAGCATTCCACCCTTGTAACCACCCTTGCTAACGAAGATGATGGTCTTTAGGTGAGAGACTCGTTGAAGATACCTGCTTTAAGAGCATTTTAAAATGCCCCATGAACATTTATTGGTTCGGGCGGATGACTCTTATGATGAATTTATTAAAATGGGTGAGGTATTGCCTCAGTTACTCTGAGGGGCATTGTTGAATGTTAAACAGGCTGGTGGTGGACATTTTCGTGCGTCGACAGGCTGGAAACTAGTGCATGAGTTTCTTCACCAATTCTTGATAGTTGGCGAAGGAAGCCCGGGGTAGGCCTATGTATCATTGCAAGTCTGCATCTCTGAAAGTGCCAAACAATATTTTGTAATTTAGGGAGTCACATGCTTAGATGATTGACATTTGTGTATTAATGGAGGTAATGTGCTCGTAAGTATCGTTATGCCCATCAATCTTTACCAATGATGGAGGCTTGAAACCTTCGGGAATAGGTTTTTCCCATATCTCATCTGAAAGTGGTTAGGGGTCTAACACTTCCATATCCTCTATAGGAGCATCCTCCTATTGGCGTTGTTGGATGTTGTGTTCATTGTCCTACAGTTTTTGATGTTGGTGGCGTTGTTTGTTTATGGCGATGCACATTTTCTTCATGGTGTTGGAATCATGGCTACCCCCAATGTCCTCTGATGTGGGGGATTATGCTCTCCTAGAAACCATGATTGGGAGCAGTTAGGTCTAAGAGTGAAAGTTTTTGTGAGTATCGAGACTGTGATGATAATGAAAGGTATGACCTAGGTTATTTTAACCGTGGTTCAATGGTGGGTGCCATTGTACTTGTAAAAAGGTACAAAATGTGTGGCACCCTTATGCCGGTAGAGGTGGTGATGAGAAACCCTGTTCGGTAGTGTTTTTAGCTATGGAGAGAGAAAACACTTGTGAGGTGAGAAGTTATGTATTCTCAGGGTATTTCGTGTGTATTCTATGTTATCTTTCCTCATGATATGGATGAGGTATTTAAAAGGGCTCAAGGGCTAGGATTTAGGGGACTCCAAGGAAGTGGTAACCGCTCCACTTTTACTAGGGGAGTCATTGACTTCCTACTTCTTAGAGAGTCATGGGCATGGCTTCGCTGATGCATTTATGGATGAGGTAACCGTCATTATCCATGTTTATCCTTAGGAAGAGACTCTACTATATTAGGGTTATGTTTCAGGTGACGCATTCTAAGGCAGTCTCCTAGAAAAGAAAGGTGTCACCCCATTGTGGGCCCTCATAAATATATCAGTACTACACCTTGTATAATGGGGTTCGTGGGCTTAACCTTCTAAAAGCTCTCAAGCATTATTGGATACTCTTAAGATCAGTTCTTAAGGAAAGTGGCAGGTCACTTATTTAAGACTGAACCTCTATAAATCTCTGGTGTTATCTCTCTTTAACTCTTTTATTTTCCTCATAATTTATTTATATTGACTTTTTTGCTGGTTACTCAAACATTTTTAATAAAATGTTTCTGAACTCTGATTTAGAAAATGATTTTGTTTTAAACTATTATTTTTCAATCCTCTACAATTGACCCCCTCCCCTCTTGCATATGGAGTCACATGTTCAACATTATTATCCTTTCTTAAGATGCTTGTTATGGTTTGGAAAAAGTTTGTTATGATTCATAGGTGTTTTCTCTAGGGAGTGGTCAAAAGGAATTCTAAGATCCAGTGGGTCTATTGGTATGATGTGTACAAACCTAATCAGAGAGTTGGGCTGAATAAGATTTCTACCAGGTTAAACCTCTTCAAGTTTCTCATTTGCACGTTATTTATGAATTGGCGCATCCTTATGGAATACGATATTTAAATGGTTAGGGTAACTTTTAGTTATTCATAGAGAGCTCTTGTCTCTTTTAAGCTTTTTATTTCCTTCGGTGAGTATCTAGGCTAAGAGATGCCCTATCCATGATTTAGCACTTTGTTGTCTGGTTATTATGGAAATCTATGAGTGATATTGTCTTTACAGGTACATCTACTACAATGAAGAAAGTGGAAGATAAGAGCATCGTTCTTGTGTGGAGATGGTATTTTGGTATGTATGCGACTACCTCCTCTGCTTTCTCTAATTGACTTGGTAATCCTATTTTTTGTCTGAGCTAATAATTGTTTAAAATTTTTGACACGTTCCTTTAGTGGAGCATTTTAGTGCTTTATATGTTTTTTTATGTTGACGATGGTTCTTAAAGGCTAAATCTAGCTCTTTTTTATGTTTTATGGTGTTTCATTGCTTTGTTTCATATTTTTGTGGTTGTTGGGATGGACGTATCCTTGTTTGCTTATGTTTTTCTTTTGTTGTAGATTAGTATCTTGTTTTTTGTTTAGGAAGTGGTTTGACCCAAGATCAATTATAATTTATAGCTCATCTTATCCACTTAAAAATAGGTCGAGTCGTGCATTTTATATATTAACTTTGCAATTGAAATTATTATTTCAAGTCAAAGCAAGACGAGGTGACAACTAGGAGTGAGAATAAGTTGGACCGAGTTAAGTTTTGCCAAGTTTGAACCTGACCTGCTAAAAAATTAAAAGTCTAAGTTTGACTTATAGTTTATCATAAGCCTATTTTTAGATCCGAGTTTTGCCTATAATAGGCTTAAAAGGCTTTTTTATAGCCCATGACTTAGTCTTTTGAACTAGGAAATTTATTAATGCACCCTATCTATTACTAGTACACCACGTGAAAAATACTAAAATGCCCCTAGAATGTGGAGATGCATCTCCCAATGCACCTTAAAATGTTAAATGATCCGGAGATGCATCTTTGTAATATTTTAAAAGGAATACACCATGCATTAAATCAAAAGGCATTTTACACGTTTATTGTACTGGAGATGCATCTCCTTTTATTTTACAGAGATACATCTCTGCAACTTATCAGAACAGAACATGTTATGTTTTTGTTTATGTTTATTCATATGAAGATTTATAAATGTTATGTACCATGTTATGTGTCGAGATTTAAACCATACAATCAATATGCAAAAAATAAAGTATATAAATCTCGATGGTCTAAAAGTGTCATATGTAAATAAAGTCGAAATACACGATAAAGTAGCATGAGGTGAAAATAAAATATAGTCCATAATGAATCCAAAATACAACTACTATATACTACTGCACTACTGTGTATGTCAGATTACATCTCCCTTGCCTCCTCTGGCTCCTCGGGCTCCTCGACCTTCAATCCCGCTGTCCTCCGGCATTGTCTCCGGTACTTCAATGCCCACGTGCCTCCGTCATGATGGCATCTAGGACCTTCCTCACATTATACCCATCAGGGAAGATACATTTGTCAATGTCTACATACTCAATCTCCACTATGCGACGACATCTAGGCAAGATATCCTCAGCATGATCTAACTATGCCTTCTCCTTCTTTAATATCTCTAGATGAGCTGGCCTCGGTGGATCTCATAAAGCAGTTTGCACCATATAGAGATGTGGCACCCTGAAAAACCACCTGATGTACTCATTGACGTAGCTCCAGTCACTCTGAACTATGGTACTTCGTGCCTCCTCCAGTACCAGATGACTCTCATAATCATCAAACATGGCATCCATATGTCTACATGTTAAAGCAGGAGGAGCAGAGACAACAAGGTGTCTGGGAATAGTTTAAGTGTAGCCGAACTGTTGCATCACACGTTCGGGCTGATAAGGAGTATTGAGACGTGATTTGCTAGCCTACCATCCAGAGTATAGTAATATCTAGTCAAATGGTCGCATCTCACAATTGTCGACATAGTTGTTGAAGTGCATGCCTTCGAAAACCAAGTGGTCAAGATACACTTTGAATGACTTTATCTCATGGTTCCCTATGAGCGGGGTAAATGCAATAACACGCGACATATCCTCAATGTAATTCGGTACACCCGCCCAACCGGAGATGCGCAGAAAGTGTTGGAGGATTCAAGCCTGAAAAGTTTGGAAGGCACGAATCATCAGTAAAATTAGGGGTGTTCGCGGTGCGGTTTGGGCGGTTTTGATGCTAAAAATCATCCGAACCGCAAGAAAAAAAAGCATGCGGTTTGGTTTGGTTCGGTTGGCTTTTAAAAAAAATCCGAACCAAACCAAACCAAACTAATGCGGTTTGGATTGGTTCGGTTGGTTCGGTTTATTACAAGATTTTTATTGAGTGATATTTACGTATATAGAGAACAACATAACTTTGTGTTTAGTCATTCACACATTGCCAAATAACAACAAAACTCATCATATTTAGACAAAAAGTTCTCATTCAATATACAAAAATCAATTTAAACAAAAGTGAAAAAAAATAGTAGCATAAAACAATATCAAAAATATTATAATAAAACAGAAAATAGAGGAGAATGGAGATTAGAGAAGATGAAAAAGAAAGAACATAAGAGATGTGAGATTAGAGAAGAAATGTGCGATAAAAATATAATTAGAAGAGAAAATAGTAACATAAAAATGAGAACATGAAAAAGAAAAAACATGTGAGATGAGAGATTAGTGTAGAAGATGTGAGACGTACATGACAAAGAAGATGAGAAGAATGTGCAATACTATTAGGAGAGATTTGAGAAGATTAAAACTGAAAAGTTAAGTGTGAGTAAGAGAAAATATTTCGTAATTGTAAGGTTAAGGCATAATGGGTTTAAGTTTTGGGATAAGTGAAGTTTGGGTTGTAACATAATGCGGTTTGGTTTGGTTTAGTTCGGTTTGCAAAATACAAACCGCAAACCAAACCGAACTGTGCGGTTTTGTTAAAAGATGACCCGAACAAATCCGAACCAAATGCGGTTTTTTGCGGTTTTGGTTTGGTTTGGTTTGGTTTGCGGTTTTCTATTGGGTTGGTTCGGTTTTGAACACCCCTAAGTAAAATATTACAAAGATGAAATAAAAATGACACATAAACATAAAAAACCAAAAAATATTGCCCTCAGTAGCGTGATGCTACCTATGACCTGCTTTGTCTTCCACTTACACCCCTATAATAACTTCGAGTACAATTGACCAAACAAGTGTCCCCCAATAGTACTTATGGATCTGCTCGAAATCCTCGAAGTACTGTAGATATACGACATCTATATAAGCGACACTCTTATCCACGAAAACTGCAGTGTCAACCAAATATAACAGGTATGCTCTGATAGCATACACTATATAGAGTCCCACATGCTCGTCATCGCCTCTAGCCTCCCCACCTCTCTGGAGTTCATCTGTATATACCTTTTTTCAAGAATTTAAACCTACCATAAGTCCCACGGATCTATCCATTTCTTCCATCGCATCTGCTGGGTCAACTCTAAAATAATCTACCATAATCTCGATTGCCTCATCTTTGCTAATCCTCCCATGATTTAGAAGTCCCCCCTGATCGAAAGATGTAGCAAACATGACACATCATCGAGTGTGATTGACTGCTCACCCAGTAGAAGATGAAATGACGAGGTCTCAATGTGCCATCTCTCCATGAATGCATTAAGCATTTCGTGGTTGACTGTAATATAATCGGACATGCACAAGTTCTTCATCCCAGCCAAGGACAAATTAGCTGCCTAAAACCAGTCCTCGTTCATCTGAGACAAACTAGTAATATTCCGCCCGTGGTTAATAATATTCAGCGGATCACGATCCTGCTGTAAAATAAATCAATGTCAGAAACTTGTAAATTAAAATAAATGTAAATTAAAAGAATGAATCCAACTAATGCTACCTCTCCGTCCCAGATATGCCTGGTAGTATGGTTTGTGTATATAGGCATTGGTGACAACTCTATAGGGCCTTCTCCAAATGGCTCTACACCAGCATCCTCAACAGCCTCACCATCCGGAGGTGGCTCTGGCTCAGCAGCATCAGCAATAAGAGGTGGCACAGACTTAGAAGCATCATTCGTCGGAGGTCGCATTGGTGCCTTTAATACCACCGGTGACTCGGGTACCTCTGGCGCTTGAATAGGTGAAACTTGGTGCCTACGGGAGGATGGATGAAGTGGTGCGTCAGTAGGTGAAACTCGTCTCCAACGGGAAGAAGAAGATGGAGATGCATGAGAAGAAGCATGGGCCTTATAAATAGATGTCTCTGTATTCCCAAAATGAATAGGTTCCTGTGAAACCCGACTCTTCTCCCGCCGCACTAATACATGTTGTGCAATCCTCTCGTGCCTCAGTCTATCGTGTCTATCAACCATAATGCCTGTAAGTAAAAGTAAACCAGACAATTAGTGCAAGCAAACAACACTACAAGCAAGAAAAGAAAAAAATAAAACAATGCTAAATTTCGGAGATACATCTCCGATTATTTGGAAACTTAAATGTTGAAAAATTTCGTAGATGCATCTCAGGAATTTTCTGCAACACCTCAGGTGCGTCAATGGCTGCAATGCAGACATGCAAACACAAAAAATAACGGTTTGATCATCATTTCCAGCCAACAAATATGTTTTACAATATGTTTAAACTATCACTTATGCAATTTCTACTCATTTCTTACCTTAATCATCAATTTCTACTCATTTAAACAAAAACTCAAAAACTTTTCAAAACATCAAAAAATTTACAATTTAAAGTTTACTTCGCACTTTGATGATGTCTCTGATGCACTTGATGTTGATTGAAGACCCTCTGAGCTTTGTCGTTTGATTTGAGAGTTGCATGGTTGATGGGAAAAAAATTTGAGAGTTTGATAAACTTTTGAGTTTTTTTAGAAACGAGTAAGGAGAAGGGTTCTAACGTGATATAAGTTGCAATTCTTTTCGGAAATGCATTTCCAAAATATTTTAATATTAAATTAAATTTGAGTGCGTCCGAAGATGCATCTTAAGAATCTAAAGATATTTTTGTATTTTCACGTAGTGTCTAAATAATATATAAAATGCATTAAAAAAATTTCCTTTAACTAAATAAATTTATAAAAAAATCTATGTCTTTTCTACTAGAAAAAAGAATAGTTTAATCTAATCTAAATTTGTGTAGGTTAGACCGTAAATTCTGTTAATTGATCTGTAATATTCTCAACTCTAGTGACAATTATAACCGAATAGAGTAATTTTTAATTTTTAGACTAAATTAAAAGTTATTTAGTTTTAGTTCAATTTGTCCTAACAATGAAAAACAAAGGCAACTGTAAGTTAGGCTAAATACTCACCCTTAGGAGCAGCTTTAACTCAACCGGACCACCAAAAGGCTGCGCCTCCTTTCAGCTTGATTAGCCACTAAACCAAAAATAGATATTTGGCTGGCCAAAAACACCCATACAAACATCAAATCCACCCTATAGAAGTATCAAAGAAAAAAATATTCTACAAAAAAAAAAAACGAATATTGATTTTGTATAATGTATACTTGAAAATTTTTATTTTTCTCTTTTATAAGAATTTAAATTCTATGTATTAGTATTATAAATCTCTTATACATGTAATCACTTAAATTAAATAAAACAGATATTTTAAAAGTTATTTTAATAACTAAAATATAAAAATGTTATAATACAGTGATTTTATTGAAATCTTCCAACTACTAATGTATACAAATGAACTTGTTTATATAAAGGATAAAATAAAAAAAGAAAAGGTTAAATCAAAATTGTAAATTCTCTTTTCATTAATATAATATAAAAATATTTTAAGCCATATATATATATATATATATATATATATATATATATATATATATATATATATATATATATATATTAGTCTTGTTGGCTCTGTTACAAACAAAAGAGACTATATGTGTAAAAGTCATTTAACCTCTTACAAATGCATAAGCTAAGTTACATTTCAAAAATTATAGTTAAAATTTTGAGATATTACACTCTCGGTGATACCAAATATACATTTATCATTCTCTAATCTCTATCATTACTCTCATAATTTTGTTACTGAATTTTTATTTTTGGATATAGAAAATGGGATCAAAGAGGGATTTTGCAGTGAATGTTTTGTCTCAATGGTTGAAGAAAAAATCAATGAAAGTGAAGATCTCTTTAGGGATATTGCTTGCTTTATGTGTTTTGGTGGTTCTAAATTTTACTATCAGAGATCCAAGATATTTCTTCAGAGCTTCTGCAACAATCCATATTGTTGGCCTTATTGCTCTCATATACAAACTCTTTGCTCACAAATCGTGCTCTGGTTAGTTTCATGCATCATCAATTCTCTTAATATTTTTAGTGTATTTAATGCTACAAGGTTAAGAATGGTTTCTTTTGAATTTATATTTTTAGGTTTATCACTTAAGAGTCAAGAGCTCACAGCTGTATTTCTAACAACAAGAGTTGGTTGTAGTGCCTACTTGCATGCTAACGTACACACTGTGTTGGACATGATTCTTCTCTTGTTGACATTGTTGGTTATTTGGTTGATACGATTCAAGCTCAAGTCTTCCTATATCAAGGAGATTGACAACATGTGGTTATCATTTTTGGTAAATATATTTAGATATTTTCTTTCTATATAATTTTATATTATAGTTTAGCAATTTTTTAATATATTTGGGTTGTAAATGGTAAAGTCCATTTTCTCCCACGGAAGAACGTGGTAAATCACATGCTAAGCTAGTGGAATAAGAGTCCTTTAACGAATAATTGAAGTATTCGTTGAACTCGTTTTATTTGTAACATAATAAGATGACTCATCTCAGACACCCACTAACGAATCAAATTAGATAGACGTATAACAGGATCTGTAGGTGTCAGAATCGGTGGCCTTACTGACTCCTCTGTCATAGTTCACTCTATAAATACTCAAGATTTGGACCGATATAAAATTTGATCTTAATAATGGGTTAAATAAAAGATTAAGTACGTATGTATAGCCATTGGTTTGGTTCATCAATTTGACGGTTTCTAAAAACTAAAATCGAAAAATCGAATCAACCCACCTCGGTTTTTATTGGTTTGGTTTGATTTTTGAATCGAACAAAAAATAATCAGTTTATTTTTCAGTTTGGTTTGGTTTTGATAGTCGGTTAATTGGTTTTTTCTGATCCACTTACACCCCTAGATGTACCTGCAAGGTTAGCATTCCGACACGCAAGTGAGTATATGAAAAAGTATAGAGTATTCAAATTGTGTTTGAAACTTGTTACTTGATTCAGGGTCATTATATATATATATATATATATATATATATATATGGGAGAGAAATAACAGTCGTATTATCTTTTAGGCTTGAAATGCGGAGGACAGTGGGATGTGTTTAAGGCGAAAATCCCATATAGAAATGTGTAGGATAGTCCCGTGGTAAGGAGAAGATTCTTGAAACATAACTGTGTATCCAGACAAGAGGCTTCAGCCCAGAACAGGCGATCTCCATGTTGTTGGTCCAAGACGAATATGGTCGGTCGAGAACACTTCCCCCAAGCCCTTATGCTTGAGTAGTAAGGTGAGGGTTTAGAGAACTTCACCCTCGGTGACCGACCACCCTTTCTCTGTTTACATAGATGAAGGTAATCACGTCAATTTCCTTGGGATTTGGGGTTTCACTGTTTAGGAAGTCAAACATCTACTCAGAGGCGTCACTATTAAAATTCTTGAAAACTGAAACACTTGAGTGTTACGTGCAAGAGGTTCAACCTTTGATAAGACATATTCCTTTTCATATCGTCAGAACATAAGTCTAAGAAGAACTATAATCGTTTTCACTTGGATCTTCTTCCCTCCTTCTTCTTAAGTGGTTATCTTTTGCTCTTTTGTCATATTGTCTTCCTGTATTTGGGAAAGTTGATGCACTATGGCTAAGAAATCACAGAATAATGCAACAGGAAGCCAGAAGAATTCAACATCTCCATGGAAAGGTTTTACATATTCTTCTAATGTGTCTGTTTTTTGCCAAAGAGGGTAACCTGGATAAAGTTTTTTGTGAAGTGAGGGAACCATCTCATTGGAGTTCCACCATCTTTATTGAAAATGATAGAATATGTAGCGAATATGACGATTACCAGGGGAAATAACTTATTATAAATGCCATAAACTTTCTCGGAGTCTCAAAACCCAAACATAGGTCGGTCGGGGATCTTGGTTGATGAATTACCTTTGTTTTTATAAATGGTCATCATCTCAAAATTTTTCCTTTAGACCGTCCCTTTAGAAAGGATATTTTCCCAGGGTGCGCCGTCAGTAATAGCAGTGATATACGGGCGTTTTCCCTTGATGTTTCTCTTTTATTTCCGCTAGGACCGACTTCAAAAACCTTTGTAGGGGACTTGGTTTTTGGAGATTCTTCTCGGTATCATTTGGTACCCTTGACATACTCGTACAATCGCCCCTTTTTAATCAATGTTTCAATCGCATCCTTAAGTTGGACACAACCTTTCGTGTTACGGTCCTGTCCTCTGTGGAAGTTGCAATACTTTGATTTATCTATCCGGGCAGATTCCTAGATAGGGAAAGGAGGTCGGGTTCCTAATTTTTAGAAATCAGCGTTAAGGCACTTCCTATAAATCTTATCACCGGAAATACTCAAAGGTGTGTATTTTTCGTACCGACTATACAGCACCCTGACAATGTCTTCTTTTCGTCGATAGGACTCCTTCCCATATGGGCGGTTGGAACTTGTGTTGGTGGTCGAGGCTGGGTTGTCAAAGTGAGTATTCAACTTCTCTTCCAACATTATGTATGATTGAGCCAGGTTCAATATCTCATAAGTCGTTTATACCTTCTTTTTTCACAGTTTGGTGTGGAAATGATGGTCACAAAGAAAGCCATTTTCGAAGATCCAACATTAGAGTGCTTCATTGGTTCTATCTACTTCCACCGCAACTTGAGCGAATCGATCAATGTACAATCGTAGACTATTCTTCGCTCCTTGCATGATGCTTCTCAAGATAACTATAGTAATTGGTTGCCTCTTTTGGGTAGTAAAATGAGCGGTGAGCCGATCACATAAGTCCTTCCATGATTCAATGCAACCGTCAAGGAGACCTTGAACCAAAGTCTAGCTGGTCTAACCTGATTTAATGTTAGTAGCTTGCATTCGATAGCTTCATCAACACTATAGTATTTGAATTGGTCATTGACGAGTTTAACGTGCTCGTCGAGGTCTCCTTTTCCATTGTATCCTCCTAGTTTGGGAGACTTTTGCATCAACTAGGGGATCTTGCTTTCTATGATCCGAGCACATAAGGGATGCTTACGCTGCACCCTGATCGACTGGTGTTCATCGCGATCTAGGGATGGAGCATAACTACTTTCGTCACCACCTGGCTCCCGGGAAGAGAATTCTATTTTCCGCCTTTTGAACGGTTTTTTGACTTTTCGAATTTGCTTCCCCTTGCAGCGGTTAGATCTGAATCGATGGAATGGTTTCTTCCAGATGCGGCCTCTCAAACCATTTTAGCTCGAAGTTGAGCGTGGTGGAGGATTTATTCAAAATGCTGGAACTTTCCTCCATTGCCTTGGATTTTTGTTACTAAAAGATATTGTAAATGCCATTGAGAAACTCATTCACGCCTTGAGCTCCTAGGTTCACTTTAAGAATATTGAAACCGTGCAACATCCCAGGTTGCTCAACAGGAAGAGAATTTGAAACCCCGATCCTCGGTGCTTGTAGAATTCATGTTCTTAGAGGAGGAAGGATCAGATCTAAATGTAAAGGAACCTCAATATCGAGATTCATTTCTCCAGGAGGAGGAGGATTCTTGTTTCGTTGATTGCCAGTTGTATGTCCTACACCAGCAGTAGCTAAATGAGTTTTGTGTGTGGGGGAGGAAATAGTAGCTCTAGATCCACACATTTCTAAAGATCGACGAGATCAGACATACGAAAGTCCAAAGATCTGAAGAATTGGTGAGTTATAATCAGCGTAGACTTTGAAATAATCGAACGCGGCTGATTTTTGTGCTCGATTTGCTAGATCTTCGTTCAGAGGTTGAAGAGAACTTCAGATCGAAAAAATGAACGCGGAAATAGAGAGTCATGGAAAATGCGAGAATCAAAATTCTCTTCCCACAGACAATGCCAATGTTCCTTTCCAGAACCATAAATAGAGAAAAATTTGGAAGCTGCGATGAAGTAGAGCTTCTGATGTGGCAGAGTAGTGGTGTACCTACAAGGTTGACACTCTGACGCCTAAGTTAGTATATGAAAGAGTAAAGAGTATTCAAATTGTGTTTGAAACTTATTACCTAATTTGGCGTGTGTGTGTGTGTGTGTGTATATATATATATATATATACACACACACACACACACACACACACACACACACATATATATATATATATATATATATATATATATATATATATATATATATATATATATATATTGTTAGAAAAAGATTTGTTTATGACATATTTTCCTTAGGTTTTGATGATAACAAAGTATTGAAAGAACAATGGTTTATTTGATCTGTGTTACATGTGTGCAAGTTCTAATACTTGTAAATATTATAGTCATAATCTATTTTACATTAAGCACACTTTGAGAGTTGCTGAATTGCTAGCTTCTGGTGGCAAAATTTGAAGAACACTTGCTAAGTGATGTCTGACGTAGACTCTGAAGTTGAAGGTCTCAGCATCAGAAGAAGAAACATAATTGTCTCTACACTTAGTGAATGCAAATTGGCTTCTGGTACCATTCAGAGTTGGTGATAAAGCTGAAGTTGTCCGTACTGCAGAAAATAAGTTGTATTGTCAAATCAGTTTGCCAACTAGAGTCTACAGATTGCAAGGCTCGAGAAAGGTTGAGATGTTTTATGGATATCTACTCTCAACGAATCTAATAGTACATAATCTCTAGAAGACTCAAAGGTTAAACAGGTTACACATTGGATCAAGATCTTCTGGTGTATCTATCTTCAACGTCTCTTGTACTATGGAGTAACAGCAAAAACTCTTGATCAATTTACCTATTCAACGACTAGTTTCTAAAAAGGCTATAAATATGGCTGAAGGCTCAAACTTAATCTTTAACAAGGATCATCCAAAAGAAGGAGTAACAAGATTAACAATTATCAACACAATTGTATATGCTGGTTTTCTGTTGTCGGGTGTAATTGCAAAAGCCTTAAGATTTCTTATACATTGAATATCTTAGAAATCTTAAGTGTTTTAGGTCTTTGTTATGGTGATATCTCGTACCTCTGATACTTGTATCAGGTACACCTTGTTCTCTATTCTGCTGAACTTATTTAGCAGTTTAGATGGAAGTCTCGAACTAATATGCTTGAGTCACGTAAGTCTCTTGCTATGTGCTTGAGCTATGAAAGTCTTAATCAAGTAGATTGGTTGAGTAGAAGTCTTGTGTCATTGGGATACAAGCAAGGAAGTCTCGAGGCAAGATGCTTGAGCCACGTAAGTATCTTGCTATGTACTTGAGCTGTGAAAATCTTAATCAAGTAAATTGATTGAGCAGAAAGTCTTGAGCCAGTGTGGCTTAAGTAGGTGAGCTCGGTACATGAAACTGGAGCAATAAGTGTTGTACCTGAGGGGTTCAAGCAAGGAGGCTCGTTTCATGGGACCTGGAGTAGAAGTCTTGAGCCAGAGTGGCTTGAGCAGGTGAGATCAGTACATGGAATTGGAGCAGTAAGTCTTGAACCTGAGGGGTTCAAGCAACGAGGCTCGTTTCATGGGACTTGGAGCAGAAGTATTGGACTGAGGGCCTGAGCAAGGGAGTCTTGGGTTCGTGGAACCTAAGCAAGAAGTCTCGAGTGAGGAGCTTGAGCAAGAAGTCTTAGACCTTGTGTCTGAGCAATTGTAAAAGTCTTATGCATAATGCATAAGCGATTGTAATCATGATTTGATTATACTGAAAATCTCTTGTGAATAAGGGGACTGGACTACTTTCAGTTTGGTAGGAATCAATATAAATCTTTGCATTTTTTGCTATTATTTATTTGTTTATGTTAACATTTCGCTGCTAAGAATTAACCAGAATCTAACTTTGATCTGGTGCAACCTAAGAAAACGGAAAACACAATTCAACCCCCCTTCTTGTGTACTTTCTTACCTTTAATTGGTATCAGAGCATGGTCTGTGCTTAACACTTAACATTGGTGCAGATAATGATCCAATAAGAAAAGTGTTCTGGACTGGGCCGAGGCTGCCCTACAGTCGAGCAGGCCCATCCCATACAACATGGGGAGGCCCAATAAGGCCCTTCTGCAAGACACGTGACTGCCACGTACAATCTACAGTTTCGTCGGGCACTTAAGATGTGTCGGGCACTTGGGACAATCGGAGAGGACATCCGGCTGAGAGGTTACTCCTCGACAGTCTAGTTTCTCTCCCGCGAGAATGCTATGCAACGCTCCTCGACGACCATGGCTCCTCCCCGCGAGGCCATGTCCGTTTAACGGGCATCGTCCCTCCTCGACGCATAAGGCTCCTCCCCGCGAGGAGTATACAAAATTCACATCTCCTCGACCACAGGAGACTCCTCCCCCGCGAGGAGCACCCAACGGTCCATCCCGCGTGGACACGTTCCAAGTAACCTCCCACGTCCGAAAGATTCGGTCTGCCCTACTTCCGGAAATCTAGGAGCAGTTACTCTAGGGCGAAGACCACGTGCTGGTCTTCACTACTACACGTAAGCCCTAGCAGTTACTTGGAGTGGGCCTAGTTGATCCAGCCCATTGCAGGTAACCGTTGGCCCCGCGCTGGGGGCACTCTATAAATACCCTCTCATTTGAGAGGGTCAGGTTAGACACTTTCTTCCTACCATTCTCACCTTCTGTATT
Source organism: Lathyrus tuberosus (assembly GCA_022829125.1). Taxonomy (NCBI): domain Eukaryota; kingdom Viridiplantae; phylum Streptophyta; class Magnoliopsida; order Fabales; family Fabaceae; genus Lathyrus; species Lathyrus tuberosus. The sequence continues at coordinate 1,538,282 of JALAZF010000537.1, forward strand.
TGCTGATATTCTGTACACTCTCTCACTTGAGCGTCGGAGTACCTTGCAGGTACACCCCCCGCCGTCTCTCATCATCACCAGAGCTACCGTTCTAGACGCCGTTGGCCACTATCACTGTCTGATCCCGGTACGATCAGTGGCGCCGTCTATGGGAACAACATAAGCTTCCCCATTTTTCTGTTCGATAAACCAAAGCTTTCTCCGTTTAACAACTATCATGGCCAACCCGTCGGCGAATCAAGCTCTAGACAATGTTATTGCACAGCTCAGCACTGGCAACCACGTCGACAACAGCTCTGCCCGACCCGTCGTGGAAAACGACGTCAGAGACGGACTCACCGCCTCTCCGTCTTTCGACGAATTAGAGTACGAGACAGCTCACCAAGACGGACAGGAAACAGTCCTCCAGCCCGTCTTCCAGCCCGTGGACCCGCCGCCAAATGCGGATCCGAACACTGCCGCCCTGTTTGCGTTGGTCAATCAGACCAACCAGATGATCTTCAACCAGAATGTCCGGATCGAGGCGCTGGAGAAAAGTCGTGGTCGGTCTTCCCCGCGAAGGCACCGACCACCGCCATTTCCAAGACGTTCGCAGTCCCCGGAGGCATCGCGCAGTCCTTCCCCGGTTCCCAGAGGTCGCAGGCCACGCTTAGAGCGTACCCAGCCGGAACAGCCTCAGAAACGCCACCGCTCCCCGCCACCAAAGGGACCAATTCGATCCTCGAAAAATAAAAGGAACAAGATGGAAACCGAGGACCCAAAAGGACGCCCAAGGGACCACTCCCCGAGACGTCACTATGTTCGTGGACGACACTCCCCCTCTGTGTCCCCGGGAGCCAGCGAGGACGACGACTACCGGACCCCTCTGGCCAGGCACATCATGGACGCCCCTATTCCCAAAGGCCTGGAGAGGCCCCCATCCTTAGGAACCTATGACGGGACATCCGATCCTGATGACCATGTCGAGAGTTTTGAGGCTCTGCTCGATTTCAGGAACGTCTCCGGCGCCATCAAATGTCGACTATTCCCCACGACTCTTCGGAAAGGGGCCATGGCTTGGTATAAAAACCTAGCTTCTGAATCAATTACGTCGTGGAGGGTCCTGAGGGAACGCTTTCGAAAACACTTTATGGCGTTTCGTCGACATCCGAAGACGATAGCCTCCCTAGAAGCCATCTTTCAGGGGAAGGATGAACCTCTTCAGAGCTACATAGAGAGGTTCAACAAAGAGGCAGTCGAGATCCACGTGACCGACCACATCAAAATGTATCTCATCATCAAGGGTTTGAGGATAGGATCCAAGTTCGCAGAATCCGTCGGGCTGCACCGTCCCCGCAGCTTTGAAGGCCTCCTCGAGAGGGCTCAGTCGCATATTGAGTTTGAGGAAGCTGAGGCTGCACAAATTTCCCTCGACTCGAGGCGCAGAGAAGGCCCCCGCGGCAACAAGGAAGAAGACTCCCCTCCACCCAGGCGAGGTGGAGACAGGAGAAGAGAAGACTCCCCTCCACCCAGGCGAGGCGGGGAAAGAAAGAAAGAAGCCCGGACCAAAGAGCCCCGCGAATCACGGAGACCGTCTGGCCTTTTTAAAGATTACACACCACTGAACGTGTCCCGCTTGCGCATTTTTAGCGACTGTGCCAACTCAGAGTTCGTCAGAGGGGGAATCCGCTTCCCGAAACCGACGGCTTCCAAACCAAATGCTGACAAGTCCAAGTATTGACGGTTTCATCGCAGTCACGGGCACGTTACTGAAGATTGCGTCCACCTTAAGGACGCAATCGAAACGCTGATTAAAGAAGGGTACCTAAAGAAGTACGCCAAATAGCAAGAGCCCCCACGCCCCAGCGGCCAGGAGGCTCAGAATGTCGAGGAGTCGACTCCCTCTCCCAACAACAGATCGCTGCAAGTCACGTTGAGCATCACGCAACCTGAAGACTTCGGTTTTTTGGGAGAACTCGACAGCCCTGAAGCTGTCTGGGAGATGTGGAAGAACTTCCCGGCTGAAGACTCGATAAGTGCCCGAAGCACCTGGGAGTCTTTCCCCCAAGCCCTGGTCATATCGGGCGGAGCCCCTGACCGCTTGACCGTGGGATCAATAAAGAGGAAGTTTGACGAGCTGAAAGCAACAACTCCTCGAGCTCCTACCCTCGAGAGGGTTAAAGGAAGATCAAATCCGATTACCATCTACCTCGAGGAACTTCCCGGCGGGGCACCGAACGCCAACATCCCCCTCCTGATCCGGGCACAGATGGCCAACTTTGACGTCCACAGAATTTTGGTCGACCAGGGGAGCTCGGTGGACATCATGTACGTCCACCTTTTCGAGACCCTCCAGCTGACCAAGCAACACTTGTCCCCGTACGTAGGATCAGACCTACAAGGTTTCAACGGCGCGACCACCAGACCGTGGGGTTTCGTGGAATTGATGGTCACCTTCGGAATTGAGGAAACTGCTCGACAGGTGAAGACGCGTTTCTTGGTGGTGGACTGCCCGTCCCTCTACAACTGTATAATGGGGAGGACCACGTTGGCGGAACTAACGGCCGTACCTTCAACGGTCCACCTGAAGATGAAATACTACACGAAGCGCGGACGTGTAGTCACCCTCCACGGAGACATCAACGCGGCCAGAAGGTGTTTCGACGCGGAAATCAGGGGTCTGAGTGTCGTCGGCGGCACCAAAGCTAAGACTCAGGCCGAGACACCTCCAGACGTCGTGCAGGCTCCGCTCCCGCAGGTCAGCGCGGTCGACCTGAATAGCAGATTTCCCGGGGAACAGGAAGAAGCCGCAGGCGAAGACCCGCCAGTTGAAGTCAACGGGTAGCCTCTCCACCCAACGCGCCCCATCCCAGACGGAGATTTCGAGCTAGTTCAACTCGGCGACAACCCTGACCGAAGCGTGAAGATTGGCTCTGGACTCCCCGACCTGGCAAAGAGGCAACTGAAGGCATGCCTCCAAGAAAATGCATATCTGTTCGCCTGGAGTGCTGCAGAGATGCCCGGACTAGACCCTGAAGTAGCTTGTCATCAGCTGACCATAGATCCGCGCTAGGGCTGTAGCTCAACGTAGGCGTAGGCAGTCTCCGAAAAAAATGGAGGCTGCTGAAAAAGCTGTAAAAGACCTCCTAGAAGCAAACTTTATTTCTGAGGCCAAGTACACTACTTGGCTTTCAAATGTTGTACTCGTTAAGAAAAATAATGGAAAATGGAGGATGTGCGTTGACTACACGGAACTTAACCGGGCATGCCCGAAAGACTCTTATCCCTTACCTAACATCGACCAACTAGTCGATAATTCTGCAGGATTTAAATTACTGTCCTTTATGGATGCCTATTCGGGGTACAACCAAATCCCCATGGACGAGGCCGACAAGCAGCACACCGCTTTCATGACCGAGTCGGGCAACTACTACTATAACGTAATGCCCTTCGGCTTGAAAAACGCAGGCACCACCTACCAACGGATGATGAACAAGGTCTTCCGGGCAGACATCGACGACGTACTCGAGGTCTACATGGACGACATGATCGTCAAATCTGCGGAAGAAGTCGACCATGCCGCTCATCTCCAGAGAGTGTTCGACACGGCGAGGAAATGTCGCATGAGGTTCAACCCCGACAAATGCACCTTCGGTGTTCGCGCAGGGAAGTTCCTCGGCTTTTACCTCACAGAAAGGGGCATCGAAGCGAACCCCGACAAATGTAGGGCATTCTCCGAAATCCCTACCTCGAACTTGAAGAAGTCTATCCAGTCACTCAACGGAATGCTAACTGCTCTTTCCCGTTTCGTGGCCAAATCCGTTCAGTACGCTCTCCCCTTTTTTAAGCTCCTCCGGCAGAAGGCGACTTTTGAATGGAGTGAAGAATACGAACAAGCCCTCCTCCATCTAAAACAAGTCTTGTCATAACCCCTGGTCTTGTCCCGACCAGATACCGGGGAAACACTTTTCTTATACCTAGCCGTCTCCGGCGAAGCGGTGAGCGCTGTCCTTATACGGGAGACCACCGACGGTCAGAAGCCGATTTATTTCACGAGCAGAGCTCTTCAGGACCCCGAGCTCAGATACCAACAGACTGAAAAGTTCTCCTTGGCCCTCGAATCTGCAGCCCGAAGATTGCGTCATTACTTCCTGGCCCACACAATCGTGGTAAGAACAGAGCAGCCCATCAGACAGCTCCTCAGTCGGCCAGATATGGCGGGGAGAATGCTCCGGTGGTCTCTCGAACTATCCAGTTCGACCTTCGATACGAAGGAAGAAAAGCCCTGAAAGCCCAAGTACTGGCCGACTTCGTAGCGAAAATGACCGTCCCTGAGCCCTCGACCAATGGCTCCCAGAAATGGACGATTTATGTCGACGGGGCCTCCAGTGCGAAGGGAAGCGGAGCGGGCATTATCCTGGAAAACGAGCAGGGCATCCTGATAGAGGTCTCCCTTGAACTGTCTTTCAAGACATCGAACAACCAAGCCGAATACTAGGCCTTCCTCGCGGGACTTCGACTTGCGGAAAACCTCGGCGCAAAAGAGGTCAAAATCTTTACATACTCCCAGCTCATGGCATCGCAGGTTCGGGGAGAGTTCCAGGCCAAAAACGACAGTCTCATCGAGTACCTCACCTTGGTGCAAGAAAAGTTGAAGAAATTTGTCTTCGCGGAAGTAGCTCACATCCCACGCGAGCACAACACTCGTGCAGACGTGCTCTCCAAGCTTGCGAGCACTAAGAAAAAAGGAGGGAACAAATCAGTTATCCAGGAGATACTGACCCAACCGAGCATAACCAAAACCGCACCGACCACGGAAGTCAACACAATCGGAGACGCAAACTGTTGGATGACCCCAGTTCACGAATACTTGACGACGGGCAAACTGCCTGACGACCCTAAAGAAGCGGGGATAGTCAAGAGGCGGGCATGTGCGTATACCGTCGTCGAAGGTAAACTATACCGTCGAGGATTCTCCATTCCCTTACTCCGGTGTGTCGAAGAAGGCAAAGTTTCAGGGATCCTCCAAGAAATCCACGAAGGAATCAACGCCCAGCACCTCGGCGGAAGGTCCCTAGCCCGAAAAGCACTCCGAGCAGGGTATTATTGGCCCACTATGCAACATGATGCAAGGGAGCACGTTAAGAAATGTGACCGCTGCCAAAGACACGGCGACATGCACCTCACTCCTCCAAACGAGCTTAAGTCATTGTCGTCCCTGTGGCCATTTGCGTGGTGGGGAATGGATATCCTCGGACCCTTCGTCGTGGGGTCATACCAAAACAAGTACCTCATAGTCGGGGTGGACTACTTCACGAAGTGGATTGAGGCCGAGGCACTGGCCAAAATCACTGCTTTCAACATACTCCGTTTCTACAAGAGAAACATACTCGCCCGATTCGGGGTGCCCCAAGCCATTGTCACGGACAACGGGAAACAATTCACCGACAGGAACTTCCAAAACTTCGTCGCCAAACTGGGCACAAAACAACACTTCACGTCGGTCGAACACCCTCAAACTAACGGGCAGGCCAAAGCAGCGAACAGAGTGATACTCCGGGGACTGAAGCGACGACTCGGCGAGGCCAAACAATGGTGGGTCGAGGAGTTGCACAGCGTCCTCTGGGCGTATCGGACAACCCCACACTCCACGACCGGGGAAACCCCATTTCGCCTAACGTACGGGACTGAAGCAGTTATCCCCGTGGAGATCAGGGAACCTTCAAGGAGGACAGAGGCTCCCCTCGACAACGAAACGAACAACGAAGCCCTGCGAGAGGAACTCGACCTTGTCGAAGAGATAAGGACCGGTGCTTCCCTCCAAGAAGCCTCTTTAAAACAAAAAATAACTCTGCGTTATAATGACAAAGTTATCAAACGAGACTAACAAGTAGGCAGCTTGTCCTACGAAGAAATCAAAAAGATTCACGCGAGGGAAAGCTGGCCGCAAACTGGGAGGGCCCATACCGCGTCACCGCGAAGACGGGGAGGGGTGCCTATTACCTCGAAAACCTCCAAGATGAACAACTTGCTCGACCATGGAATGCTGAGAAGCTCAAGCAATACTACAGTTAGACACTGCCCGGGACAATACAACGTCGCGAACACGGGGGCGTGCAACGGTACATGCGCGACACCTCTATATAACACACGACGGCCAAAAACTACGAAGTGTGTGCGTGAGACTTTTTGGCCCGGCGAGGAGACCTCAACCGAGCTCCGTCGTCGACGTACCAAGTAGGCGGAACGCCCAGCTCGCGATGGGAAGTTCACGCCACGAAGCTAAGACATCGACCGCTTTCTTAGCCTCGTCGAAGGTCGGAGTACAACCCCTGACCACTCGGCTAAGCTCTCTTCGCAGCCGAGCATCATCAGAGTCGAGCAAACGCCTAAGGCGCCAATGATCTCAACTACTTAGACAAAAATAAGTAATGCATAAAATGTCACACACAAGCAAAATTAATAAAGAGGCATAACGAAGTACGAAAATCGGGCAACACCCTTAGTACAAAAATGTTACGAATACAGGCCCACAAGCCGGGCAAAAATAACCATTGTGCTAATAGTACATCAAATAAACCCACAAGCCGGGAAAAACAAAATGGCACGCAGGCCAAACAAACTATATCCCTACTCCGCGGCGGTCTCAGTGGCACCCGGCCCACCTCCCTCGTTGGCGTCTCCTCCTTGCCCTGGCGGCACTATCCGGCCGTCGACCACCTCAAAATCAGCATCTGCCCCATCGGTCACCAGGTCGGGGTTTAGGACCCGAAGCTGCGCCACCGCATTCCAGAACCCTATGCCCACAGTTTCAAGAGCATCGTCCTCAGATAGCCGGAGATCCTGCTCGAGTTTCCTGAGTTGAGCCACCAGCGCTGCTCGAGTGGTTAGGAGCCTGTCCTCCTCGGTTTTGCCTTCGGCCGGCCGCACAACATCCTCTAACTCGGTGATCCTATCCTTGAGCCGCTTCTCCTACGCCTCCAGCTCGGCGATTCGGGCAAGGTGGCCTTTCTCCTTTTCCTCGACTTCCTTCACCTTGGCCTCGGCCTGCTGCTGCTTCTCGCTTTGTTCTTTGTTCAGGTCCCTACACTCCTTTAACTCCTTGCGCATGTCGAGCATCTCAGCATCCAGTTTCTCGAGCTTCTCCTGCAGTCGAGAGAGCTCAGCAGCGGGGCGAGTCTCATCGTTCAAGACAATGGCAGTCGAGCAAAGCCGCATGACCGCAGACAGGTCCTCAAAGATCGTCTTCCTCCTCGCTTCTGCGGCTGCCCCCAGCACGGCTTGGACTTCGGAGGGAGGGACACGAGGATATATAACTTCGGAGAAGAAGCGAGGCTTTTGATGGCACGGTGGAAGATCAAAGCTGGAGGGAGGCGGGGGACTGTCGTCGTGTCCCAGGTCGACGACCTCAACGCTCGAAACCCGTTGTCGTTTCGGCGTTCCTTGGGTACCCGGAGACTGGCTCCCAGCAGGAGGTGTCCGCCTCTCTGAAATCCCCGACACAGTGGCCGCGGGCTGAGACTGACTGGAACCTTCGGGCATAGCGACCGAGGAAGCACCCTCAGGCATGGCCCCGGAAGGAGCAACATCTTGACCTTTTGAACGGGATGCCTCTCCCTGGGCCTGCTCTTCCCTGGCCCTCTTCGCCTTCAGTTTCTTGAATCTCTCCTCAGCTCCGGCCATTTTTCCTGCAAAAAGAAAGCAAATGTTAGTAAGGCCAAGAATGAAAAGAATACAGATGCGAGGAAAGCTTGGATCGTGGATGTTTTCACCACCTAACAACTCGATGGCCTCTTCGTCGGAGAAGGTCTCGAACAGAACGCGGGTATTGATCAGACGACGTTGTTTCTTCACCTGCCCGTCTGCTCCCATTATAGGCTGGCTGTCCAGTGTTTCGTGCTGAGCCTCATTGAAGCTCGCGACGAACGCGACGATCTTATCGTAAGCTTCCCGCTCATAGGCATCCAACTGACTATGCTTCACCTTGTATTTGTCGACCCCCTTTTTGAAGTGTTCCTCCGTCCAGTATAGGGGGAACCTCGGCTCTAGAACCTCCTCGGAGACACCGTCGACCTCGCGAGTGACTTTCCGGTACAACGAGTACACGGCCCCGATGGTGACCGGCTTCACGAAATAATAGTGGAACTTGAAGTCCCAGATGGAATCTAAATATGTATGGAACAGAGCATTGATCTGCTTGAAGGACACCCATCCATGTCGTCCACCGGCTGACGACCTCTGTAGATGGAATATCCGAAAAAAGAGGGACGCCGTCGGGACAATTTTTAAATACTTACAGACGAGCTCGAAGGCCCGGATGAAAGCAAGGGAGTTTGGATGAATTTGCGAGGGGGCCAACTTCAACCAGGAAAATATTCCCTCTTGTAAATCCGTGAAGGGCAGCCTCCACCCCGCCTTGTCGAACATGACTTCATATAACGGGATGTGCATTCCCTGGTAAGGCGAGCATATCCGATGATGCTCCTCTGGACGGAAAACTTTCCAAGATTTGTCAGACCCGATGAGCCTGTGTTCGACGGTGCAGAACGCGTCGTCCATGTCTTTGTAGACAAAGATCGACGACATCTCCAAGGCTTCTTTACAGACCCACTCTTCGAGCGGGCGCTCCTGTGCGAAAGCCATGTGGGCCATGGGGGATTCGGGTTGGTCGTCGTCTTCTTCGAATGATCCTACGGCCACCTTCGCAGAAAAATCGTCCATTTACCTGAAAAGCAGAAGGAAATGGTGAATTCGATGGGTCGTATCAAATTCACCCCTCCACCGCTGTTCAAGCGAATGGGCGAGGAAGGGGCAAGGCTCTCTCGGTTCCCTGACATAACCGGCCGAGGATCAACACGTTCGCCGGGGAACTTATCGCCTCCCCGGAAGATTCTGCCCCCGTGTCCCCGTGACGCTAAGGAAAATAGTAATTATTGAGGACCCCGAGACATTCAACGGGTCCCCGACATGTTCATCCCTAGTCCCCAAAATATTCAACGAGAGCGGGTGAAGTTCTTAGCACCCCCTCTCTCAACAACTAAAGATTCCTGCCGTATTCGCCAGGAACCCTCTCATTTCTCGTGGGAACATCATCAGTTCACCAAGGAAATGCCGTATACTAGTTAAAATTGAAGAAAAACGCAAGAGAAAGATCAGTTTTGAAGTGAGTACCTTGTAAGCGACGATTTAGGGTTCCGGCACGGAGTCTCCGACGGTTTTACGGCGGCGAACGACGGTTGTAGAAGATAATAGGTTTTCGGCACGGAGTGTCCGGCGGTTGACGGCGGCAAGCTGCAACTAAAGAGAGTAGAGAGAGAAGGAGAGGGATTCTTGAGAGAGAAAGGCAAAAGTGAAAAATGAACGAGGGGAGCGGCTTTTATAGGCGATTCTCGCAGAACTCGAGGGGCATAGGGCACTCGAGTGCGCTACCCTAGCCAGCCGCCCTAGCCTCCCTAGGTAATAATGGCAGGCGACACGTGGCACGCATGCAACCGCGCGTCTTCCAACGCGTGTCATTCCAGTTTTCCCCAACGCTTTGAATCTGAGACCCCTCATCTCCCTGGCGTACCGACCAAACGCGGCTGAATGATGCCCGACTTATGTGCGACCGCATGGACGTCGACCACGAGAATGGCCTCCTCGGTTCTTCTCTGGGCGCATCCCTGACATGCCAATAACCCTTAAGTCATTGCTCTGACACCTCAGAGCAACGACTTGGGGGACTCCTATTTTGGACTGGGCCGAGGCTGCCCTACAGTCGAGCAGGCCCAACCCATACAACACGGGGAGGCCCAATAAGGCCCTTCTGCAAGACACATGACTGCCACGTGCAAGCCACAGTTTTGCCGAGCACTTAAGATGTGTCGGGCACTTGGGACAATCGGAGAGGACGTCCGGCTGAGAGGTTACTCCTCGACAGTCTAGTTTCTCCCCCGTGAGAATGCTATGCAACGTTCCTCGACGACCATGGCTCCTCCCCGCGAGGCCATGTCCGTTCCACGGGCATCGTCCCTCCTCGACGCATAAGGCTCTTCCCCGCGAGGAGTATACAGGATTCACATCTCCTCGACAACAGGAGGTTCCTCCCCCGCGAGGAGCACCCAACGGTCCATCCTGCGTGGACACGTTCTAAGTAACCTCCCACGTCCGAAAGATTCGGTCTGCCCTACTTCCGGAAATCTAGGAGCAGTTACTCTAGGGCGAAGACCACGTGCTGGTCTTCACTACTACACGTAAGCCCTAACAGTTACTTGGAGTGGGCCTAGTTGATCCAGCCCATTACAGGTAACCGTTGGCCCCGCGTTGGGGGCTCTCTATAAATACCCTCTCATTTGAGAGGGTCAGGTTAGACACTTTCTTCCTACCATTCTCACCTTCTGTATTTGCTGATATTCTGTACACCCTCTCACTTGAGCGTCGGAGTACCTTGCAGGTACACCCCCCGCCGTCTCTCATCATCACCAGAGCTACCGTTCTAGACACCGTTGGCCACTATCACTGTCTGATCCCAGTACGATCAGTGGCGCCGTCTGTGGGAACAACATAAGCTTCCCCGTTTTTCTGTTCGATAAACCAAAGCTTTCTCCGTTTAACAACTATCATGGCTAACCCGTCGGCGAATCAAGCTCTAGACAATGTTATTGCACAGCTCAGCACTGGCAACCACGTCGACAACAGCTTTGCCCGACCTGTCGTGGAAAACGACGTCAGAGACGGACTCACCGCCTCCCCGTCTTTCGACGAAGTGGAGTACGAGACAGCTCACCAAGACGGACAGGAAACAGTCCTCCAGCCCGTCTTCCAGCCCGTGGACCCGCCGCCAAATGCGGATCCGAGCACTGCCGCCCTGTTTGCGTTGGTCAATAAGACCAACTAGATGATCTTCAACCAGAACGTCCGGATCGAGGCACTGGAGAAAAGTCGTGGTCGGTCTTCCCCGCGAAGGCACCGACCACCGCCATTTCCATGACGTTCGCAGTCCCCGGAGGCATCGCGCAGTCCTTCCCCGGTTCCCAGAGGTCGCAGGCTACCCTTAGAGCGTACCCAGCCGGAACAGCCTCAGAAACGCCACCGCTCCCCGCCACCAAAGGGACCAATTCGATCCTCGAAAAATAAAAGGAACAAGACGGAAATCGAGGACCCAAAAGGACGCCCAAGGGACCACTCCCCGAGACGTCACTATGTTCGTGGACGACACTCCCTCTCTGTGTCCCCGGGAGCCAGCGAGGACGACGACTACCGGACCCCTCTGGCCAGGCACATCATGGACGCCCATATTCCTAAAGGCCTGGAGAGGCCCCCATCCTTAGGAACCTATGACGGGATATCCGATCCTGATGACCATGTCGAGAGTTTTGAGGCTCTGCTCGATTTCAGGAACGTCTCTGGCGCCATCAAATGTCGACTATTCCCCACGACTCTTCGGAAATAGGCCATGGCTTGGTATAAAAACCTAGCTTCTGAATCAATTACGTCGTGGAGGGTCCTGAGGGAACGCTTTCGAAAACACTTTATGGCGTTTCGTCGACATCCGAAGACGATAGCCTCCCTAGAAGCCATCTTTCAGGGGAAGGATGAACCTCTTCAGAGCTACATAGAGAGGTTCAACAAAGAGGCAGTCGAGATCCACGTGACCGACCACATCAAAATGTATCTCATCATCAAGGGTTTGAGGATAGGATCCAAGTTCGCAGAATCCGTCGGGCTGCACCGTCCCCGCAGCTTTGAAGGCCTCCTCGAGGGGGGTCAGTCGCATATTGAGTTTGAGGAAGCTGAGGCTGCACAAATTTCCCTCGACTCGAGGCGCAGAGAAGGCCCCCGCGGCAACAAGGAAGAAGACTCCCCTCCACCCAGGCGAGCTGGAGACAGGAGAAGAGAAGACTCCCCTCCACCCAGGCGAGGCGGGGAAAGAAAGAAAGAAGCCCGAACCAAAGAGCCCCGTGAATCACGGAGACCGTCTGGCCTTTTCAAAGATTACACACCGCTGAACGTGTCCCGCTTGCGCATTCTCAGCGACTGTGCCAACTCGGAGTTCGTCAGAGGGGGAATCCGCTTCCCGAAACCGACGGCTTCCAAACCAAATGCTGACAAGTCCAAGTATTGATGGTTTCATCGCAGTCACGGGCACGTTACTGAAGATTGCGTCCACCTTAAGGACGCAATCGAAACGCTGATTAAAGAAGGGTACCTGAAGAAGTACGCCAAACAGCAAGAGCCCCCCCGCCTCAGCGGCCAGGAGGCTCAAAATGTCGAGGAGTCGACTCCCTCTCCCAACAACAGATCGCTGCAAGTCGCGTTGAGCATCACGCGACCTGAAGACTTCGGTTTTTCGGGAGAACTCGACAGCCCTGAAGCTGTCCGGGAGATGTGGAAGAACTTCCTGGCTGAAGACTCGATAAGTGCCCGAAGCACCTGGGAGTCTTTCCCCCAAGCCCTGGTCATATCGGGCGGAGCCCCTGACCGCTTGACCGTGGGGTCAATAAAGAGGAAGTTTGACGAGCTGAAAGCAACAACTCCTCGAGCTCCTACCCTCGAGAGGGTTAAAGGAAGATCAAATCCGATTACCTTCTACCTCGAGAAACTTCCCGGCGGGGCACCGAACGCCAACATCCCCCTCCTGATCCGGGCACAGATGGCCAACTTTGACGTCCACAGAATTTTGGTCGACCAGGGGAGCTCGGTGGACATCATGTACGTCCACCTTTTCGAGACCCTCCAGCTGACCAAGCAACACTTGTCCCCGTACGTAGGATCAGACCTACAAGGTTTCAACGGCGCGACCACCAGACCGTGGGGTTTCGTGGAATTGATGGTCACCTTCGGGATTGAGGAAACTGCTCGATAGGTGAAGACGCGTTTCTTGGTGGTGGACTGCCCATCCCTCTACAACTGTATAATGGGGAGGACCACATTGGCGGAACTAACGGCCGTACCTTCAACGGTCCACCTGAAGATGAAATACTACACGAAGCGCGGACGTGTAGTCACCCTCCACGGAGACATCAACGCGGCCAGAGGTGTTTCGACGCGGAAATCAGGGTTCTGAGTGTCGTCGGCGGCACCAAAGCTAAGACTCAGGCCGAGACACCTCCAGACGTCGTGCAGGCTCCGCTCCCGCCGGTCAGCGCGGTCGACCTGGACAGCAGATTTCCCGGGGAACAGGAAGAAGCCGCAGGCGAAGACCTCCCAGTTGAAGTCAACGGGCAGCCTCTCCACCCAACGCGCCCCATCCCAGACAGAGATTTTGAGCTAGTTCAACTCGGCGACAACCCTGACCGAAGCGTGAAGATTGGCTCTGGACTCCCCGACCTGGCAAAGAGGCAACTGAAGGCATGCCTCCAAGAAAATGCATATCTGTTCGCCTGGAGTGCTGCAGAGATGCCCGGACTAGACCCTGAAGTAGCTTGTCATCAGCTGACCATAGATCCGCGCTAGGGCTGTAGTTCAACGTAGGCGTAGGCAGTCTCCAGAAAAAATGGAGGCTGCTGAAAAAGCTGTAAAAGACCTCCTAGAGGCAAACTTTATTTCTTAGGCCAAGTACACTACTTGGCTTTCAAATGTTGTACTCGTTAAGAAAAATAATGGAAAATGGAGGATGTGCGTTGACTACACGGATCTTAACCGGGCATGCCCGAAAGACTCTTATCCCTTACCTAACATCGACCAACTAGTCGATAATTCTGCAGGATTTAAATTACTGTCCTTTATGGATGCCTATTCGGGGTACAACCAAATCCCCATGGACGAGGCCGACAAGCAGCACACCGCTTTCATGACCGAGTCGGGCAACTACTACTATAACGTAATGCCCTTCGGCTTGAAAAACGCAGGCGCCACCTACCAACGGATGATGAACAAGGTCTTCCGGGCAGACATCGACGACGTACTCGAGGTCTACATGGACGACATGATCGTCAAATCTGCGGAAGAAGTCGACCATGCCGCTCATCTCCAGAGAGTGTTCGACACGGCGAGGAAATGTCGCATGAGGTTCAACCCCGACAAGTGCACCTTCGGTGTTCGCGCGGGGAAGTTCCTCGGCTTTTACCTCACAGAAAGGGGCATCGAAGCGAACCCCGACAAATGTAGGGCATTCTCCGAAATCCCTACCTCGAACTTGAAGAAGTCTATCCAGTCACTCAACGGAATGCTAACTGCTCTTTCCCGTTTCGTGGCCAAATCCGTTCAGTACGCTCTCCCTTTTTTTAAGCTCCTCCGGCAGAAGGCGACTTTTGAATGGAGTGAAGAATACGAACAAGCCCTCCTCCATCTAAAACAAGTCTTGTCACAACCCCTGGTCTTGTCCCGACCAGATACCGGGGAAACACATTTCTAATACCTAGCCGTCTCCGGCGAAGCGGTGAGCGCTGTCCTTATACGGGAGACCCCCGACGGTCAGAAGCCGATTTATTTCACGAGCAGAGCTCTTCAGGGCCCCGAGCTCAGATACCAACAGATTGAAAAGTTCGCCTTGGCCCTCGTATCTGCAGCCCGAAGATTGCGTCATTACTTCCTGGCCCACACAATCGTGGTAAGAACAGAGCAGCCCATCAGACAGCTCCTCAGTCGGCCAGATATGGCGGGGAGAATGCTCCGGTGGTCTCTCGAACTATCCAGTTCGACCTTCGATACGAAGGAAGAAAAGCCCTGAAAGCCCAAGTGCTGGCCGACTTCGTAGCGGAAATGACCGTCCCTGAGCCCTCGACCAATGGCTCCTAGAAATGGACGATTTATGTCGACGGGGCCTCCAGTGCGAAGGGAAGCGGAGCGGGCATTATCCTGGAAAACGAGTAGGGCATCCTGATAGAGGTCTCCCTTGAACTGTCTTTCAAGACATCGAACAACCAAGCCGAATACTAGGCCTTCCTCGCGGGACTTCGACTTGCGGAAAACCTCGGCGCAAAAGAGGTCAAAATCTTTACAGACTCCCAGCTCGTGGCATCGCAGGTTCGGGGAGAGTTCCAGGCCAAAAACGACAGTCTCATCGAGTACCTCACCTTGGTGCAAGAAAAGTTGAAGAAATTTGTCTTCGCGGAAGTAGCTCACATCCCACACGAGCATAACACTCGGGCAGACGTGCTCTCCAAGCTTGCGAGCACTAAGAAAAAAGGAGGGAACAAATCAGTTATCCAGGAGATACTGACCCAACCGAGCATAACCAAAACCGCACCGACCACGGAAGTCAACACAATCGGAGACGCAAACTGTTGGATGACCCCAGTTCACGAATACTTGACGACGGGCAAACTGCCTGACGACCCTAAAGAAGCGTGGATAGTCAAGAGGCGGGCATGTGCGTATACCGTCGTCGAAGGTAAATTATACCGTCGAGGATTCTCCATTCCCTTACTCCGGTGTGTCGAAGAAGGCAAAGTTTCAGGGATCCTCCAAGAAATCCACGAAGGAATCAACGCCCAGCACCTCGGCGGAAGGTCCCTAGCCCGAAAAGCACTCCGAGCAGGGTATTATTGGCCCACTATGCAACATGATGCAAGGGAGCACGTTAAGAAATGTGACCGCTGCCAAAGACACGGCGACATGCACCTCACTCCTCCAAACGAGCTTAAGTCATTGTCGTCCCTGTGGCCATTTGCGTGGTGGGGAATGGATATCCTCGGACCCTTCGTCGTGGGGTCATACCAAAACAAGTACCTCATAGTCGGGGTGGACTACTTCACGAAGTGGATTGAGGCCGAGGCACTGGCCAAAATCACTGCTTTCAACATACTCCATTTCTACAAGAGAAACATACTCGCCCGATTCGGGGTGCCCCAAGCCATTGTCACGGACAACGGGACACAGTTCACCGACAGGAACTTCCAAAACTTCGTCGCCAAACTGGGCACAAAACAACACTTCACGTCGGTCGAACACCCTCAAACTAACGGGCAGGCCAAAGCAGCGAACAGAGTGATACTCCGGGGACTGAAGCGACGACTCGGCGAGGCCAAACAATGGTGGGTCGAGGAGTTGCACAGCGTCCTCTGGGCGTATCGGACAACCCTACACTCCACGACCGGGGAAACCCCATTTCGCCTATCGTACAGGACCGAAGCAGTTATCCCCGTGGAGATCAGGGAACCTTCGAGGAGGACAGAGGCTCCCCTCGATGACGAAACGAATAACGAAGCCCTGCGAGAGGAACTCGACCTTGTCGAAGAGATAAGGACCGGTGCTTCCCTCCAAGAAGCCTCTTTAAAACAAAAAATAACTCTGCGTTATAATGACAAAGTTATCAAACGAGACTTCCAAGTAGGCAGTCTTGTCCTACGAAGAAATCAAAAAGATTCACGCGTGGGAAAGCTGGCCGCAAACTGGGAGGGCCCATACCGCGTCACCGCGAAGACGGGGAGGGGTGCCTATTACCTCGAAAACCTCCAAGATGAACAACTTGCTCGACCATGGAATGCTGAGAAGCTCAAGCAATACTACAGTTAGACACTGCCCGGGACAATACAACGTCGCGAACACGGGGGCGTGCAACGGTACATGCGCGACACCTCTATATAACACACGACGGCCAAAAACCACGAAGTGTGTGCGTGAGACTTTTTGGCCTGGCGAGGAGACCTCAACCGAGCTCCGTCGTCGACGTACCAAGTAGGCGGAATGCCCAGCTCGCGATGGGAAGTTCACGCCATAAAGCTAAGACATCGACCGCTTTCTTAGCCTCGTCAAAGGTCGGAGTACAACCCCTGACCACTCGGCTAAGCTCTCTTCGCAGCCGAGCATCATCAGAGTCGAGCAAACGCCTAAGGCGCCAGTGATCTCAACTACTTAGACAAAAATAAGTAATGCATAAAATGTCACACACAAGCAAAATTAATAAAGAGGCATAATGAAGTACGAAAATCGGGCAACACCCTTAGTACAAAAATGTTACGAATACAGGCCCACAAGCCGGGCAAAAATAACCATTGTGCTAATAGTACATCAAATAAACCCACAAGCCGGGAAAAACAAAATGGCACGCAGGCCAAACAAACTATATCCCTACTCCGCGGCGGTCTCAGTGGCGCCCGGCCCACCTCCCTCGTTGGCGTCTCCTCCTTGCCCTGGCGGCACTATCCGGCCGTCGACCATCTCAAAATCAGCATCTGCCCCATCGGTCACCAGGTCGGGGTTTAGGACCCGAAGCTGCGCCACCGCATTCCAGAACCCTATGCCCGCAGTTTCAAGAACATCGTCCTCAGATAGCCGGAGATCCTGCTCGAGTTTCCAGAGTTGAGCCACCAGCGCTGCTCGAGTGGTTAGGAGCCTATCCTCCTCGGTTTTGCCTTCGGCCGGCCGCACAACATCCTCTAACTCGGCGATCCTATCCTTAAGCCGCTTCTCCTCCGCCTCCAGCTCGGCGATTCGGGCAAGGTGGCCTATCTCCTTTTCCTCGACTTCCTTCACCTTGGCCTCGGCCTGCTGCTGCTTCTCGCTTTGTTCTTTGTTCAGGTCCCTACACTCCTTTAACTCCTTGCGCATGTCGAGCATCTCAGCATCCAGTTTCTCGAGCTTCTCCTGCAGTCGAGAGAGCTCAGCAGCGGGGCGAGTCTCATCGTTCAAGACAATGGCAGTCGAGCAAAGCCGCATGACCGCAGACAGGTCCTCAAAGATCATCTTCCTCCTCGCTTCTGCGGCTGCCCCCAGCATGGCTTGGACTTCGGAGGGAGGGACACGAGGATATATAACTTCGGAGAAGAAGCGAGGCTTTTGATGGCACGGTGGAAGATCAAAGCTGGAGGGAGGCGGGGGACTGTTGTCGTGTCCTAGGTCGACGACCTCAATGCTCGAAACCCATTGTCATTTCGGCGTCCCTTGGGTACCCGGAGACTGGCTCCCAGCAGGAGGTGTCCGCCTCTCTGAAATCCCCGACACAGTGGCAGCGGGCTGAGACTGACTAGAACCTTCGGGCATAGCGACCGAGGAAGCACCCTCAGGCATGGCCCCGGAAGGAGCAACATCTTGACCTTTTGAACGGGATGCCTCTCCCTGGGCCTGCTCTTCCCTGGCTCTCTTCGCCTTTAGTTTCTTGAATCTCTCCTCAGCTCCGGCCATTTTTCCTGCAAAAAGAAAGCAAATGTTAGTAAGGCAAAGAATGAAAAGAATACAGATGCGAGGAAAGCTTGGATCGTGGATGTTTTCACCACCTAACAACTCGATGGCCTCTTCGTCGGAGAAGGTCTCGAGCAGAACGCGGGTATTGATCAGACGACGTTGTTTCTTCACCTGCCCGTCTGCTCCCATTATAGGCTGGCCGTCCAGTGTTTCGTGCTGAGCCTCATTGAAGCTCGCGACGAACGCGACGATCTTATCGTAAGCTTCCCGCTCATAGGCATCCAACTGACTATGCTTCACCTTGTATTTGTCGACCCCCTTTTTGAAGTGTTCCTCCGTCCAGTATAGGGGGAACCTCGGCTCTAGAACCTCCTCGGAGACACCGTCGACCTCGCGAGTGAATTTCCGGTACAACGAGTACATGGCCCCGATGGTGACCGGCTTCACGAAATAATAGCGGAACTTGAAGTCCCGGATGGAATCTAAATATGTATGGAACAGAGCATTGATCTGCTTGAAGGACACCCATCCATGTCGTCCACCGGCTGACGACCTCTGTAGATGGAATATCCGGAAAAAGAGGGACGCCGTCGGGATGATTTTTAAATACTTACAGACGAGCTCGAAGGCCCGGATGAAAGCCAGGGAGTTCGGATGAATTTGCGAGGGGGCCAACTTCAACCAGGAAAAGATTCCCTCTTGTAAATCCGTGAAGGGCAGCCTCCACCCCGCCTTGTCGAACATGACTTCATATAACGGGATGTGCATTCCCCGGTAAGGCGAGCATATCCAATGATGCTCCTCTGGACGAAAAACTTTCCAAGATTTGTCAGACCCGATGAGCCTGTGTTCGACGGTGCAGAACGCGTCGTCCACGTCTTTGTAGACAAAGATCGACGACATCTCCAAGGCTTCTTTACAGACCCACTCTTCGAGCGGGCGCTCCTGTGCGAAAGCCATGTGGGTCATCGGGGATTCGGGTTGGTCGTCGTCTTCTTCGAATGATCCTACGGCCACCTTCATGGACAAATCGTCCATTTACCTGAAAAGCAGAAGGAAATGGTGAATTCGATGGGTCGTATCAAATTCACCCCTCCACCGATGTTCAAGCGAACGGGCGAGGAAGGGGCAAGGCTCTCTCGGTTCCCTGACATAACCGGCCGAGGATCAACACGTTCGCCAGGGAAATTATCGCCTCCCCGGAAGATTCTGCCCCCGTGTCCCCGTGACGCTAAGGAAAAGAGTAATTATTGAGGACCCCGAGACATTCAACGGGTCCCCGACATGTTCATCCCAAGTCCCCAAAATATTCAACGAGAGCGGGTGAAGTTCTTAGCACCCCCTCTCTCAACAACTAAAGATTCCTGCCGTATTCGCCAGGAACCCTCTCATTTCTCGTGGGAACATCATCAGTTCACCAAGGAAATGCCGTATACTAGTTAAAATTGAAGAAAAACGCAAGAGAAAGATCAGTTTTGAAGTGAGTACCTTGTAAGCGACGATTTAGGGTTCCGGCACGGAGTCTCCGACGGTTTTACGGCGGCGAACGATGGTTGTAGAAGAGAATAGGTTTCCGGTACGGAGTGTCCGGCGGTTGACGGCGGCAAGCTGCAACTAAAGAGAGTAGAGAGAGAAGGAGAGGGATTCTTGAGAGAGAAAGGCAAAAGTGAAAAATGAACGAGGGGAGCGGCTTTTATAGGCGATTCTCGCGGAACTCGAGGGGCATAGGGCACTCGAGTGCGCTACCCTAGCCAGCCTCCCTAGGTAATAATGGTAGGCGACACGTGGCACGCATGCAACCGCGCGTCTTCCCACGCGTGTCGTTCCAGTTTTCCCCAACGCTTTGAATCTGAGACCCCTCATCTCCCTGGCGTGCCGACCAAACGCGGCTGAATGATGCCCGACTTATGTGCGACCGCATGGACGTCGACCACGAGAATGACCTCCTCGGTTCTTCTCTAGGCGCATCCCTGACATGCCAATAACCCTTAAGTCATTGCTCTGACACCTCAGAGCAACGACTTGGGGGACTCCTGTTTTGGACTGGGCCGAGGCTGCCCTACAGTCGAGCAGGCCCAACCCATACAACATGGGGAGGCCCAATAAGGCCCTTCTGTAAGACACATGACTGCCACGTGCAAGCCACAGTTTTGCCGAGCACTTAAGATGTGTCGGGCACTTGGGACAATCGGAGAGGACGTCCGACTGAGAGGTTACTCCTCGACAGTCTAGTTTCTCCCCCGTGAGAATGCTATGCAACGCTCCTCGATGACCATGGCTCCTCCCCGCGAGGCCATGTCCGTTCCACGGGCATCGTCCCTCCTCGACGCATAAGGCTCTTCCCCGCGAGGAGTATACAGGATTCACATCTCCTCGACCACAGGAGGCTCCTCCCCCGCGAGGAGCACCCAACGGTCCATCCTGCGTGGACACGTTCCAAGTAACCTCCCACGTCCGAAAGATTCGGTCTGCCCTACTTCCAGAAATCTAGGAGCAGTTACTCTAGGGCGAAGACCACGTGCTGGTCTTCACTACTACACGTAAGCCCTAACAGTTACTTGGAGTGGGCCTAGTTGATCCAGCCCATTGCAGGTAACCGTTGGCCCCGCGCTGGGGGCTCTCTATAAATACCTTCTCATTTGAGAGGGTCAGGTTAGACACTTTCTTCCTACCATTCTCACCTTCTGTATTTGCTGATATTCTGTACACTCTCTCACTTGAGCGTCGGAGTACCTTGCAGGTACACCCCCCCCTCCCCCGCCGTCTCTCATCATCACCAGAGCTGCCGTTCCAGACGCCGTTGGCCACTATCACTGTCTGATCCCGGTACGATCAAAAAGTATGTCTGTCAAAGACTTTCCTTCAAGAAGGAATCAAGTGCCAGATGAAAAATATCATATTGCTTTTCCTACCATATTCAAAGGGTGATTCCACATAATTTAAATAATGGAAAAGCAAAACATATTTTTAACTCATTCGTCTTGATAAAAGAGGTTTCTGAAGGTCTATAGAATATCCTTGAAAAAGGTTTTACTATAGAATTTGATGGTGTAGAGATAATCTGTTTGAAAATCTCTATCACCATCTCAGAAGAAGCTTATTGAATATTTTCAGAGGTAGTTGCATTCTGGTAGGTACTCTATCTCACTTCTGAGTATGTCAACATTATTGATATGTATGATGCTCAGACTATCTTTGAATCCTTGTACTCAGATTTGTGGGAATCAATTTTAAAGCTTGTCTAGTTACACTTCATCTAATCTTTCAAGCATATTCTGAGAAGATTGGTTTAGATTCAAACCTAAGATCACAGTTATTCAAGAAGTTATACAACTTGGATTTATTGTGCTCTGTTGGTTTGTCTTGCAAATCTTCAAAGAAAAGAAATGAAATTAGATGATGAAAAGCTATCTAACATATCACCTTTCCTAAAGCTTGGTTCTTTGGAAATGCTTGATGATGAGGGATTTATATTTCTTGTCAGAAAAACTTCTTAACCAACTGGATAGGTTGTAACATCTGTTGATAAAAGAGTAACTTCAGAAGCTTCTGAAATATTAGTATTTCAACTGATTTCCCATATCTGAAAGCAAGAAGAAACACTACTAGAACCTAATGTCAGTTAATCTCCACTGCATATTCTTTTGAAGATGACATTAGTGCAGGATTCAAATAAAAGAGTAATTCGGCGCCAATAATTACTGCTTCTGAAGAAGCATCTGAGTCCTGAAATAAAAAACAAGTATTGAAGAGAAAAAGATTATGCTAAATCTATCTTGATTCAATATTTGATAATAAGGAGTATGCTCTTTAAGGTGATATCTTAAGAGAGTTCATTGCTCTTTGATTGAGGGTCATCATGGAATTTGTATTAAAGGACAAATTTATGAGAAACCTCAATTCTTCTTTGTGTTCTATAGGCAAATATATAATGGTGTTTTAATTTGTTTTATGCCATTCTCTGATAGCTAACATGATCTGGTTCTTTGCATATCAAAGATCTCAAAGTCTTAAAAGACGATGAAATTAATGATTCTGCTAAGAACAAGATCTTGTTCATATTAGGATTTATTCTAGACTGATACTCTGAAATAAATTATGGTACTGTTGTCAGAATGTGGCATAAGGCGAAGGAAAGCATGTCTGGACATTTATGTATGGTCTCATAGAAATATGAGTGTCATTAATTAAGTGTATTTGCTGCAGATATTAAAGAAAGGAGCAGAGGCATCTTCCATGGAATTTATCAAAGGTTGTTTACAACATTTGATGAAAGAAGAGCCCACAACCCAGACTCAAGTGCTAGAGGTACTGAGTTTGGTGAAAGAAGTGAGTCATTGGTTTAACAACCATTGAATCAGAATCCACTCAAAGCGATGTTTAGACTCTATGGTTAAGTCTGAATACTAATACAAGTATGACCGAGAAAATAACAAAAAAAAAGGGTATGCTTGTTCTTTTCGGGCTTATTTCTTGATTCAAAGAGATATTTGTGTAGGTGTAAATACAAAGTTTCTGTTAGATTTCTAGGGAAACTCTTTTGGAAAAATGATCTTCAGAAATCTTTAAGAAGAAACTCAGTTGTATTTATCTATACTAAATATTTTATTAAGCTAGATGATGATCATATTTATGGAAATGGTTTCCTCAATTTTTGTGATGTTACTGCTGTTTGTTAGCTGTCAAAGGAAACAATTCAATATTCATCTATCACTCATGACTCTTGTTTCAAGAGGAAGTGTTGGTTCTGAATAGAGTCTTAGAGACTAATGACTCACAAAAGATATCTCTCTCAGTCTAGTTCTACTAGACTCTGATGGATGATAACTTCTGAAAGTTGTCAGATTCTGAGATTCAGAAGAAGATTCTTTACTTCTGATAAAGCAATTTAAGTAAAAGGTTTTCCAAAATTTTATAATACTTAAATTTTCATAAAGGTGAAATTCATCTAGTGGATTCAAGAAATCTGCTGGATAAGAACCTTTGGGTAGCGATGTTTTCTTTTTGGATACTTATTGTCACTATCCCCTGTCTTGTGAAACATCATTTTGTCCTTTTTCTGACAAGATACTTATTCCTTTAGGAATCTTGTTTAGTTATTTTCTTTTTATTTTCTCTTTGGTTGTGTGATGATCAAGCCAAACTTGAGATGAGTTTCCTAGTCAATTATTCTTTGAATCAACTCGTTGTCATCAATGAAAAGTTTGTGGATTTTGATGAGTTGCTTAAGTTAGGCTTTAACTTATGGAAGACTTTGTCTGAACAAGAATGGAATGGATACCTTGAAATGCTATGTGGTTTCACTTATCCAGATCTTGTCAAAGAGTTTTGGATTAATGCTTCATTGTTGAGCTGAATTCTAAGTGTGCTATTCTTTCTAAAGCAACTGGAGTTTCTATAAAAGTAACCTCTAAAGCGATTGCTAATGTGATCAATTATGAGAAGATTGGAGAAATCCCAGGAACTCTTATTTGGGAACACTATCTTTCTACTTGGCGTATCTTTGTGGATCCATCTAATACATCAGTGATCTCAAATCTTCGTCCTGATGCAGTTGTTTGAAATCAGATTTTGAATCCAAACTTACTTCCTAAGGATAAGGATTTAGACCTCGTGAACCCTATTGAAAAATATCAGTTTCTACTTCTCAATTCAGACTTGCAGATTGATCTTCCTCAAGTTATGTTTGACTATTTGAAGAAGACACTTTCTTCCTTTCACAGGGGAAAGATTTTTTTCCTTCCTTTTGGACGAGTTCTTTCAGAATTACTTGTTCAGCAGGGAGTTATCATAAGTTCAGAGGTTGATTTGTCTAAAATCAAGAGTGACAAGTTTGCTATCTATGAAAGATTCTGATGTTAGATTTTTTCATAGTTATGCATTGTAATGTTAGAACCTTTGTATTGAGTTATCTTATTATTAATTCAAAGTTTGTTCATGTTGTTGTGCAGTTTAACTGTTGAATATTTTTATTTATGGTTGTTCAAAAGAATTAAAAGTAATGGGAGTAAGAACTCAATGTGTGCAACTTTAATTATTAATAAAATGGAAGGTATTACAAATTATTTAGACATTCTATTTTGTTGGATTGGCCCTAAGGTATTTCCTAGGATCATCTGACATGTCTAGATTATCTAAGTAATCTTTCCATTCTTCCTTGGCAAACTCCAAAGCTTCCTTTCTCAGTTGATTTCTGCGTCTGGACCCAGAAGATCTTCTTCTTTTGTGTGTCTTCACAAAGGATGCTGAAGAAGTGAGCACTTATGAATTCATCTGCTTGCTAGTAGATCCTTTAGTTGTTGCGTTGCTTTCTTTTGCCTGAGTTGGTGCATTCAGTATGGTTGTCTTTCTGAAATCTCTCTTTGGAACCCATATTTGTTTCTATTTATGCATCTTGGTGTTTTGAGGATTAAGTGATTATGAAAGTAAGTCTGGTATGAGTCCTTATATAGATGTGTTACATACTTTGATTCAAGTATCTGTTGTTTTAATATTGATTAAGTCTAATCAATATCTTAACTGATAAATCTTGAAATGTTATCTAACAGTCTGACCCATTAAAGATTCTTTAACAGCTATGAATATTATAGTTAACACGTTTAACTGTTGCTTCTGGTGTCAGTTTTACTTTATTAATGTTTATCAGAAAATCAAAGGGAAGTTATTGAGAGTATTTGCATGTAATAAATAAAATTTGGTCAAAAAATATTTTTTCATTAATTTAAGCTGAAAGATTACAAAATATTGTTCATAAGGAACTACAAGTGCTTAGTATAGATCCCTATCTAAGTCATCCTAAGCCTTATGATGATAACACTTGTCATAATCTCTGTCTAGTTCATCTTCATCAGCTTCTTCCTCTTCTACCTCTGGGATTGGACAGTAGAACATCTTGTTGGTCCGCCTTCTTCTCTTTGACCTCTTCATTATCTTTCTTCTTGGCTTCATCACACCTTCAGATGAACCTACTCCTGTAGGTTGTGTTGGAGCTGCTAACGTCGCCTCTTTAGACGTGAGATTTATAGAGGGCACATGCCCAGTTGTGGATGACTTAGAAACAACTCGTGTAGAGCTCTCTGAGATTTCTGTCACGAAAGAAGTCTTATGACTCTCAGCTGATGACTCCATAATTATGGTGGATGTTGATGAATGAACTAGGTTTGAATTGCTTTTATAATGACTTTCGAGTAACTCAAACGAATGATTTAAATCATTGCTTGATTCTTGGAACAGTAACGACAACTAAAAATTTAAAGCATGCACTATACAATCCTTAATAACCCTTGTTACTTGATCATTTCTCATTTCTTGGAAACTGGTCCTATAATGATGGTCTGTGATGCATTTATGACTGTAATTCTTTTCTTCTTATCTTTTTATATTTTTTTTATGTGACAAAAGGGGGAGAAATAATGGTAAGTATTTAATTAGAAACTGAACTCATTGAGTACCTATTCAGTTGTATATATTGGTCATTTATAATTTTGTTATTTATATTTATGTTATTATGGTTATCTTGTCCGAGCGACACATTTTAACTTTCTTGTACATAGAACTAAGAAGGAGCTTACAAACCTCAACCTTATCCTATCAAACTCAGAAGAAGCTTACAAACCTCCCGTTTTGATGTTGCCAAAGGAAGTTAAAATATTATTTTTGATTTTCTAAAATATGGAACTAAGGGGGAGCTTACAAACCTCAACCTTGGAACTGTTTGACTCATGGGGAGCTTACAAACCTCAGACTCTGATGTTACTAAGAAAAATAAATTATTTTTTCTTTAAAGTAGTACTTATTATGAAGTCTAAAGAACTCAACTTTGGACTATTAGAATCAGGGGGAGCTTAAAAACCTCATACCCTGATGTTGCAGAGAAAATTATAACTACCCAACATTGTCTTTTAAATACTTGTGTTTATCATCATCAAAAAGGGGAAGATTGTTAGAACAATATTTGTTCATGATATATTTTTCTTGAGTTTTGATGATAACAAAGTATTGAAAGAACAACAGTTTATTTTATGTGTGTTACATGTGTGTAGGTTCTAATACTTGTAAATATTATAGTCAGAATCTGTTTTACATTAAGCACACTTTGAGAGTTGGTGAATTGCTAGCTTCTGGTGGCAGAATCTGAAGAACTTGCTAAGTGATGTCTGGCGTAGACTCTGAAGCTTAAGGTCTCATCATCATAAGAATCAACTAATTGTCTCTACACTTAGATTGACTTCTGGTACCATTCAGAGTTGGTAAACAAGCTAAAGTTGTCCGTACTGCAGAAAGCAAGCTGTATTGTCAAATTAGTTTGTCAACTAGAGTCTATAGCTTGCAAGACTCAAGAAAGGCTGAGATGCCTTATGGATATCTACTCTCAACAGCTCTAATAGTATAGAATCTCTTGAAAACTCAAAGGTTAAACATGTTACACATTGGATCAAGATCTTCTGGTGCATCTATCTTCAACGTCTCTTGTATTATGGAGTAACAACAAAGACTCTTGATCAAGTTACCTCTCCAACATCTAGTTTCTGAAAAGGCTATAAATATGGCTGTAGGTTCAAATTGAATCTTTAAAAAGGATCATCCAGAAGAAGGAGTAACAAGATCAACAATTATCAACACAATTGTATATGCAGGTTTTCTGTTGTAGGTTGTAATTGTAAAAGCCTTAAGATTTCTTATACATTGAATATCTTAGAAATCTTAAGTGCTTTAGGTATTTGTTATGGTGATTTCCCGTACCTCTAATACTTGTATCATGTACACCTTGTTCTATATTCTGCTGAACTAGTTTAGCTGTTTAGATGGAAGTCTCGAGCCAAGATGCTTGAGCCATGTAAGTCTCTTGCTATGGCTTGAGCTATTAAAGTCTTAATCAAATAGATTGATTGAGCAGAAGTCTTGTGTCATTGGGATATAAGCAAGGAAGTCTCAAGCCTAGATGCTTGAGCCGCGTAAGTCTCTTGTTATGTGCTTGAGCTGTGAAAGTCTTAATCAAGTAGATTGATTGAGCAGAAAGTCTTGAGCCAGTATGGCTTAAACAGGTGAGCTCAGTACATGAAACTGAAACAATAGGTTTTGTACCTGAGGGATTTAAGCAAGGAGGCTCATTTCATGGGACCTGGAGCAGAAGTCTTGAGTCAGAGTGGTTTGAGCCGGTGAGCTCAGTACATGGAATTGAAGCAGTAAGTCTTAAACCTGAGGGTTCAAGCAAGGAGGCTCGTTTCATGGGACTTGGAGCTGAAGTCTTGGGCTGAGGGCCTGAGCAAAGAAGTCTTGGTTTTGGGGAACCTGAGCAAGAAGTCTCGAATGAGGAGCTTGAGAAAGAAGTCTTAGACCTTGGGTCTAAGCAATTTTAAAAGTCTTATGAAGAATGCATAAGCGATTGTAATCATGATTTGATTATAGTGAAAATCTCTTGTGAAGTAAGGGAACTAGACTACTCTCAGTTTGGGAGGAACCATTATAAATCTTTGTGTCTTCTGCTATTATTTATTTACTTCTGTTAACATTCTGTTTCTAGGAATTAACTAGAATCTGAACACCAATTTAGATTCTGAACTCTAATCGGATGCAAACTAAGAAAACAGAAAACACAATTCAACCTCCCCTTCTTGCGTACTTTTCTCACCTTCATATATATATATATATCATCTGGAACATTTGACTCATATTCATTGAGAGTGATGAAACAACCTTTCACAATGACCGTACAAATCGATCTACGGTGATTAGAGCACACTAACTCATACCCAATTTCATCGACATCGTCAAAACATCTAGATCCAAGCTTTAAGACAACAACTAAATGTCACACTGAAGAGAAAACATCGTTGGTTTTCCTCCTTTTGAATGGTTTCAATAGATAAGAATTTGAATCGTTAATTATTTTGCTAAGGATAAAATTAAGGGACTCACAATTTTGTTCAAATATCTTTTCTGTTCAACATTCAGATCCTCATAGTGCAAAAGGTTCTATAAGTTTTGGTGATGGTAGAATTGATATGCTTTTGTATTCTTCTTTCTGATTTCTATTTTTTTCTCTCTACAAATTTGTCTTCCTTGCAACAATATCGTCATCGCCGCCATGGGTGCAATGGTTTCAAAATAACACAATGAAATAAGAGGAAACCTTTTTTCTAAATGTGTCGTCATTAATCCCGTCAAGCAACCATTCAACAGAAATCTCTCCTGCGTCGATTTTGTGTAGCAATCATATGCACCCCCTACAGGTTTCGGGGAAAGAGAAGGAAAATTTTGGTCAAAGGATGATTTTACTGGTTTAGGCCTTTGCATATGGGTTATTCAAACCAATTGTTTTCTTTTGTTATAAAAACAAAACAAAAAAATGAAAAAAATTTGTTTTTTTTGTAGTACCAATACGTGAATGTTGAGTCCTCTCCAATAGACATGACAATATAACTCATACCCACGGGTACCTATCCGAACTCATCCTAAATTTAATGGAAAAAAATGGTTTTGACTGAGTTTTAGTTTGAGTTTAGGTTTTCCCCGATTATAAAATATAGGTACGGGTCGAATAATGGAGACACTAGTTTCCACCATGAACGCGCCCCATTTATTTTATTATGTACTTTACTATTTTAGTTTTTATAACTGATAATATTAAATATGTGGTTAATGTTTTGATATTTTAATCTTTTTTGAGATTTTATTTATATTTTATTATTAATTGATTAGACTAAACAAATGGTGGTGGAGTGAGGATATCCAAACCCGTTTGAGACTGATTTTGATTTTAATTATCCATGAAAATTATTTTTTGTTTCGGATTTGAATTTAGGAAAGGTAAAAAGTGTCACTGCCTTATTGCCATGTCTAAAATCTCTACAAATTGTTGTCATATATATATATCACTTTTTAAAGTACTAAATGTCAATGTCAAGATATGTTCAAAAAAAGTCAATTATCTCTATTAATTTAATTTTCTCTTCTAAAAAAAATCTATTTGGTATTATTTTAGAACTTTGAAGATAAGGTTCAAACGAACTTAGTAGCAATGATAGAGAGTTATACTGATTTATTTAGTATTTTAGTTGTTATTTTAAATTCTAATATTTCTAAAATTAAATGATTTAAGATTGGTACACTTATAAGGTTTAAATTTATGTAAGATAGTATATAACATATTACATATGTATTGTCCCTTTTTTTTGTAAGAGATCAAAAATTAAATGAAAAAAATCTTTATTTTATTAGATAGCTTTTAATTGTCCATTTATTTGTTAAATTTCTCTAGTTTTGTTAGGTTCATCTTTAACATCCTAACATCATTTGGTTATATATAAGGTGGTGCCTTCTATAATTTTGGGTATAGTAATACATCCATATACAAGTCATACATGGATAGTTGGAGTTATTTGGGCGTTCTCTACGTATTTGGAATCTTTTTCAATACTTCCTCAACTTCGTTATATGCAAAATGCAAAGGTTTGTAAAATGTGATATTTGTTCTTCTATAATTTTTTGATGTCTTATTGCGTATATTGTAATTCTAACATATATATTTTTCAGATGGTTGAAACATTCTCAGGATATTATGTATTTGCACTTGGTGTCTCAAGATTTTTTTCCCTGGCTTTTTGGATTATTCATGTAAGATTCATCCATTTTTATGTTTTCTTAAATCTTATATATCAATATGGTTTTTAAAAAATAATATTTTTACAAGATGCAATAGTTATTGGCATTTTAAATAAATAATTTAATTTAGTTTATTCTGTTGAGTTGTAATTCCTTGTGTCGAAGCAGTGTAGCTCGACAGAAATAAGGAGTAATCAAATTGTTATAATGTGTGTGAGTGTCAAGTTGTAATAGTGTGTCGAAGTGTCGAAGCAGGTTATTTCATACAAGATTTCGACTTAGGCCTATTTTAGTAATGTTAGCTATTTTGGATTTTTATAGTTTTGGGTTTTGGCTTGGGATGCAAGTTAACATAAATCTATAAATAGGGAGAAACCCTTATTTTTTGTAAAAACTCATAATTGAGAACTTGTATTCACAGTTTGCAGTTGCAAGTAAAATAACAGAATTTCCACAGTTTGTGGGCAGAGAGTTCTCTGCAGAAAATTGTTCATCTTCTTCTCCAACATTTTTTTTTCTTTCTCAACCTTTTTCTTTTCATTGCCATTGTGTGATTGTTAACAATCTTGAGATCAAGATTGAATATAAATCCTCCATAGGTTGTAATGAATTTCCAACATCTGGTATCTAGAGCTCCGGTTCCGATTCGAGGAAGAAAACTGTGATGGCGATGAATCATCCAAACGGGCACTTTCCGGCGAGCCTTGCGATTCTCAAGAAAGACAATTATGAGAATTGGTGCAAGCAGATCAACGTGGTTTTCTGTTATCAAGATCTTTGGGATCTTGTGAAGGAAGGAGTAGCACCGCTTGCAGAAGACACGACAGATCAAGAAAAGGCTGCACACAAAGAATTGAAGAAGAAAGATTATAAAGCTCTCTTTATAATCCATCAATGTGTTGATCCAGATAATTTTGAAAAGGTTAGTGATGCAGAATCAGCAAAAGAAGCTTGGGAGATTCTTGAAAAATCGTTTGGAGGTGCAGAGAAGGTGAAAGAGGTGAGGTTACAAACTCACAAAAGGACTTATGAATTGCTTCAGATGGAAGACAATGAAAGTATAATAGATTTCTTCACCAGAGTTACAAAGCTGGTGAATCAAATCAAAGTATGTGGAGAAGTGTTGACATCAAGATCAGTTGTGTCAAAGATCTTGAGGTCATTGGCTCCAAAATTCGACCACGTGGTAGTATCCATTGAAGAGTCGAAAGAATTGTCAGTATTGACGATGGAAGAGCTTCAAGGGACGCTTGAGTCTCATGAACAAAGGATGGTCGAAAGAGCTTCAGGAAATTCGAAGAGTGATATGGCTTTGCAGGCGCAGTCAGAAAAAGAAAGGAAAGGCAAAGGAAGTTGGAATGGCAACAAAGTTAGAGGAGGCTATACCAATTTGACTGGTCAAAATCAGCAGGAAGGAAACTGGTCGACTCAGAGAAAACCTTAGAACCAAGGCAACCAAAGAGGTGG
Organism: Lathyrus tuberosus; assembly: GCA_022829125.1. Lineage (NCBI taxonomy): Eukaryota > Viridiplantae > Streptophyta > Magnoliopsida > Fabales > Fabaceae > Lathyrus > Lathyrus tuberosus. The sequence continues at coordinate 1,569,377 of JALAZF010000537.1, forward strand.
TGCTGCAGGTAGAGGAAGAGGTGGTGGTTGAAAGCCTGACAAAAGTCACATTCAGTGTTTCAATTGTCAGAAGTATGGTCACTATTTTAGTGATTGTCCAGAAAGGAAGAAGAACCAAGAAACTGATGCAAAGCTGGCAAAACATGAAGAAGAAGAGATGTTGTTGATGGTCACAACAAGAGACGAAAAGAGATTCCAGGACCAGTGGTACTTGAACTCAGGATGCTCATCACACATGACTGGAACGAAAGATTGGTTTGTCAACATGAAGCCCTCTTCGAAGAACACAGTGAAGTTTGAAAATGACAACACTCTAGCAGCTGAAGGTGTTGGTGATGTTCTGATTATGAGAAAAGATGCAAGAGGTCAACAATTTCCAATATGTTGTACATACCAAGAATGAAGAGTAATTTGCTCAGTATAGGATAAATTGTCGAAAAGAACTATAAGGTAGTTGTTGAAGACAAGATGATGAGAGTTCTCGACGCAGGTGGTAGGTTGATCTTGAATGCTCCAATGTCTCAGAATAGGACCTTCAAGATTGAACTCAATGTGATGGAGCACAAGTACCTAGCAACTGTAGCCAACAGAGATGAGTGGTTATGGCATTTTCGACTAGGCCATCTCAACTTCAATGACATCAGAGAGCTAAAGAGAAGAAATATGGCTTCAGGATTACCTGAAATCAACATTCCAAGTGAAGTTTGTGAAGAGTGTATTTAGTCGAAACAACACAAGAATAACTTCAGCAAGGATGCAGGAAGGAAGTCGAAGGCAATTCTGGAAGTCATATACTCTGATGTATGTGTTCTAATCCAGGTGGATTCGATTGTAGGCAACAGATACTTTGTCACGTTCATAGATGATTACAGTCGAAAGTTGTGGACTTGCCTCATCAAGAAGAAAAGTGATGTGATCGAGGTATTTTCCAGATTCAAATCTATGGTCGAAAGACAGAGTTGTCGAAAGCTAAAAATTCTGAGGACTGATGGTGGTGAAGAGTACGTGTCAAAAGATTTCGATGCATTATGTGAAAAAGAAGGGATTGTGCATGAGGTGGTGCCACCCTACACTCCACAACAAAATGGAATTGCATAAAGAAAAAACAGAACCATCATGAACATGGTGAGAAGTATGTTGAATGGAAAGCATCTACCCAAATAATTATGGGGAGAAGCGGTTTCGACCACAACATACATATTAAACAGATGTTCAACGAAGAAGCTTGAAGAAATCACACCAGAAGAATGTTGGTCTGGTGTCAAGCCTTGCCTCAGTCACTTAAAGGTGTTTAGATCTATAGCACATAGACATGTGCTAGATCAGTTGAGAAGGAAGCTTGATGACAAGTCAAATCAGATGATCTTGATAGAATATCATTCAACTGGAGGCTACAAGCTGTTTGACCTAGTGAATAAGTAGGTAGTGATCAGCAGGGACGTGATCATAGATGAGCTTAAAGAATGGGATTGGACTGAGAATTCCAAGAAGGATTCAGTTAGAATCTCTTGGGAAGAACCAGCCACTGAAGTCGAAAAAGAAGTTCGACAGGAACAAGTCAGAGATGAAGCAGGCCCAAGCAGACCTCGACGAACAAGACACATGCCTGCAAGGTTGCAAGAATGTGTAATTACATCAAATGATGTGGTCGATGAAGAGGGTGAGCTGATACATTATGCTTTCTACGCAGATGTCAAACAAGTCAATACAACTAAGGCATTGAAAGATTCGAAGTGGGTGAAAGCAATGAATGAGAAGTTAGACTCCATCGAAGTCAACAACATCTGGTCACTTGTTGAATTGCCTCAAGGCAAAAAGGAAATTGATGTGAAGTGGGTTTACAAGGTGAAGGTGAGCCCTAAAGTAGAAGTAATTTGACACAAGGCGAGACTTGTGGCAAAAGGATTTCTTTAGAAGGAAGGAATTGACTTCGACGAAGTGTGTGCACCTGTTACTAGGATTGAAACAATTAGGTTGGTTGTTGGTCTAGCAAATATGAACAATTGGCACACATGGAAGATGGATGTGAAATGTGCATTCCTTAATGGCCCCTTAGATGAAGAAGTTTATGTCGCACAACCAGCTGGGTATGTGAAACGAGGCTAAGAAAGAAAGGTGTACAGGCTGCATAAAGCCCTGCATGGACTTAAGCAAGCTCCAAGAGCTTGGAATAAGAAAATCGACAACTTCTTAAGGGAGAAGGAATTTATGAAGTGTGCGACTGAGCATGGAGTGTATGTAAGAAGAAGCAATAGTGAATTTCTTATACTATGCCTCTATGTCGATGACTTGTTGATAACAGGAAGTTGCAAGAAGGGGATCAAAGATTTCAAACATGACCTAAGTGAGGAGTTTGAAATGTCAGACTTGGGAAATCTCTCATATTTCCTTGGCATTGAATTCTACAAGACTAGTAGAGGTTTGATGATGCACCAAAGAAGATATGCAGGCGAAATACTCAAGAGATTTGAGATGTAAGATTGCAACCCAACTTTGACTTCAGTTGAAACCAAATTACAACTGTCGAAGCAGTCAGATGAAGATGATGTCGACCCAACCCAATATAGAAGACTTATTGGGTCACTTAGATACCTTCGTCACATAAGGCCTGGCTTAGGATACAGTGTGGGTATGGTAAGTAGATTCATGTAGAAGCCAAAGGCATCACACCTAGTAGCAACGAAGAGGATACTGAGGTATCTGAAAGGGACTCTCGACTACAGCATTTTGTTTCCTGTAGTTGATGAAGGAAAAGAATGCAAGTTAGTGGGATACACTGATTCAAGTTGGTGTAGTGATGCTGAGGATAGAAAATCCACAGCTGGCTATGTGTTTATATTAGGTGGTGCACTAGTTGCTTGGAGTTCGAGAAAGGATCCAGTAGTGGCATTGCCATCATGCGAAGCAGAGTACATAGCTGATTCTCTTTGTGCATGTCAAGGAACATGGATGGTGAACTTGGTCGAAAGGATTTCAGGGAAGAGTCGTGGAGCAATTACCATGAAGATCGACAGCATGTCAGCTATCAACTTGGCGAAGAATCCAATAGCACACGGTCGAAGCAAGCACATCGAAATGAGGTTCCATTATCTTCGAGAGCAAGTAGCTGAAGGGAAGATGAACTTGGAACACTGCAGAACTGAGAATCAGATTGCAAATATCATGACGAAGGGAGTGTAGGTCAAAGTTTACAGAAGACTAAGAGCCATGATGAATGTAGACAGCTTAGACACAATGAATTATGTAGTGTGTTAAGTTATAATAGTGTGTCAAAGTGTCGAAGCAGGTTGCTTCACATAGGATTTCAACTTAGGCATATTTTAGTAATGTTAGCTATTTTGGGCTTTTATAATTTTGGGCTTTGGCTTGGGGTGCAAGCTAACCTAAATCTATAAATAGGGAGAAACCCTTATTTTTTGCAAAAACTCAGAATTGAGAACTTATATTCACAGTTTGCAGTTGCAAGTGAAATAACAGAATTTCCATAGTTTGTGGGCAGAGATTTCTCTGCAGAAAATTGTTCATCTTCTTCTCCAACGTTTTTCTTTCTTTTCTTTCTCAACTTTTTTCTTTTCATTACCATTGTGTGATTGTTAACAATCTTGAGATCAAGAATGAATAGAAATTCCCAATAAGTTGTGGTGAATTTCCAACATTTTCTAAGAATTAATTCAAAAAATTTGATTTTATCCATCTATAATACCCTTTTTGTCACAAGAATCACATTGCATTGTGTTTAGGTGTGATAATTAGATTATCCTCTCATCAAATAGAATTAGAATTGGTCTCGCACAAGAATTCTTATTAGTTAGATGTCTCATTGGGAGACTTACCTATTGGTTTTGAGAGGGGGTAGAAAATTTGATAGGTAATGGCTTTTTGACTCACTTGATATCAAATTGGTGGGTGGATGGTGTTAGAGGGTCAAATCTTAGGCATAAAAGGGAGATAAAAATGTATGTTTGACTCAAGAATTGCATTCAATTTTAAATGGATTGCCTTTGGTATCTTACACTACTCTAGCATTTTGGTTGTTATTTCAACAAAAAAAGTCCATGATCCATTATTTTTTTTTAAATCTTTACTATTTATAAAAAATTCAGAAGTTTGTGTCATATTTTCTTCCTAAACCTAGATCTATTTTACATTTAGTATAATTTTTTTGTTGCTTTCATTTCTTGAATCAGTGTCTTTTAAACCTTGAAATATTTACTCTAAGGACTTTGATGATGATTATGAATACATACTCATCACTAAATAGATGAGAGATTTTATGAAGCAAGTCCAAATTTAAAAAATCAATTGGGAAACAACCATACAAAGATAGATAATCAACAAATAATTATCTCTCTTTCCATCAATACCCTTCATTTTAAATTTTCCACAATACCCATCAACCCCCATTTCGAACACAAAAACTATAACTTGTTGTGTTTGATGGTTCAGAACCTTAAGAATGACTATCTCGTGCAAAGTATTTATTTATTTATGCCAATTACTTCCTGAAAGTAGTTTACCATTAGCTCAATTTTATATGAACGGTGATGTTGTGTTCTTATAAATGGATCCGCATTAATCATTAATTGTTAGATTGATTCTCATTCACAAAAGTATTAGAATTACGATTTGGATTTCTAATAATGATAAACATCTAGAAGAATTATATATATATATATATATATATTGAAACAAGAAGGTTTCGTCACTGATTACCAAGCAAATTTTGAGAAATTAACAAATCAAGTTTTGGGATTACCACATGAACCTATTCTTAACTGTTTTATTTCTAGTCTAATGCCTAAAATCCAAAATAAAATGGTTATTCAAAGATCACTTTCAGTCTCTCAAGAAATTGGTATTGTCAAGCTCATTGAAACCAAATTGAAAGATATCAAACTCAAGTTCCAAAAACTTTTCTCTAACTCTTTCAATCATATAAAATCTACCTCACACAATATATCCATTCAATAACCCCAAAGCTCAAATTTCAACCATTCTTGTTCTAATCCTAAGCCCTCAATCAAACCCTTAACAAATAAACTACCCATGTGACGCCTCTCACAAGTCCAATTAAAATAATGGTGTGTCTAAGGCCTTTGCTATAATTGTGATGAAAAGTTTCTCCCTAGCCACAAGTGTGCTTCTCGTTGTTTTTTACTTCTTTTTGTTTAGGAAGACATCCCCTTACATAAGAGTTTGAAAATCCTAGCACTACATAAGAAGTCTTAGAGGTGGATCCTACTAATACTTATTTTCAACTTCTGTGTTAAACATTGATTAGCCAATTTTCGCCCTAAACACTAAAATTTTAGGGACTAATATACGAACTTCTTGTGATGGTTCTTGGTGACACAAACAACACTCACATCATATTGCAACCATGTATTTTAGACCATTTAAACCTAGATGTTACACCAATTTCCCAATTTTCAATTATGGTTGGTAAAGACTCAGACCTACAATGATAAGACATTTGTAACAATGTTCAAACTACCTTACAAAAGCAACCTTTCACATGCCATTTTACTTACTACCCATTGAGAGTGTTGATGTTGATTTAGGCATGACTTGTTTGTGTACATTATGACCAACACATGCAAATTTTTCAATTCCCTCCATCATATTTTCTCACAATGACACTGCAATAACTTTGAAGGGTGATCCTAAATCATATCTGTTATGAAAAACGATACCTTGAAACAAAATATTAACGGTTTCTTTATAGGCAAAAAACACGCAAGGGTTAGGGTTAACAAGGAAAAACAACCAAAACCTTATTAGGGTTCACAAAGGAAGAGAAAAGAGGAAGAAGAATAGAGAACTTGGTTAAATCTGTTTTACTATTTACTTTCTCAATAGGGTTCAAAGATTACAAGTGAATATCAACAATTAACCTCTCTCAATCTAATAAGGCTTTGTTACACTTAGGAAGAGAGACTCGTATGTTATTTATAATAAACCTAACATACTGAACTAATGAGATTTTTAACAATTATCCATTACAAGCTAACTTAAACAATTGGATCCATAACACAAGGCCCAATTCGATCTCCTACATGCTAGAACACAATTCGACTACAGCATGTAGGTCTTCGACAACATCATGTGAGCGGACTTCGACGGCATGCTAAAACTAGAGTTCGATCCAATATATCACAAATCTCCACCTTGGATCTAACTCTATATCCTCAAGAAATAAACTAGCTTTCTTCATGCATCTTTATCAACTGCATACAGTGGAAAAACTTGCAACTAGGCAACGTCTTGGTGATAATATCAACAACATTATGATCTGTCGAAACCTTCAGCACTTGGACTTCTCCACGCTCGATTATCCCTCTGACGAAATGCAACCTCACATAAATGTGCTTGGTTCGCTCATGATAGGCTGAATTCTTCGACAATTGTATTACACTTTGACTATCACATTTAACAGTGATAACTGGACCTTGAAGTTTCAGCTCCTTTGCAAAACCTTCAAGCCACAATGCTTCCTTTACAGCTTCAGGTAGGGCGATATATTTCGCTTCAGTGGTTGATAAGGCAACAACCTTTTGAAGTGTTGCTTTCCAACTGATTGCTGTCCCAAACATAGTGAACACATATCCAGAAATAGATTTTCTGGAATCCATACAACCTGCATAATCAGAGTCGACATATCCTTCGATTGCTGCTTTACTATCTTCACCCAAGGTTCCACCATAAATTAGGACTCTATTCAGAGACCCATTTATGTACCTTAAAATCCACTTCAATGCTTGCCAGTGAGCCTTTCCAGGATTTGACATGTACCTGCTTATAAGACTTACTGTATATGCTATGTCGGCTCTAGTATAGACCATATCATACATCAAAGAGCCCACTATATTAGCATATGGAATGCTATTCATATAAGCTCTTTCGACATCAGTATTGGGACACTAATCTATACTCAGCTTGAATTGAGGGTTTGTCGGAGTCACTAGGCTTTGAATTCGACATACCATACTTTTCGAGAATATTCTGTAGGTATGCCTCTTGAGATAAGCATAATTTCGACTGCTTTCTATCTCTTCGGATGTCAATCCCAAGAATCTTGGACGCAACTCCCAGATCCTTCTTTTCGAACTCCTTATTGAGTTCAGCCTTAACCCTCATTACCTCTTCGACATTGTTGCTTGCTATTAGAATATCAACCGCATAAAGAAACAAAATAACAAATCAATTACCAGGTCAAAATCTGAAGTAAACACAGTGGTCGAACTGACTTCTAATGAAACTTATGCGTGCCATGAACTTGTCGAATCTCCTATTCCACTGTTGAGGAGATTGTTTTAGTCCATATAAAGATCCCTTCAATTTGTACACATAATCTTCCTCCCCCTTTTCGACATACTCTTCAGGTGGCCTCATCAGGATTGTTTCATCTAGATCACCATACAAGAACACAGTCTTCACATCCATCTATTCCAATTCAAGGTCGAACTGTGCCACTATTGCAAGCAACATTCTAATGAACTTGTGCTTCACAACAGGAGAGAACACATCATTGAAGTCGACACCTTCTTTCTGAGTGAACCCCCTAGCAACCAGCCATGCCTTGTATCTCTCCGACGCCACTCCTTCGATTCCTTCCTTAACTTTGAAAATCCATTTACAGCTGACTAACTTAGCTCTAGTAGGTTCTTGATCAGTTTCCATGTGTTGTTGTCATGAAGAGATTTCATCTCATCATCCATGGCCTTCAGCCATTCAGTCTTCTTTCGACTCCTCATAACTTCCTTATAGTCTATAGGTTCTTCGTCGAGAACCTCACTTGCAGAGATTAATGCATAAGCTATAAGATCTGCATAACCAAGTCTCTGGGGTGGCTTGATGACTCTCCTCGACCTGTGTCTTGCTAGCAGGTAGTCATTATCAGTCTCTTCATCTTCGACAACATCTCCTGCTTCTTCCTTGACTTCATCTGGGGTACGCAATTCAGCATCAACACGCTCCACCTCAACAGGAATCTCCCCCTGTTCCAGCTCTTCGTCGGCATCATCAGTTTTCTTGAAAGCCATCTCACCTTCATTGAAAACTACATCTCGACTGGTGATACACCTCATGTGACCTGGCTTTAGGCACCATAGCCTATAAGCATTGACTCCTTTAGGGTATCCCATGAACATGCATTTCAGAGCTCTAGGTTCGACCTTGTCTTACCTAATATGAGCATAGGCCATACAGCCAAATACTCTCAGTATGTCAAGACTAGGTGGATGTCCCGACCAAACTTCTTCAAGTGTCTTCATTCCCAAGGCAGTCGAGGGACATCTGTTTATCAGATAAGTTGTTGTCGAAACAGCCTCCGTCCAAAACACCTTCTTCAATCCAACACTAACCAACATGCATCTAACCCTTTTAAGGATTGTTCAATTGAATCTCTCAGCTAAGCCATTTTGTTGAGGAGTACCTGCTACAGTCTTATGCCTTACAATCTCAGACTCATCATAGTAGCTGTCGAACGCTTCGTTGTAGAACTCAAGGATATTGTCGGTTCTCAACCTCTTAACCTTTCTGCTAGTTTGAGTTTCGACCAGAACCTTCCAACTTTTGATATTCTGAAAAGTTTCATCCTTTGTCTTCTGAATGAATACCCATAATTTTATGGAATAGTCATCAACGATGGATAGAAAATACCTTGCACCTGAGTGTGAAAGATTCCTTGCAGGCCTCCAAAGATCAGCATGAATGTAATCCAGGGATCCATGTGTTCTTTGCTTGCCTTTGTTAAACTTCGCCCTACAGGATTTACCAAATACACAAGATTCACAAAACTTTAACTTTTTGACTTCGTCACTACCTATCATGTTCTGCTTCCCCAATTCGACCAGGCCTCTTTCGCTGACATGGCCCAATCTCATGTGCCATAATTCTGTCTTCGACACAGGTTTCGTGGATGCAATATTTGTCGAACCACTTACAACCTCAGCCTCAAGGGTATACAAGCCTTGTTTCTTCACGCCTCTCAAAACTTCCTTCGACCCCTTCATGACTCTTAGGATATTTTTCTCTCCTTGGAAAACATATCCCTTCCTGTCGAATTAAGTTTCTCTTCAAATCAGGTACATACCTGACTTCAGTCAATAACCTTATTGACTCATCATGGAGCTTGAATCTCACAGATCCAATACCTATAATTTTGCAGGATTTTTTGTTTTCCAGCAGCACCGATCCACCATCTTGATCACATAGCTCCTCGAACAATTCTCTGTTTGGAGTCATGTGCCAAGTGCAACCTGAATCCATAATCCACTCTTTTCTTGGGTCGCCGCTTGAAACTACAAGGACATCAGATGAGTCGAAGTCATCTTAAACAATGGCTTCGTTGCCATTATCCTTACCTACATGATCTTTTAGGCGTTCAGGGCACACCTTTCTTGTGTGACCCTCCTTCTTACAATGATAACATTGAATACCAGATGTTTCGCCACTATAAGACTTCTGCTGACTTTTACCTTTCTTCTTGTCGGACTTACCATCCTTTCGCAAGAATTTCCCCTTAACGGCCAAACCTTCACCAACCGTCGAAGGTTTATGCTCCTTTCGTTCGTTCAGGTCCTTAGAATACAAGGCTGATTGAACTTCTTCAAAGCTCAGGGACTCCCTTCCATACAAGAGAGTTTCTTTGAAGTGAGCATGTATTCTGGGCAAAGCACACAACAGCAACAGTGCTTGATCTTCGTCATCGATCTTCACATCAATATTTTCAAGATCAAGAATCAGCTTGTTGAACATATCCAACTGCTCAGCCAAAACTTTGTCTTCACTCATCTTGAATGAATATAAAGCTTGCTTCAGGTAGAGTCGATTCACCAGAGATTTGGTCATGTACAAACTTTCAAGTTTCAACCATAACCCAGATGCCGTAGTCTCCTTTGATACCTGTCGAAGAACCTCATCACCAAGGCTCAACAATATTTTGCGTTGTGGCATTTCTCTATCATGGCCGTCTTTTCTTTTTCCATAACGTAACATCCATGGCTGCCTCTCCCTTCAACGCTTCCAAACAACCCTGTTGAACCAGTAGGGTTTTCATCTTCAAGCGCCACAGACCAAAGTCGTTTACTCCGGTGAACTTTTCAATCTCATCCTTTGTTGAAGGCATCTTCTCCACGCTCACCGCACCAATTTGTTATGAAAAATGATACCTTGAAACAAAATATTAACGGTTTCTTTATAGGCAAAAAACACGCAAGGGTTAGGGTTAACAAGGAAAAACAACCAAAACCCTATTAGGGTTCACAAAGGAAGAGAAAAGAGGAAGAAGAATAGAGAATTTGGTTAAATCTATTTTACTATTCACTTCCTCAATAAGGTTCAAAGATTACAAGTGAATATCAACAATTAACCTCTCTCAATCTAATAAGGTTTTGTCACACTTTGGAAGAGAGACTAGTATGTTATTTATAATAAACCTAACATACTAAACTAATGAGCTTTTTAACAATTACTCATTACAAGCTAACTTAGGGTACAAGCTAACTTAAACAATTGGATCCATAACACAAGGCCCAATTCGATCTCCTGCATGCTAGAACACAATTCGACTACAACATGTAGGTCTTCGACAACAGCATGTGAGCGGACTTCGACGACATGCTAAACCTAGAGTTCGATCCAATATCTCACAATATCTCACTCATACAGTCTTTCACCAACTATATCATATACACAAATTTCATTGCCTTCTTACACCTTTTGACTTTTCAAAGCATAAAATCTATATAAACCTCCATGGAGTTCATTATCCCCGCTTTAAAGAGCCTAACTATCATACTTCACCCAGAAACTGCTACCCTCATTAATTACTATCCAATTTTTTTCAAAGTTTACATGACCTTCCACCCCAAGACCACTAGACCACATGTCATCACTCCAAAAAAGAAACCATGATTTCCATCACACAGGATATGCTAAGGGAAAGAATCATTATCACTATAAACGATCATTTCTCCTTCATAGTCTTACTAGTAAAAAAAAATAGAACTTGGTGATTTTATGTTGTTTACAGAGATCTAAACGTTGTTACATTAAAAAATAGATTTCTCATTCTCACAATTGATGAATTAATAGGCGAGCTAGGTTTGCGTCAATTTTTACCAAGATAGATTTATGTTGAGGTTATCATCAAATTAGGATTGCATTAGAATATACGCATAAAACTGTTTTTCAAATTTTTTATGATCACTATGAATTTTTAGTGATGCCTTTTAGGCTTACAAATGGAATATCTGTCATGAATGATTTACTAGATTTTTGCTTTGGGCAATTTGTTTTAGCTTGTTTAATTATATCTTGATTTATAGTTCAAATTTGAGTTGTGACTTTTATAAAATGTGAAAAATATGGTATAACCATAGAAAAGAACTATATTAGTAACTTTTATTTTGATTTTGTTCTATAATATGATTAACTTTAGAATAGAACTTGGCATAACCAAGAAAAATGTGAAATATATGAGAATGGGGGCACATTGAATAATGTGTAATGTTTTCTAACGTTTTAATATGATTAACTTTGGAATAGAAATTGGTATAACCAAGAAAAATGTGAAATATATGAAAATGGGAGTGTATTGAATAATGTGTAATGTTTTTTGACCTTTTGTAGACTTATGAGACTCGAGGGCAATACCTATTTTTTTGGGGTCATGGCTATTTTTGGATGCTGGCAGTTTTTATATCAGAGATAGTTCAGTCTTTTATCTTGGCAGATTTTTGTTACTATTATATAAAGAGGTAGATAATTTTATTTTCTCTTTTAAATATATTTCATATATATTAAATATTCTTATAAAAAAATTATTATTTAAAAAAAATACAATGAAAGAAAGGTGTGGATCGAGGTGATGAAATTAAAAAAAAAATGTTTTTAAAGAAAAAATAATGTTAATATTGTACTATCAAACTTCCTATACTGTTTGAAGAGTTTAGAACTACATGAATTCTACTACCATGTTTTTAATACATAAGGTTGTTTTTAAAATTTTCCCTACCTATTTTTATATAGAGAAACTTCTTTTTTTGTATGTGTTATTACTCATTTTAATTTATTTGAATTTTCAGCTTTATGAAAGGGAAACTTTTGAAGAAGATGCCGGTTTAAATATCTTGATTTGGTTAACTATGTATTGAAGAAGAGTTTCTAATTATACTTGTGTCAAAAAAGTGTTTGCAACTATAATTTTGTTGAAAGCTTGTATCAGAGAGCATCAAATTTGAGATTTAGTAACATATAAAAAAAGTTACTAAATTAACAAGCATACTATTAATTAGACTTAGTAACATTATGACAGATGTTACAGTCTTTTTTCTGAAATGTTTTTGTAATATTTTTTTAATAATATTACTAAAATGTAAAAACTAATCTATTAAATAATCATAGATTTTATAACATTTTATTTACCATATTACTAGTAACATTTTAAAATAATACCACCATATTTTATTATTTGAAACATATTTTAGTTGTTATTAGATTTTATTAACGAAAAAAGTGAATATATGTTTTTGAATATTAAATCCATAATAATTTAATACCTTTAAAGCATATTCTTATTCTGTATAAATTATTTAGTTTTTTTTTGTTTTTGTTTTATATAGGTATCTTTCTCTAGTTCCATCATAGATTATTTTATTTGAAGTGTGTAAAACACTTAACATGGACATTTTCTCTTAATTTCAATAAAAGAAATATATTCCAAGTCAGTGTTTGACATCACAATTTCAATTACATCATTGTATGTAAATACATTTTATAAAGAATTAGTCTAATTTAATCAACTCTAAAAATTTGTCGAAGAAAGTTTGAGCAACAAAGTTAGTTTTCAAATTCTACTCGTAAAGAAAACATGACTTGGTAGTCTAGAATTTATGCACTTAGTCTTCCTTGGTGGCACATGATAGTTGCTTCTTGTTAGAGTTGTATATATTTCTCATCCTACACTTTGTGAGAATTACAGCAACTAAGGATGAATCTTCACTCAGTGAAGATGAAACAGAATGAAAGAGAAGAAGATAAAATGAAGTAATGATATTATTGATAATGAGTCAACTGTACAAGATGTTACTTATATAAGCATAGTGACTAAGTAATAAGAAGCTTAGTTGGCAGTACAAAGTTAACAGAATTAGTTACAAAATAGATTAACTATCCTAAGTTTAATCACCAATTCTACTGCAGTATTTTATCTCTAACACCCCCCTCAAACTGAAGAGTGGGAAGGGCTACACACCACCTTGAGTTTGTTACGAATTTCCTGAAAAGCAGGTGTTCCAAGGGGTTTAGTAAGTGTATCAACAAGTTGGAGGCCTGCTGGAATATACTGGATTCTCAGCTTCCCAGCTACAACCCGTTCTCTGACAAAATGGATGTCCAATTCAATGTGTTTCGTACGAGCTTGAAGAACTGGATTGTGTGACAAAGAACAACACTTAAATTGTCGCAAAGTAATGTTGGTGGATGAATGGGAATGCAGAGTTTTGGGAGAACCAAAGTAGTTCAGATGTGGTATGTGTTAATGCTCGATACTCCGCTTCCGTGCTGGATAGTGCCACTAAGGATTGTTTCTTCGAGCTCCAAGAAACCAAATTTGGCCCAAAGAATATGCATGATCCGGATGTAGATCTTCTATCATCTGGATCACTAGCCTAGTCAGAATCGTTGTAGGCACGGAGGGAGGACCTTTAGGTAGAAAGAGAAGGGGCTAGCATCAGTCCATGGGTTATAGTACCACTCAAATACCTCAAAACTCTTCTGACAGCAGCCCAATGAGTGTCTATAGGGCAGAACATGAACTGGAAAGCTTTGTTTACACTGAATGCGATGTCGGTCCTAGTCAAAGCTACATATTGCAGAGCTCTTACTATCGACCTGTACAGCTGAGGATCAGAGAACTGATTTGTGCCATGTTTACTCAACTTACAGTTGCCTAACATTGGAGTAGGGACCCCTATTGACATTGTCCATCTTTGCTCTTGCAAGACGATCTTTGACATATTTAGATTGAGTGAGGAACATGGAACCATTGGTACAGAATTGCACTTCAATACCTAGAAAGTAGCTAGGTCGCCCCAATTTCTTTAAAGCAAAGTCATGATGCAACTTGTTGATTAGCTTGTGTATAAGATTTGTACTTGAGCCAGTGATGAGTATATCATCCACATAAACCAAAACATGTAAAGTAACACCAAGCTTGGAGTATACAAATAGAGAGCTATCACATTTAGAGATAGTAAAACCAAACTGTAGCAGTGCTTAAGTCATCACTTTCTCATACCAAGCCCTTGGGGCTTGTTTGAGACCATAAATAGCTTTGTGAAGCTTACACACAAGAGTTTTATCAGAACTCACAAAGCCAGATGGTTGAGTCATGTATACTTCATCATGAAGAATACCATATAAGAATGCATTATTGACATTTATTTGTTGGATATCCCACTTGTGTGTGATGGCAAGAGTTAGAAGCACCCTAATAGTAGTAGTTTTTACCACTGGAGAAAATGTTTTAGTGTAATCAAAACCTTGTTCTTGATGGAAACCTTTTGCCACAAGCCTGGCTTTGTATTTGTGAATTGTCCCATTGGCATTTTCTTTGATCTTAAACATCCACCTACAACCTACTGCCTTTCTGCCAGGAGGTAGAGTGGTTAATGTCCAGGTGTTATTGGCTTGAAGAGCATTGAACTCATCTGTCATGACCTTAACCCACTCAGGCTTGGTCATGGCTTGTTTAACACTAGTACGTTGAGACTCAGAATGGACAAGGAACACTTTAGGTTTAGACTTGTCAGTTTTGGCTCTTGTCAACATGGGATTAGTATTTTCAGGTGGAGGAGCAACAGGAACACTGGTGCCAATTGAGGGAGATTGAGAGGACTCAGAAATAGGAATACATGAAGATAGTGTGAGTTCATTTGAGAAGAAAATGGTGTTAACCTCTTGAGTAGAAGAAGGAACTTTATGAGGATTTGACTGTTGAGGGGTGGAATTATTTTCAACAATAAAATGAGTGGTATTAGCAGAGGACACTTCTTTGTAATTATCCTCAAGATAGCTAGGGACCTCATGACTAGACTTATGTGTTGTACTAAAAGGTAAATTGTTGTGCTTGACCTTAAGAGATTTATTTTCTTTAGTTGAGCCTACATTATGACCAGTAGGACTCAACAGATGACTAATGGAGGGGTTGGGTAGACTGTGTCTTGTAGAAGACCGGTTTAAGGTTTGGCTATTGCCAGACTGCTCTGTAGTAGAGACAACAGACCTGTGACTAGGACAAGTTCTGTAGCAGAAACAGCAAGCCTGTGACTGTGGACAGGCTGGATAGGAATAGTCTGAGAGTTATTAGATTGATGCATATCCTCAAGATTTTGTCCTTGGTCATAAAGATCATTAGTGGGACCTATCTTACTTATGAGAGGTTGGTCTGTAGGGTCAGGGGGATGATTCTCACTAGATTTTGCTTCTAAATTGGGAGCCTGATAGGAAGTATAAACAGTGTTGTTATGACTTGAGGAAATGATAACAGGGCCAAGAGAGCTAGAAGTAGAGCAAGACACACAACCTGTGTTTTGAGACTCTGTAGGGGTACTCTTGTGATTGTGATGAAACAAGTGGGGAAAAGGAAAACTATGTTCATTGAAGGTGACATCCTTAGAAATGTACACTTTCCCATCTTTGTTCAGACACCTAAAACCTTTATGTTGAGTAGAGGGACCAAGATATACACATTCTTGACTTCATAATTGAAATTTATGTTTGTTATATGGCCTAAGAAGAGGAAAACATGAACACCCAAAAACTTTCATTGTAGAGTAGTCTGGATTTTTACTATACAAGGCATGAAAGGGTGAATTAAAATTTAGTAGGGAGGAAGAGGGAAGTCTATTGATGACGTGTACAGAGGTAGAAAAGTTGTAGTCCCAATAGGTAATAGGTAAAGAAGCATGAGCTAGCAATATAAGTCCAATTTCAACTATTTATTTGTGATTTCTCTCTACTGTCCCATTTTGATGGGAGGTATGTGGGCAAGTTAGCCTATATGTGATCCCTAGCTCAGTCAAGTATTTGGTGAAAGTTCTAAAAATTCTCCTCCAAAATCAGATTGAACAGACTTGATGGTAACACTAAATTGTGTTTGGACAAACATTAAAAAAAAGTTTAAAAGCATGTAAGGCTTAATTTTTTTGCTTAAGCATGTACAACCAGGTATATCTAGTGTTCCCATCTACAAAAGCTATGTAATACCTGTATCCAGAATTAGAAGGATTTGGGGAAGGACCTCATAGTTTAGTGTATATCATATCAAAGGGTTTATGATATACTGTTGTGGTTAGAGGGACATACAATTTATGTGCCTTGTCAAGATTACAAGAGGTACAAAATGAATTCCTATTTTTATTAGCAGAAGGAATGTTACACACTTTGAGTATAGAAGCAACATAATTAAAATTGGCATGGCTAAGACTATGATGCCATAATGTGCGAGTATTACAAGTATCTATGCTATGGAAATTAGAATGAGAAACAACATAACTTTGAATACCATTAAAGTACTAAAGTTGTTGGTGTGACTATGAGACCTTTTGTGATTGATAGGAAGCTGAAGAAAGCAATACAAGACACTAGCATCTAAGACTCCTTCAACAATGACTTGTCTAGAAGCCTATGATTTAATATAGAATTTATCAGGTAGGAACTCAAATATAACATTATTATCAATAGAAAACTTTGAAACAGATAATAAGTTTCTAGTTATGGAGGGAACATGTAGGATGTTAGCAAGGGTTAACACACAAGAAGGATTTATTTTAGAGTGAAATTGTGAGGAACCTATAGATTGTATGGTAAGTGTTTGGGCATTTCCTACATAGACTTTATTGGTTCCTACATAAGGCTTTGTGTTTTGCAAAAGAAAGGCATAAGGTGTTAAGTGATGAGATGCACCTGAGTCTGCAAACCAAGTCTGGGATTCTAGATCAGATGGTAAGTGGTATTCTTGAGTGTATGCTGAGGGTCTACTTGTGGTAGCCATCATTACAATAGTTTGGGAGTTCTGTGAGGCTTCAGAACTTGCTTCTTGCTTGCGAGAGCTGTTGTTGGTCGATCCATTTGAAGCATTGCTTAAGGTAGAAGGCGTGAAGTTTTCATCAAACCTATGCCAGCAGGTTGTAACGTCATGTCCATATTTTCCACATAGTTGACAGGTTTGGCGATTTCCAGGTGTATATCTGCCTCTACCTATACTTTGACCTAGAATAAGCTTCCCTGAAGCTGTTATCTTCTTGATTCGTATGTGCCACATTTGCTGCAACAGTGGTGGCTGCTAATTCCTCACGAAACTTATCCAATTGTGCTTCTTGCACATAGAGTAAGGCTTCAACATCACACAGAGTAAGAGGTGAAAGACACCCATACATTTGCATAACAAAGGAATTGTACTCCTTAGGAAGACCTTGCAATATTGAATCGACTTTATCCTATTCAGAAATAGAGTCACCAACCGCCAAGAAAGAGTTAGTTATAGCTTTGATTCTCAAAACATACTCTGTGATGGATTTGGTTCCCTTCTTGGTGGATTTGAGTTCAACTCTCAACTGTCTAACCCTAGCTTTCATTTGGGCATTGAAAAATTGGCGAATCTTGTCCTAAACTTTAAAAGCATGTTTACACGCAAGAACTCATGGTAACACTGATTCAGAAATTATTGATAGCAACCAGATAAACAATGCTTGGTCTTGTACTATTCAAGCTTCACAACCCTCAGAAATCATACCTGTGACACAATCTTGATCAGACTTGAACTTCTGTGGTATCTGCGGATTCACCAAGAGCTTGTGCATTTTTTGAGATAGAATCACACCTTCAACTTGTTGATTTCAAAGAAGATAATTATTTTCATGCAGCTTGATTGAGAGCTTCGGTCTGAATGATTTCGTGGATTTTGGCACATCAAAACCAGTGAAGGTTTCTTGAGATTGTGCGGGACTTCTGACAAACGATTCTTGATTTTCTTCAGAAGTCATTATTGAGTTGAAATCAAGATCTTAATTAACATGAACCATGGTTGAAAGCTGAGTGAAAACAGATTGAAGATGAGTAAGTTGGGAAGCGCAGAAGATTGATCATGCGAATGATACCATGTTAGAGTTGCATATTCTTCATCCTGCACTTTGTAAGGATTGCAGTAACTAAAGATGAATCTTCACTCAGTGAAGATGAAACATAATGAAAGAGAAGAAGATAAAGTGAAGTAATGATATTATTGATAATGAGCCAACTGTACAAGATGATGCTTATACAAGCATAGTGACTAAGCAATAAAAAGCTTAGCTGGCAGTTACAAAACTAACAAAATTAGTTACAAAAGAGATTAACTACCCTAAGTTTAATTACCAACTCTACGACATTATTTTATCACTAACACTACTCCACTATGTTCATGATGACAATTTCTTGTTAAAATACAAAATAAAAAATAAAAAATAAATATTCAAATGTGTTGGACAACAAACAAACAAACAAAAAAGAACAAAAAAATATAATAGTAAATAAAATAAAAAAGGTTACAAAAGTTTTATGGAAAAATTAAATTGTAACTATTTATTTATTAATTTTTATTGGTTACAAAAGTCACTGTTATTTTTTCATTTTTAATAACAAGTAGAATGCAAAACTCATCTATAAATAAGAGTAAGAATTCTAGTGAACGGAATTTTTTGAGAAATATTTAAAGAAAAGTAATTGTTTTGGGCGGAATTGGGTTGTGGATTTTATGTGTGAGAGAATATTTTTAAATACATTGTATATTTCACTTATTATTGACTTTAGTGTATTTTTGCATTATTTTGCTCTTTAACTAATTTGACAACAGAAATTTTTTGCATATTTTTCTGACAACTAATATCAGAGTGAGTCTGTTGTTATTGCTAATTTTTCTAGCAAATGAATTATTCTCATGATTAGTAACTTTTGTGAATAGTGTAAATGATTAGTGTTACCGATTTTTCACAAAGATGTATTAAAGCACAATGATTTGCAAAACTTATCAGAGACAGTCCTAAGGAAGGCAAGTTCAAGTGGAACTGATGGTCATAATAGATAGAAGAGTATTTGGCTTATGGTCATAAGTGAAAAATTGAAAAGTACGTTGGTGCAAACTTTGGCTTTTGGAAGTTGCAGTTAGAAGAATATTTGTATATAAAAACTACAAGTTTATTCAATAAAGGAAGATTAGCGAAAGTTTCTAGATAAACAAAACACTTTTTTCATACAATTGTCATTATCTCAAAATGTTTCTTTCAACATTGCAAAGGAAAATGACATTGCAAGTCATATGAAGGCTCTTTGTAGCTTGTACAAAAAGACATAACCCTAAAATAATTTTCATTTGATAAGGAGATTTTTTATGCTTTAGATGACCCGTCAGTGTGCGTGAATCAATAGAAGTTTGATGTTGCCTCTATTTTTGTTCATGAGGGCGACCTAGACCATGCCTTCAGGGTGATGGGACCTTCTGAAGATTTTTTTGGGGGGGGGGGGGGGGGGGTGATTCTCCATGAAGAATATTGAAGGATTTGCAGCAAATACGATGGGTGTGTCGTTTCCTTTATAAATGTTTATTCTCTTTAATAGGATTTTACCTTCCATTTAATCAATTTAAGGTCGGAATGTTTAATCATTTATTAATTCCCCATTAGAAACTACATACGGTGAGATGGGCTTACATCAAGGATTTTTTTTTATAAATATTGGTTAAAATAAAAGAAGGGTGTGCCAAATTTTGAACTATTAATGGTGATTCACTATGGCACTTTTCATTATTGATCTAGGAAACTCAACGTCTTGACCTGGTGATCGGTCACCTATTCTACTTAGTTTTCGTCAACCATTCGGCAAGAATTTCGCTCTATCAGTAACACTTTGGTTTGTTTTTATCGTTTTTCTTTAAGTATTGAAGTTTTTGCATTTTGATTGCTTGTCTTTGTTTAGTTTAAAAATATGATGAATAAAGTACTTTTGAAATCTTGGTTTGGTAGTTCTATTGTTTTCAGGTTACAGTATGGAAGCCGGAGAGTTTACGCGGAAAACGCCGAGTTCGGATGCGGTTCAAAGACAATTTTGGGAAGGAGCCAGAAGCCTGACACGGGCCCCCGTGTTTCCTGACATTGGTTTCTATTTTATGTGCTTTTTGGTGTGTTTTATTTCATGTTTAAATCATCTTGTTATTTTTTGTTTTCTGTTATGTGTGCAGATAGACTAGATTCAGCCGGATGAATGATGAACGAGTAGTTAGAGGATGAAAGATCCAACCCATACTTGCTCTATAAGAAACCCCCGAAAGTGGATACCGCTGAAGAAGATGATTGGACGCAACTTTCTGACACTGGACTGATATTGAAGTATTGTGCACCTGAGTCGGATAGAAAACTGCACCACACTAAGAGTACTTCGGAACCTGTCAAGCAATACCAACCATGGTGAGTTATAAAAAGCCAAACAAATAATAATCATGAGAGTTTGTTCAGGTATGTCTATATCACTTCGAGCTTGCGTATTGTCTGTTGGAATTTGACTGCACACTTATACACACTGAGGCATTTGTTTTCTGTTAACCCCGAGCCTTTCTAGCCACCTTTGTTATGTTATCCTTTGTTAACCAAATTTGAGCCAATTTCCCTTTGTTTGTTTAAAACCACATCTTGTAAACCTTAGGCCTAAACACTTCCCGACCCGCTCAGATAGGTGTGTTAATTTTTTATCTGTGTAAAAAAAAAAAATAATAAGTTTGGGGTTGAGACACCTAAATTAACTAGGTAAGTGCAAGAGAAAAAAAAAAGAGAGAAGAAGAAAATTTTGATAAAAGAAAAGAATAATGCACTTACCTAGAGGATAAATTTAGCTTGAAAAATAAAAGATCATGCTCAATAAAAATCATTGAGTAGAAGCTAGAAAATCTTGATGAAAATTTGTGTGATACCCCAACGTTGAGTAGTGCAGACAACACAGTTAAAAAAGTACCGACACTGATTCTGAGCCCAAAACCACTCGCGTTTCCAGTTTTCTTGTTTATCCCACCTTTAACCCTTAGCCTTGTTACAACCTATAATGACCTCAAAAAGTGTGTATGGTGTGTATGTGAAATAAAAATAGATGGTATTCAAGCTTATGAGTTGATTTCGCATATCTTGATTGTAAGCATAAACACTTTTTACCCGGAGAGACTTTGGTGAGAGTGAGAAGAAGCTGACAGGTAAAGAAGGCGCTTTGAAGTGGAGTGTGGCTAAATTCTTGGTTCAGGGAAGCAAGAAACTTTGTTGGTACAATGAAAAGAAAGTGCGAAAGATATCGGCGGTATTGTGGTAAGTCAATATTTGGAAATTTGGGGGTGGCCTTTTCTTTTGTATCGAGCATTGCTTGAGGACAAGCAAAGAGCTAAGTTTGGGTTGTGATCGGTCACTTATTCTACTTAGTTTTCGTCAACCATTCGGCAAGAATTTCGCTCTATCGGTAACACTTTGGTTTGTTTTTATCGTTTTTCTTTAAGTATTGAAGTTTTTGCATTTTGATCGCTTGGCTTTGTTTAGTTTAAAAATATGATGAATAAATTACTTTTGAAATCTTAGTTTGGTAGTTCTATTGTTTTCAGGTTACAATATGGAAGCCGGAGAGTTTACGCGGAAAACGCCGAGTTCGGATGCGGTTCAAAGACAATTTTGGGAAGGAGCCAGAAGCCTGACACGGGCCCCCGTGTTGCCTGACACGGGCCATGTCAAGAGAGACAAAGAATATATGATTTTGGGCAAAGTCAGAGGGCTGACACGGGTGCCCGTGTCAGCAGACACGGCCCGTGTCAGCAAGCCTGGGAGATAAAATTTTCTGATTTTTTTGTATTTTTGAGTTTAAGTGATCCGAGGGGTATTCTGCCAAATTCTTAGTGTCGATTTTATTTCAATTGAAATTTTGTCACTCTGTGACCAAAATTTAAATTTATTTTCCTGTTATTATTTTTCTTTATAATTCCTAATACTTTGCTAACCTGTGTATGCAAGGTAAGGCCTCAGCTGAATTTTCTTTTGACGCAGAACCAGAAAGATTCTTGCACGCCAGACGTCGACAAGCTAGGCTAGAAAGGCTGACAGCATCGAGTTCAGAACCAATTATCCCTGAGCCCGAGAAATAAGAGTCAGTTTCAGGCCACTCTCAGCACACAGATTCCGGCACAGATTCAGAGTCAGAAACTATTATTATGGTGGAAGATCCACCCGCAGAGAGACTTCTCGGTGATTATGGCAGAGCAAATGCTCCAGCAGTACGGTTAACAATCATTAATCAACCAGTTACTGTTGCACAGTTCCAGCTGCACCCATCTACCATCCGACAGCTTCAGAGTAGGCCGTTTTCAGGAAGAATCAATGAAGATGCCAACAAGCACTTGCAAAGGTTCCTTACCATGAGCACGTCCTTGAAAATTGAGGGACACTCTGAAGAGGCAAAGAAGTTGGTGATGTTCCCGTTTACCTTATCCGATGACGCCGAAGAGTGGTTTTATTCACTACCCGCTGGGAGTATTACTACTTGGAAAGAGATGGAGACTACATTTCTGAACGAGTATTTTCCTGCGTCTGCATACATCCGAAAAAGATATGACATTGTTAATTTCAAGCAGAAAGAAGGAGAATCACTTGGAGATGCTTACAAGAGATTTAAGAGGTGTTTGGTTGCATGTCCCACCCATAATATGGACGCAACCGAACAAATGCAGAATTTTGTGAATGGGTTAAAGATGAAGACAAAGCAGCTTATTGATACAGCTGCCGGTGGTTCTACAAATTTTTCAACAGCCACTGGCATTAAAAAGATAATTCAAGCGATTGCAGCAAATGAGCACCTGGAGCTGTATGATCGCAGTGTTAGCCAACCTGAGAAGATAATTGACTTGAAGCTAACATAATAGGTTGTGAAAATGGAAGATCAGATTGCGGCTGAAGTGGAGAGAAGGTTGAAGAAAATGAATCTGGATAAACAGACGGTAGCACAAGTGCAACCGGTTCAAGCGGTAAATTGTGAAATTTGTGGAGGTCCTCACTTTGCCATGCATTGTGTGGCTACAGCACAACAGGTTAAAGCAATCAACTTTCTGAAGCAGAACAATCCTTATTCTAACACGTATAATCCAGGATGAAAAAATCATCCAAACTTTTCCTGGAAAGATCAGCAAGGAAATGGTCTCAAGCAAGGACCTTCTCCATACCCGAACCAACCCCAACAACAACAATACCACCCACAGCAACCACCACCACAACAGCAATAATATCAACAACCACCACCACAACAGCAACAATATCAGCAACAACCACAATAGTACTACCAACCTCAACAACAGGTCCAAAAGAAAGCGGATTGGGAAATTGCCATTGAGAAGATGGCAGCTCAAAGCTCTCAATTCCAGGAAGAGACACGAAGTAATCTTAGGAATACAGGTGCCTCCATAAAAAATCTAGAGGTCCAGATGAGCCAAATAGCTCAACAGTTAGCAAGTTCTCAAGCACAGAGTACTATTCCAAGTTCAACGGTAACCAACCCGTAAGAGCATAATAATGTTAGTGCGGTGACCACGAGATGTACCAAACCTCAAGAGGACACCGAGAAAGAATCTGAGAGTGAAGACCGGTTACTTGAAGTTGAGTTGGAAATTAAGGAAAATGAGGTTGTGAATGAAGAAGTGATTATACCTGGGCAAGTAGCCAAGGAGAAGATCATTGAGCCCAAACAGAACATCAAGCTCCCCTTTCCAACAAGAAACAAAATGAAAGGGCAGCACAAAATTTTTTTTGAAAAATTCTTAGAAATGTTCAAGAAGCTTGAACTCAATATTCCTTTCCTGGAGGCACTTGAGCAAATGCCTACATATGCCAAGTTCATGAAGGACATCATTTCCAAGAAGAGATCCGTCAATACGGAACCTATTATTCTAACCGAAACTTGTAGTGCTATTTTGCAGGGAATGAAGATTCTGGTGAAAAAGAAAGATAGGGGCTCGGTCACCATTCCATGCACTATTGGAGATAGATCTTTCAAGAAGGCTCTTATTGATTTGGGGGCGAGCGTAAGTCTTATGCCGTTGTCTATATATAAAAAGTTGGGGACTGGAACTGTACAAGACACTAGGATGACTTTACAATTTGCCGATCATTCTGTTAAGAGGCCTTATGGAATAGTGGAAGATGTTCTAGTGAAGATTGATAAGTTTGTGTTCCCGGTGGACTTTGTTATTTTAGAGATGCCGGAGAACGAAGAAATACCACTCATTTTGGGAAGGCCATTTTTGGAGATCGGACGATGTTTGATAGACATAGAAGAGGGCACTATGACTCTTAAGGTCTATGATGAGGAGTTGAAGATTGATGTGCGAAACACTATGAAGCACAAAGATGATATTGGTATGAGCCATACCATAGAGGTGATAGATCAAGTGATTGATAATGAGAATCCGGTAAATGCACAAAAATTACCGTTGGAAAAAGTCTTGAGTTTATCAATTTTTGAAGATAGTGAAGAAGCCGGTGAAAAAGAGTTGGAAGTGATTGCCATGATGGAAGCTCAACCTCCATTTAAGGGATATCGAATACACCGGTGGGAAGATCTTAGGACACCTCAATTCACGGAAGGTGGTGAAGAAACTAAAAAGGGGGCTGAATTGAAAGAACTACCCGAAAATCTCAAGTATGTCTTCCTAGACACCGAAGGCAAATGTCCGGCGATAATAAGTGCCAAACTAAAAAGTGTTCAAGAAGATAGGTTGGTGCAAGTTCTTAAAAAGTACAAGGGTACAATGGGATGGAAGATTGAAGATTTGAAGGGTATTAGCCCAACGGTTTGCATGCATAAAATCCTCATGGAAGATGATCACAGACCGGTTGTCCAACCTCAAAGGAGACTTAATCCGGCGATGAAGGAAGTAGTAAGAAAAGAAGTGGTAAAGTTGTTGGATTCAGGACTAATATATCTAATATCCAACAGCTCGTTGGTGAGTCCGGTGCATGTGGTGCCCAAGAAAGGGGGAACCACGGTTATAAAGAACGAGAAGAATGAGTTGATCCCCACCAGGACGGTTACAGGTTGGCGAGTATGCATTGATTAAAGGAGGTTAAATCTAGAAATAAGAAAAGACCACTTCCCTTTACCATTCATCAATCAAATGTTGGAAAGGTTAGCTGGTCATGATTATTACTGCTTCCTAGACGGATACTCCGGTTACAACCAAATTACGGTTGCTCTGGAAGATCAAGAGAAGACGGATTTTACATGACCATATGGTGTTTTTTCTTACAGAAGGATGCCATTTGGGTTATGTAATGCCCCTGCTACATTTCAGAGATGCATGACTTCCATCTTTGCAGATATGCTCGAAAAGCATATGGAAGTCTTCATGAATGACTTCTCGGTATTTGGGTCTTCTTTTGATAATTGTTTAACTAACCTTTCTCTTGTTTTAGAAAGATGCCAGGAGAGCAACTTAATCCTCAACTGGGAGAAGTGCCATTTCATGGTCCGAGAAGGTATAGTGTTAGGTCACAAAATTTCCCACAAGGGAATTGAAGTTGACCAAGCCAAAGTGGAGGTAATCTCAAAGCTTCCACCTCCGGTAAATGAAAAAGGTATGGGATGATCCGTTCTTATACAAACGAGGAGTTGATGGATTGATCAGAAGGTGTGTGCCCAAGGAAGAGTAGAGGAATGTGTTGAAAGCTTGTCACGACTCAGAGTACAGAGGGCACTTCAGTGGGGATAGAACTGCGTCCAAAGTTCTCCAGTCAGGGTTATACTGGCCCTCATTGTTCAAAGATGCTCAAGAGATGGTAAGAGAGTGTGATAAATGTCAGAGGACTGGGAATATATCAAAGAGAAATCAGATGCCCCAGAACTCCATGCTAGAAGTTAAGTTGTTCGATGTTTGGGGAATAGACTTCATGGGCCCATTTCCACCGTCCTTTGGAAAAAATTACATCTTGGTAGTGGTGAAGTTTTTAAAGGAAAATATCTTTGCAAGATTTGGAGTACCGAGAGCACTGATAAGCGATGAAGGAACTCATTTCCTGAATCGCCTAATAGAAAGGTTGCTCCAAAAGTACAATGTGAAGCATCGCATAGCTACTCCTTACCATCCTCAGACGAGTGGCCAGGTAGAAGTTTCAAACAGGCAACTTAAACAGATTCTTGAAAAGACAGTGAACTCCTCTCGTAAGGATTGGGCAACTAAATTGGATGATGCGCTGTGGGCTTATCGAACGGCTTTCAAAACGCCAATCGGTATGTCGCCCTACCAGCTAGTCTATGGAAAGGCATGCCATTTGCCTTTGGAGTTAGAACATAAGGCATTATGGGCATCAAAATTTATGAATATGGATCTCTCTCAAGCTGGAAGTTTAAGGATCCTTTAACTCCATGAGTTGGAAGAATTTCGAAACCGTGCATATGAAAATGCCAAAGTGTATAAAGACCAAGCAAAAAAATGGCATGATAGAAAGATCCTAAAGAATGAGTTTTGGGAAGGACAGCTGGTCCTTTTGTACAATTCCTGGTTAAAATTATTTCCAGGAAAACTGAGGTCTAAATGGTCGGGACCGTTTATTGTTCACAAAGTGTTCCCTCATGGGGGGATTGAGCTAAAAAATCAAGCAAACGAAGACATTTTTAAGGTGAATGGGCCAAGGGTGAAGCCCTATTATCAAGGGCAGTCATTTGGTCAAGTGGATGTTGTTCGTCTTACAGGGTAGGACGGGCGACCGTCGAGCCAGGCGACGTTAAACGCAACGCTTCGTGGGAGGCAACCCACGTATTTTAACTTTAACCGTTTTTTTTGTTCGGGTCAGTATTTTATTTTGTAGGTGTTCGCATAGTCAATAAGAGGAAGAAGGAAGATCGTAGCCATCATTGGAAACCTCAAGGTCTTTACAAAAAAAAAATTAATTTGGGTGGCAGAACCCTGACACGGGGGGTCGTGTCCACTAACACGGCCCGTGTCAGGCCTACTGAAGGAATGCAATTTTGGGCTTATCATAGGCAAGGTGGCAGTAGGCTGACACGGGGGGTCGTGTCCCCTGACACGGCCCGTGTCAAGCATACTGAAGAAGAGGAGTTTAATTATTTTTGGAAGCTTGGTGGCAGAATCCTGACATGGGGGGTCGTGTCAGGGGGCGAATTTTCAAATATTTTTGAATTTTCAAATTCCTGATTTTTAAATGTGGTGGGGCCCATGTAGTAAAAATCTTATCATTCCATATTAACCACTCATAAATTGTTTTTAATCCCTCTCTTTCCAATTTTTTTTCCTTTCCATCCACCTTCTTCTTCTTCTTCTCTAAAAAACCTAGAAACCCCCATTCTCACTCACCATTCAATCTCCATTTCTCACTCACCCACTCCACAAACTCCTTTATCCGCTTCACAAAAGTTGTTCTCCTCGACATTCTCTACCTTTCTACAGTGGGATTTTTGTATTATATCTATTTTCGTTTTTGTTAATTTTGCAGGTTGACGAAAATACCACCAAAACGCGGAGACAAAGGAAAGAAAGCCATTGTCGCGTCTTCTAGACCGAGAAAAAGAGCAACTCGCCAGCCGAACGAGCACGACATCATCTTCGATGACCCAACACATGAAGCATGATATTCTGCCCATGTAAAGTGTAAAATTACGCCAACACGGTATCTCTGTTCTAAAACTCTTGCTGATTTAGGAATATCTTAGGAGGTAGATAGGATGTTCCACTCTATAGGGATGCTAGAATTCATGCATTTTGAAGCACCTACTTATGAAAGAATAACCCTTGAGTTTTTGAGTTCTGTGGAGTTTTCATTGCAAAAGACTTGGACTGGATCTGTGTATTATTATCATGGTACTCTAAAGTTTAGACTTAACAATACTGATCACGCTTTAATAGTTGAAGAGTTGGGAAACATCTTGCGCCTCCCTATTTATGGACACGGGGTTGTCCCGGAAGATTTTATTGCTAGAGATTTCTGGAGTGCCATAACTGGCTCCACTACTTACATTTCTAAAGCGGCTAAGGTGTCGAGCATCCAGAACCCCTGTTTCCGTATGGCACAAAAGGGTTTAGCGTATACCCTATTCGGTCGAGGTGATATCACAGGAGTAGCCACCAAGCGGGAGTTGTATCTTTTGTATGCCATGGCAAATCAAATATCTGTGAATGTGGCCGCCTTCGCGGCTGACTACCTAGGACAGGTGGCCAGAGCTACGCAAGGAGGTATTTCTGTTGGAGGCATTATCACACAAATAGCTGAACATTTTGGCTATCATCCAGATGTTGCTAATGATAGCCCAGTTTCGGGGACGATCAAGTTGGACATGACTACATTAATTCATCAGGGGATGATCCAGGTTGAACGGAATTATTATGCTGTGATGATCAGGAACAAATTTATCATTGCGCTACCCGATTCGGCTAGAATTGGGATTTCTAATCGTGAGAACTGGTTGTATAGAAGTGTTGTAACCAATTACGAGGATGAAGAAGAGGAAGCGCATGCCCTAGAAGGTACCTAAGCCCAGGAGGATTATCAGACAGAGCCTGAACCGGAAAAGACTATTCCTTCACACTCCAGAGCCTATCACTCAAGCACCGAATCTGCACCAGTGACACCAGATCAATGGTCTTGGTTGCAAACTGAGATAGGAGAGATCCGGGGTGAGCAGTCACGCCAGGGAAGTGAGCAGAACCGACAAGGGAAGATATTTGATGAGATGCACCAGTGGATGCAGCAGATGAGGCTGCACTTTCCTCCTCCTCGGTGAGGCTATGTGAGTTCCCCCTCATGTTGTTCTAAAATAGTGAGGTCATTGTTTGGTTCAAGTGTGGGGGAGGGGGGTTGTAGCGAGTGATTTTTGTATGTGGTTGCGAAGCACAATCGCTCTGTTACTACAGCTCGATTCATTTTTTATCCTATTGAAGCTGATGAAGGAAGGGAAATAGATGTCTCCAATTAACCCTGCTTGCATACTGAGGTTAAACATTCAAAACTGTTGGTTTACAGATGCTACAAAGATTCGGGGTCTCTCCTAGGTTATTTTGTTGAAAAGAGGTGTTTTAGGCTATCAGTTAGGATGTTATGACAGATATATGAAAGTATGGGATTTTGGGTTTTTGTTTAGTGTGCTCGCTAAGATTTTTCTTTCAATCTTATGCCTACGTATTCCCGTTTTTTTTTTTCGAAACAGGGAAATTAGAGCGATCGTAGTTCCTCCTATTCTATGGGAGGAAATGGTTGTTTTGGTGTCTTGTTCAAAGCCCAAGACGTGAAGCTAATGGTGGTATATATCTTGTTCAAAGCCCAAGATGTGAAGCTGAAAGGTGTTGTCTTTAGAGAGAATTTGTCATCTCTAAAGAGGGGGTTGTATGTCACAACTGTTTATAAAGGAGAATTACTTTAACCGGGATATGTGAATCCGGCAATGCCATAATTTCCTTTAAAGGGGATTTTAGCCTGAAGGAGAAGACTTTAACTCAGTGTAGAGCAATGCTATCTTTCCTTAGGAATTTCTCATGCTAAAAGAGGGACAGTGGCATGGATGTAGATGATCCAGAGGCTTGCCGCTTACAGCGATTAGAGGAAGAGGAATGAGTTGTTGATGTTTGTGTACTGTGAACGAGGCACAGTTTTGATGCTAAAAGGTTGATTGGATCAACCAGTGGTTTTCTTATACAAAGCCTAAGAGGAGACTAGTATGTGTCTCGTACAAAGCCCGAGAGAGAGGCTAAAAGGTTTTGACTCGATGATGGAGTCTTTTGGTATCTCGTATAAAGCCCGAGATGGAGGCTATTTGACTCAACAAGAGAGTTTTTTTGTATCTCGTACGAAGCCTGAGATGGAGGCTGTTGTTTATTTGGCTCAATAAGAACCTTTTTGTATCTCGTATAAAGCCCGAGATGGAGGCAAAAGGGTGATTGACTCAACGAGGGAGTCTCTTATGTGTCTCGTACAAAGCCCGAGAGAGAGGTTAAACATTGTTTGACTCTGTTGGGGAGAATCATTGTATAAAGCCCAAGAGAGAGGCTAACTTCACTGGAGAAGGATCATTATACAAAGCCTAAGAGGAGGCTGTTGTAACTGTTTCAGTTGAGTGACCGATCCAGTATACTGATTTAAAGAGAAAATCAGTTCTTATATGAGCAACACTGTACTCAAGGATTTGATTCGAGGATCCAGGTTATTCCTGTTCTTTAAGGAAGTGGGAAATCCGAAGGGTATTGAGACTGTCCGAGTCTACGAGTTTTCTTCCTATTTAACGAAGGGGTCACTTGAGAATATCTTTGAGACTCAAGGAGATTAGACTGTCCAAGTCTAGAGTTTCATCTTTTGTATTATGCTTTGAGAAACAATAGTAGGCTCTATGAAAGGAATGTTCTATGCAGATGACTAAGTTCTGTTCCTATACCTCTAGGAGGTCGTTGGGCCAATTTGTACGAAGCCCAAGAGGAGGCTGTAAACTTTTAAGAAGCCGACCGGTCCTTGTACGAAGCCCAAGAGGAGGTTGTCATTCCCGGAGGAAGAAATCATTATACGAAGCCTAAGAGGAGGCTGTGAATACTTCTAAGAAGCCGATGGGTCCTTGTACTAAGCCCAAGAGGAGGCGGGGTTGCTTTTAGGAAGCCAGTGGGTCCTTGTACGATGCCCAAGAGGAGGCTGATGATTTTAAGAAGCCCGTGGGTCCCCAAACGCCGAGAAGTTCAAGACAGGTTATTAACAAGGAATAGATCAAGCCAGGAAAGTTCGAGAATTTGGAAGAAACTCAAAGATGTCATTCACGGAGAATACATTCATCTCTGGGAGTAGAGTTTCTTGACAATTCCTAATGAGGACAGCCGAAGAGAAGACTGTATCTGGTGGTCCTATTGGGGATCTAGTTGTCTATTTCTACGAAACGAAACGGCGTCACCTAGTTCTAGACGTAGTTGCCGGGGAAACTCTAAATATCTATACTATTATTACACAGTTGATATGAGTTTATGAAAGAAGACTTACAGCGAAACAGCCCCACAATACAGTTATATGCATATGAAAGCGGTAAATGAAAGCGGATAAACACTTACTCGGTTGTAAAGCTTCCATGCTGTTTGGTTAGTTGTTCAACAAAGAAAGATTGAAAACAACAGTATATTCAAAATCAAAGGAGAAAGTGCTTTGAAAAAGAAAGATTTGGGGCTTACAGCTCAAGGAGAGGCCCAGGGTTTTATCAGTGAGCGCACTATTTGAATTTGTACAGAGGGACTTATACAAGTGACTGAGGCCCAAAAAGGTTTTCTGTACAAAGGGGTGGGTCTTACACTATCTCAAGAGGCCCAAAAAGTTTTTAAAGAAAAAGAGTGGGGCTTATAACACGAGGGTAGGCCCAATTGATTTTTCGTTAAAAATGGCGTTCGCGCCGAGGTTTTCTTTTAACGCAGAGGGACTTATACAATAAGTGAGGCCCAAAAATTGTTTTGGTTAAAAGGGGGTTGGGTCTTACACTCTATTAGAGGCCCAAAAGTTTTGAATGGGTCTTATAGCTCAAGGAGAGACCCAAAAATTGGTTTTCAAAAGGCGACGATCGCGCCGTTGGTTTTTGACGGTATCGGGACTTATACAATACACTGAGGCCCAAAAATGATTTGGTCAAAAAAGGATTGGGTCTTACACTCTATTAGAGACCCATGAGTGTTTGAAAAAGTTTGATGAGGGTTGAATTAATCAAAAACCCAAATTTCATTTTTTAAAGGACATTTTTCAAAGAAAAATCAAGTAAAAAATGATAAAAAAATATCAAATAAAATCATTAATCATGTTATAAACAGTTATTAAGGTTTATGAAAAAGTATTTTATCCACATGAATATTTAAAATCATTTTGGTTTTAAAAATCAAGAAAAAGAAATCATTTTAAAAGCATTTAAAACAATTTAAAACAATATTTTTTAATATATTAAAAATATATCAAATAATAATATTTTTTGTGATTTTTTGGTGGATTAAAATATTATGGAATATGAATAAGAAGTGTGTAAAACAGATTTGAAAAATGATAATTTTTGCTATGTGAAATAATTGGTTGAGTTTTGAAGATAAACTAAGAAAAAGAGGAATGCGATGTCACAACATCACATTCGACATCAGACAAAAACCAGAACTGCACCTTGATTTTCAACATCTTTTTATCAAACTTCAAACATTCATAACTCTCTCAATTTTTAACGGAATTAAGATCCGGAAGAGCCTATCTTGACCAATTTTTCGCAAGGAATCTAATGGTATCACTCATACATACTGAAACTTAATGTACAGCACACACAAGGTGAAAAACTAGATCTGGACCTTAAGTTTAAAACAACATAAACTCCACATATAAACATGTTAAAGTGCAAACAGTAGGAGGATCATAACATACACATTAAGGACTACATTTTTGCTTCAAGAATTGTTCAATATGATGCATGTATGTGGACATCAAAGGAAAGCATGATTCAAAGAATTCAAGTTATGAATTTTACCTCTTTTTTTGGAGATTTTGTGCAACCTACCAAGTGCTTTGTTCCAGAAATGATTTGATGCTTTGGACACCCTCAAATGACCTCTTAGAAGCTTTTAAGATGGTTGGAATCAGCTGGTACCTGCAAAAACACAAATTGTCCCTTTCTTGCAAAAGGGGTTAAAAGTGACCAAAATAGCAACTCTCTCAAATGGTGTTCCAGATGTTGGGAACCATTTGGGATAGTTCAAGGATGATATTTGGAGTGTGTTTGAGGTTTTATCTGGTTTGGTAAGTGACTGAATCAAGACATGGCTTGAAAAATGCAAAAAAGTGCCATTTTGAGGTTTTGAGAAGTGACTTTGTGATTTTGTGATTACAGGTCACTTGTGATAGTTTGTACAGCTTACATATGATATATATGAGGTGTGTGTGTGATTGATTGTGATGGAAAAGCTCTCAAGCTCAAAAACTCAGAATTACTTGCTTTGGAAGGCAAATTTGAGGTGAAAGAAGAGATTTTGAGGAAAACATCTGTTTGATGGCTTTGGTGTACTCGAACTGAGCACAAATGAGCTCTATTTATAGTAGAGCAAGTTTGTTTTCGCAGCAATAGTGAATGGTGGCTGCAGCAGAGGTTTGGCCAATGTTGTCCAATGAGAATCCAAGTCTCCTCTAGCCATTGACTAGAGGTTAGGGCACAGAGCTTTGGTTCCCTACTTGTTGGAGGAATCTTGACTGAATTCAGTTGCAAATGTGTCAGTCCATGCCACCTCTAAGCATCTATTAAATGCTCCAATCCAAAATTGGAGTCTTGTCCCTCTTTTAGGGATTTTTAGGAATAACATGCTACTTCTTGTTCCAAGGACTTTGGAGGCTTGGCTCAGTGATTGTCCCCTTTAGATTTGATCCTTAGATGTGTCCAAGATGATGACAAGGCTTGGAAATTCGTGTGGCACAAGAAATGTGCAAATCTGCCCTATGAAAAATTCAGCTGCAGTAAGCCTTTTTGTAAAATCCATAACTCCCTGCTCGAGTATGCTACATGGACGTTCTAGGACTTTCTGGAAAGCTGAGATGATGTACTTCAATTTTGATGTTCAAGGTTTGGCTTGAATCAACTTAGATCATGAAGAAAAACAGCCTTGAAGTTGGGACATTCTTGCTGGAAAAATATTAGCGATGTCATATGCAATGTCAGAACATCAGACATTAAGAATTCCAAACTTTGATCACTTATATCTTTCAATCCTTATGATATTTTGAGTTGATTCCTTCTACAATGTTGAAGTATCAAATACCCTCTTTAAAAGTAGCTCTTACTCAGAATCAATGGATGCTTGGATCAATAGTTACAACCTTGAAAAGTTGTGCACTTGAACATGATTTTAACTTAGAAAAAATTTCTAAGTTTATTTCAATTTGATCAATTTTGCAATTTTGCAAGATTTCTTGATTTAAATTTGATCAAATTAAATCATCCATCATATTTTCTTGAGTAATGGCTTGTGAAGCTCAAAGTTGACCGAAAGTCAAACTTTGACTTTCTGCGTCAGTTGATTTTGTATTAGATGAACTTGAGGCTTGATCCACTTGAAATGTTGCACTCTTGTGCTTAATTCTTGATGTGGAGTCCTCTTGATCCTTTGTGAATGTTTGAGAGGTTTAGACAAGTTGAAGATCATGTCATTCCTTGATTGATCATTTGTCTAAAGGCTCGGAGAGGGCTTGAAACCCTAAGCTTGATTGTAGTGAATGCTCAACAATTCCTTGAGGAGTTTGATGAGGCACAAAGGTACATCCATATTGTGATGATGATTTGTACAATGATGGGAATCTAAGTGGTCAAAATTTGGGGTATGACAGGGGTTTCTATTTTATGTGCTTTTTGGTGTGTTTTATTTCATGTTTAAATCATCTTGTTATTTTTTGTTTTCTGTTATGTGTGCAGATAGACTGGATTCAGCCGGATGAATGATGAGCGAGTAGTTAGAGGATGAAATATCCAACCCATACTTGCTCTATAAGAAACCCCCGAAAGTGGATACCGCTGAAGAAGATGATTGGACGCAACTTTCTGACACTGGACTGATATTGAAGTATTGTGCACCTGAGTCGGATAGAAAACTGCACCACACTAAGAGTACTTCTGAACCTGTCAAGCTATACCAACCATGGTGAGTTATAAAAAGCCAAACAAATAATAATCATGAGAGTTTGTTCAGGTATGTCTCTATCAATTCGAGCTTGCGTATTGTCTGTTGGAATTTGACTGCACACTTATACACACTGAGGCATTTGTTTTCTGTTAACCCCGAGCCTTTCTAGACACCTTTGTTATGTTATCCTTTGTTAATCAAATTTGAGCCAATTTCCCTTTGTTTGTTTAAAACCACATCTTGTAAACCTTAGGCCTAAACACTTCCCGACCCGCTCAGATAGGTGTTGTTAATTTTTGATCTGTGTAAAAAAAAATAATAATAAGTTTGGGATTGAGACACCTAAAATAACTATGTAAGTGCAAGAGAAAAAAAAAAGAGAGAAGAAGAAAATTTTGATAAAAGAAAAGAATAATGCACTTACCTAGAGGATAAATTTAGCTTGAAAAATAAAAGATCATGCTCAAGAAAAATCATTGAGTAGAAGCTAGAAAATCTTGATGAAAATTTGTGTAATACCCCAACGTTGAGTAGTGCAGACAACACAGTTAAAAAAGTACCGACACTGATTCTGAGCCCAAAACCACTCGTGTTTCCAGTTTTCTTGTTTATCCCACCTTTAACCCTTAGCCTTGTTACAACCTATAAAGACCTCAAAAAGTGTGTATGGTGTGTATGTGAAATAAAAATAGATGGTATTCAAGCTTATGAGTTGATTTTGCATATCTTGATTGTGAGCATAAACACTTTTTACCCGGAGAGACTTTGGTGAGAGTGAGAAGAAGCTGACAGGTAAAGAAGGCGCTTTGAAGTGGAGTGTGGTTGAATTCTTGGTTCAGGGAAGCAAGAAACTTTGTTGGTACAATGAAAAGAAAGTGCGAAAGATATCGGTGGTATTGTGGTAAGTTAATATTTGGAAATTTGGGGGTGACCTTTTATTTTGTCTCGAGCATTGCTTGAGGACAAGCAAAGAGCTAAGTTTGGGGTTGTGATCGGTCACCTATTCTACTTAGTTTTCGTCAACCATTCGGCAAGAATTTCTCTCTATCGATAACACTTTGGTTTGTTTTTATCGTTTTTCTTTAAGTATTGAAGTTTTTGCATTTTGATTGCTTGTCTTTGTTTAGTTTAAAAATATGATGAATAAAGTACTTTTGAAATCTTGGTTTGGTAGTTCTATTGTTTTCAGGTTACAGTATGGAAGCCGGAGAGTTTACGCGGAAAACGCCGAGTTCGGCTGCGGTTCAAAGACAATTTTGGGAAGGAGCCAGAAGCCTGACACGGGCCCCCGTGTTGCCTGACACGGGCCGTGTCAGGAGAGAAAAAGAATAGATGATTTTGGGCAAAGTCAGAGGGCTGACACAGGTGCCCGTGTCAGCTGACACGACTCCTGTCAGCAGGCCTGGAGCAAAGAACCAGTTGGCGCAAGGAACAGAAGGCTGATACGGGTGCCCGTGTCAGCTGACACAGGCCGTGTCAGCAAGCCTGGGAGATAAAATTTTCTGATTTTTTTGTATTTTTGAGTTTAAGTGATCCGAGGGGTATTCTGGAAAATTCATACTGTTTAGTTGATTTGGAAGTACTTAGGCAAGATATGGGGAAAGAGAATAGACACTTTTGAATTATACGATCAAGTTTAGGAATTTCACGCGATCAAGAGTTTTTGGAGAATGAAGATCATTCAACCGCGGAAGCAATTGAAGATCAAAGTGATCCAAATATCATTGTAATGACTATTTCCTATCTTTTTGTTATCATTGTTTTTATTTTGAACATGATCGGCTAAACCCCCCATTGCTAGGGGGTGGCTCTGAATTGCGATGTAATGAATCTGTTTTATATGATTCTATGAAACCATGCCTTTTTATCTTAATCTTTTATTATGCAATATGCTTAATGCTTATCTTTATTGGAAAATTGGATTCGATTCATGGTTAGGTATTAGGTCTGAAAAACCAACCTAACGCTTTTTGCATAATAATGTTGCGGTAGATATTGCCTAGGAATGGGGATACCCCGTAATAACCGGTAAAATCTTTGTCAGAACTATTGCTTGATGTTCTTCCTAGACCAATGAAGAATTAGGGTCTAGGGAGAATATCAAAGGGTTTTTTATTAAGGAATTAAGAAAAACTTTTATTAAGATCCGGTAGGATAAGGTTTGAGGCGTGTTTTTATAAATAACTATTTAGGGTTCCTGCAGAACAATTCAACCACCTTCCCTAGCATTTTTCTCATAGTTATTAAACCTTTATTTTTGCAATTGCTTTATATTTGCAAATTTTAACATTTCGACAAACAATTTCTAAAACCCCATGAAATTTTTTGTTTAATTGAAATAGCATCAACACTACATTTTATAAGCAGTCCTCGAGAGACCGACTCTGGGGAAAACCCCAATTATCACTACATCGGTAAATAGTACACTTGCTATTTTTCCGATCACCTGGGTCCAATGGGGACCCCATCGTACCATGGTTCTTTTTTGACATCAATTTAAACCTAGCATCGAAGAAAAATGATTTATCTGGAGCATAGAAGAATGTACCGAAGCAACAAAAATAATTTATGGAGGCAGACAATAATGTTTGTAGTATTCCATTTATCCAACTTTCAAAGCCTTATGTGAAAGGAGACATGATTGCAATTGTCATACCTGAAGATGAATACCATAAATGGGTTGAATCTTGTAAACACAATCTTCATGGTAGAATCATCTGATCCAAAGGTAACACTCCTCTAACTGTGGTTGGTCTGTGTAACAAATTATCTACTTTATGGAAATCAATAGGGAGATGGGGCGTAACATCCTTGGTGAAAGAGTATTTCAAATTTTCATTCTCAACTATATAGGATGTTAGAAGGGTTATAATAGTGAATTCGTGAAATATAATCCTTATTTATCTTAAACTTTTTCCTTGGTCAAAAGACTTTAATCCATCCAATCTGAAACAAACCTTAGCTCAGGTTTGGGTGAGAATTCATGGTTTCTCGCAAGAGTACTGGAGACCAATTTTTTTTTGCCATATCTAGTAATGTATGAAATATGTTCACGTGAATAACAAAGAATGAGGAGAGGAAAATGTTAATGAAGGAAACAAGGACAAAGGAAATTCACATGTTGTGGAATCTCAAGATCAACAACCTATTCAGGTGGAGTCTCTTATTATACCAGATGTGGGTGAGACAAGTGGTAGCAGTCCAAAGAACCGCACTTATGGAAACATAGTTGGTGAAATATGTTGAACTAGACCATTCAGAATCAGAGGACTTAATGGACTCTGAATTTGTTGATAACACATATCAAGATTTGAAGGTGAGAAGAATCGACGATGATACCATACCTAAAGTGGTCAAGAAATATGTGGAATTCCTTAAGACTTCTTAGTCCAACATGATGGAGATATAAGAAGATAAATCCTTGACACAAAAGGATAATGAGGACCATAATCAGAGTGATGGGTTCCTATTGGTCACTTCAAAATCCAGAAGAAAACAAAAGAGGAAAATAAACACAAAGAGGAACAACTATAGTCCCACATCTAAATCTGGTGATGCCACACCTTCTCCATCAAGACCATCTTATGTAATGTGAGAGGATTGACCAACTCTCCCACAAAATTTTCCTGAAAAATAATTATTATTGTGCATAAACATAATCTAGTGTTCATTATTGAACCTTGGATGTCTCAGACCAATATCCCTTATAGATGGTTGGATAATATCAACATGAAGATTTTTGCCACAAACACAAGAGAGAACCTTGAGCCTAACCTTTGGTGCCTCTGTATGACCAAATTGGATTCTAAAGTGATAGACTTGGATGCCCAATAGGCCTCTTTCACAGTTCATGATAATAGCATGGAATTTGGCTTTTCTGTAGTCTATGCTTCTACAAATTATTTAACCAAAAGAAATCTTTGGCACACCCTGCGAAGGGTGACATCCTCTCACAATCTTCCTTAGAAACTTATATGGGACTTCAACACTATTCTTAGAATGCATGAATACAAAGGTTCTTACTCTCCAACAAAGATTCCAATGCAAAGACTTTGCCAACTAGACTGACAATAATAAGCATATTCATCTGCCGACCACTAGGGCTCCTTTTACCTGGTCTAAGAGGTGCAAGGGAACACAATACACTAAAAAGAGGTT
The DNA here is from genome assembly GCA_022829125.1 of Lathyrus tuberosus. NCBI lineage: Eukaryota > Viridiplantae > Streptophyta > Magnoliopsida > Fabales > Fabaceae > Lathyrus > Lathyrus tuberosus. Next base: position 1,608,246 of record JALAZF010000537.1, read on the forward strand.
GGATAGAGATATTTGTACTCGGGCTATGATTTATTCTTGCTCCCTCATTACCTGATATACTCTAACCAAAAATAGGTCAGATCCTTATTTCCTCCTACTATATTTCCAGTGCCAGGGGAACAAAATTAGTTCTCAATTTAAATATATGCATATGTGGTTAAAACATTTGGATTTCATAGATTTGGTGGATTCTGTTTGGAAAACAGAGGAGTTTGGCTACTCAATGTTCATCCTCAACAGGAAGCTAAAGTTATTAAAGTGTAAAATCAAGGATTGGAACAAGACAACATTTGGTAACATTCATGAGAATGTTAGAAAAGCTTAGATTTGTCTACAAGATGTGCAGGACAACATAGTTGCTTAGGGCCACTTTGACGATCTCATTGAGAAAGAAAAACAAGCCCATGTCATCTTAGATAATGCCCTCTCTATGTAGGAATTATTATAGAAGGAGAAAACTAAAGTGAGGTGGAATACTTAAGGTGATTCGAACACAAAGTATTTCCACACGATTGCTAAGATCAAGCACACAACAAGAGGGATAAACTCAATAAATATATATGGCGCCTTGACGACTGATCCTAACTAGATAACAATCTTCTCACCATGTTATGATAGGAAGTGGAATTAGTTTCTAAACAACTTAATTGTTTAAGTTGGAAGGAGAATTTATCTTACTTGGGCTTTTAGGTTAATTGATGTTTAGTTGGGCTTTTAGGTCCTTTATCTTATTATCTATTATTGGTACTATATATGTACTCTCATTGAGAGACTTGGATTTATGAAATGAATGAAAATTGTCTTTATTTTATTAAATAGTTTTATTGTCTTTTCTTAGTTTTCTCTAGTCTTGTTAGGGTTTATCATTAGCATCCTAACAATTGGTGCTTTCATCATGTACTCAAATCCTCCTATGGATTATCCTTATCATACACCTTCATATCATCCATGGAGTATTCCTCCTACCTACCCTACAAACCCCTCTTTTTCAACGCCTACCACACCTCATTTCCATCCTTTCCATGGGAACTCTTTTCCCCTTATTACACAAATCCATATGTTACAAGTCCATCACCTTGTTTGTATTTTAATCATGGGTATACACCACCTCCACTTAACTCATATTCATCCTATTCAACATCTCATTATTCATACTACTACAATAATTGTCACATACAACAACAACCAACAAACACTAATAGAAGAGATTATAAGAACCATTTGCAAGTGTCTCATCTCTCTTTTATAAAAAAATCTAAATCTCTGCCTCATTCTCATTCTCATTCCAAGTCCTTTGCTTACTTGAGAAACTCCAAGCCCAACCTTGCACGGGAGCTGTTTGATCAAATTTCTGAACGAGACTTGTTTTCGTGGAATGGAATGCTTATTGGCTATGTAAGAAACCGCAGACTTGGGGATGCATGTAAACTGTTTGATTTAATGCCTGACTCAGATGAAGATAGTGCCTCTGACTCTACACCTGATAAACAAGAAGATTATAGACCAGAAGAAGAAGATGAAGAAGAGGGTTACGCCGGTGACACTAAGTCCTTTTTTGCTCCTTCTAATGGAGCCTCTTTCAGTGCTGATTCCTTCTTGCAAAAATATTCTTCTTCACCTGTTATTGGGGATCTGAATTTTACAGTACCAGATGACAATATCGAGGAGTCATCCTTCCAATCTGTTTCGACAGATCCCGATGACGTTATCATCCCCACGAAGGAGATACAGGTTTCTTCCTTAATCCTCGCTGATGATGATGGTTCGAGTTCTCTAACTGCTACTAAAACAGTCAGTTCGATCTTAACCCCATCTAACATCAATTTGGAGCTCCCAGTCGATAACGTCGATGTTGTGAAATCAGCTTTCGAAGTTAATGGTATTTTCTATTTATCCTCATATATCAGAGAGCAAATTAAGGACACTATTTCTAGGGTTTTCAGGAATTTTGACCCGACGAGGTGGCCAGCGGATAATTCCAACAATGTCTCTCCCGACATCAGAATTCGCCACATTATGCTACCAAACAGATTGAAGCACCGTGGGCCAGACTGGAGTGGGCTCCACCAACATGGTGATAACTATTTGGCTCATCAAAGGTTAGCCATTGTTGATCTTGCTTTTGGTGATCAGCCTCTCTTCAATGAAGACAAATCAATTATTGTCACGGTGAATGGAGAAATCTTCAATCATGAAGAGCTCAGAAAACAACTGCCTGATCATAAATTTTTTACACAATGTGACTGTGATGTTATTGCACACCTGTATGAGGAATATGGAGAAAATTTTATGGATATGTTAGACGGTATATTTTCGTTTGTTCTGCTGGATACTTGCGACAACAGTTTCATAGTTGCGAGGGATGCTATAGGTGTTACTTCCTTGTACATTGGTTGGAGACTAGATGGTTCTGTTTGGATTGCATCAGAATTGAAAGGATTGAATGATGAATGCAAACATTTCGAATTTTTTCCGCCTGGTCACTTATAATCGAGCAAAGAAAGACAGTGTCGTCGATGGTACAATCCTCCATGGTTCAATGAGGCTATTATTCCGTCAACGCCTTATGATCCTCTAGTTTTGAGGAACGCGTTTGAGAAGGCTGTGATAAAGAGGTTGATGACTGATGTGCCTTTCAGTGTTTTACTATCGGGAGGTTTGGATTCTTCGTTGGTCGCGTCTGTCACTGCTAGATACCTTGCTGGTACAAAAGCTGCTAAGCAGTGGGGAGCAAAATTGCACTCTTTCTGTGTAGGCCTTAAGGGTGCACCTGACCTAAAGGCTGGAAAAGAGGTAGCAGATTTCTTAGGAACTGTCCATCATGAATTTGAGTTTACTATCCAGGATGGTATAGATGCAATTGAAGATGTCATCTATCACACAAAAATATATGATGTCACGACAATAAGAGCCGCAACGCCTATGTTTTTGATGTCTCGTAAGATCAAATCATCCGGAGTTAAATGGGTGATTTCTGAAGAAGAACCTATTTTCTCTAAAAGAAGAAAATCGAGTTTTCTTGGAAACGGATGCGTGATTGATTGTTTTTCTCAGTTAGAACAATCGAACAGTGAGATGAAAAGTCACCTGGCTTTGGCAATGCTAGGAGTTTCAGAGTTTGATGATCATATAGATCATTCTAATTTCTGTGAAGCAAGGGTAGAAGACAGGACTAAGTCCAATTCCGTTCCCGTTCTGGGTATTTGTTACGGTCTTCAGCTTCTTGTTCACAGTCTTGGAGGTGAAGTCCGTGTCGGAAACACGCAGGAATATGGGAGGATGGAAATTCATGTCCAAAATGTTTTTGCTCTCTATCCCTATGATAAAGTTGGACATACTCAAGTTGTCTGGATGAGCCATGGTGACGAAGCTGTCACTCTTCCTTCTGGTTTCAATGTCGTGGCGCGAAGCCAACAGGGTGTTGTTGCTGCTATAGAGAATCTCTCTGCCAAATTATATGGCCTTCAGTATCATCCTGAGGTGACTCATATGCCTGACGGAATGGAAACTCTAAAGCATTTTCTGTTTGATGTTTATGGAATTGCTGCGGAGTGGAAGATGGAAGGTGTGTTGGAGGAACAAATTAGAGTGACGAATAATACAGTGGGGCCTGATGAACATGTTATTTGTGCCTTATCTGGTGATGTTGATTCCACTGTTGTTGCTACCATAGTTCATAAAGCCATTAGGGATAGGCTTCACTGTGTTTTTGTTGACAATGGCTTGCTAAGGTATAACGAGCAAGAACAAGTGATGAAAATCTTTGAAAAGGATCTTCATTTACCGTTTGTGTGTGTTGATGCCGTAGATCAATTCCTTACAAAGCTAAAAGGTGTGACAGATCCTGAAATAAAAAGGAAAATAATTGGTAAAGATTTTATCTGCATTTTTGATGATTTTTCTCAGGAGCTAGAGAAGAAATTGGGCAGCAGACCTTCTTACTTGGTTCAAGGGACCTTGTACCCGAAAGTGATTGAATCATGCCCACCACCTGGAAGTGGGAAAACCCATTCGCATACCATCAAGAGCCATCATAATGTTGGTGATCTTCCAAAGGACATGAACTTGAAACTTATTGAACTACTTATACTACTTTTTAAGGATGAGGTTCGTCAATTAGGGAAGATCATGGATGTTCCCGAGGGATTTCTAAAACGTCATTCCTTCCCTGGGCCTGGTCTTGCAATTAGAATATTGGGTGACGTGACTGAAGGAAAAACATTAGAGATTCTCCGAAAGGCTGATGAGATTTTCATTCAGTCAATCAAAGATGTTGGCCTTTATGATGGACTATGGCAAGCCTTTGCAGTTTTATTACCAGCATTATCTGTTGGAGTTCAAGGTGATCAAAAACATACTCCCGTGTTGTCGTACTCAGAGCTATTACAAGTGAAGATGGAATGACAGCAGAGGGGTACAAATTTGAGCACAGGTTCATTGATGATGTTCGAACCAAAATCTGTAATGTCAGTGGTGCTCTCATTGATTTTAGAACCTTGAGGACAAGGTTCAAGTGAACCTCGTGGCAATGATAGTGTTAGTTCTTGTATTGGTTGGAATTTGGTAAAACAAAGTTGAACAATGTTGATGTCATATGTCTGATGTCTTAACATTGGTTCCTAACATTAGTTGTTGCAGGGTTGCAGTTTTAAGGTCTGATGTTAAAACATGATGTCTTGACATCAGTTGGCAGAACATCAGAAAACCATCTGTTGTGTCTTTTGTATTGCAGGATGTTGGGTGAGATGTCCTGACATGGTTAATCAGACATCAGTACAGATATGGAGTATTACTGTCATGACAGTATGTCATAACATCTTGGTTCTGGCACAGTAGTTGCTGCTGTTATATGACAGATGTTGCAGGAGATGTCATGACATCTTAGTCTGGTATAGAAGGTGTTGTTGTTTTGCTGTCATGTGATGTCAAAGGACATGTTACGACATTAGGTGTCTGGGACAACAAGTACTGCTGTCATGTGATGTCAAAGGAGATGTCACGACATCAGTTGTCTGGGACAGCAAGTACTGCTGTTGTATATCTCTTGACGAATTTGATTTGATTTGATGAGATCTGTTTAGATATACCTCATCATTATACGCAGGTCAAGGAGATTTATTAGGAACAAAGTGCAGATTTAATTGGATTTTATAAAAAGGATCTTGGAGACTTTTTAGGAAACTATTTAGAGATTTGTTCCTATTTTTATGGAGAAGATCTTGCAGCTGAATTAAAAAGTGAAGATTTAAAAGATACATAATATCCTGGAAATATTATGGGGCTGATTTAAAGGTCTGGAAGATTCAAGTCAGAATCAAGAAGAATATTGAAGAGTAATGACTTTCTAATTAAGGAGATAAATTAGGAAGGATTTGATTGAAGACCTATTTTGTAGGAGAATCTTTTGCAGATTTGTAGCAGCTGATATGCTGTGATTTGAAGCCCAAATCCAGTTGGGTATAGGTTATAAATAGGGTCTTTGTAACCTAGAAATAAGAGGCCAGCCACCATGTAAATTATAAGGGTTGTGTTGGTTGATGAACCACCCGGTTTGTGGGATGGTCATCGTGTTTATCTCAAAGCCTGTAGGTAAGAGATGTATTGTTCTTGGAGGAAGCTGTTAAGCAACTCTAAGTATTGTTCTTAGTCATGTGTGTCATGTCTAGGTATTGTCATGGAAGTGTGTCTTCTACTTTTCTGTGATTGAAGAGTTGTTGGAAATCAAGTTGTTGATGCAGTGGCTGAGATGTTGACTGCTAGACATCATTGCAATGATTGGAAGTGAGATGGAGTCTCTTATCTAGGGTGGACTTAGGTAGAAGGGTCACTGGGTAGTGATTTAGTTAGGAGATTGTCAACTGGGATTGTTGAGTCTGTAATTTGATAATACTAATAGTGGACTTCCTTCCTGGCTTGGTATGCCCCCAGATGTAGGTTGTTAGACCGAACTGGGTGAACAATCCTTGTGTGTTGTTCATGCTTTACTGTTGTTTATTGCCTTGTTCATAGCAGATTGTGTTGTTGTGACATCACACTTAACATCACACATCTGATACCAGAATTTCAATTGGTATCAGAGCAGGCATCCTGTCTGTTTCTGGATGAGATCTAGGGAAGATACTTTCTGGTTCATGAGCAAGGAAGATAGTTTTGCTGAGTTATGGACTTGGTCAGTTCATATAGTTGTTTGTATGATCCCTTGAAGTGAAGGATTGACTATTCATGACAGGGTATGTATTGGACATGTCTGTTGTTATCAGGAGAACTGCTGTTGTGAGTTTGATTTGTTGGCACTTGGTTTATGGTGATGGTGTGCAAGGATTATTGAGTAGTGCCTGAAGGTTGTTGAGGAATTGTTGTGTGATCTGCTGCATGGTATCTGATGTAACCCTGGTTGGTTCTTGTATCTCTGGTGGTGAGATTCTAGGAAGGTATTCTCTTAGAAAGACATTAGGGTTTGGTCTCCTCAGTAGGATATTCTATGATGTTGTAGTTTATGCAAGACAGCTTCAACCGTTTGGTTAGAGATGCCAAAGATACTTGAGGATTATCTCATATCTTTGTTTTGGGAAAGAAGTGATCAAAAGGTGAATGGATCTTATTAAAGACTATATGACATGGAAGTTTCAGTTTTTTTTAGAAGAATAATATATTTCAAAGCAGGCATTGAAGACCAATCTGTCCAGAACATTAATTCCTTCTTTATCAATTTTCTTGATGGTGAAAGAAGAGGGTGGAGCCAAAGCAAAAGAGTATCACTATCAAATCTTTCATGCGGGAGTGAAGATCTTGATAAGTTATCTCTTAAGCTTAGTTATGGTGACCTAATTAGGAGGATCTTCCTGGTTATGATGTCAAATGTAGTTCTGGTATATCTGAAGATGAATTCTCTTGTGAAGATACATGTTTCTGATTTTCAAAATCATGAACTGGAGGAATTTTCATCAAGAAAGAAGCTGAGCTTAATATGTCAATTCTAATGTCTCGACATCGCGCTACACATCAGCAGTTTATGGTAAATGCTAAGTCAAAGACCTATTATATTGTAGCTGTTTTGAAGGATCACTGAAGCTATGAAGTTGAACAATTTTAGAGATGCTGTTCATAATGTCATAGCATTTCAGTTGGAGCTGGTTGAAGAAAAGGTAGTTATCTTGATAGCAGAAGAGAAGGAAATGATCCTTGTTTAAACTAAAATGTCTGAGGACAATATTATAGGGAAAATGCATCCAAGAGTCTGTGTGCAGTAGCAGTGTAAATCAGCCTGTGGTTAATTGGTGTCTGCATTAGTTGTATGGAATGAACTCTTCCAGTTTTATGGCTTGAAGGATTGGAAGTAGCAGATTGTCTATGGTATGTTTATGTGTTTGGAGCATAGTGTTTGCTCTGGTTGTGAAGGTCGAGGATAAGTGGCAGTTATCTCTGGCTTTCTACTGACGGCTCTACTAAGGGAAGTGACTTTCTTTAGTATTGCTATGGGGTAGTCTTGGACTACTTACTTTATGAAGATTCAGACGTGGTAGGTTTGAAGTCTTTGGAGTTTCTAAGCAGGATGAAGGTTGTCTACTCAAACTTGATTATTGAATCAAGTCTATGAGAGCATGGAAATCTGTTTCTGCAAAGGGAGGAGGTTCTTCTGAGTGGCAGAAGGTAGAGCTGAATTCAACAGTTGGATGACATAATGTTCTGACATCTAGCTTAACATCAGGAGTCTCAGCTGGTGATATGGCACATCAGCTAATGATAGGGTGATCTACAAGAATGAACAATAGGATGCTTCAAAAAGATCGTTCTCATGGCAGTTTGCGGGAGCTGCAGGAAGGAGAAGATGTTACATGACCATGGCTTAGGGAGTCTAAGTGTGTTTGCTTTTGAACAAGTGGAACATGTGACTTGAAGATCAAGCTTCCTTGGTGGATCAAGATATCTTTGTGAGAGTTCTGACATACGTGAAAAAGGTCAAAATGTGGCATTTGGTTGTTTTCATATGAGGATTCATGAATGAGGTGATCAAACTGTGGCATTTGGTTGATCTCAGAAGTGGATTCGAAGAATCAAGATAATCAGAGTGTGGCAGCTGGTTATTATTGAGGATTATCTTGGAACAAGTTACTCTTGGGCAGAAGGGTGATGAGTTGAAGACTCAAGGAGATTATTCTTCTTGAAGGTGGATGAGAGTTTAATTCTCTAGTTATTTGGATTACTATAGTAAGTCCAGTTGGTGGAGCATATCAAGAATCATGGTGATGATATCTTGGTGTGTGGCAAATGTTCTAACATGTGAAGGATGATTTAGTTCTGGTTCTGAAGCTTGGTGCATACATTATGCCTAAGGAGTGTCTACATAGTCATACGGGAGAATGATGAAGTAGAAGGTTTGCCTTGGATGGAGAATGTAGAGAAGACTGAAGTAGATCAAGTATTGATTGATTGGAAGTCTGAAGATGAAGATTAATGATAGGGAATGACTGCCTTTAGAGAAAGGGACAATGGTACCAAAATGCATGTGCTCAGCAAGTGTGCTCAAATGTTCATCTTCATCTAGAGTATTAGTTAACCATGATTGGGGGAGTACTTGTCTATAGATTTTGCTGCAAAGGTACATATATTGTGAAGATTGCATGCTGATCAAGATTGTGAAGATTGGTTGAATCTTATGAGGATATAATGTCAAATAACATGTTATAACATTAAGCTGTTGGATGACATGTTGGTGTGGACATGAATGGTTCTAGCCATGTGAAGCTAATTGTTTGAATCATATGCGCACATGCTTCTGAGGAGGAGTCTGAAGGACATCTTTGTTTGTGTCTGGGAGAATTTACTTTTCTCTGCAATTTCTGGAAGAACTCTGTAGGGGTTTTTGTTGATGGGAGATGTCACACTTGTCTGGTGTGTGTTATTAATTCAAAGTAAGAGGGCTTTACTTAAAGTGTAGTGGAAGGCAGTGTATTTGTGCCTCAGATCTTGTGGATGATTGTGCGGAACAAGAATGACTATGGCTGTAAAATTCAAGGTGGATTTGTACAGGGTATGGATGGTTTCAGGATGAGAGGGATCAATGATGATTTTGGTCTCAATCCAAGAGGTTGTTGGAGGTGATCCTGGTACATTCTTACTATATGATCATAAAGGTGTCATGGGATATCATTGGTGATTTTGTGGTGTTTCTTGTTGAAGGAGCAACTTCTGTCAGTTAAATGTACTAGTGTTGTTTAAGGATCAAGCATTAAGTGAATGCGTTCAGCAGGTGTGTTGAACAGAGGGTGCGCTCTTGAAGACATGAAGATGAGTCTTATGTTTTCCATTCATTTAAGGTGTTCATCTTGCAATGGAGCATTGGTTATCTTAGATAGGGGGAGTTGAACTTTTGGTTATCTAGATTGTTTGTGGCTCTGGTGAAGGTGTTACGTCGTTCATGATGGACATGACAGTTTAGACCTGGTGTATCAATGGATTGGACCAGTAGTGTACATTTACCCCAATGTTTGTCAATTTTTGGCCAAAAAGGGGGAGAGAAGTAGGATTGTTTTGTTCTGAGAATGTTAGTTAATTTTTGTGTGGGTTGCTGCAGGGATCTCTGATATGGAGTTGTTTTAGCCAAAATTAGCCAAAGGGGGAGATTGTTAGTTCTTGTATTGGCTGGAATTTTGGTAAAACAAAGTTAAACAATGTTGATGTCATATGTCTGATGTCTTAACATTGGTTCCTAACATTAGTTGTTGCAGGGTTGCAGTTTTGAGGTCTGATGTTAAAACATGATGTCTTGACATCAGTTGGCAGAACATCAGAAAACCATCTGTTGTGTCTTTTGTATTGCAGGATGTTGGGTGAGATGTCTTGACATGGTTAATCAGACATCAGTATAGATATGGAGTATTACTGTCATGACAGTATGTCATAACATCTTGGTTCTGGCACAGCAGTTGCTGCTGTTATGTGACAAATGTTGCAGGAGATGTCATGACATCTTAGTCTGGTATAGGAGGTGTTGCTGTTTTGCTGTCATGTGATGTCAAAGGACATGTCACGACATCAGGTGTCTGGGACAACAAGTACTGCTGTCATGTGATGTCAAAGGAGATGTCACGACATCAGTTGTCTGGGACAGCAAGTACTGCTGTTGTATATCTCTTGACGGATTTGATTTGATTTGATGAGATCTGTTTGGATATACCTCATCATTATACGCAGGTCAAGGAGATTTATTAGGAACAAAGTGCATATTTAATTGGATTTCATAAAAAGGATCTTGGAGACTTTTTAGGAAACTATTTGGAGATTTGTTCCTATTTTTATGGAGAAGATCTTGCATCTGAATTAAAAAGTGAAGATTTAAAAGATACATAATATCCTGGAAATATTATGGGGCTGATTTAAAGGTCTGGAAGATTCAAGTCAGAATCAAGAAGAATATTGAAGAGTAATGACTTTCTAATTATGGAGATAAATTAGGAAGGATTTGATTGAAGACCTATTTTGTAGCAGAATCTTTTGCAGATTTGTAGCAGCTAATATGCTGTGATTTGAAGCCCAAATCCAGTTGAGTATAGGTTATAAATAGGGTCTTTGTAACCTAGAAATAAGAGGCCAACCATCATGTAAATTATAAGGGCTGTGTTGGTTGATGAACCACTCGGTTTGTGGGATGGTCATCATGTTTATCTCAAAGCCTGTAGGTAAGAGATGTATTGTTCTTGGAGTAAGCTGTTAAGTAACTCTAAGTATTGTTCTTAGTCATGTGTGTCATGTCTAGGTATTGTCATGGAAGTGTGTCTTCTACTTTTCTGTGATTGAAGAGTTGTTGGAAATCAAGTTGTTGATGCAGTGGCTGAGATGTTGACTGCTAGACATCATTGCGATGATTGGAAGTGAGATGGAGTCTCTTATCTAGGGTGGACTTAGGTAGAAGGGTCATTGGGTAATGATTAAGTTAGGAGATTGTCAACTGGGATTGTTGAGTCTGCAATTTGATACTACTAATAGTGGACTTCCTTCCTGGCTTGGTATGCCCCCAGATGTAGGTTGTTAGACCGAACTGGGTGAACAATCCTTGTGTGTTATTTATGCTTTACTGTTGTTTATTGCCTTGTTCATAGCAGATTGTGTTGTTGTGACATCACACTTAACATCACACATCTGATACCAGAATTTCAGATAGGAAGTGGAATTAGTTTCTAAACAACTTAATTGTTTAAGTTGGAAGGAGAATTTATCTTACTTGGGCTTTTAGGTTAATTGATGTTTAGTTGGGCTTTTAGGTCCTTTATCTTATTATCTATTATTGGTACTATATATGTACTCTCATTGAGAGACTTAGATTTATGAAATGAATGAAAATTGTCTTTATTTTATTAAATAGTTTTATTGTCATTTCTTAGTTTTCTCTAGTCTTCTTAGGGTTTATCATTAGCATCCTAACATGTTACCTTCACATGAGGAACCCCATGGTGCAGTCTTTGGCCTCAACAGTGACAGTGATGGGGGCTCGGATGCTTTTGGCCCCCTACTCTTTCAAACTTTTCAGTCAATTATTAAAGAGGATGTGATAAAAGCAATAATGCAACTCTTTAAAGATAAATGGATTCTGCCAAACTACAAGTTCAATACTCTAGTTCTATCCCCTAAGGTTGATGGTGCATACTGCGTTGTAAAGTACAAGCCTATTTCCATGGCCAACTTCAAACACAAGATAACCACAAAGATTCTAGCAAACAGGCTATCCAAGATCCTTCCAACAATCATTTCCAAGGAGCAAAAGGTTTTTGTTCATGACAAGTGTAAGATAATATTTGTCTTAGTTCAGAGGTAGCCAACATGCTACACAAGAGGTCTTATAGGGGCAACACAGTTATGAAAGTGGACATATCCAAGGCCTTTGTACCCTAAGTTAGGACTTCGTCATAAAAGTGTTTCACTAATTTGGTTTTAGTTAAAAAATTTGCCATTGGATTAATTGCATTCTCCATTCAGCTTACATATCCATCTCTCTTAATGGTCAAGATAGAGGATTCTTCCAGCGCAAGAGAGGGGTCAGGTAGGGTGACCCTCTCTTAATGGTCAAGATGAAGGAAGCATATGTTGAGTATGAGATTAATTCTTCTTAGCTCATTGGTAATGGGAATAATGTCAACTACTAGTTAGAAAATTGGGTCGGTCAAGGTTTGACAAGTCTCTTGAACATCCTTTCTCACAGGTGTTCACATGACCTCCAGGTGCAACCTCAAACATTGCAATGCAAAATATTTAGAGCATCTTTTCTTCCAATGCTCTTATGCTAGAAGACTTCAGATTCCGTTGGCTTCAATTGTGGACTCTGGCCCTGTAATTAATTTGATGAGTGATTGTTAAAAGCTGCTTGGGTAAGTCTGGTTGAAACAATGTTTTTTTGTCTTGCTGGAAGCCATAACCAATATTTTTTACAACCTACGGAAGGCTAGGAATATGGTATATTTAATGATAATAACATTCCTTGGAGAACCATTGTTTCCTACTTCATGTCTCAAGTTTTGATCTCAGGCTCCTTGACCAAGACAACAACCAATCATGTTGTGTCTTATTTTAATATTTTGATGGCCTTTAAAGTTAATATCAATCCTTCTATTATTTCTGTTGTCAAGGAAGTTCTAGGGTACCCTCCTTTGGATAATTGGCTCAAGGCAAACACTGATAGTACCTCATAGGGAACTCTACCTATTACAACATGTCTAGGTATTTTTAGGGACCACAATGCTACTCTCTTATGCAATTTTTCTTGTAATGTAGAACCAGGTGATTCCTTTTTTACCGAGTTAATGGAAACAATCTTCAGAATTGAGCATTCTACTTTGGTGGTGTTGGCTTGTATCAATCATTTTCTTGTTTCGTGGCACAAAAGGAATAGATGGAAAAAAAATTATTTAGCATGAAGTCCATATGATTTTTGGTTACCCACATTTACAGAGAGGGTAACCACAATGCTGATAGAGTTTTTAACTTAGGTCTAACAATAGTAGATTTTATTTGGTGAGATGGTATACACATGGATGTCCTAAAGGACCATCATAGGAATAAAATAGGTCTTCCTAACTTTTGACTCACTTAATAGCTGAGGTTTTTTGGTCAAGTTCCCCTCAGAATTTGTATCTTCTGGTTTATATATATATATATATATATATATATATATATATATATATATATATATATATATATATATTCTTTTTTGGATAAAAAAGAAGGGTGTGCCAATCACGTTGCATTTCTTACATCTCTTCAAACCCCAACAGAGCTCGACTAACTAGGAATGGGGCCAAGGTTAGATATCTCTCTGACAATGTACTAAGATGTTTGAGGTTTACTTAAAGGGTGAGGTCGTCCATCCTAAGGAATTTGCAGATATGGCGTATTATACTTGTCGAGCGTCAACCGTCTTGGTCTTTTGTGCTATTGGGAGGAGAGATGTCTACTTACCAGACCATTTCCAAATATAAAAAGAAGTGCTTAAAGAACATGTAAATGCTCTTATAATTGAGCGAGACCGGTACTTGGAAGAGCTTTAAGTTGCAGCCACTTGTATAGATGGAGAAGGGGAAAATTGAGGCTTTAGCTCTAGTCTGGGTAGTACTTACCAAGTTTACGAGGGGGTCGATAAGGTTTGAAGAAGACAGAGGACGACTTTCAGGAGTATATGAAATAATATAAGAAAGGTTACTCTATGGTGTATGTATATTTCGAGAACACGTTGTAGTATATGGAGCACTTTTATCCTATAGTGCTTATTTCTTGAGATCTAGTTCACCCTACCACGATATTATGAATGGTGTGCCGATATCGGTTATGGACGAGTAACATATGTAGTCCTTATCTCTTTTTTGTGTGGCTAGTGTGCTTGTACTTGGTGTAACTTTAACGTATACGTGAACTACATGATTCCTTTTTGGCAATGCGCATTTAAATTTTCATTACTTACCATTATTTTTACTTGTTTTTACGACATTGTTTAAAGTCACGAGTTTGTTTTTATGGGCGATAGTTCATCCTCTAAGATCGTGCTCAAAGTTTTGTGAGGCTTCTCTAAGGACCATGTCCAGACAAGGTTCGATACCCATTATGGTTCATTGTATTTATCTTTGCATTGGCATTTTGGGGCTTTGATAGCTTTAGTCTTACACCAGTGGCATTTATGACAGTACTCCTGAATCATTTGTGATGGGGATTTGATTGTTTTAGTTGTACACTGGTGGTGTTTGTGATAACTGTCGTAACCCAAAATTTTACCTTTTTTTTTCTTGCATAAGCATGTGCGTTCGCATCGTCGGCATACACATTCGCACTTTTTTTCTCTATGATTTTGTTGCAGGGATATTCAGGTTTTCCATGCCCGATTAATCACATCCTCACAAGGTCATCACATCATCAACACAAACACAAAATAAGGGTTTCCATGTCTATTTTTCAAAGCAAGAGGTTAAAAATCGGAACCGTGGCCACATCACAATTTTTCAGGCAAAACTGGCCATTTTTTGGCTTGGTTAATCGATTAACCATTTGCAGTGCAAACGTGTTAATCGATTAACACATGCAAATTTTGCAGAATTTGCTGCTTTTTCAAGTCAGCAACTTTCCCTCCACATTTTGAACTTCTACATTGGTCTAGTAGCATGTGGAACATCCTGGAGTATTCAAGAATTCACTCAAATTTATTCCAATGCATCATTTTCAAATAAGTGCACCATGTTCCTTGATTTCTAAGTATGTGGACCTTTGGATGTTGGAGCTTACATTGGGATTGCTACCGAGTTAACTACCTAACTAACCGAGTTAACCGCTTGACTCGGTGAGTCAAGTGTAACTAACTCTTAGCCTAATTCCAAACCACCCAAAGCTAAGTCCAAACCAAATTCCAAACCTTTCACACTCCAAACTAAAACTCTATATAAACAAAGCTTCACCATTTTACAACTCCTCCACAATCATTCACACAAATTCACACTTTATTCAATCTCAATTTTCTCACATTCTCTCTGAATTTTTCTGCTACTTCTTCATCTTCATCTCAATTCTCTTCACCAAACCTCACTAAAGCTCTTAATTTACCATTGAAGAAAAGCTACTTTCACGTTGAAAGTGATTTTCTTGAGCTTAACCTTCATCATTATTCCATTCTACTGGATTTTGAGGAGCTTCAGTAGCTTTTGGATTCATCTCAAGTGATTATTTCAAGTTTCTTCGGTGATAATTCTCATTTCGGAGTTTTCGTCGAATTTTGCTCGGTTTCGATACGTTGCGGCTAGAATTGAGGATTTTCTCTGATTTTCTTTGATTATCTTCATCATCTTGCAATTATACTGGAGTTTTTGGAGTTCTATTAACTTTTGGATTCATCTCAAGTGTTTGCTTCAAGATTCTACGGTTCGAATTCGCATTTCGGTGCTTTGTCGTAATTTGCTCGGTTTCGATACGATTCGGCTACGATTGAAGATTCCTCTGGTTTTCTTTGATTATCTTCATCAAAAATCCTTTGCAACAATTACCAAGCCAAACCTCCGGCTTGTAGGTTGGTCGATTTTCACTTAATTTATCGTTTCGTTCATTTTTTGCGCCTTTACGATGTAGTTTCGATAGTTTTTCATTTCGATTAATCATGTGATTGTTTGATCTTTGATCTACATGTTCATGCTTTCAATTGATGATTAATTGAACCTAATTCCTATTATTTTCGTGCACAAGTTCATGCCATAGCATGTGGTAGTTCAAATAAGTGATTAACTGCTGGAAGCACTTTTGAAAAACTGATTTTTTGCCACTGCTGCAGTGTTAGTCGATTAACACTTTTTAGTGCAAAAAGTGTTAATAGATTAACCAGTGTAATTTTGCTGTTTTTCAAGTGTTAATCGATTAACCCTTTGCAGTGCAAAAGTGTTAATGGATTAACCAGTGTATTTTTGCTGATTTTTGTGCACTTAATAGATTAACACTTTGCAGTGCAAAAGTGTTAATCGATTAACACTGAATCAGAATGCCATTTTCATGCTTTTTCAAGCTTATTTGACATTCTTTCCTCCTCTAACTTTCATGGATCAATATACTTTTTATTTATGGATGTTTTAAGTGTTGTTAACCTCTGTTTAAAGCATATCTACATTACTTCAATGATTGATTTATCAATTCTTGCAATTAGGTGTTCTTGATATTTGTTTGAACATGCTAATTCTTGCACAATATTGGATCACTTGACACATGATTTGTGATACATGCTAATATTTGTTTGGCACTGTTTTGCACTTTCATTTCTTGATTACATTAAGTTTGTTCTTTATTGAGCAAATTTAATCATGCATAATCAATAATTTACACCTTTTGCTTTAATGGTTTTCCATTCTCTTTGGAAAATTGTTAGCATATCAATTCCCCTTGATTAATTATTCGAAACTTTGTTTCGATTAGTCAATCCTTCCTTTACGCTTCTCTTTAGGCTTTCTTTAGAGCTTTCTTTCTCTTTCACCTTTGCTGAGTCAGAGATCCGCACGACGCGCGACGCACGACACACTGGAGCACTATACAACTTGGAGCTGTTACGTTGTCCGTGTCAATTTCCACACTATACTTTGGGTGCTAGAGAAGGAATGAGGATGGATTTTTCCTACCCTCATTCTGGCTATTTCTTTGGTAAGGGCGTCTTGTCTTCTCCTCGAGAATAGTCACCTCTATCCTCAAGCTATAATGTTTCTCATTTCCCAATCGAGTCGATCCTTGATCACTTTTGCACCTTTCAATCTCTCTTTTGATCAATCACCATTTCTCTTCGTTAAAGATCATTTGTCTCTTGGGTTAACACTCATATCTTGTCTCAATATCCTTCTTCTTTGGTTAATCACTTTGCTTTGATTCCCCATAAGAGTTTCAGCATCCTTCTTCGGTTCAACACAGTTTTCCTTTTAAACACTGAAACCCTAGCGGAGCATGCAACCTTCTCTTGGTTCCTCTCCCTTTGTTTGGTTAACCACTGCATGTCAGTTAAAACACCAATTTTCACCCATGTCCCTGGTTAACCACAGTTTACCTATTAATACACTGAGTTCCTTTTGGGTTAATCACCTTCTCTTGGTTAATCACCATTTTCTTCAGTTAACCACATCCAGTCTGTTAAAGCACTGAACCTTTTTTTGAGTTAATCATCTTCTCTTGGTTAATCACTCGTTTCTTTTCGGTTAATCACAGTATTTCTGTTAAAACCGAATCCCCAGCAGTTAGCAACCTTCTCTTGGTTCGAATACTTGCGCCCTTGGGTTAGTAACCTTCTTTTGGTTCAAATACCCTTTCTTCGGTCAAGTACTGTTTGTTAAGTCAGGGCACCGAACTCCTTTGGGTCACGACCTTCGCTTGGTCCCACACCCGCTCTTTGGGTCACGACCTTCACTTGGTCCCACGCCCGCTCCTTTGGGTCACGACCTTCGCTTGGTCCCACACCCGCTCTTTGGGTCACGACCTTCGCTTGGTCCCACACCCGCTCCTTTGGGTCACGACCTTCGCTTGGTCCCACACCCGCTCTTTGGGTCACGACCTTCGCTTGGTCCCACACTCGCTCTTTGGGTCACGACCTTCGCTTGGTCCCACACCCGCTCTTTGGGTCACGACCTTCGCTCGGTCCTACACCCGTTCTCCGGTTAAGCACTTTTTGTCAGGTCACTCAGTTTTGCCTCAGCACGTTGATACCTATACTTTAATCCTCACATAGTCAATCTCTAGCATTTCGCTTCTTGCTATCCCAGCGGTGTTTTCCCTTGCTCTTTCTCTGTCTCTACTTTCTTAGTTCTGACACTAATTCTTTTGCATCCCCAGCGGATCTTTCTCTACTTCTTTCGCTCTTGGTTTTGACACCATTTTCCTTTTCTTTTTCCGTTTTAGTTCCCCGAACTACGGAAGCTCTGATTCTTCATTCATTCAAATGTATGATACGTAGGCACAAGATCGCGATGATCTTGATGAGCACATTTCCATACTTCCACCTTCTTCCATCCTCCTTTCTCTGTCCCTGGTTCCATGAACTACGGCGCTCTAAGTTCCTCATTTCTCATTTCACTATGAGGGTACGTAGGCACGGGGGCCCTAATCCTCCGCGAGCACTCTCTTTCTTTCTTTCATTTCTCCTCTCGCTCTCTTCTTTTAGCTAGAAACCTTTAGATAGATAACCTATCCAAGCCTAGAAGCAAGAAAAATGGTTCCCGTCGAGTACGACGGATGCGTTAGGTGCTAGTACCTTCCTTTCGCATAACCGACCCCGGTTCCCGTTTCTCTTCCCCTTGGGTTTTATCGATATTTTCCCTGTCCTTTGGGACTAAATAAAGTTCGGTGGCGACTCTGTGTTATCTTTGAGTGTGCGATTCACTCAGGTATAAACCAACCATCTTCAATAACACCCCTAACTCATTTCTACCTTTTATGATCACAAGGAAAAAAAAGCTTGCAGGTCGGATCTTTCATAGGGCCACAAATTTTCTCTCTTCCGCCCTAACTTTTCAAAGAGGTTTGAGTACATGATATCACAAGATCTTCCATCAATGAGGATTTGGGAGACATCAAAATTGAAGATGGTTGCCGCTATTACAAAAGGGAATATATATATTGTTCAAAATTCCACTCATTTTTCAATATCGCAGAATCCGATGATGGGTCTTTCTAATTCTCTGACCTAAGTCACTCCATCTGTTTTATTCAAGACCATTAACTTTATGATTTTCCTCTTCATTGTCCCTTTGGAAAGGTTCTTTTCCCTTTAAGACCGCTAATATTGGAGGCGGTGTATTGGCACTTACCTATTCGGTCTTCCTCTTTGTCATTCTTGTTGTCGTTTCCCCCCTTTGGGTCCAATCACGACCTCTATAGCTAAATTGGGGGATGGTTTTTCCTGGAGAGGGGGTTGTTTATTCTTTGACAGATTATCTCAGCTTATATGCCTTTTTTTATGGTCTTGACCTCCTTTGTGGTCACCATCTTAGGTGTACTCAGTAAGCCACCTCTTTTTAATTAACTCTACTATGGCATCATTCATATGGATGTAATAATTTGTGTTGTGCCTCATACTCTTGTGGAAACCACAGTATTTGGACTTGTTTGTCCTGGATGATCTCTGACCGGGTATGGATTTTTTATCATGGCTTCCTTGAACTTAACGTTTGCATATTAATTTTCATATTTTCTCCTTAGAAGTTGAAATTCTGGCATAGCAGACAGTAGATGTCCTAACACATGTCAAGACATTGTTCTGCATATACATTTAAACAAAGAGCAGAACAACAGACTGATACCTTGAATATCAGAACTGCAGAGTCACAGATGTTACGACATCTGTTCCAACATGTTAATCAATACCAATAACAGAATATGTAAATCTGCAGAATGATAAAGAACACAATAATTGTTAACCCAGTTCGGTGTAATTCACCTACATATGGTGGATACCTTTCCAGGAAGAAGACTCCACTATTTGTAGAATTATTACAAATCTAAACTCCCTCGTTTACAACTTTATATCTTAATATCTACCATATGAAGACTTTATCAAAGAACACCCTCATTGGTATGAGATACCCCACTCACTTCCCTTAATCACAAACTGTGATATCTACATCATCCCTGTCAATATAGAATTTTGTTAAGCTTTCTTGACCAACACGCTACCTTGGATAAACTTAAAAGCTTCACCAAAAAACAATACATAATCCATTACCTAAAGGCTTCTGGATATGTGCAGTACCTATGTCTTCCACACTGTATCAAACCGATACAAATGGAGACTTACACATCTAGAGTCTACGACTCTCAAAACCCTAAACCCTTATTTTTACACAAGAGAACTAGGTTATAATTGTTACATGCAAGGTACATGCTTAAACCCAAGACCTAAGTCTTCTATTTATAGTCTTCTGCTATCTTGGGCCTTCTATCTTTGGTCCTTGATCCACTCCTGTGATTGCTTCTTGAATCTTGCAACAAATACAAAACGGATTTAAATCAATCTATTATAACAGTCCAGGATGTCGAGTCTTCAAGTTGATACATCTTCTTCGGCATCTTTGTTCTTTGACAAAATTCTTCAGCTCTGGTCTTCATGTTGGAACACCTTCTTCAGCACTGAGTTTTACCAAAATTTGGTCCAAAACATTTGAGTTTTCAATTCAACAAGGTCATTAATAGCAAACAAGACTTCTCCAACAACGAGAGTGCACCGGCCAAGATTTTGCAAAACCTAAAGAGCATGTTTTGCACATGCATATTTTCCACTGTCCAAGGTACACCGTCCATAATGACCTAGTTACTGTAAAAACATGTCCTTATCAATGTCCTGACGTCATGTCAGACATTGTCTATCCAAAGCTTCTGTATTGATCAATACCCCCACAGTCTGCAGTAGTAGAGGAATGTCAAGGCATCCTTCTTGACATCTCTTCTTCAAGATAATCACAGTTTGCTTGTCCTCCAAACAACCTGGATTCAGAACTACACCCCTGCAGTAATACCTCTTAGATCAAGGAGCAACTCCCCCTATCTAAGATAACCAGTGCTCCTCCAATGAACACTTATGTTGATGAATGGAAAACATAAGACGCATCTTCATACCTTCAAAAACGTACCCTCTGTCCAACCTACCTGCTGAACATAATCATCAACTGCACTTATTGCTTCTTCTGACAAGAACCAATAATCACTCACACATGAACACCATCATGCTTCCCGTGAGGTCACATCAGGATCACCATTCTAAATTAACAAACTCTTGGATTAAGATCAAAGCTTCATTGATCCCCCTCTTCTTGAACATACACCACACGAGTTCCTCTTAAATTCTCACGTATAGACCTCCATGTTCCTTGAGATAAAATCCAATTGATTTGGAATGATCCACATTCCTCAAAGTGATTCCATACCTCTTAGTTTGTTATCTTCTTAACGATGTCAGATATCATATACATGCTCCAGAAATCTTCAGTCTATTTGCTCCACAAGCGGCAAACTGATCTATTTCTAGCATGTCCCATTCACACCAGAATTCCAAGACAATCCTTTACCCATCATTCTCCCGTATGATAAGATAAACACCTCTTAGACAAGATGTGAGTGTCAAGTTCTACACTCAGAACTTAGTATCCTACTCCAAGGATAATCAACCCAGAAAATGTTCTAACATTAGTTAGGACATTCTTCACACATCACAGACATCACACACCATGGTTCTTGATAGGCTCCACCACTGGACTTACTATCTGCATAGTAATCCAACTGAAGATCTTAAAACAACACTGCGCCACCACCTTGATCAATAAGAACTCCAGTAACCAAAGACAGAAATAAATTCTCATCCACCAAAAGAAGGTATCTTTCATAAACTGAAAACTTCTGCCACAAGCTCCAAGAATCATCACCTCCTGTCGTTTACAACCAACTACCCTTCCGCCCAAGAGTAATCTGTTCCAAGCACCCTGCTTGAATGCACACTATGAAACTAACCAAATGCCACTTTTTGATTGAACTCACTCTTCTTCAGAACTCCCACAAGATACACTGATCCACCAATGAAATCAGATCTTCAAGTAACATGAACTACTTGCTCTATAGCAAGACATCTTGGATCCACCAAGCCTCTAGATATGTAACATCTTCTCAATCCACAGCTCTCGTAAACTATATGAGATAGACCTTTTTAAAGCATCCATAACTTCCATTCTCCTGTATATCACCTTATCTTAAGCTGATGTTCCATATCACCAGCTGAGACTCTGATGTTAAGCTAGATGTCAGAATATTCTGATACGACCTCCAGCTGCTGAATTCAGCTCCTCTTTCTGCCACTTAGAAGAACCTCCTCCCTTTAACAGAACAAGAGTTCCATGCTCTCATAGACTTGATTCAACAACCAAGTTTGAGTAAACAACCTCCATCCTGCTTAGACAAATCACAAATATTCCATACAAGCTCACATCTTGATGAATAACTACTTTGAAACTTCAAAGACTTAACACCTGCCACGTATGAATCTTCAGAAGATAAAGTAGTCCTAGACTACACCATAGCCATACCAAAGAAAGCCACTTTCCTTAGTAGAGAAGTCTATAGAAAGTCAGAGATAACTGCGACTTTAGCCTTGACTTCCAAGATGAGCAAGATCACATGCTCCTAAGTACCTAGATCAGAAACAAACTGATCTAAGTTGTGCCATCACCAGCACTTCATTCCTCATAGATCAGAAATAAACTGATCCAAGAAATAACCATCAAGATTATGATGTCTTCATCTTCATCTTCAACAGCACCATTGTCCATACCAGTTTCTTTCCATGAAACTCTCCAGAGATCACATGCTTCTGCCACACTAGACTGAAGCAGATTCTTAGGTCAACACCTAAGACCAAAATAGATGCTAAAGCGTATGTAGTACCCCTCCCATGATTTTGCACAAACTTTGATGATGAGATGTTCCAACATCTTGTTGAACATCAGCAATCTTGACTTTTAAGGATAATCAATTAAATACTTGTGAATTCCACAAATAGCAATTGATCTTAAATCCTTGTCCAATAATCCTTCTTCACTGTTGTAGCTATGCTCCACCAGATCACTTCATGAACACTTATCAAGTATTCAATCTTTTGCAAGTATCTTCTTTGACAACAAAATGTTGACATACCAAGGCTGCCACCCTTGACTCAAGTAACTAAGATTCTCTCTGAACGAACCCTATTTACCTCAACATTTCTGAAAACTCCTATCAGATTGGATCCACCCTTAGGATTAAGAGAGATGAATCCTTCCTTGCTATTTTGGATAGTGAAAATAAATCACCTCCACTTTCTTCAGGTTGCGTTTCATAGAAACACCTTCTAGTCAGAAGAATAACTAAAAAACTCCAGATGCACGACTGAGACGCCTTTATGAGTGGACTTGAGAGAATTCTCAAGTATCTTTGACAATCTAGCCTATCAATAATTAATTAAACTCCCAGAGCAAGAACTTGATAAAACTAAACTCAAATCATCTCCTCTTCAACTGACTTCAAACTGCACCATGGAACCAAGCTTCCAAGTACCAAGTCACCATAACAGACATCCTCCAACAACTCCCTTCATTCCATCGCTCCCGACATTGGAATAAAAGATGCAGATATCTTCACATATAGAGGCTGAAGATTGAGATCTTCCACCATCTGTCTTCAGTAACAACTCCAGAACCCCATAATTCTAGAGCTCTTCCATCATAAACATATGCAGCGGAACCACCAAGGAACAAATTTGGCTTGCCCTAATAAAATGTCAAAACATCTTATAAGAAACCCCAACAAAAGAACTAGCCACTTCTCCTGCAGTTGTTGTAGAACTTCCTCAGCAACATGAACAACCACCGAGTTGTTACCTTCGATCCAGAACATCCATCTCGTCCATTAATACCCTTGAGTATGTCTGAGTTGATTGATATGATCTTCAAAACTCCTCCTTGTTTAAATGCCAGAAAGTATCTCCCAAAGATCTCATTCAGAAACAGACAAGATGCCTGCTCTGATACCAATTGAAATTTTGGCATAGCAGACAGTAGATGTCCTAACACATGTCAAGACATTGTTCTGCATATACATTTAAACAAAGAGCAGAACAGCAGACTGATACCTTGAATATCAGAACTGCAGAGTCACATATGTTACGACATATGTTCCAACATGTTAATCAATACCAATAACAGAATATATAAATCTGCAAAATGATAAAGAACACAACAATTGTTAACCTAGTCTGATGCAATTCACATACATCTAGGGGATACTAATCCAGAAAGAAGACTCCATTATCTGTAGAATAATTACAAAGCTAAACTCCCCCGTTTACAACTTTATATCCTAATATCTACCCTATGAAGACTTTATCAAAGAACACCCTCTTTGATATGAGATACCCCATTCACTTCCCTTAATCACAAACTGTGATATCTACATCATCCCTGTCAATACAGAATTCTGTTAAGCTTTCTTGACCAACACGCTACCTTGGATTTGCTTAAAAGCTTCATCCAAGAACAATACACAATCCATTACCTAAAGGCTTCTGGATATATGCAGTACCTATGTCTTCTACACTGTATCAAACCAATACAGAGGGAGACTTACACATCTAGATTCTACGACTCTCAAAACCCTAAACCCTTATTTTTACACAAGAGAACTAGGTTACAATTGTTACATGCAAGGTACATGCTTAAACCCTGGACCTAAGTCTTCTATTTATAGTCTTCTACTATCTTGGGCCTTCTATCTTTGGTCCTTGATCCACTCATGCGATTGCTCCTTGAATCCTTCAAAAGATATAAAATAGATTTAAATCAATCTGTTATAACAGTCCAGGATGTCGAGTCTTCAAGTTGAGACATCTCCTTCGACATCTTTGTTCTTTGGTAGAATTCTTCAGCTCTGGTCTTCATGTTGGAACACCTTCTTCAGCACTGAGTTTTACCAAAATTTGTTCCAAAACATTTGAGCTTTCAGAAGTGTTCAGGGGAGTGTAGGCATTGAAATTGGATTAGGGTCCGCAATCTCCATCTTTCTTACGAAGGTCATTATCTTTTTGTGGTGCTTGGCTGTATATGGAGTTTCCAGCTCCTTAACATCTTTCTCCTTCTTCATCCAGGAGCTTTTTCTCATAACTAATATGGGGTTATACACTATTCAACAAATCACTTAGGCTAAAAGGTCCCTCAAGCCCCATTTTTTCTCAGAATATGGATTCCGCTCTCAACCCCTTTTTAAGCATCCAACATTTCAGCATGTCATGTGTGCCCCTTGCTACTAATGCCTTTTTTATGAAACAGTCAACGTAATCGAACACTACTTCCTTATTTTGTATTGTGACCATAATAAGTAAGCCGATGGTGGTAGGTTTCTATTTTCAGGTAGTAATTTGGGAGGTGTATGGGGTCTCAGAGGCCTTTCCACGAATTTATGCTCCCATATTGGACGGTTTTGAACCATATCATCATGGCTCCGATCAAATTTAATGCAAAGAGCTTGCACTTCACTACCCCTTCAGCATGGTAGTAATCCATCATGTTATCTACATGCTCAACATGTTCGTTTGTATCCCCAATTCTGTCATAGCTCTTCGGCTTTGAAGGCTTCTCCAAGGACCTCGAGATCTTGTTGTCGAGGATTCAGACAGACAGTAGATTCCTTTTTAACTTTGGATATGAATCATCTTCTTCGTATTTTTCCCTTCTTTAGGGATAGTTCTCAGGTGGATAATGAGGATGACGAACCTTAAGAGGAGCACGGGTGTTGCTCCCCTCTTCATGATTAGATAGCGAAATTATATGTCATTGATGCTCGTTGCATGTTGGTGATCTTGGGGTCTCTTATCTAGTGCAACAGTGCCTATAAAGGCCAATTCAGGTACGCTAACTTGATTGTCTCGGGATCGCTTCATGTACCATGATGTAGTGCGTTGCTTGTTTTCTTTAATTCTTAATAGTCTTTCTGTCAAGGATTATATGTTCTGCTAGTGCACTAGTTTATAAACATTATTCAACAGGTCGGTGGTTGCCTGTACTTCAAGGTTTGCTTGTAATAGCTAAAGAACCGGGAGTATTTTGTTTCGAGGTACTACATGTAGTGAAAGAGGTTGATGCGGTGGTTCGCCTTGGTGAATTTGTTGTGTAGATCTAAAGAATATGAGAACGTGGAATGTTCCTTGTCTGACTCTTAGAGGAGAGAATTTTTGTTGCGTAGGGGTAAACAGAGACGGTACCAAAATCGGATCGTCTTCCACAAGAGTAGGCAAAGATAGAGCTTTAGCAAATTTAGCATCTGCAATAACAACTTGTTGAGCGGCGGATCGAGTGACTTTGGATGTCTTCATGCATGATGAATCTGATGATAGATCTGCTAGAAGAGATAGTTCAACTTTGAAAAAAAAGGATTGGCGATCTAGATATTTGGATTAGAAGAAATATGAGTGTGAAAAATTGCAAGAATGAGAAGTTGATTCTGACATATGGCACTATTGTTTTATTATGGAACTAGAATGTTTGGTGAAACAGTGAGATTATATCTTGGATTGGTGGAGGAAGTTTCTGATTTGATAGAGAGAGGGTTGACCTATAAGGTTAGCACTATAACACCAAATTCATTGAAAAATAAGAAGTAATGTGAGAGTGAGAGTGAAAATGAATATCTGAAATGACACACTTCCTCCTTATAAACTAAGAGTTGTTGAAACCATTCACATGTGGTGCGATGTGTTGTGTAACTGGTCGTCTGATTAAACTGGACGATGATTGATACGTTGAAGTGTGATATTGTCTGCTTCTGACCAAGCAAATGTCAACTTGTTTTACTAGTGTTGCGTTGGAGGCTCGCTCTTGGGCTTTTTGCTAATGGTCAAGAACAGTATTATTTTGGGCTGACCAAAATATTACCACGTTGCTTGAAAAACGAGGCTCAGGATAATTTATATACAATACACATAAATCTCAACCCAATGAGAGGTTTTTTTTAAAGGACAAAGTTGTGAGGGTTTTCACACTCAAAGAGGACAATACCTTATAGTCGCAATGACATATACATGATGAGGTCGACTAGAACATTGATGTCTTTTGTTGGAACTTAAAGTTTGCATTGTGCCCCAGAGCCTCAATCGAGAGCCACTACTTGCCAAAATAGTCTCATTTTACTTGGAAATCACGACTAATGATAGTTTATACACAACACTCATACACCTCAACCCAACATGGTATTTTTTAAAGGACAAAGCCGTAAGGATTCTCACATCCAAAGCAGACAATACCTCTCATAGTCGCGGGTCGACGGGAACATTAATCAATATTTAAAATATATATATATATATATATATATATATATATATATATATATATATATATATATATATATATATAGTTCATATCCTATGAGAATGCCATTTTTATGTAAGAACATGAAAATGAATCTGAATCATTAGATTTTAAAATAAATAGTGGAGATTATGTGTGGTTTTTGTTTTTCTCTCTCCTCCATTATTAAAATAAATGATGGAGGAGAGAGAAAAAAAATTGACACATAATCTCCACCATTTATTTTAAAATCTAATGGTTCAAATTCATTCTCATGTTCTCGCATTAAAATCACATTCTCATATGATACGTTCCATATATATATATATATATATATATATATATAATAGAAAAAGTATAATAACTTATTAAAATTTATAAATAAAAAATTATTATTACAAGATGAAAGGTTGAACCAATTTTATATGAAGCTACATATTTTAAATATTTAAACATTTTTGTATTATACCTTTTTACGTCCTATGTCTCAAATTTTAAAAAATTGTGAGAATTTCATACAAATTAAGAAATTTACTTATTACTTTATAAAAAATATAAATTATGCATGACTTTTCAATGATGTCCTTTATAATTATATCAGAGAGAAAAAATAAAATAGTTAAAAGAATAAATTATAATAAATATTACATTAAAATTGTAAAGTAACAAATTCTTTTTTCAAAACATCTTGTAATTTTGGAGAGAGGGAGTTTCTTTTATAGAAATTCAAACCACTATCCATAAAGTAAAATAAAATATTCTTATAATAAAGAAACTCTTTATTAAATGACAAATATTTGATACGATAAACATACTAATTAAATCATTTAAAGAAAAGATTTTCCTTTTGCTTCGCAAAGAAAAATAATATTACTATTCTGCCAAAACAGTGGCCACATCAAAACACTCCATATTTGCTTTTTGTTCTTTTCAAAAACGGTTTCGATAGTCACAATAAATAAAAGAAATTGCATCACAAACGTAACACCGTCCAATGCATGTTATCCTGGTGTCACCAACTATTTATCCTTCTAAAATCCTGTGATTATATATACAAACACAAACTCAAGAAAAAAATTCATAGTTTAGTTTCTGAAAAATTTTAGTTTTGGATAAGAAAAATGGGAGCAAAGAGAGATTCTCCTGTGAATGTTTTGTCTCAATGGTTGAGGAAGAGATCAATGAAAGTGAAGATCTTTTTAGGGACATTGCTTGCTTTTTGTGCTTTGGTGGTTTTAAAGTTTACTATCCAAGATTCAGATTTTTTCTTCAAAGCTTCTGAAACAGTTCATATTGTTGGCCTTATTGTTCTCATTTACAAGCTCTTTGCTCACAAGACTTGCTCTGGTAAGTTTCTTAATTTCTCATCATTAATAGTGTAATCAATTGAATTATTCAAAGTTATTTAGTTTAATTTTTGGTTTTTTATATGTGGTAGCAGAAATATTTTATTCCTATTTAGTTGTGGTTTTATAAGTTTTTCACTTATTGTATAAAAATGATAATGAAAAGGATAAAACATTAGAGAGAGATATAAGGCTAAGATTTACATGCACAAGTGACATATGTGAAATCTGAGGATTAGGATTTTCTGTAGTAAATAATGCATGCATTTATACAATTATTTGATCAAAACCTTCAATTTTAGATCAAAGTGTTTAGATTTAAAATGTGTCCTTTTAATTATAAGGATTTCAACTGTTAAATTGAAATTAAACCATCTAGATTGGTTATTGTGTTATGCTATTGTATCAGATTCGGAATCTGATTCCACGTACTTTACATCTATGTAGTGGTGTCACTATTCTATATTTTTTATATTATAAATCTCAGAGGGTCTCTGTTGTGTTGTGTCTTAATGCTCGTGTGTCGGAGTCTGTATTTCATAGGATACTATCATTTGAACCTCACATTTGTGTGTTTGAATACTTATTTATCATAAAAAAAATTCTGTATCATCCCAACACATTTTATAATTTTGTATGGATTGAAGTGTTCTAACTTTTTAACATTTATATTTTTAGGTTTATCCCTCAAGAGTCAAGAGCTCACAGCATTATTCCTAACAACAAGATTAGGTTGCAGCATTTACATGGAGGCTAACATCCACACTGTGCTGGATTTGATATTTCTCTTATCAACCTTACTTGTTATTTGGTTGATAAGATTCAAGTTGAAGTCATCTTATATTAAGGAGTTTGACAACATGCGGTTATCCTTTCTGGTATGTTTTTCTTTGTTGTATAATTCTATATCATAATTCAACAACATTTTAATTTTGTTTCAAAGAATACATTACATAATTGTCATTGTTTGTGTAAAAGGCGGTGCCTTCTACAATTTTGGCAATATTAGTACATCCATATACAAAGCATATCTGGATAGCTCGAGTCCTTTGGGCATTCTCTGTGTATTTGGAAACTATTTCAATTCTTCCTCAACTTCGTCATATGCAGAAGGCAAAGGTTTGAAAGATTTAAACTTTGTTCTATAACTTTTGTTCTACTAGCTATAACTTCTTAAATCCTTATAGGTTTTATATATATTGTAATTCTAACATATATGTTTTCAGATTGTTGAAACATTTACCGGATATTATGTATTTGCACTTGGTGTCTCAAGATTCTTTGCACTGGCTTATTGGATTATTCATGTGAGATTTCTTAATTTTGTACATATTTTCTCAAATCTCATTTACTTTTATACTAGAATAATAATGTGTAATTTTTTTTAATCTTTTGTAGACCTATGATACGCGAGGGAAATATCTATATTTCATCGGCTACGGCTATTTCTGGATGTTGGCGGCTTTTCTATCAGAGATCATTCAATCCTTCATCTTGGCGGACTTTTGCTACTATTATACGAAGAGGTACACCATTTTGTTTTCTCCAATGAACTGCTGTTTTTTTTCCTGCATGTTCAAAATCTATATATAGCTTCAGTGTTTTATGTCTTGTAAAGAAAATATTACTTTTAAAAAACTAAGTAATCAAAGTGGAAGAGATGGTAAGAGAGGATATTGAAGTTCAATAATGAGAATCTTTGATTCATCATTGAAAGTTTGAAAAAATACAACTGATTTTACCTCCTTAATATAGAGGAGTGTGTTGGTAGTTAGTTGGAGTTGTAACAAACTTCTCAACAACTTCAACCAACTTGAATTATGCCATAACTTACAATCTTAAGTCAAAAGATACAAAGAGACTTAGTCAATGTGTCAGAAATTTGTAGTGTGGCAGAAACATGTTGAATGACCATCTTCTTGGATACAACCAGGGATTTAAAAACTGGTCTGTGACCGTGAAAACGGTCGCGACAAAACGCTTTTGGCATACTGATACCTTTATCACTGTTTTCTATATTAAAGAAAAAATTGTGGTTAATTCACACCACGATGACTGTAATTAGTGTCATGACACCTATACCAACTGAAATCGTGAAAACCTTTACGCAACAGCGACGCGACCAAGACCGTTTTTTAAAACCATGGATACCACCCTTTCTGTGACATAAGAAATATATAGCTTTATATGTTTCATGTGGGCATGAAGTACAAGATTATGAAATAAATGCACAACACTCAAGTTGTCACAGTCAAGAGTAGGGGAAGAAAAGGAATGTTTATTCAGATACAAGGATTCTAACCATCGCAACTCTAATGTGGTGCGTGCAAGGGCCCTATACTCGGCCTCTCACTTGATCTTGCCTTTAGAGATTGTTTCTTAGAAGTCTAGGAAACTTGGTTGAGACCAAAGAAGATATAAGACTCAAGATGTTGACGTGCGATCATCAACATCACTTTACTAATAATTAGCACGGTAGGTTCTAAGTTAGAACTTTTTCTGAACATTTGAAGGACGAACAGAATTGCCAAAGTTTGATATCACACATATTAAAAACAATTTTAACAGTGTTAAAGTTGGCATTCTCTAATCTGTAGTACCAAAGAGATATATCATCATAAGATGTACAATTAGTTAAAGTAAAAGGATAATTAGGTGAACATTTATTGGAAACAAGACAGCTTAAGCCATATGCACTTGATGATTCGAGTTGAATGTGAGGAAAGCAATACAAACCATTGGCATCAAGGAAACCTTCAAGCATAACTTGTTTTAAAAACCTAGGATTTTATAAAGCACTTGTTAGCATGGAATTAAAAATTGACAACATTGTCTTTGGCAAATTTAGAGACAAATACCAGATTTCCAGTAATAGGAGTGACATGTAGGACTTGCTTAAGAACAAGTTTAGGATTAAGTGAAGACTTGAAAGAAGACTAAGCGAAACCAATGGATTTAATGGCTAAGCTTTGACCATTTCCTACTTGAACTTTGTCATTTCCTAGGTAGGGAACTTTACTACGTAGAAATTATTCAATAGGAGTTGAGTAACGAGAAGCGCCTGAATTAGTAAACTATGTTTGGGACTTTAACTCATTCAGTAAGGATATTTCCCCAATATAAGCAAATTGATACTTGGTAGCTATCATGGTAGGGTTTGGCTTTGTAAGACTATGTAAAGAGTCACTTTTGTCTTGAGAGGTATCACTGTCATGATAATTATGCCAAACACCTTGTATGTCTGATGAACTTGAGAGAGGGATGAAGTATGCATCATGTTTGTGCCAACACTAAAGCACAACATAACAACTTCCTACAGAGTTGGAAATTTGGTCTTATGTTTGAAGAACTTCCTCTAGAGCGATCATGTCATTGACCATGATGATTTCTTCCACGACCATGAGAACCATAACCACCGCGATCAGAGACGGATTCATGATGAGTTAGGTTAGTAGATCGAGACATTAGCGACAATGAGCTCTTGTATAAATTTATCGAGTTCAAGTTTTTAAACATACAGAAGCGTTTAAACATCATACTTCGTGGGAGGCTCAGAGCGATCATAGGCCTACATAACGAACGGAATATATTTCTCTAAAAGTCTATCAAGAACTACATCAATTTGTCCATGTTTAGTAATTAGGTCACCAATTGAGAGTAAAGAATCACAATAACTTTGATTCGGAGGACAAATTCAAAGGCTAAGTTATTGAATTTATTAATAGACATAAGTTCTTTGCGCGATTGACACAGACGAGCCTTCATAATCTCAATGAAGTGTTTTTGTACTTTGTCTTAAACATTATACGTGTGTTGCATGTGAGAACTCTAGGAAACACATTGTTGAGATAATCCATATGAACTAGACTTTATCTTGAACAATCCAAGTTTCATATTCCTCTGATACCGCATTATTGAGACAACATGGATTTGCTTTGTACAAGGGAGAAATTTTAGGGCTTACAACATATCTGTAAAGTTTGGGTTAGAATCACACTTACAAATTTTTTATTTCATAGCAAAAAGTTATGATCATGCAGCTTGATTAAGAGACTTCGACCAAGTTTTTTTTAAGAAGATAAGCTTTCAAAAGGTTCGACCAAGTTTTTTTTAAGATGATAAGCTTTCAAAAGGTTAATGGGTTACTTGAGATGAATGTTAGTTCTTCGAGACATGTGATGATCCATTAAGATCCACCATTGTTGAGCTGAATGAAGGGTGAGTAAAGAGGAAGAAGAAGATAAAAGTTGGATTAATTAGCGAAAAATTAGAAGATTGTCTTGAAGATTGAAGATAATTGATACCATATTGAAACTCAATGATGAGAATCTTTGATTCATCATTAAAAGCTTGAAAGATACAATTGACTTTACCTCCATACTATAAAAGAGTGTGTTGGTAGTTGATTGAGTTGTAATAAACTTTTTAACAACCTTAACCATCATATAATTGTTAGGTCATCAATTCGGGGGTTTAACATGGGGAGCACTTACATTTATTAGGGATTTTCTTTATGAGAAATACATCTTGTGAGAGACACATTACATACTCACCAAAACCTTAAGGTGATAGGCGTATGTGTTCTCTCACTTATAAATGCTCAAGTCTCCACTTTTCTAATCAATGTGGGACTTCTCCACACTTGTTTCTCAACACTTTCAACTCACATTTGTTTTTCTCAACGCTCCCCTTCAAGTGTGAGTCTATCAACGATGTTGTCTCTCAAGCGAAAGCTCTTTCATTCACATACACTTGTATCACCTTGACACTTTTTCAACGGGACATGCCTCTTACACACCACCATGTGGGAAGGACTTTCAATACAATGAAGTCGGTCCCTCACTTGAACCATACTGTGATACTAAATGTTGGAATTTGAGAACCACAAGGTTTGTGAAAATGGCGAATAATTTAGTGTGGATATGGAGAAAGTGAGAGAATAAGTAGCGTAATAATTGAGGGTGAAATATGCATTTCTTTAATTTTGTCAAAAATAATGTATCGGTTAATCACAATCTTTCTGTTTGCTGCATCATACAACTTGTAACCGCCGGCGGAGTGACACCCTACAAGAAGCATCAATTCTCCCTTATCATCCACCTTCTTTCTAAGTTGTCCCAACACATGTTGATATGCTACCTAGCTGAAAACTCTCAAGTGACTCAAATTCAGTTTAAATTCAGGTTATACTTCCTCCAGTGTGATATTTTCAAGCTTCTTTGTTGGACATCTATTCAACAAATATGCACTTGTGGACACTACTTCTCCTCATAACTCTTTCGACAAGTTCTTCCCTTTAACATTGCTTCATAACTCTTTCAGCAAGTTCTTCCCTTTAAAAATGTTTCTCACCATGTTTATGATCAATTGATTCTTCCTTTCGGCAACACCATTTTGGGAGCCATAGGAGCTTTTAGGGTAAAAACTCCATTTGCATCCATAACACGTAAAGTCTTGTTCTCCATATGAATCTTGTAATCCTTCTCAAGTAATTGGCCAATACGTAGAAGATTACACTTGATTTCGGGAATATACAATACATCTTTTATCAAAGAATGTCCATCATTCCTTCTCTTAATCGACACATCATTGATCCCTTACGTCGTTAGAGTGGTATCTTCTGCGAATTTAACCCTGTTCTTCATGATACAATTTATTGTAACAAACCACTCTTTCCTCCCCGTCATATGTGTTGAACAACCGGGGTTGAAATACCATTGATTATTGCACTGCTTTTTTCAAAGTCACCATTGCGTTTTCTTCAGCATATAATCGGTTGGCATAAAACTACAACCGGTTACACTTTAGTTCTGCAATGTTTTTCATACTGTTACTACTGCTATCTTACAACATTTTCCTGATGTATTCTTCTTATGTGGTCATGATCAAGAGTGTGTTCTCATCATCAAACTCTTATCTTACACCCCTATTTTCATCTTCTCAAGGCTCTTTCTTGTTGGCATTGAACTTTCTTGCAAAATGACCAGGCTCTTGACAATTATAGCACTACACACTGCTCTTGTCAACATTCCTTCTTCCTCCTCTACCTCTTAGATTGCCTCCTTTAGAGTTGTTTGATCCAGCAGCCCTATTGCAACTGTTTTCACCATTTTGGATTGTTGAATTCTTGGAATTTTGGGACACTCTTCCACAAAATTCTAAAAGTTCCATTTACCTTTGTTCATTGGCCACTTTCACTTTGCCTTCGTGTCTCTCTTATTGAAACGGACTTGTAAAGCGATCTTAATCTTTACCTTATCAACATTCCTTTCCTCCATTCCCTGCTCATGTGATTCAAGAGAGCTCTTATTTGCTCATCGTTGCAAGATCCTTCAATTTTTCAATCGCAACCACCGCGTTGTCAAATCTTGACGTCAAAGAACGCAAGATTTTCTCGACAACATACTGTTTCGTGATCATTTCTACACACGCCTTAAGTTGATTTACCAACCGAGTCATTCTCGTTGTAAAATTATTAATGGTCTACTTCTCCTACATTTGAATTAACTCAAACGGTCTTTTGTGAGTTTGTAATCTCACAACCTTTACCTTGTCAGCCTTTACATACGTCTTCCCTAAGATTTTCCACGCTTGCTTCAATGATTCACAATCACCAACTTTCTCAAAAATATCCGCATCAATAACTAACAATAACCTAAATCTTCATTTTTCATTTTTGTAATCAAAATTATCCCCATCAATAACCTAAATCTTCATTTTTTTCATTTTTCTGATCAGTATGGAACTTTCTCATTGTTATTTTTCAGCACTTCTAATTTACATTTGTTTTTCTCAACAATAACTAACTTGAACTAAGTCATAAACAGTTTTAAGTCAAAAGATACAAAGAGTTAAAACTGCATATCGAAAAATAAAGGCTATATCTAATATTTTTAATAGAGCAAGTGGGGGCAGGATAGAAATTACATTGATCGGGTTGGTTTTGGTTGAAGCTGAAGTTGAATAGATTTGGATAAAATGCAAGTTCGAGTGATTTGAATGGGTTACATGAACACGCGTGAACACCTCCAAAAATAAAAGTTGTGCGTGATAAATTTTTTGTATTCATTTTTACTGATTTTCTTTGTTTCTTTTTTCAGCTTCATGCAAGGGCAGCTTTTGAGGAAAATGCCGGTTTAATGATCTTGTTTTGGCTTATACAATGTAGTGAAAGAAGAGTTTGCAACTGTAACTTTGTTTAAGGCTTGTTGTATATCATAATACTGAGTAGACTTTTTCGATTTTCTTTATTTAATCCATATTTATTCTATGCAATGCAACAACCAAATTTTGTAAAAGTAACTATTAGTATTATTGCATTTCAAATGGAAGTGTTTGATTTTAATCATAATTACTTTAAAAATCACACATAACAAAGTAGGAAAATTAAACTTATATTTATGGGCTTTTTGGATCGTTGAAATATCACTTTTTTTAATTCTTTGTTGCAAATTAAACTATCTAGATCAAATTCTTTTCAATGTAGAGATTGGTACAAGTGGGAAAAGGAAATGAAAAAAAAAAATCATTTAGAAAATAAAGTCTCATTATTATTAGTTAGCAGGATTATAACAGAAAGTTTCGTAAAAGACTAGTACGTTGCATCATTATCAATCTCATGCTTTGTTAGATAGTTAAGCCAAGCATTTTCAAGTATATGAAATATTTAAACTCGAGATTCTCTAGAGAGTTGCATCATTACCAATCTCATGCTTTGTTAGATAGTCAACCCAAACATTCTCCTCAAGTATATGAAATATTTGAACTCGAGATTCTCTAGAGAGAAGCTCTTTAATTTTGTGAATAATTGCGGCATAGTGATGTTAAATATTAACAAATTTTGAGATAAGTTTGATAGCAGATTTGGAGTTAGAATAACACATCAGGTTTTTTATGTCAAGTTCTCAGACCATATGCAAATCATGATATGCATTTCAAATCAATCCATCAAAACCTGAGACACATGGATTACTAAGGTTATTGCCATCAACATTCAAAATCATATTACTACCTTTGTGTGCGTTCCATGTGATCGTTCTCGTTAGATGAGACAGATTATGCTTGAGAAAATAGTTAGCTAATAGATTAACATAATTCCCTATGATGAGTTTCAAAGTATATGTAGTACCACTTCATTTGCAAGACACAGCTTGTTCCTGGCAAACCATAACCACCACCAAGCAGACAAAAAGATAGAGCCACTATTGATGTCATGTTTAATCCAATCATATAAACTATGTTCTTTGAAGAATAATGGGTCCAAGAAGCCAATAGATTTTCAAAAGCGAGTAGCAAATTCATAGAGTCTCGTGCATAGAGTCATCTCAACGTCCTGATTACATCTAAGACACAGATTATCCCGGATCATACCACAATGGCACGACATTGATCTCTTAGGAATGAGATTTATGTAAAGTCGTCCAAAGGAGAATTTTACCTTCTCGTGAGAAAGAATATGTCATACCCACTTCCAAGAGTTATTTTCTGTTGTATTATGAACAAATTCAGTCTATTGAGCTAGTTATAACCATCTTGAGTAGTATAGATACCATCAGAATTTTCTTTCCAGGTTAACATATTAGGTACTAGAGAATTCAAACAAATGAGAAACGTTTTTAGGCGGTCACAAACAACAGGGGGAATATTGTATATTATGAATCGAAATTCCAATTCTCATCCAAGTAAACATTATTCACTTGCATTTCCAGACCGTGAATATCCACATAGAGAATCTTCTCTACTAATCTCCCACCTTATACCAATTGGGAAACCAGAAAGAAAAGTTAACATCCCCTAATCTAAATTCAAACTAATCTTTAAGAGCAGTAAGAGATTTCATAATTGCATTTCAAGTAAATTATCCCAATTTCCTTTTCATATTAAGGAAC
Organism: Lathyrus tuberosus; assembly: GCA_022829125.1. Classification (NCBI taxonomy): domain Eukaryota; kingdom Viridiplantae; phylum Streptophyta; class Magnoliopsida; order Fabales; family Fabaceae; genus Lathyrus; species Lathyrus tuberosus. The sequence goes on from JALAZF010000537.1 coordinate 1,645,320, forward strand.
GTTTTCTCACTGATGTACTTATGCTTCAAAACATGGACTCATAGGGAATCACAATCCCGGTGGAGATCCCAAACTAGCTTATCCAACATAGAAGTGTTGGCCTCTCTTTCTTTTCAGATCCCAAGACCAACCATTTTTTGTGATGAATTTAATCTTAGTCATTTGTGCTTTTGGACTTTCAAGAAAAGATACAATATTTTAAAAACATATTAGGTCATCATGAGGGGGAAGCATACACATTGAGCCAAACAGTCGCCTAAAGCTCAAAGAATCACACAAACAATTGAGAAAGACACCACATATTCACCAAAAATCAAAAGGTGTTATGTGTATGAGTTCTCTCACTTATAAAGTGCTCAACCTCCACTTTTCTAAGCAATGTGGGACTTATAACTCACACTTGTTTCTCAACACTACTCACACTTGTTTCTCAATAATCTCCCCCTTAAGTGAGAGTCCATCCAATATGTTTCCATCAAATAGAAGCGCTTTCATCCATATGCTTGTACCATAATTGAGAGACACCCTTGTCTAGACATGGGCACTTCAACAGAACACCCTGCCTGGCCACCATGTCAGAAAGACTTTCGAAACAAGGAGGTAGTCCCTTACTCGAACCAGACTCTGATACTACTAATGTGTCATCATGAGGGGAAAACATACATATTGGGTCAAAAACTCACCTAAAAGTCAAAGCTCCACTCAAACAAGGGAGAGAGGCACCACGTATATACTCAAAATCTTAAGGTGGTAAGTGTATGGGTCTGCTGGTGCGGTAAAGTGGCAAGCAAAAATTAAGTTTGGAAGAATTCCGGGATTTATCATCTCCACAGGGATCGGTTCGAGGGAAAGAATTTTGTTCGACAATCTCCACGTATCTAAGCTTGGGTTTGAAATGGTTCTCCACGGGTAACGTGCAGAAATTAAAAGCATAAAAGCAAATAAATAAACACATTCTTTAGAATGGAGAAACTCATCAGGAGTTGCATTACTTTATACCCATCATGTACGAGAGAAAACCTATCGATCAAATGCACTCCCCCTAATACTCGTCAAAATCCCCATGTATCGCTCACAAACAAAGGTTATTTCTAACGCAAAATCCGAGAGATCAACCGCGTTCTTTTGAAGGTGATATCTCACGCGACAAAACAACACGGAGCATTAAGCTGCAACACATATGCGTGAATATTTAAACCATTTCCCATAACCAATAGATCATCATCTTATGTCGAGTTTGAAAAGTATATATCTACAGCAATCCAAACCCATAAAGATAGATATAAAATCAAAGATAACATCGATTAAGATTTGTAAAAGGGATTTATACAAAGTTCCATAGATGAACATACAATCTAAGTAAACATGCATACAACAACCCCAACACAATGAAAAATACAAAGAGAAGAAGGAAGAAGAAAAAATTTCTCACGGTTTATCATCTCCGATTGAACTTCTTACATTTTGTCATCTCTGATTGAACTTCTTACGGTTTGTCATCTAGATGCATCATCCATGTGTTATTTCTTAGCTAAAACTACTAAACAATATGGTTATGATCAATTGGGTCCAAAGGTTTCCAAAACATAACCTAAAATAAATTCAAAAATGTGACTTTATAGGCAAAAATGGATTCCCGTGTGTTGCGGTGAAAATCGGATAACAAGCTATTAATTAACTTGCATCTTATTTCTTTTACAACCGACTTTGATTTATCCAAAGGAAAGGTTCAAGATCGTTAAAAACCTAAAGGGGGGAGATCTAAGGTTCGGGGGTTGGTTACGCCCAGGGAATGTATTAGCACCCTAAACGTCCGTAGTACTCTACAGGAGCCTCTTGTTTTACTTGTTAAATATTACTCGCTTGCTAAGGGTACTATGCTAACGGTTGAAAACCCTAGGGGTTAGTATCTAAGTATACTCGACAAAGCATCGCACCTTGCGCCTACGTATCCTCGGGAGTAGAATCAGAGTATGCGTAATTCTACTTCTACTGAATGATTGACAGTGGTCAATATTCAGAGGGGAAATGAGTGTGAACTTATTGTAGAGTATAAGAACTCTCTAAGTCTAGTTATAATGGTCCTATGTTATGTTTTAAAGTTAAAGAGGGAAAGTGAATATTCATTAGGATGAATATCACACAGAGTATAAAACTCTTTCCTAAGGCTAGTTATGATTCCATGTCCCTGATGAGGCCAAGAAATAAGGTTTAGCTCTTATGAGGCTACTAGGTTAAGGTGGGGGCTAAGACTTTAAGAGTCAACATTAATCACCTTCCTTTGGAATTGGGGGAAAAGATAACAGTTGTAATAATTTGTTCGCTGTTGATCTTGGCGAACAACCTCTGGTTTACCAGAATGGTGAAATCTGGGTTACTTGCAGGATTAACCAAACAAATCCTAGGACGTCGGGCGAAAACTTAGATCAACGTGATAATTTTAAGTTAAGGGTGATATCTTGGTTCTTGGTTTTATGTATTTAAGTCTTTTGGAATAAAAGATTTCAACTAACTCTAGATGAAAGTCTGAGATAAAAGAAAATGACTTTGAAAAGAACTTTTAAAGTAAAATGGCGAAGAAAGAACTTTAAAGTAAAATGACGAAGAAAACATAAAGATGCTGGTAAATGTAAAGGAATTGGTAAAAAGACTTTGATTGATAAAGAAATTAAAAGATGGTGTTTACACGTACATTTTTCCAAATAACTCTTTTCTCTCACACGGGTACTTTGAGTAATTGCAGGAAGTTTTGTACAAGTTTTTCACACTAAATTCTAATAACAACTATCCTATTTATAGATAAACAAAATAACTGCTATTAACGACTAAATCCTAAAACTTCGACATCTGGCCTTCTGCATGTCTCCCTTTCGCCAGGTGCTTCCACGCGTCTTCTGCCAAACGTTATAATTCTCTTGAATTTGAATCTTCAAGTTATGTCGAACAAACGCGTCCTTTCAGACTTGTCGAATTGTCGAACTATCACAACGTTCTTCATACTTGTCCAAACTTTTTCCATTTGCAGAAATCTTTACTTGACGAAATGTCGAAACGTTGCCCCGTCGAAATGTCGAAGAATGTTGAAGAATATCTCCCAAGTAGATATACTCTTTCAGTTGTACTTCTTTTGGCATGTTCCTCCATTTGTCGAAAACAACTTTTTACGTGTTGAACTCATGGCGTCGAAAATACGCATATACAAATTGCCCCCCAGCAAAGGTATTTCGACTATTCTGGAGAAATAATCCTTTGGTGTTCAACCAATATTTTGACGCCATGTCATCCTAATTTTAAATTACACAATTTCAAGTTCCAACATATTTCATCATTTTACTTTCTCAAAACGTCAACTCTAGCCCACGTTCTAGCTTCTAGCCCATTATCACTTAACCTAACGTCATGGCCATCTCTTTTTAACTTCCACTTTTCTTCATCACCATCAAGATGATGCCACGTGCCCTCCATGATCACCACTAAACCCAAAAAATCATTTCCGCTTATAAATACATAAACCCCTATTTCTCTTTCTTTTTTACGCTTTTGAACTTTTCTTCTTCACAATCACTCCAAATCTTCATCTTCTTTCTAAAAACTTTCTGATTCAACAATGGCTTTTCAAAAATCATCAAGCAGCAAACCTTCCAAGAGTGAGCAACCTTCCATCATCCCTCCTGCGCATAGGTTGGATGAACCAACACTGATTGGGGATCAACAATACATTCCTGAGCCTCCAAATGCGAGGGAAAAAGACTGCATTTTTAAATCCCAGGTACTCATCCCTGTTATTATTTTTGGTAATCATTATGCCATGTTAGGACCACTCCCTAACCCAGACATTAAACCTGAGCGTTTACAAGAGTTTTTTCCCACTTATTCTCACACAAAACCCATAGGTGCTGGGGTGAAACCCCCCACTCTAGAGAAACCAGTAGAACAAACTGAACCTCAAGGTTCAAATGAAAAAGATGAGGAAGTAATAAATTTAACCTATCTAAATCATACTAGGATTTTTAGAACTTGCCCTTGGTCGAAAGACCTTTCAGATTACTTGTCTTGGTTGAACAGAGTTGAAAATGTTAAAGAAAAATTTTGGAAAGAAATAGGAATTTTTGACTTGATACAATTATCAAGAGTAGGACCCAATGTTTGCCCTAACATGCTGCTAGCCTCCCTTTATTTCTGGGATAGTACGTATAACACCTTCCACCTCCCCTGCGGGATGGTTACCCCTACGTTGTTCGACATAGCTGCCATAGTTGGCCTTAGTCCAGTTGGCATTGACTTCGACCCCACTCACCTGAACGAGGACTCCATAGATTTCGACACTAGTTTCGCCCCATACTCCCTTTTTATGTCTCACTACCATGGCGAAGATGACCAAGAAGTTTCTGACAAAGAGCACATAGCTTTTCTAACCTTGTGGCTGACCAAATTCGTCTTTTGCTCCCGCTCACTTCAAGTGGCTAAGAGGTTCATCACTATGGCGAACCAACTCCATGCTGGGATCAAATTATGCTTGAGCGAGGTAATCTTGGCGAACTTGTATGAGTCCTTGAGTGAAAGCGTGCGTTCTTTGAAGACATTGAAGGACAAAGGGAAGCTTAATTTGGCAGGCCCCTTTTGGCTCTTGCAACTATGGCTGAATGCCACTTTCGAAGCCTTTATTCCTGCGAAGCATGACATAAATGAAGAGGAATTCAAAAACAGGAGTGTCGAATGGCCTAGATTGGTGCAATTGACACCAACTGATGAAGCAATTAGCCTTCGACGGGCCTTCACTAGCTACGTAATGATGTTTGCTGAGAGACATCATTTTACTTCGACTATGGCTCCATTTGCTGACAGAACAATTGGACCTGAATGGTTTACACGACAATTCCCCTTGCAAACCAAAAAAGATGAAAACATCTTCCTAAATGTCTGGGAATCCTTTTTGACCCCTAGGCTCCTGTTCTCCCACCGCAATACTACGAAACCCCAGATTGCCTTAATAGTTTATCAACCTAACTTGGTTGCCAGGCAATTTGGCCTAATTCAAATCATGCCTCGACCTCTTTTCCCTAAAAAAGGGGCCATCATTTTCTACAACTCCTTCCACGACGAAGCCACCAGCAGGGAATTGTCGAACAAGCTGACTGACGAATCTTTGGATATTCGACCGGTGGTTTTTCAACCATCATTCCTCTGCACTCCTGAGTTTGACACATGGTGGAGGGAATACTATGCTACCAAATTTTTGGACGTAAAAGCTTTCATCACTCATCTGACGAATGCTTTTGCTCTTGTGCAGGAACGGACTAAAAAAGGTACGCAAAGACACATCCAAGAAATACAAAAATTTCAAAAATATTTTGAAACCGTTTACAGACCTGATGATCTTAGTCGAACCATACGCGAAGCAGCGGTTACTTTAAAAGAAAAATTCACGGAGAAGTTGGAGAAGTTGAAACTGCCTCCACACATTCGACCAGAAGTGCGTTACGACTTGGCTTTCAGCTATTACCCTCATAAATTTCCACCTTTACCATCTGCTGAATTTGGTGTGGCTTTAAGTCCTCCATTTCCAGATTGGTTCACATGTGGGAATCATATGAAAATTCTTCATGAAAGTTATAAAAAACCTACTAAACGCGTGGTTGCGACTAAGTATCATCTGGATAACTACCCAGGGCACCTTCATATTGGAATAGAACACGTTCGCGTGGAAGATCCCATTCTTGAAGGTGTTAACAACAACACGAATTTTGTCATTTTATTATCACATATTTCTCACTGCCTAACTTTCCCCTTTTTCTTTTTTTTTTTTTTCAGCTGTGAAAGTGCCTGCCAAGAAAGCTTCCGTCGAAACTCCACAAAGTGCCGCCCAGACACCTTCGACTAAGGTATAAATCTCTTCCTCTTTTGATCTATTCTTTTATTTCTTTAAGACACTCACTATTTTTTATTTATATGATCAGGTAAGTCAAAAAACCTCTACATTCCAAAAAAGAAAGAAAATACCAGAGATAATCCCTGTCGAAGAGTCCAGTGATGAGTCTCCATCTCCAAATCCCCCTCCTCAAAAGAAGAAAAGACTACAGAAAATTGCCTCACAAAAATCCATTGTCAAATCCTCTAAAAGGGAATCTTCTAGCAGTCCTGCTACAAAACATCAGCCGAAGGATACAGGGAGTGGAAAGTCTAGCTCCAAAACTGAGACTTCTAAGGTAAATTTCAATCTCGACCCTTCTCGTTTATTTTATTTCATTTCTAACTTAGAAATTTTTCTTTTGATAGAAGCCAAAGGTCGTCGAAAAACAGCCTGAGACAATCCAGGAGGAGGTAGCTCGAGAGGAGGACACTCCCATCAAAGAACTTGAGAGACAAACGGTCGAAGCATTCGACACTACTGTGGGAGCTGATTCTGATAACAACTCTCCTTCTCATCCTGGATTACACGCTGAGCAACAAAAAGATGATGATGTTGAAGCAGACACTGCTGTCAAAGGAGATCCTGAAGAGAAGACTACTGACGAAGAAGATCTGTCGAAGCAACATGAAGCTAGGCGAACTTCAGAGCATAGCAACCAGCCTACTCCTGACCAAACTCAAAGGAGTTCCCAAACAACTGGTTCGACTAGTCTTTCTCATGAAGAGCTTGAAAGTCTCAAAGTGCAGAAACCCCTGGACTACCTGAAAGCCATACTTAGCACCAGATTCAACTTTAAAGACTCTTCCTACAGCAGTTCGACTACTTCTGGAGCCACTTCTGAAGTGCAGTCTCTACCCAATATCATGACTCAGATCAAGGCGAAGATCCTTGATGTTGACTTGTTCCAAGTTCTAGAGGAAAATGCCACTGCTCCAATGGAGTTGAAGAAACTGTTGAAGCAAGTTAACGTCTTGGATGCTTCTGTCGAAGTCTGCAATTTTGTGATAGAGCTGACAACTGTGATTGACTTATCCAGCGCAGATCTTCACCGTCGAAGGGACTTATGTCAACAAATCTCTAAAAAAATGGACTAACAAGCTGCTGAATGGAACTCTGTTTCTGTTTCGACAAATAAGGTTTCGAAACTACAAGAGCTTTCTGAAGCCTCTGTCAAGAAGATTGCTACTTGCCATAACCACATTCAAACATGGAAGAAACAAATAGCAGTTCTCCAAGAGAAAATTTCCAAAGAGGAGGAACTCACAGCTTCTATCCAGCAGCCTAGGCAAAGCGAGATTGATGAAGAGTTGAAGGTTGGCATTCAACACGCAGAGACCGCTCAAAAGATTAACCAAGAGATTGAAGTTGCCCATATTCACAGGAACCTCTGTGATCGTCGACTTCAATTTCAGAAAGATAAATTTACCGCTTTGAAGGCACAGTTTGCAAACCTTCAGCTTTAGTCGAATTTTCCTGTCAATTTCTAGCCCTTTGAGGCTTTATTTGTAATGATTTAACGCCATCTGTTTAGCAGCACAATATTTACTTTCAATTTCCATTTTATTCGACTGCTATCTTTATTTCCTGCAATATTGGTTTATACCTTTTCAAATATTTGCCATTTTTTTTAATATCCTTTCGTCTTTCCCTATTTCTTCGACCTCATATGCGCCATTAGAAAATATTTTCAAAACTTTGAAAGGTCCTTCCCATTTGGGAGACCATTTTCCCATAACTCTGTCTTTTCGATCCATAGGAAGAATTACCTTCCACACATAATCACCAATTGAAAAAGTCTTAGATTTTACTTTTCTATTGTAGAACTTTTCGACTCTCTCTTTTTGTCTCTTTATGAGATCTAAGGCACCTAGCCTTTCTTCGTCTAAATCAACCAATTCATCCATCATCATACTCCAGTATGTCTCTGATGGGATCTGATGATGCCTTTGAACCCTAACTGATTGCAAATACAATTCGACTGGCAAAACTGCATCATGCCCATAAGTTAATTTAAATGGAGTCGAATTGGTTGCTTCTTTAGGAGATGTTCGACAAGCCCATAAAATTTGATCTAAGGTATTATGCCAATTTTTTGGCTTTCCACTTACATGTTTTTTGATTAAATTTATCACTACCTTGTTAGCTGCTTCGACTTGTCCATTAGCCTGTGCATAATTAGGTGTCGAAGTAAGGAGCTTAAAACCTGTATCTTGTGCAAACTTCTGCATCTTTCGACCAGTAAACACAGATCCTTGATCTGTTGTTATTGTTTCTGGTATCCCAAATCTGTAGATTATATGCTTTTGGATAAAATCCATAACTGCTTCTTGATCTACATTCACCAATGGTATGGCTTCAATCCACTTAGTAAAATAATCTACTCCAACTAAAATGTACCTTTGCCCTTTTGAAGAAGCTGGTCGAATTTCACCAATTAAATCTAACGCCTAACCTCTGAACGGCCTAGGTTTTACAATCGAATGTAACTCACTTGCAGGAACATGTGGTATGCCTGCATGTACTTGGCACTCTTGACACTCTTTTGCAAATTTGACACAATCCTTTAGCATTGTTGGCCAATACATTCCTTGTCGAAACAATAACCACTTCATTTTGTGGCCTGCTTGGTGTGCGCCACACGCTCCACTATGCACATTTGACAATGCTATGTATGCTTCATTTTCACCTAAGCATTTCAATAAGACTCCTTCCGCAGTCTTCTTGAACAATTCATTGCCAAAAAGTACATAACTCAAAGCTCTATATTTTACCTTTCGTTCGACTTTTTGATTTGGATCTTGCAAATATTCTTTGATGGGTTTTCTCCAGTCTTCGACTCCTGCATCATCTACGTTGCAAATCTCATAATTCTCTTCGTCCCCATATCCCAATTTTATTGTCTCTAAATCTGATGGGGACAAACCTACAGATATGATTCTTCCTCTGACATCAATGGCTTTTTCTAACTTCTCCTCCGACACTTTGTATCCTGATGCCAGTTGAGCAAGATCATTCGCCTCTTGATTCTCCATCCTGGGAATGTGCCTAAAAACCACATTGTCGAACTTCTTGAGAAGTCTATTTGCTATCACGAAGTACATTATTAGATTCTCTTTCACACATTTGTACTCCTTAGTCAATTGCTTTATTACCAACTCAGAGTCACCCATTATTTCGACTCTTGTTGCCCCCAATTCCAACAAGATTTCAAGTCCAGCAATCAAAGCTTCATATTCGACTTCATTGTTCGAACATAGCCCTTCGACTTTGTACTTGAACTTTGTTGGAATTTTGTCAGGAGAAATAATCACCATCCCAATACCAAGTCCATTCTTATGCCTGGAACCGTCGAAATACAGTTTCCATGGTGCTAATTCGACGTACTCTATAGTTTCGACTATAGAGTGGTCAGCTATAAAATCAGCCACCACCTGTCCTTTCATAGCCTTTAAAGGCAAATATTTTAAGGAGTATTCTGTTAGAGCCAAAGCCCACTTTCCAATTCGACTATGCAAAATAGACTTAGACAACATATGTTTTATTACGTCGAAATGAGAAGATACATATACATCAACAGGCTTTATATAATGCTTCAATTTCATACAAGAGAAATATACACATAAACATAGTTTTTCTATAGCACTATATCTAGTTTCAGCATCATTTAAGACTCTGCTGAGATAATAGATGGCCCTTTCGACGCCATTCTCATCCTCTTGACACAACATACTTCCTAATGTCTTGTCTGATGCAGAGATATACAATCTCATGCTTCTTTTCCTATAAGGGGACATCAAGATTGGAGGACTAGCCAAGTACTCTTTGATTTTGTCGAAAGCCACTTGTTGCTCTTGCCCCCATGTGAATTCTTCTTTCTTTAGTCGAAGTAGAGGAGAAAAGGGTTGTGTTTTTCCACTGAGGTTGGAGATGAATCTTCTTAGAAAATTGATCTTCCCTAGTAGAGATTGCAATCCCTTTTTCGTTGATGGCGCTTTCGCTTCCATTATAGCTTTGGCTTTGTTTTCATTTATTTCGATCCCTTTCTTGTGGACCACAAAACCTAAAAAATCACCCGCCTGCACACCAAAAGCACATTTAAGGGGATTCATCTTTAGACCAAACTTTCTCATCCTCTCAAAGGATTGTCGAAGATGGTCTATATGATCTTTTCCTGAAACAGACTTGATTACAATATCATCAATGTAAATCTGCATAAACGTCTCAATAAAATCATGGAAAATTGAATTCATAGCCCTTTGGTAAGTGGCTCCAGCATTCTTTAAACCAAAAGGCATCACTACCCATTCATAAGTTCCAATTGCTCCAGGACAACGAAAAGCTGTCTTAGAAACATCTTCTTCAGCAATAAAAATTTGGTTATAGCCAGAGTATCCATCCAACATACTTAGATACTCGTGACCTGCTGCAGAATCTATAAGCATTTCTGCTACTGGCATAGGATATTCGTCCTTTGGGGTAGCAGAATTTAAATCTCTAAAATCAATGCATACCCTAAGTTTGCCATTTTTCTTAATAACCGGAACTATATTTGCAATCCAATCAACATACCTGGTAGTGCGGATGAAGTTGCATTTTAGAAGTCTTTCGACCTCTTCTTTTATTTTCGACAGAACTTCTGGTGCAAAGCGCCTTGGAGTTTGCTTGACTGGCTTCTTCCCTTCTATGATTGGCAGCTTCAATTCGACCAAACTTCTGTCCAAACCAGGCATTTCGTCATAATCCCATGCAAAGCAATCTTTGAACTCTTTCAACAACTGGATTATTTCGACTCTGAATTGAGGATCCATCCTTGCACTTATATAGGTTGGTCTTTTTTCTGCCCCCAGTCCCAAGTTGATTTCTTCTAAAGGATCCTGCGCCACCATCTTCAAATTGTTCGACACTGGATCTTTTTCGAACCCCAAAGGTTCGTCGTCATAAATGGCGTCAAGTTTCTGGTGTTGCCATTCGTCTATTTGGTTGTTATCATTATTTTCCTCAACGTCTTTTTGAAGACATTGTTCATTTGAATCTTTATGATTGGCTTCGACAGCCATGTATTTTACTTCGGCCTCCAGAGCCGCTTTGAATTTGTTTTCGGCTATGTAAGCCGTAATTTTGTCGAGCACTGCTTGTTCATTCATCATCATTGTCGAACTCATTCCCCCATCCTGTTGGTGCTACGTTGGTAGTCCCCCACATGTAGTTGGAGTCACCAATGACTTCCTTATCCCACTGAAAACCATGTGTAGGATGGAGATACATGGAACAGTACGCGTTGTCTGTTGCCTTCAAGTCGAATTTCGCCGGACTGCAAGGAGGTATGTGGGCTAAGTTTTTGTCGAAACTTCGATCGCTTACATTGTTTACTTCGGACATGAAGTAACTTTGGTCTGCTTCTATGTTCTCGACGATTCCATCTGGCCTCCAAATAACTATTCTCTGGTGCATCGACGAGGGAACAGCACCTATACCATGGATTCATTCTCTTCCCAACAGCAAGTTGTAGTTTGCCCTAGAAGCAATAACTATAAACATTGTTGGCCTTGTTATAGTACCAACTGTCAGATCCACTTGAATAACTCCCATGGTTGTTCCTACCTTTCCTTCGTAATTCGACAGAACCATGTTGTGGGGCTTTGCATCCGAGTCATCTTTGCCAATCTTTTTCAGCATGAAATGGGGCATTAAATTCACAGCGGCACCACCATCCACTAGGATCTTGTTCACACCAACACTCTCAATCTTTCCTTTGATAAACAAAGGCTTCAAGTGCGCCTTCATGGAATCGTCTGGTCTTTCGAAGAAAGCATTTTGCTCTTCGACACAACCATTATTCATTACGTAGTAACACACGGGCTTGTGCACCATCGTTTCCTCTTCCATCCCATCCTCTTCGTCTTCGACTTCCATGATCCTATCATAGTCTCTGGGAAGGACCGAGACCACATTACAGACAACGTCGAAGGATGCCTCCGAATCCGACTTGAAATCATCTGTCATCTCGTCATCCTCCAACTTCTTCTCTTTGGGCACACTTTACGCTGCCACGCTGTTTGGTTTGATTTGCTGGAGAGGCTTCTTCTTGTTTGCCATTTGAGCGTTGCTGCTACATTCTGCTTCGTCCTTGTTTCCAGCCACTTTTCTCATCATACCTTTTTCAGCAACTTCTTTCTCAACCCTCTTTTGCCTTTGGAACCTCCTCCACTGGGATCTCGACATGGGGTTCTTCCCTTTATAATTCTCTGAAGGATATGGCCTAGGTTTATATTTCTCCAACTCCTTCTTGTTTTCCATTGAAGTGCCTATCTGCACATCGAAATTCTTCCACTTCTTCTGGCCTTGGGCATCTCTGATGGGTTGAACCCATTTGTCATCTATCACTTCGTTTGATGGCTTGTAAGTGCCATAGTGTCTGTCTCCATGCCTCCATTGGTGGTCCTTACTCCTTCTTGGATCATATCTTATCGCTCCCCCATTCGCCTTCCTTCTTGCTTGATCTATTGCCTCCAAGTTGGTGGCAGCCTTTCTGTCGAAAATGGAACTGCAACGAGGGCATAGCATCACGTCACTCTTCCTTCTCTGGCACCTTTTGATGAATTCGACCAAACTCTCATCTTCTTTGGGGTACGCCAGCTTTTGGTACTCCTCTCGATGTTGATCTTCATCTACTGCTGTCTGAGTTTTCTGCGAAACTTCTACCATATTGATTCCCACATTTTGCTTGTCAGCTATGGTTAGTCTATTCATCTTTTCAATGAGCTTTTCCTCTTCGACTCTATCCTTCTTTTTCGTCAGGTCGAACTTCCCTTCTGGGCAGCAACACCAGGATATGTTCCTAGGAGCATGCTTGCAGCAACACTTGTTTGACTTTTCTTTAGGATCCTCCTTTATTCTTCGTAGGATCCCATAAGTCCCAGATTTCCCACGGCCATGTACAACTTTTTCTTTCATTTCTGTGACTTCCTTGTCGAAAGGTCCCATGATGTTGATGCAGTAATTTGCAACATCGACCTCCTTCGTGTTGTCAAGATCAAGGCCTTCAGTAGCCTTGTTTTCAGCAACGAAGTCCTCAGTAACTTCTTCCTTGGCGATAGGGGAATCAACATCGTCATTAAAATCACTTCCCTAACCAGTTGGTTGGATTTCACTGATGTCGGTGTGATAAGTTGCAGGAATAGTGTACTTCACCAGGTAGTCGAATTTTCCACTTGGTTGTCCCAAGCAATCCCAGATTTCTCCTGGTCGAACCACCACGTCTTCAGCAACACTGTCATCGTTCTTTTCGTCGAAACCCTCTGTAGTTTTCTTCAATTTCTGATTGTCAAAGCTTTCAGTAACTTCGACCTTACCTTCATCGTCGAAGTCCTCAGTGACTTCAACTGTGTCTTTGTTGTCAAGATCTTCAGTGACTTTGACTTCATTATCGTTGTCGAACGCTTCAGTACCTTCGACTTCGTTCTGGCCTGCAAGATCTTCAGTAATCTCGACCATGTTGACACTGGTGTCGAAACCTTCCATGGCCTCCACCATCTCGAAACTGCCATCAGAAGCAACTTCAATCTCCACCATATTCACAGTGGATGGTTCAGCATAGTGTGCTTCGACAACCTGCATGGGATTCGAATCAATCCCCATTTGTTGTTTTGGCTTCTCGCCAAACTTCAGCCTTCCATCACGGATAGCATTTTGAACTAGATCCCTGAAAAGAAAACATTGAGATGTTTTATGACCCAAAAAGTTATGGTACTTACAAAAACCCCTCTTTTTCTGTTGTTCGACAGGCGGTTCTTTAGCGCCTGGTGGCTTTATTAACTGACCATCTTTGACCAATAAATCAAAAATTTCGTCACACTTGGTGACGTCGAACTTATAAGTTCGTTTGGGAAACATATCATTCTTTTCAGGTTCGACTGGATTTTTTCCATTCGACGGAGCTAGTACTTTACAGGCGTATGGTGGGCCTGACTTTAGTTCTGCCAGATCAATTTCTTATTCGTCGAACAAAATTAGTTCATTTTCGTCACCATCATCATCCTGGCATACTCCTACATAGGCCACTCTTTCCTTTTTATTTTTATTTGATCTGAATTTCTCAGCTTTTAGCCTTTCAATCTGTCTTACCCTATCTGCTAATTGTGCCATATCTCTTCAATATTGAGTGTCTAATTTCTTCCTTATAGAATAATCTAGACCCCCTGCAGCCATTTCGACTAACTCTCGTTCTGGCACTTGTGTGAAACATCTTGCCTTAAGCAACCTGAACCTATTTAGGTAATCATCTATAGGCTCTGAAAATTTCCTCTTAACACTGGCTAATTCCTTTAAACTTATCTTAGTCTGACCCATATAGAATTGTTCATGGAACAATCCTTCTAATTGGGTCCATGTGAATATAGAGTTCGCAGGCAAGGATGTAAACCAGGTGAATGCATTTTTTGTCAAGGAACTTGGGAAGTACTTCATTTTCAAATTTTCATTATTGACTATTTCTCCTGCTTCTATTAGATAACGCGCTACGTGCTCTATAGTAGATTCACTAGTGTCTCCTGAAAACTTAGTAAACTTAGGAACTTTCCATCTTGGGGGTAGTTCCTCTTGCAGAATGTGTTCTGACAATGGGGAAGTATAAGTAGGCCTTTGCAAACCTATATTTACACCGTTTTGGGCCATTATCCTTTCGACCATGGCTGTTATGTTATTTTCGACAGGCAAGTTATTATATCGTATTCGCTGTTGCAACACATCATCAGCATCTTGGCCTCTCTGGACTATTACCCTCCTAGGTTCTTGTTGAACGGGGATTTCGACACGAGGCTGTTCGACCACTGCCTCTTGGTTTTTAGGGTTTGCCTAAGGATTCTCTAAAGGCCTTTGATTTATCGTGGGTTCCTCTTCGACATTTACTACTTGGTTTTGAATTACTTGTTCTCTTTGTCGTGTTTGAGGAACACCAAAAAAGTCAGCAATGCACGTCATTTGCGCAGCCAACAATTGGTTGGTTTGGGTAGTGTTTTGTATTAAAGGGTTAAACACTGTTCCCATTTGTTGAGTCAACATTTGGACCATATCATGATTACTTTTGTCCATTTGTTGTCGAATTACTTGCGCAGAATTATTGGTAATTGCTGGCATTTGGAAATTTGGTAGGGATTGGTTCAATCTACTCATATTTCCACCATATCCTGATCCTTGCAATGGCGAAGACATGTGGACCATGGCGTCAGAATACAAGGGTGATGCACTTTGCAAGTTTGCCATCACTGACGTTGACATTCCATATGGTTGTTCTCTTCCGAACATAGGCATGGAAAAATTTGCCTGGAATGGCCTAAAATTTTGTCCTCCCGGAGGAGGCGTCCCCAAAGGCCTTGAATGTCCCATTGTGGAAGAACTAGGCATACTTTGGGAGAGCGAAACCGCTGGTATAGATCCTGTTGACGAAGGCATAACCTCCTCCAGAACAGGGTTTGAATCCACATTTCCCCCTGTCGAAGGTATTGGGTTGGAAACTGGAATATTTTCATTTGAATTTGGATTGGGATTAGGATTATTTGACTGATTCGCCATTTTCCTTACTCTAGTTCTTTTGGGTCTCTCTACGTCAGATACGGCTAATTTACCGCTTCTTAGTATCATACAACGAAGAAAAAGCCTTAATTTTTAAAATTTATTTAAGTTTTATATTGCACTAGTCCCACTGGGCGTGCCAATTTGTTCGCTGTTGATCTTGGCGAACAACCTCTGGTTTACCAGAATGGTGAAATCTGGGTTACTTGCAGGATTAACCAAACAAATCCTAGGACGTCGGGCGAAAACTTAGATCAACGTGATAATTTTAAGTTAAGGGTGATATCTTGGTTCTTGGTTTTATGTATTTAAGTCTTTTGGAATAAAAGATTTCAACTAACTCTAGATGAAAGTCTAAGATAAAAGAAAATGACTTTGAAAAGAACTTTTAAAGTAAAATGGCGAAGAAAGAACTTTAAAGTAAAATGACGAAGAAAACATAAAGATGCTAGTAAATGTAAAGGAATTGGTAAAAAGACTTTGATTGATAAAGAAATTAAAAGATGGTGTTTACACGTACATTTTTCCAAATAACTCTTTTCTCTCACACGGGTACTTTGAGTAATTGCAGGAAGTTTTGTACAAGTTTTTCACACTAAATTCTAATAACAACTATCCTATTTATAGATAAACAAAATAACTGCTATTAACGACTAAATCCTAAAACTTCGACATCTGGCCTTCTGCATGTCTCCCTTTCGCCAGGTGCTTCCACGCGTCTTCTGCCAAACGTTATAATTCTCTTGAATTTGAATCTTCAAGTTATGTCAAACAAACGCGTCCTTTCAGACTTGTCGAATTGTCGAACTATCACAACGTTCTTCATACTTGTCCAAACTTTTTCCATTTGCAGAAATCTTTACTTGACGAAATGTCAAAACGTTGCCCCGTCGAAATGTCGAAGAATGTTGAAGAATATCTCCCAAGTAGATATACTCTTTCAGTTGTACTTCTTTTGGCATGTTCCTCCATTTGTCGAAAACAACTTTTTACGTGTTGAACTCATGGCGTCGAAAATACGCATATACATAATTACTAAAGGATAAAGAGATATAATGCAAATACGGTGATACAATAATACATGAATTAAGATAATGATATGAGATAAAATAAAAATAGTCTCGTCTTAATCATGATTTAATCGAGAAATCGATAATCAATGATTCTTGACTTTCATCGACTAGATAGGTGAAGAAACTAAAATAAAGAGAAAGTGGTCTCGTGTTGATCAAAGTTTTGTCAACTCAATGAAATAAACCAAACCATAAGGTTTGTTATGTCATCGACCAAAATAAATAAAGTGGAATCGAAGTGAAACATAAAGTCGCTCTCGTCTAAATCAAGATTTAATCGAGAAATCGATAATCTTATATTTTTTACTTTCATTGACCAACAAAATTAAATAAAAAAAGTGGCCTCACATTTATCAAGCCTTTATTGATTTAGAATTATCAACGTCAAGATTTGTGTAACGTCATCGGCCTAAATCAAGGTTATAAAAAAAAAAGGTTGATCTCGTCTTGATCAAGATTTAAATCGGTAAATCGATAATCTTGACATTTGACTTTCATCGACCAAAAATAGAATTGGAATAAAAACAAGTTGGTCTCGTTTAAATCAAGATCTAATTGACGAATCGATAATCTTAGATATTTAACTTTCATCGACCAAAAATAAATGAAGAAGGTGGCCTCCTACAAATCTTGATTTAGTGATTTGAAATAAACCAACAAGTCATGATTTTGTATGCCATTGGCCCAATAATAAAGGAAATGTGCTAAGAATTTATTATTTAAGAAAATTTAGAAAAAAAGGTAATAATGAAATAGTAAAAAGAAATAATTAAAAAAACAACATGACATTTTTTTAAAAAGGGGGTGGCGTTAGATTATAAGGGTTAAAATATGAACTTAAATGGGCTCAAGCCCATCATTCAGGAACCAAACACAACGTGGTCAAACTAAAAGAATGGTGTGGAAAACAATCAGATGGGCCAAAGCCCATAACACCAACGATCTGAATTCTGGATAAGAAACAAGCAACGTTAAAAAAAGGGTCCCAACAAATGAAACGATGGCCATGGAAAAGGGCAAAACAGCTCACAACCCAAAACTCAGTTACCACCAAAAACATCAACAGGTCCTTAAGAAAACAACAACAGCGAAAATGGAGATGTCACGCACACCATAGTATCGTCATCCCCGTTAAAACGAAACTGAAAAGAAAGAAAAGATCGTGAAGGGAGGGATCTCCCACTTGCGTTCGGATCGCCCTCGGTCTCTTTCGCTCCAGATTTGGGTTGGTTTAGGGTTACACAGAGAGAAAGCTTTGGGGCGATTGTTTTCAAAAAGAAGAAGTGCTGGGATTTCTTTCTTATTATGAGGTGCGTATTTCAGGTTTTGTTTTTGTTGATGAATTGAAAGAGGGTCACGGATATGGGGTTTGATTTGGAAAATGGGATGTGCTTGGAAAAGTTTGGTGACGAGAAAGAGAGTGAGGCCGAATGGAGTTGTGAGTTTTACTGAGCGAAATGAGGGAGAGGTTTAGTGATTGTGTTGTGTTGAAGGTTGAAGATCGGTGGAAGAGAAATTGAAGGTTGAGAGGGATAAAGTTCAGTTTGATGAAGAACATGAAGGTGACGTTGATTTTGAAGGTTGTTCTGATTGTTGGTGTTTTCGATGAAAAATGAAGGTTGAAGAAGGTTAATGTTTGAAGTTGTTTCAGGTTCTGTTTTGATTCAAAGGGGATGATGGTGAAGAGAATCGTGGAAATGGGAGTTTTTGAGGCGGAGGTTTGTTAATGGAAGATTCAATGGGGAATGAAGGCGAAAATGATGGCGGCGACATGACGGAGGTTCGAAGTTATTGAGGTTATTGTGAAAGCTGATGAAGGTTTGATTGATGTTTTGTTTAGTGAAGAGAAGACATGGGAATCTGAAACAAGTCGTGTTGTTGCTTTTGGTTTCTGATTGGAGTGTTTTTGAATCTCTGCCCCCCCTATCCTCTCCTCTCTCTGTTATATATATTCCCAGAAAACATAAATTGTTATTATATTTTTATTTTGAATTTTTGAACGTTATTGGCTTGTCGCTTTCACGGTTGCAGGGGGAGCGTTGTGAGCAGGCTTCGTACGGTTCGCAAGCTGGTGGCGTGTTGTCTTTGAGGAGCAGATATCTCGTACGTATGAACGAATGAGAAAGAACAAATCTTAGTTTCCTGATTTCTCATGAGCCACATGTCGGCTCTCCATTGGCCATGAGTGAGGGTTGAAAAGTCAAAGCAACATTTGATCCCCTTTGGTTAATGGCTAACGAAATTAATCCAATTATGAAATATAAATAAGACACGTTGGACCAATCATGAGAAATGAAAATGAAATAGTTTTTGAAATTTATAATATGACTAATAATAACATAAAAATGAAACTAATTAATAACTTAATTTAACTTACTTAGACAAATATTAAATTTAATCTAATTAATTAAACCAATTTAAAAAAAGATTAAATTGAGGTTGAAAATTAAATTAACAAACTAACCATCTCAAATATAAATTGAAATAAAAAACCATATTGAAATTAAACTAAAATGAATAAAATAGTTATTGAACTAAAATATAAAGAAAAATAACAATCATAAAAAAAACGTGAAAGAGGAAAATACAAGATTATGAGATGCTAAAAAAACAACAACTAGCGAGTCTGAGGGAAAAAATTTGGGGTACAACATTTGCCCCTATTTAAATATCTTCGCCGGATGGCACGAGGAACGACGATCATCGGGACGTCAAGGTGAAAGGTATTTAAATATAGCAAACCGAAAATTTTGCCCTCAGATGCGCAGACATGCAATGCAACAAACATGATGATATGATGCCACGAAAGATGCAAGAATGCAGACAAAACAAAACACCAAAGAAAGAAAAGCCGCCAACACAGAGGAAAACTTCACTGGGGAAGCAAAGAAGGTTAGTATCCACGAGGAAGAGACTCTTTGGGGATGCAGGCTAACCGACAAAAGAGACTCAACGAGGAGACTCCAAGGCAACACCGGGGATAGAAAACAAAAGGGAAATCTCCACTGGGGGAGGATCCAGGGAGATACACGACAGGTTCAAACATGACCGGACGACACAGGGGAAAAGAGCACAATCTTACTGGGCAAGAAACCAGAAAGAAGACATGATCTCCACTGGAGGCCAGTTTGAAATAAAAGGATAGACACCCGAAAAGGGTCCTCTGGGGATCTCTTATGCTGAAGAGTTCAAATGGGATCTTCAAGAAAATCCAGAAAAGGCAGAGACGAACTCAGCGCGCCAGATAAAACACCTGGAATGAGCAATATAGGTTCAAGATAACCTGATATAAGCAAATGGTTCACGATAACCAAAGATAAACAGCTGGAGTTCAAATGGGAACAAGGTTATTGAGCCAAGAATAGACTCTGGTACTCAAATAAGAGTTGGTTGAGATAACAAATAATCTGCTTTACGAGGAAAACCGGTATGAGCCAGAAAGTAACCTTATTGGAAGTAGAACCAAGAAATGGGCTCCAATAAAGGTATCTAGAATGATTGATCATCAAAGCTAAACGCGACTAGATGACATTCTAGAAAGGATCCGCAATGAAGGTTGAACCGAAAAACGGTCTTCGGGAAAAGACATCCAAAGTGATGGAACAACAGGTTCAAGTATGACCGGTTGACACTTTGGAAAAAGAAGAACCTTATTGGAGGTTGAACCAAGAAATGGGCCCCAATAAAGTATCTAGAATGATTGATCATCAAGGCTAAACGTGACTAGATGACATTCTAGAAAGAATCCGCAATGAAGGTTGAACCGAAAAACGGTCTTCACTGGGAAAAGACATCCAAAGTGATGGAACAACAGGTTCAAGCATGGCCGGTTGGCACTTTGGAAAAAGAAGAACCTTATTGGAGATTGAACCAAGAAATGGGCCCCAATAAAGTATCTAGAATGATTAATCATCAAGGATAAACGCGACTAGATGACATTCTAGAAAGAATCCGCAATGAAGGTTGAACCGAAAAACGGTATTCATTGGGAAAAGACATCCAAAGTGATGGAACAACAGGTTCAAGCATGACCGGTTGGCACTTTGGAAAAAGAAAAACCTTATTGGAGATTGAACCAAGAAATGGGCCCTAATAAAGTATCTAGAATGATTGATCATCAAGGCTAAACGCGACTAGATGACATTCTAGAAAGGATCCGCAATGAAGGTTGAACCGAAAAACGGTCTTCACTGGGAAAAGACATCCAAAGTGATGGAACAACGGGTTCAAGCATGACCGGTTGGCACTTTGGAAAAAGAATAACCTTTTTGGAGATTGAACCAAGAAATAGGCCCCAATAAAGGTATAGAATGATTGATTATCAAGGCTAAACCCGACTAGATAACATTCTAGAAAGAATCCGCAATAAAGGTTGAACCGAAAAATAGTCTTCACTGGGAAAAGACATCCAAAGTGATGGAACAACAGGTTCAAGCATGACCGGTTGACACTTTGGAAAAAGAAGAACCTTATTGGAGATTGAACCAAGAAATGGGCCCCAATAAAGTATCTAGAATGATTGATCATCAAGGCTAAACGCGACTAGATGACATTCTAGAAAGAATCCGCAATGAAGGTTGAACCGAAAAACGGTCATCACTGGGAAAAGACATCCAAAGTGATGGAACAACAGGTTCAAGCATGACCGGTTGGCACTTTGGAAAAAGAAGAACCTTATTGGAGATTGAACCAAGAAATGGGCCCCAATAAAGTATCTAGAATGATTGATCATCAAGGCTAAACGCGACTAGATGACATTCTAAAAAGGATCCGCAATGAAGGTTGAACCGAAAAACGATCTTCACTGGGAAAAGACATCCAAAGTGATGGAACAACGGGTTCAATGACCGGTTGGCACTTTGGAAAAAGAAGAACCTTATTGGAGATTGAACCAAGAAATGGGCCCCAATAAAGGTATAGAATGTGATAGGTTAGTACCGGGGTTGCATAACTGAAGATAAAACTTCCTGGGGAATACCCATTACGGTTGAAAAAAGGCTGAATAGTACCAGAGATAGATAAGCTGCTTATAAGAGACTGCCACTTATCGCCACTGAAAAAAATAAGCTTCTTCGAGAGATTGCCGCTTCAAAGATATGTTGATATCACAACACTGTTGGAGAAATAATCATGTCTTCAATGTGGATCTGTAAAATATGCTTCTTGCGAGACACAGTGCAAAATAAATGCACGTTCAAAGATAGGTTAAAAAAAACCACACCTGCTAGGGACCAAAGTTCAATCTAGGAACAAGCTAGAAAGAAACGGTCAAACAAGACTCCAATTGAGGAAAGAACTCAAATGGGGATTTATCTTATCCAAATGTGGAAAAGATAACTGAACCAACCATCATCCACGAGAATCAAACTCTGTGGGGAATTCAGAAAAGAGTGGGTACTTTATGCCTAGGGCCGATTTCCTATTGGAGTGAATAGACAAACCCAGACACTTGGGGAGACAAACACCAAAGTGAACAAACAGGAAAATACCAGGAAAGGAAGTAAAAATGCTAAGATGCTATGCATATGAGTGCTTATGCCATGCTTATGCTTATGCTGACAAAACAGACAGAAAGCGAAACTGGAGATGAAATAAATATCTCGACAAGGATACCCAGCCAAACTCAACAGGTTGGACCAATACTGGGGATGAAGAAGAATCAACAACTTCACTGGTGAAAAGAGTATTCCACTTGAGGTATCACATCATGAGAATTATCATCATGAGTTTGATCTCTTTATTGGAGAAGAATCCATGGAGATTTTGTCCAAATTAGCTGAAGTAACAGCTTATTGGGGATCTAGCAAAGGATATCACCCGAACAAAGTAGTTCTGCATCCTACTGGCGTAATGATCATCTTCAAATCTTATCTGCCCCAGGCTATATGGTCTATCATAAGACGATAACAAGAGGATTTTATAGAAGAATTGGCATACAAGGTGCTTCAATATCTTCAAACTCTTGGAGACATCTCGACGTGACTGCCTCAGATTAATTGCATTCACACGACAAGGTCCTTGAACTTGCTTCAGACTGGTTGTTGATAACTGGGGAAGAGATGCCCCAGACTGATTGGCCTTTTAGAGATTTACCGAATCTCGACTTGACTGCCTCTATCCAACTGTATCCGCAATACTCAAACTATAGTAGAGGCAACTGGGGAACAAATCTTGCCCCTGCGGATGGGTCACTGGAGTCCATACTTGTCGTAAGATGGCCTGGAGAAGACTTGTTCCAGTATTTTGAACTTTGACGAGTTATGCCCCTGATTCGGTAGATCGGAAAATCCTTCCACTTGGTTGCCCCTGACTGAGCTTGATTTATCAAGTTGAATCCCCTAGCTGGCTGCATTTGTTGGGATTTCTTTGATATTGAATTGTTTTTACAAACAAGTATTGTTCATCAAAAATTGGCGAGTTCAATGCAAAGTTCATGCATGCTTTTTGAAAAAAAAATTTATTGATGAAAACACACACGGTGGAATGATAAAAACAAAGGTAGATCTAGTCATTTACGGAATGACAGATGAAGTGATCAACATACGCAAATAACAAAGATTATTAGGAGTCAGGTTAATCAACCTTGCTGCAGTATGCTTTCAACACAACCTTACCTCAATTAGGTATTTTAAGGGTTGTAATGTGGCCTGGTTCACGGTTTTATGAAACAAAGGATAAAGGCTCAAAGTTTAATTGTCCCACCCCATCTTCGTGATGATCTTCAGTCCTATGCTCAGCTAACTTAAGCTACATATTTACGTATTGGTGATAGAGTTGACTGGTGCCTCTTACGAAGCGCTTGCATAACCAAGTTAAACTGAGAACTACCCACCCCAAAGTTGAGATTTAAGGGTTTTTTGTGTAAGGAAAGAAAACTCATACTTCTAGGCTCAAAAGGGTTAACGAGGGATTATCTTCCTTATTTCTCCAGTGTTTAGAGATTGAAACAATGCCTTATATCATCGGCAAGGTTTAATTTGCAGCATACCACAGCAATTATGAACACGAGGTTTTCATCATCCTCCCCAACCTTTGCTTAACAAACAGTTGAATAAAGGGAGTGAAACAAGGTAAATTTTTTTTTTTTTAAAATAACAGCAAATGAGTGAAACAAATGGATTTAATCTAAAAGATGCACAAACATTTCATTAACCTTGCCAATTTGAAAGTACAACAAAGCTTATAAGCAAATACAAATTCAAAGTGCAAAGGAAATACAATAAAATTGCTGAAACAGCCAAAAAATTGCCAGCTTTAGGGAATCAAATACAGAAAATCAAAGAGGAGCTCAATCACATACCCCTTAATCCATCTTTGTCTTGATACATCATCCACATCATTGCCCATCTCATGAGCGGGTAAGGATTATTCTTGATATTAGGCTGGGAGCCATCGAAAGACAAAATGTTTCTCTCCACTAAGTCCTTCACAATATGCTTCAGAGCAAAACAATCTTCTAAATTATAGCCTGGCGCCCCTTCATGGAATGCACAATGAGCGTTGGGATTGTAAGAAGGTGGAAGCGGATTAGGAGGTGGACCTAACGACCTTGTAGTTATTAATCCTTGTTGCACCAAAGCAGGATACAATGTTGTATACGTCATAGGAATGGGAGGAATCGGAGGCCTTCCACCCTTTCTTTTGCCTGGAATGTTCTGACGAGAAACTTGAGTCTGTTGGCGAGGAGCGTTGGGCGCTCGTTGATACACTGGTGGTTGAGGAACCGGCTGATAAACAGAAGCTTGGTGGTTGAATGTTGGCGCGATGGCGGCCACATAAGGTTGCTGAACAGAATAACACTGTTGTTGTTGTTGTTGTTTCCAGAACTGATTTTTCTTTTTTTTGTTTGTTATTTCCACACTGGTGTCTCCTTCCCTTTTAAAGGATTTCTTGGCATCGTCGCTCGAACTACCAGCTCTCTTGGTCATTTTTCCACTCTTCAGACCAAGCTCTACTTTAACCCCCACAACCACAATATCGAAAAACTAGCAGACATGCTACTGATCATCCTTTCGAAGAATTCTGGTCTCACCGTGTCGACAAACCAATCAGTTAAATCTTTTTCAGATAAAGGTGGCTCTACCTGTGAAGCAAACTCTCTCCATCTCTGTGCATACTCTCTAAAAGACTCAGTATCGTTCTGAGACATGCTCAATAATTGTCTGCGATCCGGCGCGAGGTCCATGTTATATCTATAATGCTTTACAAAAGCATCAGATACATCTTGAAAACATTGGATCCTAGATTGGTCCAAAGTCAAATACCACTTTGCAGCAACCCCTTTCAAACTATCTTGGAAGCAGTGGATCATCAACTTGTCATTGTCCATAAATGCAGCCATTCGTCGGTAATACATTACCAAATGCGACTTGGGACAGGTCGCCCCTAAGTATAGGTCGAAATCGGGCAGTTTGAACTTGGGTGGAATTACCAAGCCTGAGACTAAGCACATGTCCTTAGCATTAGTATTAAATACATTGTTCCTTTCCATTGCTTCAAATTTCCTCTGCATTGTCTCTACACTCTCCTTCAGCCTTTCATGTCGATTATCTCCTTCTTCGGACATATTGACATGATCATAAACCGGATGTGGGTTCTGAAAAACTGGGTGCGCCTGAGCTTGCACTACTGCTGGAGCGAAAGTAGGAATGGCGTGAAAAGCCTCATTAACCAAAGGAACAACTTGTTGAGTAGAAGTGACGGCCGGAGCACGTATAAAGTTAAAAGGCATGCCCAAAGTGGGGTTCACAGTAATAACGGGAGGTTCTACAGTTGTAGTGATAATCTCGGAGACCACCATCGCTTGTGTGTCCATATTTGCCCTCATAACTTGAATAGCTTCCAGAATCTGCCCCATTCCTCCTCGGAGCTCCCTCAGTTCATTGTTGACTCTGTCCATTTCACAGTATTGTTCAAACATCCTTTGTCGAGTTTGGGCTCGTGGTTACGATAGTTGTCGGGAGTCCAAAGACGATTCTGAAGGGAAAACGGCGACATGAGACGAAGACTGAGAGGAAATGCACATGCTATGACATGATGCAAATGAGATGCTAATGCAAGCCAAATGGCTTCAAGGAACTCAAAGGCAAGTTGCGAGAAAATTTTTTGGAAAATTGAAGAGTTTTGTTTTTTTTTTAAATCCAAGCTCTGTTGATCTTTGAAAAGCAAACAAACATTTGAGTTCCTCGAAACCAAAGGGCTAAGAATGCTTGAATGTAGAGATGTATGCTACGCGAGCACAAACAAAGGGCAAACACAACAAAACATACAAATCCTAGGTTTTGGGGTCTCATGAATGGAGCCATGGTCTACCCATCCCACTAGGTATGTACTACTGGTTTTCACCTGCTGAATAGGGTTCTAAGAAGTTCCCAGAGTCGGCAACCCATCTTTCGGATTTTATCGACTTCCCAGATGACTTGGTAATCAATAAAATTCTCAAGAGGATCTCGTCTGAGTGTAGTATCGCGTGACAACCAATTCAGAAATAGACTCCATCATGGTCACCGCACTACATCCTAAAAGGCCAAGTGGGGTTTGGTAACTACGGTTCTCAGCATCAACGGCACCTAAATTGAGAGTAGCACGCTTTCACGAATAGGATCGTTCAACATGACTAAACTCTCAAGAGGGCCTAAACTGAGTGATGGTGTCTCAAGTCAACTTTTTCAGGAATCGACTCCTTCAAAGCCTCTTTGAATATACCACCATCCTATCATAAGTGCACTCGAGTCCGGGTATAGGATTTATCTCACCACTCAAGAATCAAACCAACCAAAGATAATCAAGCACAACATATATACAGGCAATCAGACAGATATACACAAATATAGCAAGCAAGTAAAACAAAAATAACAAAGGTGGGCTTAACCCTAAAAAATAAGCTTTCGTATTTCCCCAGTGAAGTCGCCATTTCTGTTGCGGTGAAAATCAGATAACAAGCTATTAATTAACTTGCATCATATTTCTTTTACAACCGACTTTGATTTATCCAAAGGAAAGGTTCAAGATCGTTAAAAACCCTAAAGGGGGGAGATCTAAGGTTCGGGGGTTGGTTACGCCTAGGGAAGGTATTAGCACCCTAAACGTCCGTAGTACTCTACAGAAGCCTCTTGTTTTACTTGTTAAATCTTACTCGCTTGCTAAGGGTACTATGCTAACGGTTGAAACCCCTAGGGGTCAGTATCTAAGTATACTCGACAAAGTATCGCACTTTGCGCCTACGTATCCTCGGGAGTAGAATCAGAGTATGCGTAGTTCTACTTCTACTGAATGATTGACTGTGGTCAATATTCAGAAGGGAAATGAGTGTGAACTCATTGTAGGGTATAAGAACTCTCTAAGTCTAGTTATAATGGTCTTATGTTATGTTTTAAAGTTAAAGAGGGAAAGTGAATATTCATTAGGATGAATATCACACAGAGTATAAAACTCTTTCCTAAGGCTAGTTATGATTCCATGGCCCTAATGAGGCCAAGAAATAAGGTTTAGCTCTTATGAGGCTACTAGGTTAAGGTGGGGGCTAAGACTTTAAGAGTCAACATTAATCACCTTCCTTTGGAATGGGGGGAAAGATAACAGTTGTAATAATTACTAAAGGATAAAGAGATATAATGCAAATACTGTGATACAATAATACATGAATTAAGATAACGATATGAGATAAAATAAAAATAGTCTCGTCTTAATCATGATTTAATTGAGAAATCGATAATCAATGATTCTTGACTTTCATCGACTAGATAGGTGAAGAAATTGAAATAAAGAGAAAGTGGTCTCGTGTTGATCAAAGTTTTGTCAACTCAATGAAATCAACCAAACCATGAGATTTGTTATGTCATCGACCAAAATAAATAAAGTGGAATCGAAGTGAAACATAAAGTCGGTCTAGTCTAAATCAAGATTTAATCGAGAAATCGATAATCTAATATTTTTTACTTTCATTGACCAACAAAATTAAATAAAAAAAGTGGCCTCACATTTATCAAGACTTTATTGATTTAGAATGATCAAAGTCAAGATTCCTGTAACGTCATCGGCCTAAATCAAGATTATAAAAAAAAGGTTGATCTCGTCTTGATCAAGATTTAAATCGGTAAATCGATAATCTTGACATTTGACTTTCATCGACCAAAAATAGAATCGGAATAAAAACAAGTTAGTCTCGTTTAAATCAAGATCTAATCGACGAATCGATAATCTTAGATTTTTAACTTTCATCGACCAAAAATAAATGAAGAAGGTGGCCTCCTACAAATCTTGATTTAGTGATTTGAAATAAACCAACAAGTCATGATTTTGTATACCATTGGCCCAATAATAAAGGAAATGTGCTAAGAATTTATTATTTAAGAAAATTTAGAAAAAAGGTAATAATGAAATAGTAAAAAGAAATAATTAAAAAAATAACATGACATTTTTAAAAAAAGGGGGTGGCGTTAGATTATAAGGGTTAAAATATGAACTTAAATGGGCTCACGCCCATCATTCAGGAACCAAACACAACGTGGTCAAACTAAAAGGATGGTGTGGAAAACAATCAGATGGGCCAAAGCCCATAACACCAACGATCTGAATTCTGGATAAGAAACAAGCAACGTTAAAAAAAGGGTCCCAGCAAATGAAACGATGGCCATGGAAAAGGGCAAAACAGCTCACAACCCAAAACTCAGTTACCATAAAAAACATCAACAGGTCCTTAAGAAAACAACAACAGCGAAAATGGAGATGTCACGCACACCATAGTATCGTCATCCCCATTAAAAAGAAACTGAAAAGAAAGAAAAGATCGTGAAGGGAGGGATATCCCACATGCATTCGGATCATCCTCGGTCTCTTTCGCTCCAGATTTGGGTTGGATTAGGGTTACACAGAGAGAAAGCTTTGGGGCGATTGTTTTCAAAAAGAAGAAGTGCTGGGATTTCTTTCGTATTATGAGGTGCGTATTTTAGGTTTTGTTTTTGTTGATGAATTGAAAGAGGGTCACGGATATGGGGTTTGATTTGGAAAATGGGTTGTGCTTGGAAAAGTTTGGTGACGAGAAAGAGAGTGAGGCCGAATGGAGTTGTGAGTTTTGCTGAGCGAATGGAGGGAGAGGTTTAGGGATTGTGTTGTGTTGAAGGTTGAAGATCGGTGGAAGAGAAATTGAAGGTTGAGAGGGATAAAGTCCAGTTTGATGAAGAACATGAAGGTGACGTTGATTTTGAAGGTTGTTCTGATTGTTGGTGTTTTCGATGAAAAATGAAGGTTGAAGAAGGTTAATGTTTGAAGTTGTTTCAGGTTCTGTTTTGATTCAAAGGGGATGATGCTGAAGAGGTTCGTGGAAATGAGAGTTTTTTAGGCGGAGGTTTGTTAATGGCAGATTCAATGGGGAATGAAGGCGAAAATGATGGCGGCGACATGACGGAGGTTTGATTGGTGTTTTGTTTGGTGAAGAGAAGACATGGGAACCTGAAACAAGTCGTGTTGTTGCTGTTGGTTTCTGATTGGAGTGTTTTTTAATCTCCGCCCCCTATCCTCTCCTCTCTCTGCTATATATATTCCCAGAAAACAGAAATTGTTATTACATTTTTATTTTGAATTTTTGAACGTTATTGGCTTGTCGCTTTCACAGTTGCAGAGGGAGCGTTGTGAGCAGGCTCCATACGGTTCGCAAGCTGGTGGCGTGTTGTCATTGAGGAGCAGATATCTCGTACGTATGAACGAAGGAGAAAGAACAAATCTTGGTTTCCTGATTTCTCATGAGCCACATGTCGGCTCTCCATTGGCCATGAGTGAGGGTTGATAAGTCAAAGCAACATTTGATCCCCTTTGGTTAATGGTTAATGAAATTAATCCAATTATGAAATATAAATAAGACACGTTGGACCAATCATGAGAAATGGAAATGAAATAATTTTTGAAATTTATAATATGACTAATAATAACATAAAAATGAAACTAATTAATAACTTAATTTAACTTAGTTAGAAAAGTATTAAATTTAATCTAATTAATTAAACCAATTTTAAAAAAGATTAATTTGAGGTTGAAAATTAAATTAACAAACTAACCATCTCAAATATAAATTGACATAAAAAACCATATTGAAATTAAACTAAAATGAATAAAATAGTTATTGAACTAAAATATAAAGAAAAATAACAATCATAAAAAAAACGTGAAAGAGGAAAATACAAGATTATGAGATGCTAAAAAAACAACAACTAGCGAGTTTGAGGGTAAAATTTGGGGTACAACACCGTGCTCGCACTGCGAACTCCGGTTCGCACTGCGAACATGTCAAACATAGCTACTGCCAAAATAATTTTTTTTCACGCTTCTAATCAATTTTTGTTCGCCTTGAGTTCGCACTGCAAACTCTTAGCGAGCTCACTTGCCTCCAGTTCGCACAGCAAACATGACAGCAAACTCGGAACTTGTTTCGACTATAACTTGAGAACCGTAACTCTGTTTTACGCGCAGTCAGAAGCGTTGTAAAGTTTATTCAATGCTCTATAAGACAATGACAAAATATCATTGCTTATATACCTACAAAAATGAGAGAAAACTATCAAACTCAAAGATATGTACATGATTACGCATATTACACACTATAATGTAAATTACACAAAATATACACTAAAGTTGACGTTTATTGGTATAACTAAGCTTATAAGTGCCAATTATTTACACTCAAAATCACTATAATTTAGCACTTATCAAACTCTCCTTAACTTAAACTTGTTTGTCCTCAAACAAGAATCAATCAACTCGAAGAAACAAAAGCAATTGTCAAGACATCATGCTCAACAAGTTTTTACAAACGGAAAACAAACGTATGGTACAAATATCAAAAGTAAATGCGAAGAAATGCTTACCACTAAACTACAACGACACCACGATTATGAAACAAAGTCTAAGCACAAAACACATGTCAAAAATTCTAAAGCAATACAAATGTTCAAGAATGAATCACACCTAACATTCCTCTTCAGAATAAGGATGAAGAAATTTAGGTTTGTCCAACCGCGAGACAATTACACTTATCTGAAAACAATGCTAACAACAGTTCAATTCATACATTCATCTAACAATCATAAACGAAGTTATGGAAGCAAAAAGATCACTAAGGGCTTGAAAGGTTGTAACTTGGCCAGGTTTCACAACAAAGGGTCATTTCTTAGGCTATTGAATCGAAGTTGCCACGCAAAAGAAACATTCACTATACATGGTATTTAAACATCACAACTTCATTCACCAATTTCTTTTCTATATTGCTTACCCTTTCCAAACTTCTTTTGCACAATTATTTTTCATTCTCTATTTTTTTTTCTTTTCAAACAAGCATATTTTTCTTTTGTTTTTCACATTCATATTCACAATTTTCTTATGCTTGTTTAAACATTTTAGTAACATACCATTTCCTTTTATTCTTTCCAACTTGAATACCACTAACCCTCAAGTAAATGCTCCTTGCTTTTTATGGCAAGGAAACCAATTTAAAGCATTGTACAAAGGTTTCAAGAAATTTTTTTAGAATCCCACAAAATTTAATGATGAACTTAACTTTTAATTTATGTACACACACCAACTTCATCATCAAATTAGGATCTAATCTGTTAAGGCTCAAATGGGTTAACAAATACTCACTACTCACAGGTAAGTTATTTTTGGATATGGTTATGCTCAATATAAACAAATGCCATGATCATTTCTAATGCTTCCACAAAATCACAATAATCAAAAGATTAAGCATGAATCAAACGAATTAAACAAAGTTATCAGCCATCCAAACATTTAGTAAACAATGGAGGTTTCTCAAAATGGGCTATGAACTAAAATGATTCACAAATGAAAAAAAAATTTCAAGAGATTGAATGACATGTAAGTTGTAGAGAGCCTAAGGTTGATAAACATATTATGTTCTAGAAAAGCAATAAACACAAACCATAGCAATACAACTTTTTTTAAACTTTTCACACTACTATAACATTTTCTTGTTGAAACAATCAAACTTAAACAATCACAACATGTATTCTCAAGCTAATAAAAAATCAAAGCTTGAGAAAAAGCACAAAACTTTTCTAACAACCTAACAAAATTGAATCAAAATAAATAAACATAAAGCTATACAAACTAAAAAAAAATGTTGCATTGCCTCCCAACCAGTGTTTGTTTCACGTCATTAGCTCCATGCCTTTATTGTGCTTTGCTAGTAACTTCCTCACAGACATGTGATGCTTTTCTTCAAAGTACAAATCTAAAGAAAGTGTCCTAACCAAACACTTGAACAAACGTTATGGGAGCAAAATATATACATCACTTGAACAAACATAAGTATATGTACAAACATATATACAATATAGACAATTATGTACAAAGCTTAGAAATATAGAAATTATCGCAATGCGATTCAGTATCAAAACCAATTCCCCGCAATCGCGCCATTTTGCTGTTGCGGTAAAGCGACAAGAAAACATTAAGTTTGGAAGAATTCCAGGATTTATCGTCTCCACAGGGGTCGGTTCGAGGAAAATAATGTCGTTTGACAATCTCCATGTATCTAAGCTTGGGTTTGAAATGGTTCTCCAAAGGTAACATGCGAAAATTAAAAGCATAAAAGCAAATAAATAAACACATTCTTTAGAAAGGAGAAACTCATCTGGATTTGCATTTCGTTATACCGATCATGTACGAGAGAAAGCCTATCGATCAAATGCACTCACCCTAATACTCGTAAAAATCCCCATGTATCACTCACAAACGGAGGTTATGTCTAACGCGAAGTCTGAGAGATCAACCGCGTTCTTTCGAAAGTAATATCTCACGCGATAAAATAACACAGAGCATTAAGCTCTGACACACACGCGTGAATATTTAGACCATTTCCCATAGCCAATAGATCATCACCTTAGGTCGAGTTTGAAAAGTATATGTCTACAGAGATCCAAACCCATTAAGATAGATATCAAATCAAAGATAACATCGATTAAGATTTTTGAAAGGGATTTTACACAAAGATCCATAAATGAACATACAATCTAAGTAAACATACATACATCAACCCCAACACAATGAAAAATACAAAGAGAAGAAGGAAGAAGGAACAAATTTTTCACAGTTTGTCATCTCCGATTGAACTTTTCACGGTTCGTCATCTCCGATTGAAGTATGATTTGGCTCCAAATCATCTAGATGCACCATCTATGTGTTGTTTCTAAGCCAAAACTGCTAAAGAATATGGTTCTGATCAATTGGGTCCAAAGGTTCCCAAAAGATAACCTAAAAAAACTGAAAATTTGACTTTATAGGCAAAAATGGGTTCCCGTGCTCGCACTGCGAACTCCGGTTTGCACTGCAAATATACCAAACATAGCTACTACCAAAATAATGTTTTTCCATGCTTCTGGGCAATTTTTGTTCGTCTTGAGCTTGCAGTGCGAACTCTTAGCGAGCTCACTCGCCTCCTATTCGCACAGCGAACATGATAGCAAACTCAAAACTTGTTTCGACCATAACTTGAGAACTGTAACTTCGTTTTGCACGCGGTCGGAAGCGTTGGAAATCTTATTCAATGCTCTATAAGACAATGACAAAATATCATTGCTTGTATACGTACAAAAATGAGAGAAAAACTATCAAATTCAAAAATATGTACATGATTACGCACATTACACACTATAATGTAAACTTCACAAAACATACACTAAAGTTAAGGTTTATTGGTATAATTAAGCTGATAAGTGTCAATTATATACACTCAAAATCACTACAATTTAGCATTTATCAGGGTCCTCTCACATACCTTAAGTGATGTGGGACTTAGAAACCATATTTCTTTCTCAATACAACTCACACTTATTTCTCAATAATTAGTATTAAAGAAGTTTTTGGGAAAATAACAAAAAACAAATTGTTATGCAAGTCAATTCAAATAAACTAAATTTGGATTAATATACTATTTGAACTAACAAGCACTCCATGACCCAAGTCAATTTAAAAGTCAAGATGAATGTATGAAAAATGAAGATTAGAGAATTTATCTTGCTCTTTAAGCGTGAATTGATTTTTATATCTTAAATCAAATAGACTGGATTTGAGATGAGTTTACTCTTAGTGATTTATCTTTTTGGCTGGTCAAGAAAAAATAGCAATTTTCTTTTTTAAAAAACGTATTACAAGACAATCTTTTGTTTCACTTGTCAAAAGTCAAGTCCTTGGTGTTGTTGTCGGGAATGTTGAATTATTTCAATAAAGTAAATTGATGAATTTTGTTTGTATTTGAGTTTTATCTTATTTCTTTGTTTTTCTAAATTTTTATTTTTATTTTTGTTTAAAATATCATAAAAGTATTTTATTTATGTTGATTTATTCTGGTGCTACTTTCAAACGGAGTGACTAAAAAAAATTCAAATTTTAAATCCACATTCTCTACGCGTAATTATTTTTATTAATGATGACTCTCTAATTTTTTATGAAAGTAATATTTTATCTAAAAAATGAGTTGATAAAAAATTATAAATATAATGGTAAAAGATTGACTTTATAAATGTAAGAATAAAGTTCAAACCTCTAAAGTAATATTTTTATATAAATTGGGGTATCTGTTTGTGCAATTGTATTATACCAATTCTTCGAATTAGAAAAGATCTCAATAGACAATAAAACGTTCATTCAAACAAATTTAGCACTCACTTAAGTCTTGGTTCAAATTAGAATTTTTAGATAAACTATCCATTACCATTTCATCAAAGTGTTATCGAATAAATATAATTCATTCCATTGTAATGCTATCTTAATTATTTTATTAAAATTTAAACTAATTTTATCATTTAATCATTTATGTATTGAAATTTCAATGAGATAATATTATTTAAAATATCAACAAATACTTAAAATGACTTTTTGAAAAATATTCTTTTAAGTTAAAAAAATTACAATTAAGCATTTTTTTTAAAAACTCATACTTTTTATTATTTTAAAAAATATTTAAAAACAAATCTTTTAATATTTTTTATTGTAAAAAAAGGTATAAATAACTAAAAAAACTCTACCAATTCTAAAGGATGATACCCTAGAGATATCATCGGCTAACATAAACTTCAACTCTTTCGTTAAGAAAATTATATATCCATATAATAATATTAAAATATAATAATTAAATTATATATTTAATAACATATTCTAACAATTTTCTACTTAGTCAAATATTTTTATATATATTCGATTAAAATAATATCATATGATTATTTAATCTTTTAATTAAATTTTAATTTCATATTATCATAAATTTTATATATTGTTTAATATATATTTAAGTTGACCACACTTATACATCTTGAAAGTCTTATAATTCAATGTATAATAAAATAGTTTAAAGATATTTGATGCGTTGGATTGCAATGTTCTATTTTCTTTTGTTATTAAAAGTTCTTTAAAAATAGTATATTAATGTTTATGTATTGAAAGTATAATTCTTTTAGATTGTATATTTAATTAAATTACCATAATATTGTTTTATTTTAATTTTAAAAAATATTTTAATGAATATTTAGTTTTGTACGATTTGATTCAGTGTATAATAAAGTTTTAATTGTAGTACATATATATTAATTCAAAAAATATATATATTTTGAGAAAGTTAAAATTTGATATGCTATACCTTTTATAGAAATTTAAATATTCTTACGAGACATGGAAAAGCTCAATATTAAATAAATATATTTGACCATTATAAAAAAAATTAAAGAAAATAATTCAAAGAACACCTTTTCCTTTTACTTTGAAAGAAATATTATTTATGTTTTTCTCAATAAAGTACCTAATATTTTCCTATTGAACTTTTTTGAAACGGTTTTGATAGTCAATGTAATCTGAATATAATAAATTTCTTCCCACCCAATATCAATAATATATATAATATATCATTGTGTAATACCCATATTTTGGTTGGTGAATATTTTGGGTGTGAGAAAATGGGATCAAAGAGGGATTTGGGAGTGAATATTTTGTGTGGATGGTTGAGTAGAAGATCAATGAAAGTGAAGATATTTTTGGGGGTATTGCTTGCTTTTTGTGGTGTGGTGATTCTAAGGCATACTATCACAGATCCTCATTTTTTCTATATGGCCTCTGGAGCAATCCATATTGCTGGTCTTGCTGTTCTTGTATACAAGCTTTTTGTTAATAAGACATGTTCTGGTACGTTTCTTATTTTCTCATTATCAATTACTACATATTTTCTTGATTTTTTTCTCTCTTTCTTTTTTATTTTCTAGAAAAGGGGTCGATAGAGTAATATGTGTTCGAGCCTAATGATTGTTTTACGACCAAGAATTGTATTTGGTACTAATTTCATTGAACATTTGTGCTGAATTATCGTGGTTGTATATACAATGTCTTGATTTGATTGAATTCTTATTGTTAATTAGCAATAAAATTTTTATTTGATGAGTAAAATATGATGATGGGAATATAAAGAGGGTTCCGATTTACTAGAGAGTCAGTGCAATGGCATGTGGTTAGCATCTATCAAATTATGTGATTTGTCCACAATAATGGTGCACTTGATCAGATGTAGCGGGAAGGTCTTAGTAGAAAACTCACTTCCAAGGTAGGGTCTATAGTGAGCACATATATTCTACCTAATTTCATAAGCAACTTCACGCAGAGTTACTTCCCCAATAATTCATGGGTTGCATGCATAGCAAGATTAGGACTCATCGCAAGATAGCTAAAGAAAACCGAAAGCAAACAAACTACCGAGTCACGCTATCGTAGAGAACAAGCTTGGGAAAGCAACATCAAACACCTACATTAAACAAAAGGGGAATAGTTATCATTCAGTCATTTAAGCAGATTCCGCTCTCAATCAACCTGAAAATAACAAGACCCGAACATAGGATTAAACTCACTTCAACGCTAAGCTAATAATCATAGATATTCAGTAATTAAACATCAAGTTTTCTTGAAAAACGATAACTATATTTATTATACATTTTTCAAATAATTTAGACTATAGAATGTCAGATTGAGATCAAATCCAAAGACGTATATTTCTCAAAATCAAAACCCTGAACCAACTAAAAAATCCCTAAGACTGAGTAAGGAGGCTCCAGTTGCCCAATCCACCTAAAAATATATATATCAAATGTCCGAGGCCACCTCACACAAAACAAAGAGACGATATGTCAACTCCATCTGCCCACAGCACACTGAACACCCCCCCCCCCCCCCCCCCCCCCCCTTCCTAAAATTAGACTCCGACATAATTTTACGTCTCAGAAGGTTTCACCTAAATGACAACATATCATCTAAAACAACTATTAGGAGAACACAACAACTTTTGAAGATGCACAACTCTTTCAAAACTTATAGAACCCTTTCAGAACCTTCTCCGGCCTATCTTCACTGACCCTTTACGAAACTACCAAAGCGTCGTAAGTAGAACAGACCGAAAAACCCTAACTAGATCTGACATCTAGATCCAAACATCTTCCTAGCCAAGCCTAACAATACCCGAAATAAGGTTTATCAACGTCACTAGAAACCCCTCCTCCAAGACTCGAAAAGATCATCTCCACCTAACGTTTCAAACCCCAAAATCTTTTTCCCAAGCACCCATAGAACCCTCTACATGTGACTTCTGATTCGATATGAGAAATAATCTTTCAAAAGAAATACAAATAGGGGTAAAACCTACCCAGACATCATATCAAAACCTAGTCTTCTGCCCATCCTTACCCTTAGGTGGAAATAGTTGTTCTCTTTGTGTCGTTTTATACAAATACAAAAATTAGGACATTTATGTATATGGTCAAAAAGAATCTGACTAGTGGTATCATTCTTGCAGCTTCAATATGCATGTTCAAATATGTTATCATTAGAAAGTTTCTTCAATTTTCGACTATAGATTCACACTTTCAATGAACTTCAATCCTAATTTTTTTTTTTGTTTCGGATCAAAGATGGACATTTTCAATATGTCTATTCAAAATCAAATATACGGAGTAGACATATGTCTCTTTGTTAAGAGTCTCACATCAAATAATATATGATCTGAACATGTTTTATAAGTGGAAGCAATTCTCACCCTACCAACCGGTTTTGTAGAGTTGAGTTAGGCCAAACCATATTTCTTAACATGGTATCAAGAGCCTCATTTTAGATTCGGTGGGCCACCTACTATGGTTTCCACTATCGGGTCACACACCATTTATATCCACACTCCAGTTGTCTAGTCCTTTATATACACACTCCAGTTGTCTAGTCTTAAACATGAGGGGATGTGTTAAGAGTTTCACATCAGATAATATATGACATCAACATGTGTTTATAAGTGGAGGCAATGTTCATCCTACCAACCGATTTTAGGGTTGAATTGAGTCCAACCATATTTCTTAACACTCTTCATATTTTGATTATGTTCAAGATTTTGGTTGATTACAATAAACTTTTACTAAACTATATAATAATTTATGTTTATTTTATGAGTTGTGTCATGATCTTAAATAGTTGCTATTGCTCTAATAGTCTAATTAAAACAATAGAGTTATTAGTATTTTGTTACAAGTAAGTAATACTACATCTAATTTCACATACAAAGATTACAAGAGGTCAATGCTATAACCTAAACAACAATTTTATATTTTTAGGTCTATCCCTCAAGTTCCAAGAGGTCAATGCTTTATTCCTAGCAACAAGACTAGGTTGTAGTTTCTACATGGAAGCAGACTATCGCACTGTGCTGGATCTATTATACTTCTTGTTAACATTAATGGTTGTTTGGTTGATGAGATTCAGACTCAAATCAACCTATATCAAAGAGTTTGACACAATGTGGATATCCCTTTTGGTAAACATAGTTACATCTTCTCTTAGTTTTGTGTTAATCTAAAATGTTCTTGTTGCATTGAAACAATATTCTATTGATTATGTACTAGGTGGTGCCTTCTGCAATTCTAGCAGTTCTAGTGAATCCACATACACCTCATGCATGGATTGTTCGAGTTGTTTTCGCATTCACTATGTATGTCGAAAC
Organism: Lathyrus tuberosus; assembly: GCA_022829125.1. NCBI lineage: Eukaryota > Viridiplantae > Streptophyta > Magnoliopsida > Fabales > Fabaceae > Lathyrus > Lathyrus tuberosus. Next base: position 1,683,895 of record JALAZF010000537.1, read on the forward strand.
CGTTTCAGTACTTCCACAAATTCGTTACATGCAAAATGCAAAGGTTAAACACTTTCGAAATTTGTTATACTGTTATCTTTTATAAGTATATAATAAAGATTATACAGAAATAGAAGATGAACGGACATCAAGTTATGTTGCAAATTATTCTGACATGTTTTTATTTTCAGATGGTTGAACCATTCACGGGATATTATGTATTTGCTCTTGGTATTTCAAGATTCTTTGCACTAGCTTATTGGATTATTCACGTGAGATTTGTTAAATTTTTTTTATATTTTCTTAAAGTATGGGAAATGTGAAATAATAGTACTATAATGTTTGTAATATTTTGTATAGGTTTATGAAACTAGAGGTAGATATCTATTTTTCTTTGGCTTTGGCTATTTCTGGATGGTGGTTCTTCAAGTATTGGAGTTGGTTCAGTCTTTCATCTTGGCAGATTTTTGTTACTATTACATCAAGAGGTGAATCATTTGTTTTTCTCTTCTAAACATATTTTTCCTCTATATTCAAAATGAAATTTTCTATGTATTATTACTCATTTTCTTGGTTTGGTTTTTTCAGCTTCATGCAAGGTCAGCTTTTGAGAAAGATGCCTGTTTAATTGTCTTTGATTTAGTTATAGAATATATTGTTGAACAAAGAGTTTGCAACATGTAACTTAGTGTAAGGATGTAACATTCTATATTATACTGTATGCTGCTGTTGCAATGGATTTTCCAATAAATGCACAAATTATACTACATTGCATGATTGATGTGCATATTAATTTTGAACCAACAACATACTTAGTCAGCAACTTCTTTTTCATCGCTTTTTCCAAACGCTCAGAACTGACAAAAGAGGCTATGCAGCCTTAAGCATGTCTCCTTTAACATGCCTTGGGATTTATATAAGGTTGGATTTTTGTTGATGCCTTTGTAGCTTGTTCTCTCCGGAGGTCTGTATTTAAAATATATTATTTGAGTTTGATTTATACGAATTTTGGGCTATTTGATTTTAGGGTTAGATATGTTTATAATTCTCATAAATATTTTAATTTCGTTTTTAGACCTTTAAAATATTTTTTTTTTTTAAATGGTCCTCTTAAAATTTTTATTTCACATTTTTTGTCCCTCCTGCAACTTAGCGGCGGTTTTTACAACTTAACGACATAATTAACAACGTTTTTAACTTAGCGATAGTTTTAGCAACGGTTTTAGTATTAGATACCAAAAGTGTGAGGAAAAATTTTAAAAGGACCATTTTTTGAAAGAAATATTTTAAAGAATTAAAAACGAAATATGAGATATTTAGGAAGACCACAAACATATTTAACCCTTGATTTTAAAATGAACTATTTTTTAAATTTATTTTATAAAATGCGAAAAATAAAAAATTATGATATTTATTATAAATACTATATTATTTATAATATATTTTATATTTAAATATTTTTATTAAATATCATAACATGTTTTAAGATATAATGTAAATTTTAAATTTTTTAAATAATAGACAAATATGCCTCATAACATAAAGTAATTGAATGCAATGAAGTTGTGAAGGAAAATGTAAAACAAATAAATATTAATTAGGTGAAGATGCCAGTTGAAATTTTCATGTAAATAATTTTGTTTTTATTGTATTAGTTATAGTGTTTGATCAATTATCTTTTATAATATTAGATTGAACCATGAAGTATCTATTTTGTATGCTTAGCATATTATTATTATTATTATTATTATTATTATTATTATTATTATTATTATTATTATTATTAGAACAGAAAATAAATAAGAGATTGAAAATGACCATCGTGAAAAAGTTTTTGGTACAGTGGTAGAAATCTCTAGTGATCATAAAGTGGATATATGCAAAGGTAGTACTGTGCAAGTGTGAATGAAAAGAACATGGTTGACGATAATGTTGCTGTTGTTCGCAGTCTACTGCGGGGATACTATTTTGGTGGTGGTAGATGTAACTTCTAAGGGTGTGGAGACTGAATTTGAGGCCTTGTTTTATTTAGGGGTAGTGCAGTTTTTTTTTATTTGGTAGGGGGTTACTCAGTCTGAGATTGGTAGTTTTGTTTAGTTGATTTTATTCTGCTTTGTTGGTATACCAATCCTGCTGTTTCTGTTGTCTTGGCAGACTTATGTATTTTCATTGGCATGCCTTGTGCCAGTTATTAATATAATCTTTTCGCCTTTTCAAAAAAAAAAAAAAAAAAGACTTCATTATGATTGTGGGTTGTGGCTTTTGATTTCTTGTTGAATCCTTGTCATCGATCTTAACGCCCTTTGTGCTTATAAATATGGAATTTATGTTGGTTTTCACTTTTTTTTATTTTTTTTCCTCTTAGAACAAAAATGATTATGTTCTTCTTCTTCTTGTGATTGCCCGGATCTTTGTTTGATATTTTTTGTCTTTAAGTTCTTTGCTTTAAATCACTTTGTTCTTATTCTTTAAAATCTCCATTAACATATAAAGTTCAACAAGCTCAGGGCAAACAAGTGAAATTGGGGAGGAGATATGGCAAAGTGGTTCAACAAGCCCTCTTCGAAAGCAGTAAAGGTAGCCTGGATTTCACTCGGGTGAAAAGACACTCGTAGAAAGGAATAACATCATCCACCTTTTTTTCATGACCATATGAAGATACGATCTATACTATCTCCGAATCAACCCAATGGCAAAGTTCCAAATTAGGAGGTTAAACTAAAGCAGAACGTCCTGGTTTAACCATACTGTCTCAGTTGCCACATAAAAGATAACAGCGATCAGAGGTGGTATTGTTGTATCTAAAGATGATTTTTCCTCTGTAGGTTCCCTTCCATTAGTAGCGGCGAAGTTCTCAGAAAAGCATCGGATTCATGTCTCATTTTGAGAAATGATTATCACCTTTGCCTTCTCGTGATAACAAACGGAAGAAGTCAAACGTGCAACAACCTTTAGGTAAACCGAAGGGTGAGAATTTACCTCTTCAATCCTATTAGAAAAGTTGGGAGGGTCACTTCTGTGGAACCTTGTTTTGTAGGTTATTGATCAATAAAGTCCTCTAAAAAGTAAACATTATTTTGATGATGACAACTAGTCTTTGATGACAATGACTAAAGTCAATTATAAAACGGTTAAATATGCAAACCATAACATTAGGGTTTGATGAACTTGACTCTCCGATGATGGTAACCAAATAAAATATAACTTAAACCTCATCTCAAAGTAAAGATCAAACAAGTGTCTATAAAGAGTAAAACATTTGATAAGGCATGAAGTATGAGAAATAATTGTGTCTCGAAAGGTCCTTTAACCATCTTGATCTAAGCTTTTGCCACTGAATATTGCTATTGAGTCTTGAAAGGTTGTGCAATTTTGCGGAAATATTTCTCTTGAGTACCATTTTTCCCCTCTGATATGATTGTGTTTTCAGCTTGAATCTATAATTTATTTAGCTTTTTCTTTGCCTCTAGGAGTCTTCCTTCCATTTTTTGGGTATGTTTCTTATGTCATTCCTTGATAATTTCTTTTATCCTTTTAAACTTTTATTTCAACACAAACCATTCCTTGATAATTTCATTGATCTTTTTAAACTTTTATTTCAACACAAATATCCCCCCCCCCCCCCAACCCTCAACTTTTATTTATGATATCACTACTACAGAAAACACATATAATGACGGTTGCAAAACATATATAATGACGGTTGCACGTCCATTGTTAGGTAGCGTGTGATTGTATGTATGGTGGTTTCTACAACGGGCGTGCGACCGTGGTTATAAGCTAGGTAGCACGCTATCTATCTCAACGGTTATATTAAATAATCGTTGTGATATATATGTAGGTCATGGATTCGAAACCCAGCACCGGCAACAATTTATTTGGAATATAATTTACATTTCACCACGATTACAGAAGATAACAGTTGTGAAAAATACATGAGTTTATTATAAAATATGTAAGTTTCTTATTTTTCCTTACACCTCACTAAACACATGCAACCATTAAAATTGATGTAGAAGATAATAATTTGAAAAAATTAAATTATTCTTGAAAAAACAACTTAAATGAACCACTATTTTTCAAATTGCATTCATACTGTAATTCATCTCTTGCTTCTTAATACGTAGTATTTGATTCAATTCCCCAAATTATTCAAAGCAACGATTCATTCCTAGTTTATTTTGCAAAGCATCAATATGTTGATTAATTCGGAATCATCATCATCGCTATCATCATCGCTATCATCATCATTATTTTAATCAACGATGAAGAATATTATGATGACAACGATGAAGATGATTCAATTTCTCAACAAATTTGATGTTTTGCAATATAAATTAATAAAGATCAAACTGTTGCTTTGAAGAATTTAGAGCAATAAACAAAGGTCTACGTGTTAAAGAGCGATATAGATGAAATACGAGATGGATGCAATTCGAAAAACATGTTTGATCTAAGTTGCATTTCAAATATAACTTAATTTTCGTATTATTTTCTAAATCACTTTAAATGAATGCATGTTCAATGAAGGGTGAGTGAAACGAACAATCTACATATATTATAATAAACTCAACAACAACATACATCAACAATAACAACATTTATCATCAACAACAACATCAACGTTTATCAACAAAACAACAACAACATACCTTTTATTGAAAAGATTCGCAGAATGATCTTAAGTTGATTTACTTTGTGTTGCCATGAAGAAAAAATACAAGGCGGGTGAAGCAACAACAACCACAACATACAACAACTTGTCAACAACAACCAACAACAAATAATGTGAAACATAACAAGCAGTACATTGTAACATAACAAGCAACAACAACCACAACATACAAAAACTTGTCAACAACAACAACCAACAACAAATCATGTGAAACATAACAAGGTCTTCAGTCTTCATGCCTCGTTGAATTCATGCAACCTTCATAGTTCTCAAGGTCTTCATCTGATTCGGAATCAGATACATCCAGATTCATTAGGTCATTCATAATAGCCTCTACTTTCTTTGCCTTTTCAGGGTTCTTGAAATGAATCTTCTTATAGCCTGTTCCATCTGGCGGTTCAACAATAGTAATGTGATCCCTAACAGATTTTGCTTCCTTGGCTTTGTTCAACCATGAAGGTGAGAAAAATACACAAGAAGGTTGGTTGAATTGTGTTTTCCAAATCGTTTTTACTTTTGAACCATAGTTCAAAATCTAAACAGAAGTTCAAAATCTTATTAACAAATGTAGCAGATAAATAAATAGAAGTAAATAAAAAGGAAGAGAACACACAAAAGTTATCATGAATCCTCTCCAACTAAGAGTAGTCAAATCCCCTTGCAGAACAAGAGAATTTCACTATAATCAAATCGATTACAACTACTTATACCCATAAGTATAAGAGTTTCTCCTGCTCAGACCTACAGCCTAAGTCTTCCTTGCTTAATCAACACCTGATCAAGACTTCCTGCTTAGATCCTCATATCATAAGACTTCCGGCTTAAACCTCTCGTATTCAAGACTTCCTTGCTTATATCCTCGAGTACAAAACTTCCTTGTTTATACCTACAGTCCACGACTTTTTTTGCTTAGATTCCTTGAATCCAAGACTTCAATGCTCAAGCACACAACAAGAGACATTATCTAAACTGACCGTTTAGAGAAGCAATAACTTATAACAACATTTGATTAACAATCAGAGGTGTTCAAATGTAATACAACACATTTTAACACTAAAGATTCTTAAGCTATACAAGAATAAGAACTCTTAAAGGATTAGCTTCGCTTGAGCTGATACAAATGGTGTGAAGTGCGTGTATATTTCAGATGCAGTGTTATTCTCTTGGTTGATCTTCAATTTTTTGCTTTTTTATAGCTGAAGAAATATATTCGTTGAAGCAACCTAACGACTATATTCAATTCAAGTCTTCTTGCATATCTTCTTTTTAAATAAAGCAGGTGTTGAAACGCGTAGCCAAGGAATTACCCACTAAACAAGGTCTTTGTCCAGAGAACTCTTCTATGAAAGAAGTACAACATAATCTTTTGAAGATAATTAGGGGTGTTCGTTGGTTCGGAAAAATCCGAATCAAATTGGAATCCAAACCAAACCAATGTGTTTGGGTCGGACATTTTTTTAGTTTGGGCAAAAACTGAACAAACCAATCAGAACCAGTGTTAATTGGTTCGGACAACGGATTTCCAATTTTCTACCTGTAAATCCGAACCAAGCCAATAATAAAATATTAATATGTCACATTTAAGTATTCATTAATTTAATGAATTCAATAGTAACAAGAAAAAGGAAAGATATGAAGAGTTTTGGGAATTCCAAGAAAAAAAAGGACGGCATTCTCACATCATAACCATTATCAATATGGAGAAACCAAACATCACTGATTTTTCATTTAATAAGAATCTCTATTTAAATAAAATAAAAATGGCAAGATGAATCTCTATTTAATAAGAATCTCTATTTATATATGAGTTTTTAAATTGTACTATAGGTTAATTATAATAATTAAATACAACATATTATTTGTAAAAATGGATATTTTTAATGTGTAAATAAATTATTTTTTATAAATATTTTTTCATATTTACTTTTAATGTATCTGATTGATCGTACTTGGATCAGACAGTTACTGGTGGCCAACGACATCCGTCGAACTCCGGCTCCGGTGAGGTTGAAGGACGACGGGGGGGGGGGGGGGGGGTGTACTTGCAAGGCACTTCGACGCTCAAGTAAGGTGGTTGTCAGAGAAAAGCAAGTACAGAGGTGAGTAAGAAAAAGTGACTTAACCTGACCCTCTCAAGTGAGAGGGTATTTATAGAGAGCCCCCAGCGCGGGGCCAACGGTTACTTGCATTGGGCTGGATTGCCAGGCTCACCCAAGTAACTGCCAGGGCTTACGTGGCGTAGTGAAGACCAGCGCGTGGTCTTCGCCCTGGGGTAACCGCTCCTAGATTTCTGGGATTAGGGAAGACCGAATCCTTCGGGAGTGGAGCGGTTACTTGGAACGTGTCCACGTGATATGGACCGTTGGACACTCCTCGCGGGGGAGGAGCCTTATGTGTCGAGGACCAATCAAGCCGTACGACGGACATGGCCTCGCGGGGAGGAGCTATGTCTGTCGAGGAGTGATATTTGTCATCCTCGCGGGGGAGAAGCTGGTATATCGAGGAAGTACCTCTCCGCCGGGGGCGAGGTTCTCCTGCCCTGCTGGCCAAGTACCCGACACTGCAAAGTGCCCGGGGGAACCGGTGGTATGCTCACAGTAGTCAAGTGCCCCACGGAGGGGTCTTATTGGGCCTCCCCATGTTGTATGGGTTGGGCCTGCTCGACTGTTGGGCAGCCTCGGCCCAGTCTAGAACAGGAGCCCCCCAAGTCGTTGCTCTGGGGTGGCAGAGTAATGACTTAAGGGTTATTGGCATGTCAAGGATACGCCAAGAGAGGAACCGAGGAGGTTGTTCTCATGTGCGAAATTCCTTCGACCGGATGAGCGTCGGGCGTCGAACAGATGTATCTGGTCGTATGGTCGGGGAGATGAAGGGTTTCGGATTCGAAGCGTTGGGAAAACCGAAATGACACGCGTGGGGAGATGGGCGGCTGCATGCGTGCCACGTGTCGCCTGCCATTATTACCTAGGGAGGCTAGGGCGGCTGGCTAGGGTAGCGCACTCGAGTGCCCTATGCCCCTCGAGTCTCGCGAGAACCGCTTATAAAAGCCGCTCCCCTCGCTCATTTTCCACTTTTCCGCTTCTCTCTCAAGAATCCCTCTCCTTCTCTCTCTAACCTCTTCCGTCGTAGCTCGCTGCCGTCAATCGCCGGGCACTCCCTGCCGGAAACCTTTCCTCCTCTACGACAGTCGTTCGCCGCCGTACCATTGCCGGAAAACTCCGTGCCGGAACCCTACACCGCCGCTTACCAGGTATTTGCTTCAAACCGGACCTTTCTTTTGCATTTTTCTTCAATTTCAACTAGTGTAGGACGTTTCCTTGGTGAATTGACGATATTCCCATGAGAAACGAACGGATTCCTGGCGAATACGGCAGGAATCTTTAGTTGTGGAGGGAGAGAGTGCGAAGAGCTTTGCTCCCTTTTGATGAATATCTCGGGGACTAGGGAAGAACACGTCGAGGACCCTTTGAATGTCTCGGGGTCCCCAATAATTAGTGTATCTGTTAGTGTCGCGGGGACACGGGGCAGAACCTTCCGGGGAGACGATGAGTTCCCCGGTGGGCAAGTTGATCCTCGACCGATCGCGTCGGGGATTGAGAAAGCCTTGCCCCTTCCTCGCCCGTTCGCTTGAACAGCGGTGGAGGGGTGAATTTGATACGACCAATCGAATTCACTGTTTCCTTCTGCTTTTCAGGTAAATGGACGATTTGGCTGCGGAGGTGGCCGTAGGATATTTCGAGGAAAACGACGACGACCAGCCCGACTCCCCCATGGCTCACATGGCCTTTGCGCAAGAGAGGTCGCTCGAGGATTGGGTCTGTAACGAAGCTCTGGAGATGTCGTCCATCTTCGTGTACCCAGATGTGGACGATGCTTTTTGCACCGTCGAACACCGACTAATCGGATCTGGCCAATCCTGGAAGGTTTTTCGTCCCGAGGAGCATCATCGGATATGCTCCCCTTACCGGGGAATGCGAGTCCCCTTATACGAGTTTATGTTCGAGAAGGCGGGGTGGAGGCTGCCTTTCATGGATTTACAGGAGGGGATCTTTGACTGGTTGAAGTTGGCCCCTTCGCAGATTCATCCGAACTCGCTGGCCTTCATCCGGGCCTTCGAGCTCGTATGCAAATATTTGGAGATCGTGCCGACCGTTCGCCTTTTCTTCCGCATATTCCACCTCCAACGGTCGTCGGCCGGAGGTCGACACGGCTGGGTGTCCTTCAAGCAGAGCAAGGCACTGTTCCACACTTACTTGGATTCCATCTGGGATTTCAAGTTCCGCTATTTCTACGTGAAGCCGGTCACCCTCGAGGCGATATATTCATTGTACCAGAAAGTCACCCGCGAGGTCGACAGACGTTCCGAGGAGGTGCAGGAGCCAAAGTTTCCTCTGTACTGGACGGAGGAACATTTTAAGAAGGGAGTTGACAAATATAAAACGAAGCCTGTTCAGATGGAGGCCTACGAGCGGGAAGCCTACGATAAAATCGTAGCTTTCGTTGACAGTTTTACCGAAGCTCGACACGAGATGCTGGACGGCCAGCCTATAATAGGTGCAGATGGGCAGGTGAAGAAAGAACGTCGCCTGATAAACACCCGTGTTCTGCTCGAGACCTTCTCCAACGAGGAGGTCATCGAATTGTTAGGTGGTGAAAACGTCCTCGCTTTAGGTCTTCCTCGCATCTGTGTTTCTCGCTTTACTAACGTTTTCTTTCCTTTTGCAGGAACAATGGCCGGAGCCGAGGAGAGGTTGAAGAAGCTGAAAGCGAAGAGGGCCCGGGAAGAGGCGTCGCGCTCAAAAGACCAAGAGGTTGTCCCTTCTGGGGCCCCGCACGAGGGTGTTTCCACGGCCGCCGTGCCCGAAGGATCCAATCAGTCTCAGCCTGCTGCCGCTGTGTCGGGGACCGCGGGTGGTCGCACAACTCCTGCGGGAAGCCAACCCCCGACTACCCAAGGGACTCCGAAGAGGCAACGCGTTGCGGAGGTCGTCGACCTGGGTGGTGAAGACAGTCCCCCGGTTCCTTCCAGCTTTGACCTTCCCCCCTGCCATCAAAAACCTCACTTCTTCTCCGAGGTCACTTATCCTCGCACGCTTCCCTCCGAGATCCAAACTGTGCTGGGGACTGCTACTGAAGTGAGGAGGAGGATGATTTTTGAGGACCTGTCGGCCGTCATGCGTATCTGCTCGACTGCTATCATTCTCAATGACGAGACCCGCCCTGCTGCTGAACTTGCCCGCCTGCAGGAAAAGCTGGATACCTTGGGCGCTGAGATGCTTGGTATGCGCAAGGAGCTAAAAGAGTGTCGAGATCTGAACAAAGAGCAACGCGAGCAGCAGCAGAGGGTCGAGGCGAAGCTTAAGGAAGTCGAGGAGACGGAGAAAGGCCACCTTGCCCGAATCGCTGAACTGGAGTTGGAGGAGGAGCGGCTTAAGGAAAGGATTGCCGAGTTGGAAGATGCTGTGCGGTCGGCCGAGGGGGAAACTGAGGAAGACAGGCTCCTAACCACTCGTGCGGCATTAGTGGCCCATCTCCGAAAGCTCGAGCAGGATCTCCGGTTGTCCGAGGATGATGCTATTGAAACCGCGGGTATAGGGTTCCACAGTGCCGTGGCTCAGCTTCGGGTTCTCAACCCTGATCTCGTCACCGAAGGGATTGACCCCGACGCTGAGGTGGTGGATGGCCAGATCGTGCATCCTCTGCGGGAGAATGACATTCAAGTGCACGAGGAGCCTGACGGGGCCGCAGCTGAGTAGGTTTTTTAACTTTGTTTTGGTCGGCCTGCGAGCCGTTTTGTTTTCGCCCGGCTTGTGGGCTTAGTTGATGTACTATTTGCACGATGGTTATTTTTGCCCGGCTTGTGGGCTTATATTTGTAACTTGTACTAAGGGTTTTGCCCCATATCTGTACTTCGTAATACCTCTTTATTGATTTTGATCGTGTGTGATGTGTTATTTGTTATACTTTATTTTTGCCCAAGTAATAAGGCTTTGGGATTTGCTCGACTTAAACAGTCCCTGACTACGTGGAGAGCTGGTCGGGCGGCCGGAGGAGGACTCCGACCTTCAACGAGGCTAAGAGCTCGGTCGAGGTCCTAGTCTCGTGGCATGAACTTCCCATCGCGAGCTGGGTGTTATGCCCGGTTGGCACGACGACGGTGGGCCTCGATCGAGGTATCCCCGCCGGATCAAATGTTCTCGCGCACACACAACGCGGTCTCTGATCGTCGTGTTCTTATAGGGGTGTCGCGCTTGTACCCTAGCGCGTCCCCGTAATCGCGGTGCTAGTGAGCCGCGGGCAGTGTTTAACTGTAATATTGTTTTAGCTTTTCAGCGTTCCATGGTCGAGCAAGTTCTTCCCCGTGCAGATTTTCAAGGAAATAGGCTCCTGTCCCCGTTTTCGCGCGGACGCGGTACGGCCCCTCCCAGTTCGCGGCGAGTTTGCCTTCTCGCGAGTCTTTCTGGTTCCTTCGTAGGACGAGGGTGCCCACCTGAAAATCACGTTTAATGACTCTGTCGTTATAACGTAGTGTTATTTTTTGTTTAAGTGACGCCTCTCGGAGAGAAGCGCCCGAGCATATTTCCTCGACGAAGTCGAGTTCTTCCCTCAAGGCTTCGTCGTTCGCGTTCCCGTCGAGGGGGGCTTCCGTCCTCCTTGAGGGTTCTATGATCTCCACGGGGATCACTGCCTCCGTTCCATAGGTCAAACAAAAAGGGGTCTCCCCGGTCGTGGAGTGTGGGGTTGTTCGGTAGGCCCATAGAACGTTGTGTAGCTCTTCGACCCACCGTTGTTTAGCGTCGCCCAGTCGTCGTCTTAATCCCCGAAGGATCACTCTGTTCGCGGCCTCAGCCTGTCCGTTCGTTTGAGGGTGCTCGACCGACGTGAAGTGCTGCTTCGTGCCTAGTTTTGTGACGAAGTCCTGGAAGTTCCTGTCGGTGAACTGGGTTCCGTTGTCGGTGACGATGGCTTGAGGCACTCCGAACCGGGCGAGGATATTTCTTTTGTAGAAACGTAGTATGTTGAAGGCAGTGATTTTGGCCAATGCTTCTGCTTCAATCTACTTCGTGAAGTAATCTACCCCGACGATGAGGTATTTGTTTTGATACGACCCCTGGACGAAAGGTCCGAGGATATCCATCCTCCACCATGCGAACGGCCATGGGGAGGATAGTGACGTGAGCTCGCTGGGAGGAGCGAGGTGCATGTCCCCGTGCCGTTGGCATTTATCGCACTTCTTGACGTGCTCCTTGGCGTCTTGTTGCATGGTGGGCCAGTAATATCCTTCCCGGAGTGCTTTACGAGCTAGCGATCGTCCGCCGAGGTGCTGCGCATTGATTCCCTCATGGATCTCCTGGAGTATGTCGGGGACCTTGGTATCCTCGACACATCTGAGGAGGGGAATAGAGAATCCTCGCCGGTATAGCTTATCCTCGACTATAGTGTACGAGCACGCCCGTCTCTTGACCATTCTTGCTTCTTTGGGATCTTCGGGCAGTTTGCCCGTCGTGAGGTATTCGTATACCGGGGTCATCCAGCAATCGCTGTCCCCGATGGCGTTGATGTCTGAAACCATGCCTGGTTTGTCAATGCTCGGGCGGGAAAGGACCTCTTGTATGACGGACTTGTTCCCGACTTTCTTTTTCGTGCTCGCCAATTTTGACAGGACGTCCGCTCGGGCATTATGCTCCCGGGGGATGTGAGTTACTTCCGCCGAGGTGAACTTTTTCATCTTCTCTTTTACCAAGGCCAAGTATTCTATGAGACTGTCGTTCTTGGCTTGGTACTCTCCTCGGACTTGCGAGGCTACGAGCTGAGAATCGGTGAAAAGCTTGACCTCCTTGGCGCCAAGGTCCTCGGCCAGCCTGAGTCCCGCGAGGAAGGCCTCGTATTCGGCTTGGTTGTTCGAAGTCGGGAAGGATAGTTCGAGGGACACCTCGATGAGGATGCCCTTCTCGTTTTCGAGGATGATTCCCACTCCGCTTCCTTTCGGGCTGGATGCTCCGTCGACATAGATTGTCCATTTCTGTGACCCGTTGGTTGAGGGTTCCGGGACGGTCATCTCTGCTACAAAGTCGGCCAGTACCTGTGCCTTCAAGGCTTTCCTCCCTTCATATCGGATGTCAAATTCGGCCAGCTCGAGTGACCACCTGAGCATCCTCCCCGCCATATCCGGTCGTCTGAGGAGTTGCCTGATCGGCTGGTCGGTCCTCACGATGACGGTATGGGCGAGGAAGTAGTGGCGTAGTCTTCTGGCCGCGGTGACGAGGCCCAGTGTGACTTTCTCGATCTGCTGATACCTGAGCTCGGGGCCTTGGAGAGATTTGCTCGTGAAGTAAACTGGCTTCTGTCTGTCTGGGGTTTCCCGAATGAGGACGGCACTGACCGCTTCGCTCGTGATCGCAAGATATAAGAAGAGTGTTTCCCCGTTCTCTGGTCGCGAGAGGACCGGGGGTTGCGATAGGACTTGTTTCAAGTGTGCGAGTGCTTGTTCGTATTCCTCGCTCCACTCAAACTCCGCTTTTTGCCGGAGAAGTTTGAAAAAGGGGAGTGCGTACTGTGCGGATTTGGCGACGAACCGGGAAAGGGCGGTGAGCATTCCGTTCAATGATTGTATTAACTTCTTCGAGCCCGGAGTAGGGAGCTCGGAAAAGGCTCTACACTTGTCGGGGTTTGCCTCGATTCCTCGTTCCGTGAGGTAAAATCAGAGGAACTTTCCCGCCCGGACACCGAAGGTGCATTTGTCGGGATTAAACCTCATGCGGCATCTTCTCGCCGTGTCGAACACCTTCTTGAGGTGCGCGGCGTGGTTGACTTCTTCTGCAGACTTGACGATCATGTCGTCCATGTAAACTTCGAGCATGTCGCCGATTTCAGTTCGGAAGACCTTGTTCATCATCCGTTAGTAGGTCGCACCGGCATTCTTCAGACCGAAGGGCATTACGTTATAATAGTAGTTGCCCGACGCGGTCATGAAGGCCGTGTGTTGCTTGTCGACCTTGTCCATGGGAATTTGGTTGTATCCTGAATAGGCGTCCATGAAAGACAGTAGTTTGTAACCTGCAGAATTGTCGACCAATTGGTCGATGTTAGGCAAGGGATAACAGTCTTTCGGGCAAGCCCGGTTGAGATCAGTATAATCAACGTACATTCTCCATTTTCCATTATTTTTCTTAACAAGTACAACGTTGGACAGCCATGTCGTGTATTTGGCTTCCGAAATAAAATTTGCCTCTAGGAGGTCTTTTACAGCTTTCTCAGCAGCCTCCGCTTTCTCGGGAGACTGCTTACGCCTACGTTGTGCTATGGCCCTAGCGGCCGGATCTACTGCGAGCTGATGACAAGCCACCTCAGGGTCGAGGCCAGGCATCTCGGATGCGCTCCACGCGAAGAGGTCAGCGTTCTCCCTCAGACATGCTTTCAGCTGCTCTTTGGCTAGGTCGGGGATCCCGGTGTCGATCTTCACGTTGCGATCTGGGTCGTCTCCGAGGGCCACGAGCTCGAAATCTCCATCTGGGATGGGGCGCGCTGGGTGGAGAGGCTGCCCGTTGTTTTCCGCCTGGTGGTCATGGTCTTCGACTCTGTCTTCATCGGGCTCGCCGGAGAACCTGCTGTCGAGGTCGACCGCGTTGACGCGCGGGAGAGGTATCTGTCCGACGTCCGGGGGTGGTTTGGCCACGGCCTTAGGTTTGGAACCAATGGAACTTAGGCCTTTGACGGCGGCGTCGAAGCATCTTCTGGCCGCGTCGATGTCCCCGTGCATCGTCACTACTCGTCCCCTCCTCGTGTAGTACTTCATTTTGAGGTGGACCGTCGACAGGACCCCCGTGAGTTCAGCAAGGGTGGTCCTTCCAAGGATGCAGTTGTAAAGGGATGGGCATTCAACCACCAGGAAACGGATCTTCACCTGTCGGGCCGTGTCTTCGGCCCCGAACGTAACCATTAGCTCCACGTAACCCCATGGTCTGGTGGTGGTTCCATTGAACCCCTGTAGGTCTGACCCGACATACGGGGTCAAATGCCTCTCGTCCAGCTGAAGGGTCCCGAACAAATAAGAATACATGATGTCGACCGAGCTCCCCTGGTCGACTAGGATTCTTCGGACGTCAAAGTTCGCCATTTGTGCCCTGACCAGGAGGGGAATAGTGGCGTTTGGTGCTCCCCCGGGGAGTTCCTCGAGGTAGAAGGTGATGGGAATGGAGTTTCCACGCACTTTCTCGAGGGTGGTCGCCTTCGACGATGTCGCGGATTCCAGTTCGTCAAACTTCCGTTTGATCGACCCAACCGATATTTTCCCGGGATCGCCTCCAGAGATAACCATTGCTTTGGGGAAGCCTTCCCAAGTAATGCGGGCCGTGACGGGGCCCTCGTCGGGGAAAGTCGCCCACATGTTGCGGATTGCCTCTTCGCCCTCGATGACTGGGGGAACGAAGAAGTCCTCGGGTCGAGTGACGCTGAGGACGACCTGAAGCTGGCTGTCACCGGGAGGAGGTGTTGCCTCCTCGACGTTCTGTGCTTCCTTTGAGCTGGGACGAGGAGGGTCATTCTGTTGGGCATACTTCTTCAAGTGCCCTTCTTTGATGAGAATCTCAATGGCATCCTTGAGGTGGATGCAATCTTCGGTCACGTGCCCGTGGCTTCGGTGGAACCTGCAGTACTTAGATTTGTCAACGTTTGGTTTGGGAGCCGCGGGCTTCAGGAAGCGAACTCCTCCTTTCACAAACTCGGAATTCTGGCAGTCTGAGAGGATCCGAGACCGGGAAGTGTTGAGCGGCGTGTACTCCGTGAATCGGCCAGCTGGCCCGCGCTGTTCTCGGGGATCTCGATTGCGATTTTCTTTCTTCTTTTCTCCTCCCCGTCGGGGAGAAGCGTCATCGTCTTTGTGGCCGCGGGGGCCTTCCCTACGTCTCATCTCAAGAGCGATCTGGGCTGCTTCCGTCTCTTCGAGTTCGATGTACTTCTGGGCCCGAGCGAGAAGGTCCTCGAGACGCCGGGGTCTTCGGAGGCCGATGGATTTGGCGAAGTCCGACCCGGCGCGTAGTCCGTGAATAATTAAGTATTTCTTCATGTCGTCGGTCGTGTGGACCTCGACGGCTTCCTTGTTAAACCTCTCAATGTAATTTTGAAGGGATTCGTTCCTCCCTTGGAAGATCTTTTCTAGGGCAGCCTCTGTCTTCGGGTGTCGACGAGACGCGGTGAAGTGTTTGGTGAAGCGTTGCTTCAGTTGTTTCCATGACGTGATCGAACCAGGTTCCAGACCCTTGTACCATGTCATGGCTCCCTTCCGCAAGGTGGTGGGGAATAGCCTGCACCTGATGGCTCCCCTGATGTTTCGGAAGTCGAGCATCGCTTCGAAACTCTCCACGTGATCGTCGGGGCCGGTTAATCTGTCGTAGGTCCCCAATGGTGGTGTTTTCTCCATGCCCGGAGGGATCGGGGCGTCCATGATTTCCCACGATAAGGGGGTCCTTTAGTCCTCGTCGTCGCTACCAGCCGGGGATCTCGAAGGTGATCCATGGTGCCGTGGAGGGGAGTTCCTCGAACGGTTCTTTGGTCTCTCTTCAACTTGCCTGGACTTCTTGGAGATGGTGGAGGCCCCGGGTTCCTTCCGAGGCGGGGAACGAGGGGGCTTCTGGGTGATCGCCGGCTGGGGACGCTCGAGACGCGGTCATCGACCATGGAGTACGGGAGATGGGGTCCGGGAATCTTCGGAAGGGGTCCTTCGCGGGGAAGGAGAGCGGCGAGGTGACGGGGGACGACGATGTCTTCGCGGGGAAGATCGTTGCGCCCGTCCTTGCTTCAAGGCTTCGATTCTGGTGTTCTGCTGCGCGATCAGCTGATTGGTCTGGTTGATCAATGCAAACAGGGCCACAGTGCTTGGGTCCGCGTTGGGCGGCGGAGCAACTGGTTGGAGGGTGGTTTGCTGGTCGTCCATGCGGACGACGCGGTTGGTCGCATCCTGGGAATCCGGGGAGGCGGTCTGTCCGTCTCTTATGTCGCCTTCGCCGCCGTGGAGGATGACGGCGTCCTCACGGTGGCTCCCGTTCTCCAGTTGCGCGAGCACGGTGTCCAGAGCCTGGTTAACGGTCGGATTGGCCATGTTGATGATGAATAGAGGAAGCTTTGGTTTACCGAGGAGAAAACGGGGAAGCTTATAAGTTCCCACAGACGGCGCCACTGATCGTACCTGGATCAGACAGTTACTGGTGGCCAACGACGTCCGTCGAACTCCGGCTCCAGTGAGGTTGAAGGACGGCGGGGGGGTGTACCTGCAAGGCACTCCGACGCTCAAGTAAGGTGGTTGTCAGAGAAAAGCAAGTACAGAAGTGAGTAAGAAAAAGTGACTTAACCTGACCCTCTCAAGTGAGAGGGTATTTATAGAGAGCCCCCAGCGCGGGGCCAACGGTTACTTGCATTGGGCTGGATTGCCAGGCCCACCCAAGTAACTGCCAGGGCTTACGTGGCGTAGTGAAGACCAGCGCGTGGTCTTCGCCCTGGGGTAACCGCTCCTAGATTTCCGGGATTAGGGCAGACTGAATCCTTCGGGAGTGGAGCGGTTACTTGGAACGTGTCCATGTGATATGGACCGTTGGACACTCCTCGCGGGGGAGGAGCCTTATGTGTCGAGGACCAATCAAGCCGTACGACGGACATGGCCTCGCGGGGAGGAGCTATGTCTGTCGAGGAGTGATATTTGTCATCCTCGCGGGGGAGAAGCTAGTATGTCGAGGAAGTACCTCTCCGCCGGGGGCGAGGTTCTCCTGCCCTGCTGGCCAAGTACCCGACACTGCAAAGTGCCCGGGGGAACCGGTGGTATGCTCGCAGTAGTCAAGTGCCCCGCGGAGGGGTCTTATTGGGCCTCCCCATATTGTATGGGTTGGGCCTGCTCGACTGTTGGGCAGCCTCGCCCCAGTCCAGAACACCGATCAATCTAATCTGAACCAATCTGTTGTTTGTCAGATCGATTTGGTTTGGGCTTTATTGAAAGAAAAAAATCTAGAAATCCAATCCATATATATTTTATTGGTTTGGGTATCGGATTCTCTCGAAACCGAACCAAACCGGCCCGCGAACACCTCTAACGACACTCGAGTCCCGTGATATCTGAGCTTGAATTAATATCCATCAATTTCAGAGGCAGGGCTAACATGCTTCTGATTCTAAAATATGCAAAAGATATATTTATGGTCAGACTCTCTCACAAGAGCCTGATCAAAACCGTGTTGAAACAAATTTGGTTCATACCATGTATCCTCTAAGGTTTTGATGATAACAAAGTATTTGAAGTATAATTAGGATTTCTAACTAGCTGGTTCATTTGTACAAAATTCCATATACTTGTTAAAACAAGATCTATCCGAAGAAGCCATGATTCAGTTCTAATTAAGTACTTGTAGGAGGGTCTGATCAGAAAGATACCTTTTGTACAATTCAGAATCAGAAGTGTGTTAACCCTGCCTCTGAAACTGATAGGTGTTAACTCAAGCTTAGAAATCACGAGACTCAAGAGTAGTTGACATTATATTCAAAATATTGTGTTGTACTTGTTTCGCAGAAGAGTTCTCTGGACAAAGGTTTTGTTCAGTGGATAATTTATTGGTTACGAGTTCCAACGCATGCTTTGTTGGAAAAGAAGATGTGTAAGAAGATTTGATCAGAATATAACCGGTTGAATGCTTCAACGACTCTATTTCTTCAGCAATGAAAGGAGCATAAGAATTGAAGATTAACTAAGAGAATAACACTGCAACTACAACTGGAATATACACGCACTTCACACTATTCGTTTCAGCTCAAAATAAGCTAATATTTAAAAGTTCTTATTCTTGTATAGCTTAAGAATCTTTTGTGTTAAAGTGTGTTGTATTATATTTGAACACCTCTTATTGTTAATTAAGTGTTGTTGTAAGTTATTCCTTCTCTAAACAGTCAGTTTAGATGAAAGTCTCTTGCCTTGGGCTTGAGCATTGAAGTCTTGGATTTGCGGAATCTGAGCAGGAAGTCTTGGATAATATGTCTAAGCGGGAAGTCTTGTACTTGAGGAGTATAAGCAAGAAAGTCTTGAATCCGAGGGGTTTAAGCATAAAAGTCTTAGGATCTGAGGATCTAAGTATGAAGTCTTGATCAGGTGTTGATTAAGCAAGTAAGTCTTAGGATGTAATTCTGAGTAGGAGAAAGTCTTATACTTGAGGGTATAAGCTATTGTAATCTGTTTGATTATAGTGGAAATCTCTTGTGCCGCAAGGGGACTGGACTACTCTCAGTTGGAAAGGAACCAGGATAACTTTTGTATGTTCTTTTCCTGTTTTCTTTACTTCGGTTATCTTATCAACTGCACTTGTTATCAATTTCTGAACTTCTGCTTAGATTTTGAACTCTGGTTGAGAAGTAGAAACGATTTGGCAAACACAATTCACCCCCTCCTTCTTGTTTATTTTTCTCACCTTCAGTTGGCATCAAAGCAACGTCTATACGTAACACTTAACAATAGTACAAATACAGATCCAAAGAGAAAATATGTCTACTGAAGAACCTACTGCCAGTACTTCAGGAAAGTACTTCAAGAAGTGGAGTTGGTTCTTCAAGTATTGAAGTTAGTTCAGTCTTTCACCTTGGCATATTTTTGTTACTATTACATCAAGAGGTGAATCATTTTGTTTTTCTCTTTTAAAAAATATTTTTCCACTATATTCAAAATGAAAATTTCTCTGTATTAATACTATTTTTTTTTCAACTTCATGCAAAGTCAACTTTTGAGGAAGATGTCTGTTTAATTATCTTTGATTTTGTTATAGAATATATTGTTGAGCAAAGAGTTTGCAACATTTAACTTAGTGTAAGGTTGTATTCTATATAATATTGTATGTTGTTGCAATGGATTTTCCATTAAATGCAAAATGGACTAGTTCCCCATCTATTGAAACTTCATCATCACAAACCACTTCATAGTCTTGAAGTCTTGTTGGAGGAGCTCTAGTTCTTTGAGGTTTCTGACTTGTCACTTTCATATCCTCTTCGACTTCGACTATGTCGAGAATGTCAGCAACTACTTCGACTTCTTCTTCGACTGGAGTATCAACAATATCTTCGACTTCAACATCATTACTTGCTTCGTTGAAATCATAGCTCATCAGTGGCTTGTCAATTGCATTACTAGAATTCCAATCCCAGGAAGAATTTTCATCAATCACAATGTCTCGACTCATCACAATCTTCTGATTAATTGGATTGAACAACCTGTATGCTCCAGTCTTATGATATCCTACCAGAATCATAAGTTCACTCTTATCACCAAGTTTCCTTCTCCTATCGTCAGGAAAATGCTTGTAGCAAATAGAGCCAAACACCTTCAAATGACTCACTAATGGTCGTTTTCCACTCTACACTTCTTCAAGAACCTTGTTTTTCAGCTTCTTGGTAGGGCATCTGTTCAGAATATAAACAGCATTTGAAACAACTTCTCCCCATAAGGATTTTGGCAAATTCTTCTGCTTCAGCATGCATCTCGGCATGTCCAATATGGTCTTGTTTCTTCTTTATGTTATTCCATTATGTTGAGGAGTATAAGGAGCAATTATCTCATGATCAATATCATGTTCTGCACAGAATGCTTCAAATATCTTGGATGTGTATTCACCACCTCCATCTCTTTGCAGAACTTTAACTTTCTTTTCACCCTGATTTTCAACAAATCTTGAATCTCTTAATGATTTCAAATACTTTGTCCTTTCGTTTAATCACATAGATCTAGAGTTTTCGACTATACTCATCGACAAATGAGACAAAATACCTGTTTCCACCAATGGTATGCTCTTCAAAAGGACCACATACATCTGAATGTACAACTTCAAGTATGCAGGATGATCTCATTGGCACAGTCAAAACGAAAAACTTCCTGGACTGCTTTCCGACTAGACAACCTTCACAGAGTTTGTCGGGCATCTCAAGACTTGGTATACCAGTTACCATATCTTGAGTGATTAGTTGATTTAGCGACCTAAAGTTCAGATGGTCAAACCTCAGATTCCACAACCAACTATTCTTGTGGTTGACAACTGTTTTCAGACATTGTACCTCAGTCGAACTGATCATGGTCTTAAATGTTCTATTCTTCCACATAGGAGATTTCATGACCAAGTTATTATGGATGTCGAAAAGTTCTAAGGCTCCATCTTTCATAACCACTGAGAACCGTTTTTTCGACCAGTTGTCTAATACTTAGCATATTGCACTTCATTCCAGGGACATAGAGTACATCTTTGATCAAGGATTTTGCTCCATTACTCATTTGAATAACTATGTTACTAATACCTTCTACTGGCAACGAGCTATTATCAACAAGTTTCACCTTACTCTTCTTTGACTCGTCGAAATCTACTAACCATGTTTTTTTTACCAATCATGTGATTCGAACATCCTGAGTCGAGGAACCAGATCTTGGATTCGACATGGTCATCTGTAACTGCAGCCATAACCACCATATCATCATAATCATCTAAATTTTGACGTGCATCATTCTCTCCTTCATCCTTGCCTTTTGTCAAACCCTTGTCTTTCCTGTACCAATAATGCTTGGCCAAGTGACCATACTTTTCACAGTTATAGCACTACACACCTCTTTTCTCTACTTAGTCTTTCTGATAGAAATTTCCCTCTCCTCTTTTCGAGGATTCAAAAGTTTTATCATCAATCTTATTCTTGTGAGAATTTAACCAAGACTTTTTGCCTTAGTCATGTCGATTTTTCCTTTGAACTTGTTGGAACCACCATTCTTCTTCCACGATTGCGCCTGTAACACTTGTATCGAGTCTTGAACTCCTTTCCTTTCGACAATCCTAATATTATGCGCTTCCAATGAACCAACCAAATATTCCAGTTTTAGGGTTTCAAAATTGTTGGATTCTTGAATAACTACGATAACGTGATCAAAGGAGAGGTCAACGTACGCATTGCCTTCTCAACTATCATCTTATCAGTTAGGGTTTCACCACAACCCTTCATGAGATGAACGAGTTTCTGCACCTTCGACACATAACCTACATTCTTTTCATCTTCTCCCATTGACAACAATTTATATTGTCGTTATAATGTTAACTTAACGACCTTAACTTCTCACCTCCTTCATAGTACTTGACAAGAATATCCCACGCCTCCTTCGCCGATTCACCGTGAGCGATTTTGTCGAAGTTAGCCGCATTAACCGCCGATTGAATGTAAAAGGCTGCCTTGTAATCATTCTTCTTGGCATGCTTGTGAGCGGTTCTCTGTGCTTCAATTGCATCTTCACTAAGCGGAGGAACGCCATTAGTAACCACTTCTAGGGTTTCATGAAAGCTAAATAGAGATTGCATCTGTTTTCTCCATTGAAGCCAATTCTTGCTGTCAAGAGTTGGAAGGGAGTTTGGTAAATTTCTATTACCATTAATCTTTGCAGCGATTGATCAACAATAACCCACGATCTTTGACGTGTGATTCTTGAAAACACGATAAAAAATCTAATCGGAGCTCTAGATACCAAATGTGTTAGTATGTGAGACACTTTTAGTGAGGAGAGTAAGAGAGAATAAGGAAATAAGGATTTATTGAATGAATTGTTACAAATAATGATACACATTATGACTATTTATATACAACTCTAATTGGACTTGGACTAACACAACTTGGATTATATTTAAATATTAAATATAATCAAATCAAATTAAATATAATATTTTAACAAAAATAAGTTAAATTAATTTAAAATAAAATTAAAATGATAGAATATAATAACTAAAATAATATTTAAATAATTAAGATATATAAATTAAATACGATAAAAACATAAAAAAAAATACAATATAATTAATTAAAAAAAATGAATTTGAGTTGAACTACGACAAATAAGTCATAATTGACAACAACAAATAATATTTAGTTGAAAAGCGTGACTATGTTTGAACGACTGTGATATGCCAAAACTTAAAAGTTTGTGTGTTAAGTTTTGATATCGACATATTAAATTTTAAAACAAATATAAAAATTATCAATTCGATGCATTTTTGAAAATCGAACGATTTTATAAAACAAGCTTCGGTTCTTTAATTCAAATGATTTTGGACGGTTGAATTCAATTTTTTCAATTTTATTTCGATTATAATCCACTAACGATTATGAAAGGTTGACTGAACTTGATTCATTTCTAATTTTCGGTTACATAGATTGAACCGGCCGATTTTTAAAATATTGGTTGAATTTTTTTTAAAGAATAAAGTGTACGTAAAACCATACACACTCTTATTTAAACCTTTATTTAAAAATGGTGAATTTTTATCTACCCATTTCAAAAAATTGGGTAGAGTTACCCATAGAGTAAATTAGGCTAGATTGTATGGATGACAAAAAAATATGTACCCCGCGGATATCTGTGGATAAAATCCGTCATGAATATGGGGCGGATAACTTGATGGATATTTACGGATAAAATAAATGAATATTTAAATACCTATTTGTTAATGGATATGAATACGAGTTTAATGATATATGTACTCGCGAATAACCACATCTGTTAATAAATTATAAAAATCATTTAAATATCATTAGTTTATTATACCTTATCTTTTAATCTTCTAAAAAAATTAGTCTTCTTATATTTCTTTCTTTTTTTGAAATTTTCTTTGAAGAAAACCTTTCAAATTTCATTCAAATTTTATTAGCCATTTCATATTTAAACTCTTCAATACTCCATACCTCACTTCAACAATTTCACATTCCAACTAACGTGTCGTCATTCCTCTGTTGAACCAGTGTCTCCCTTCCTACTACTCTGTCGCCCGCTCTTTCATCATAACTCACAATCACAATATTTTTTTATTTGTTTGGTTAAAAATGAAATGTATGGATATTTTGTTTGGATCTAATTATATTTTTGTGAATAAGAAGAAACTCAATGTGATAAAATTTTATTATTAAATTAAGAGCGAATTGTATGGATGTTACATGGTAATAAATTTTTGTATTTTTAAAAGAAGTTAAAAATATCTTTTTCAAAAAATAATTTTTATAAGAAAAAATATTATCCATGAATATCTGTAAATATCTGCGGATACCTTAAAACCTGCGGATTACCCGCTTAACGGATATCTACATGGATATGGGGCGGATATGGATATCATATTTATCCAACGGGGCGGATACGGATATCACAATATTCGTCTCCATGGATATCCATTTACATCCCTACTATATTACATTGAAAATCTATAAAATTTAAATCATTAAATAAATAATTAAATATAATAAAATGATATGACCTTAGTGGATTGGTTGAAGATAAACTATCCAATTTTTTGTGATGGATAACGAAATTGTCCCCTTTAAAAATACACAGCACGAGTAAACTTCACCCAAACACGTGTACGACGTGTCGCTTTCTCAACATGTCCCACCGCAAGTAGAAACCAATAACAAACACAAACTCATTAAAAACAAAAACATCAACCTTCCACGTTTCACTGCACTGTCTCCTAAATCCATGGACCCCACTCAAACGTCTTCCCACGTGTCACCCATCCCCTAACGAAGCGGTATCCTCGAGATTCCAGCAACAAAAAATTACAGAGATTCGCGCGCATGTGCACGTGTCAATTATTACCCCTCCCACACTATCCCCTAATATTCATCCACGTGTCCTTTTCCTTTCTTCAAAAGTTAACTTCCACGTGTCGCTCTCAGAACCTTCTAAAAAAACAGATTCTCCGTTTCGAGATTATTTAGCGGTGCTTCCCTCGTTAACGCTCGTTTACGTGTCAATAACCGCTTTTATTATCCCCTTATATTCCGCCACGTGTCCTTTGATTCTACTTTTTCTAACGCATTTATAAACTCGAAAAATAATCATAAAGTTTCTTCTATTTTCATTTTTTACCTTCAAAATCTTCGATTAACGTTCAACGATGGTGGAAGTTGAAGAGATAGAGCTGGATTTAGGGTTATCCATTGGAGGTGCTTTCAGAAAACCAGTGGAGAAAGAGAAATCCAAACCTGAATTAGAACAGAATCAAATTCAAAGCAATGCCATGCAGAAAGTTGATCAGAATCAACAATCTCCGGTGAAGAATGAGATTCACGCGTTGAAGAGAAAGAGAGAGCAGGAAAATGGAACCGGTAACCGCGCCGGAGATTTTGAACCGGTGTTTAAAAGGGGGATGATGGAACGTGTTAACGGCGGTACTGTTTCGGTGAATGCACCGTTTCATGTCTTGCAACTGCAACAGTTTGGGAAAGTAAAGTTTGGGCTGCCTCTTAACGGAATGGCGTTACCGTGTTGGTTTGGTGGTGAGAAGAATGTGGGTGGAATTAACGGTGTTAGTAATGTTAACGGTGGAGATGGAAAAGTGAAATCTAATGGGTCTTCCTCTAGGTGTAGTTCTGTTGTTTCTGATTACCAATGCTCTTCTCGTGAAGGTGATTTTTAGCTTTTTGCTAATATTTTTTATTTATTATATAATTATTTAAAATCACTTGCTTTTTGATTTTTTTCAAATATTAAATATATTAATTTATGATGTTTAGTTCATGGAAACACAGAATGTGACAAAGTGATGATTGCATGCATTTGAATAATATTCATCAATTTTGTATTTCATGTGTTTATCTTCTACTTTAATTATTCTTTGTATTATTTTTGGGTATGTTAGGAAGATGCATGTGTTTGAAATAGCGAGCAGTGATTATGATATTTTTAATATTGATTTTATTTTATAACTTTTGATATATGAATCTATTCAAATATAAATTATTTTAACTTTAAATTGGAATCAAATTTATAAAATAATTTTTTTTTGAAAAAGGCAAAAATAAATCTATTATGAATTTTAGCATGATACATGCTAGAATAAATTAACTTAAAACTAATTTTTGTCACGTTATACCCAAACCAAAGACATAGTCTAATTTTGTCTTTGTTTTTGTCAGATGGAGGGAGCACTGAGAGCCACAGCCAGCATTCAGCTAATTCGTTGACTGGACAAACTCACTTGAAAAATTCCAAAGAAATCAACTTCAGAAGAAACCAACATGAAGAAATTGCTTCATCTAAACAAAGCAACATTGTGAAGGAAACACAAACTCATTCAAATACCATGAAATTGCCACCAAATCCATTGAAACCCAATGAAGATTCTGCTGCAACTACAACTGCTAGTGCTACACAAACCATTTCGATTCCGAATCCGAATCCAGTTAAGAAGCCATTGTCTTTGTCTCAAATGCCGTATGTATCAACAAAAGGGAATGGACCAAATGGGAAAACAGTGAATGGATTTTTATACAGATATTCAAAATGTGATGAAGTTAGCATTGTTTGTGTCTGTCATGGAAGCACATTTTCACCTGCTGAGTTTGTGCAGCATGCTGGAGGCACTGACATTTCACACCCTCTCAGACACATCACAGTTAATTCTTCTGTTTTTCCATGATGTTGCTCTTTTCTGTCTTTTAATTAATTATCTGTTGTTTCTCAATTACTCATGAGTGTTAGTACGTAATGCGCTCATCTGAACATTAGGCAGAGAGTATATAGTTTTGTAGCTGGAGCTTTTTTCTATCAATTATTCTAACTGTATTATTAACAATTGTTCTAACTTAGATTATTTTCTTGTTTTGTGTGCTATTTTAATCTGGCAAGGACTATTTAGGGACTTCACTACCATTCTTTTGACTTGGTGGTTCGAAATATAATATTTATATTGTTGATGAATATTTAAATTGATATTGGGTTTGTTATTTTTTTGGATCTTAAAAATTTTAAGTTTAAATTTGTGTTGTAGCACTTCTAAATTCTAGAAGTGTATTTTAGAAAGATCCATTGAATATTTTAAAAGATAAGGATAAGTTAAAATTTTTATAGAATAATAGAGAAAATCTTAAAGAGTAATTTATAACTATTAAATTAATTTTGTGGTAGCAAAATCTTAGTTGGTTGAATGAGGAGTGCCACTAAGATATGTGATGTGATTGAGTTTGTATCAAGCCAAAAATTATACACACTCAATCAATAATACAAGTAGTTTTTTCTTTTTCAAAAAATATTCTATCCTCTCTACTTAGACACTTTTTCAATCTAATCCAAATTTTGCATCAACAAAGTGATAATCCAAATTTAGCATCATCAAAGTGATATCAGAGCTTGAAGATTTTTCTCGAGATGGTGAATAACAATGTTTCTCTCAAAGTTCCGATGCTCATATAAAGAGTCACTACGACAATTGGAGTTTAAGATCGGCGGCTCTTCTTGGCGTGCATAACGTGTGGGAGATAATCGAGAAAGGCATTGTTGATCCCGAGAATGAAGGCACTCTATCTCAAATTCAAAAGGATAGCTTGAAAAACTCATAGAAGAGAGACAAAAAGACTCTATCTAATCTATCGAGGATTAGATGAAGACACATTTAAGAAGGTCTCGGGTGCAAAGAAGACCAAAGAAGCATAAGAGAAGCTTTGAACCTCTTACAAGGGAGTCGATCAAGTGAAGAAGGTATGTTTTTAAACACTAAGAGGAGAGTTTGAAGCTCTACGTATGAAAGAGGTGAACTTATCTCCGATTATTTCTTAAGAGTTTTGTCAATTCCTAGTAATAACCTAAAAAGAAACGGAGAGAAGGATGATGATGTAAAATTCATGGAGAAAGTTCTTAAATCGATAGATCTAAAGTTTGAGCATATTGTCACCGTCATCAAAGAGACAAAGGATTTGGAGGTCATGAAAATTTAGCAACTTCTTGGATCGTTGCAAGCTTATGAAGAAAAGAAAAAGAAAAAGAAAGATATTGAAGAGCAAGTAGTAAAGACGTGAGTCGATTCACCTAGAAAAGAGCATGGTCAAAGCAACCAAAGACGATGCAGTGATCAAGAACGTGGACGCAGTCGTGGATATGAAGGTGGGTGAGGTTGGAGGCCTAATGATAACAATAACCAAAGAGGAGAAATATCATTAAGAGGTCGTGGGAGAGGGGATCCAAAACCAAATTTCGATAAGTCACAGTTCAAATGCTACAACTGTGTGATGTTTGGGCATTATGCTCCCGAATGTAAAGCTCTTATAAATCATAGAGTTGAAGAGAAGGCCAACTATGTTAAAGAAATAAACCAGGAAGACGAGACGCTACTATTGGCACACAAAGCAATGAAAGAGGTGGAGATATTCAATGGTACCTTGACAGCGGTGTAAGCAACCATATGTGAGGGTAAAGAAGCATGTTCGTAGAGCTAGATGAATCGGTGAACGAGAACGTAGCTTTCGGAGATGAATCAAAAGTGGCGGTTAAAGGTAAAGGAAATGTTCTCACCTGATTGAAGAATGAAGATCATCAATTCATTTCCAATGTTTATTATGTGACAAACATGAAGAACAACATCTTGAGTCTAGGATAACTCTTAGAGAAAGGTTATGACATTCAATTGAAAGATAATAACCTTTCTATAAGAGATCATTCAAGCAAGTTTATGCTCTATAATCAAAATGATGTCGCACAAAGTCTCAAGATGTGCTACAAAGAAGAGTAGTGGTTTTGGCATCTTTGATTTGGGCATCTCAATTTTGGAGGATTAGACTTGTTATGTAAGAAGGAAATGGTTAGAAGATTTCCTTACATCAACCACTCCAATCAAGTATGTGAAAGTTGTTGACTTGAAAAACAGTTCAAAATGAGCTAAAGAGTAAAGCTCAAGAGCGCAAAAGTCATTGGAGCTCATACACACTGATGTGCCCGGTCCGATAAAGCTAAGATCACTCTGTTAGAGTAACTACTTCCTACTATTTATTGGTAATTTTTCAAGAAAAAGAAAGGTGTACTTTTTGAAGAAGAAATCAAAAGTGTTTGAGAAATTCAAAAAGTTTAAAGCCCATGTTGAGAAGGAAAGTGACCTTATGGTCAAAGTTAAGAGATTCGACCAAGGATAATAGTTCACTTAAAACGAATTCCTGAAGTATTGTGAAAACAACAACATTCAACGATAACTAGCGGTGTCAAGACCCCCTAACAAAATAGAGTAGTAGAGAGAAAGAATAAGACAAACCTTGAGATGGCAAGGAGCATGCTAAAAAGCAAGAGACTACCAAAAGAACTGCGGGTATAAATTATTGTGTGCGCGATGTATCTATCAAACCGGTCTCCGACAAAAAGTGTGTTGGAAAGAACACCACAAGAAGCATGGGGTGGAAAAAAGCTTGAAATTTTCCATCCAAAAGTCTTTGGAAGCATAGCTCACGCTCATGTATCGGAAGAGAAAATAAGCAAACTAGATGACAAAAGCAAAAGGTATGTCTTCATTGGTTACGATGACAACTCCAAAGGTTACATGTTCTATAGTCTTGATACAGAGAAGAGTATCATCAGTTGAAATGTCGCTTTCGATGAAGAATGAGATTGGATTAGAGATCATGAAAACTACAACTTCTTTCTACAATTTGAAGAAGATGATGTGGAACCAACGGAACCAAGAGAAGATCCTACTACCTCGCCGACTTCACTAAACCCGAGTTCTGAAGAAGGAGAAAGTTCAAGTGAAAAGACTTCTTACTTTAAAAGTTTACAAGATATTTATGAAGTAACTGAAAATCAAGACAATCTTACTTTTTTTTTTCTATTCACATCCACTTTTTAATCCATTCCCACAATTTGTACATTATTTAACAAACTGCTCCCTCAAATGCGGGTTATCAGACTTTGGCCAATGTCAAGTTCCATCAATTATTTTTATCCATTTTTTTAGTTTAGCCTATCAAATTGTGGCGCATGTCTTTCACATTTATTTAAAAAAAAAGCCACAAATGCAATGAAAAAAAAACACAAGGAGTGCTAGCCAGTAGGGGTGGGAATAGGCTGGGCCGAGTTAGGCTTTATCAAACCTGAGTCTGGCCTGCTAAAAAATTCAAAGCCTAAGTCTGGCCTATAATCTATTATAGGCTTATTTTTAGGCCTAAACCTGACCTTTTCGAAGGCCTGATTAGCCTATCAATATGTGATTCAATTGAATTTGTCTCTATATATCAAATTGGTTTGCCTAAGCTGAAATTTCAACTTGTGCATACTTTGTAGTACATTTTATGTATATTTTAATTTAAAATTAAGATTTGAATTTATTATTATAGTTAATTTTATACATCAAATAAATATTAATCAACATAAGTTAATCAAAGATATTGAAACTTTTTTTTATAAAGTTTTATGAAAGATTTTGTAGGCTTAATTAGTTTTTTAAATCATTAAATAATTGTCATAGTCTTTATATATTTTTACTATTAAAAGAATATTGTATGCGATTTAATTCAATAAATTATGATGATATTATCTCATCCAAATAAGTATAGACAACACTACCTTTGTTTTAAAATTACAAAATCTAAAAGTTTATGTATTTCAATTTCATATCATGATCATTGATTTTTTCTCCAAAGGGTCTTGGGTACTTCTTTCATAAATTTTGTGATTATATAGATAAAAAGCTGAATTATAAATTGGTTTATTTGAGAACTATTTGAGCTGGCTTGTGAAATATGTAAAGTTTGAGATTATAATTGATTATATATTTTAACAGAAGTTGACATCAAATGACACGTGAATATGTCAATTATTGTGTAAGCTTAAAAAGTATTTGATGTGCGATTTACATCAATTTTAAGATATAAAAATAATTTATTTATAGATTAAAATGACTCCAATTTTAATTTGGACAATTCTTTTAAGAAATATAAATTAAATTAAACTCATAAATATTATTATTTTTAAATCAACTAATCAATTTAATTAAAAATAAATAATAAATAAATACAATATTTCATTAATATGTTTTCATTCAACTATATCTCTCAATAAAAACTATATCTCTCAATAAATAGACCGTGATCATGTTTTTTTCTATACTCATGCTTTTGTATTGGTTAATCATAAAATGTATATTTCAACTCATGCTTAAATGGTGTTGTATTTGGTTGAGAATAGAGGTGGGAATAGGCCAGGCCAACTAACAGGGGTTTACGGCCTAGCCTATATAGGTTCAGGTCAGACCAGGTTTTTTCTTAAATAGAAAATACCTAGGCTTTTTCATAAGCCTATTTAGCTAAAGAGGCTAGGCCACAGGCCGTAAGAAAAGCTTTTTAAGCCTATCAGCCTGACCTATTTAAGAAAAAATCAATAAATTTATTATTATTATTATATTCTATTTTGTACTTTGAATTAAAATACGAAAATAAAACTTAGTTATCTTGAAGAACTTATGAAAATAAGTTGAAAAAACATTATAAACAATGTCATAAGTTGTTGTCATAAGTTTTTCTCATAAGTTATCTTCAACAATAGTATCACCAAACTTATGCTAATAAGAAAACTTGAACGAGACAATGAAAACAAACATTTAATCTCATTGATATTTTAACTTTTTAGTCTATTTAACATTAGTTGAATTTCTTATTTACAGATGTTCAAATGAAGTAGACTTTTAAATAGGCTAGTAGGCTAATCAGGCCTTCGAAAAGACCAGGCTTAGGCCTAAAAATAAGCGTATGATAGGCTACAGGCTAGGCTTAGGCTTTAAATTTTTTAGCAGACCAGGCTCAGGCTTGGCAAAGCCTAGCTCGGCCCAGCCTATTCCCACCCCTAGTTGGGACATATTTTTTGGATGATTTGATAAAAAAAAATAAGTTTTTTATGTGGTAGTAAAGAAAAGTAGAATTATATATATATATATAAAGATTATTTGTAATGTTAAAAAAAGAGCATTTCTTAATACACCACCCAAATTTCTTAGGCACCACGTGAAATTATTTTTTTGCCCCCTGATTTCGGATGTGCACATCTGGACGCACCGTATCCTTAAAAAATAAAAAGTTGTTTCGGATGTGCATATCCAGAAGACATCCGGATCTGTATATCCTGAAGAAAATGTGATATATTTGAAGCTGCATGATCACTCCCCCTTCCCATTCTCAACATTTCTCCTACTACACTCACTCTCACCAACTCAAAAAACCCTACTTCATCAATCCCATTTCTCACTCAAAAAGTTCAAGCTTTTGGTGCAACAAATCAAAGGGAGCAAGAAAAGACTGAATTTCAGGTAAACATTCAACTTCATCCACTACATTGCTCACATTATCAATCTACATTTTTGAAAAAACAAGTTACGCTACTTCTGGATCTGCACATCCGGAACGAATTGAGCATGAACATTTTCGGATGTGCACATCCGGAAAAATGCCTGAAGCTAATTAATTTAAAATTTCAGCATTTTTGAATATATTTTATTTATACATATTAATTGTTCTATTCTTGTTTATAAATAGATATGGTGCACCCCGATAACATGTCAAAAGAATTAATTGCGCCGATTTCCCCGAAAGATGAAGGCATGCTCGTAAAGTCGGTTGATGTCGGCGGTGACTTTAACAACAAGCAAGACTTTAATGATCATGAAAGCATGATCGCATACATTCGTAGGACGGCTATTGAGCTTGGCTTCGGTGTAAATATCGGGAGATCGGATAATGGCTCGGATAGAAGAAAAACTTTTGTAATTTTGAGTTGCGAAAGAAGCGGAAAATATCAAGCACCTCTACGGAAGTTAAAGAAAGACGAGACCGGTACTAGAAGATGTGAGTGCCCTTTTAAGATTGGTGGTTACATGTTAGTTTCCAAGAAATGGAGATTTACCGTTCGTTGTGGTATACATAACCACGAAATGTGCTCAAAGTTTCAAGGCCATCCAAGTGTATGTCGGCTCAAGGCGGAAGAGAAGACATGTATAGCCGACATGACCTTGAACCTTGTCCAACCGAAGAATATACTTGCGACGTTGAAATGAAAAAAACCCGAAAATGTTGCAAACATAAAGCAAGTGTATAACATTCGGTATCAAACGAACAAGGCAATTAGGGGAGATAGGAGTAAAATGCAACAACTTTTGAAAGTGTTGGAGGACAACGATTACGTGTCGCAGTACAGATATCGCGATGATGGAATTACGGTCCAAGATATTTTTTGAACTCATCCGGATTCCATCAAGTTGTTCAACACGTTCTCGGCAGTGCTCATTCTCGATAGCACCTACAATACAAATAAGTATCGTCTTCCATTGTTTGAGATGGTTGGCGTTACGTCTACGGATAAGACATTTGCCGTCGGCTTTGCCTTTTTGGAGTGTGAGAAAGAGGACAGTTTCACATGGGCGTTGGAGACGTGTCGGTCACTTTTGAAGAAACATGTTCAAATGCCAAAAGCAATTGTTACGGACCGCGACAACGCCTTGATGAATGCGGTTGCAAAGGTCTTTCCTTCTTCCAATGCACTACTTTATCGATTTCACATAACAAAGAATGTGCGAAGTCGGGTTAAGACCGTGGTGGGTGCGAAACAAGTGAAGTCGGAAGACGGAAAAGTGGTCAAGTCGGGTGTCATTGTAGAGAAAATAATGGATGCATGGACTCATATTCTAAATTCTTCCACAACGGAATTATATGTCGATTCGGTCATGAAATTCCGGAAAGTGTGCGAACGGTACCCCGCTTTGTTGAAATATGTTGAATCCACCATTCTTGATCAAGTGAAAGAAAAGATTGTTTGTGCGTGGACCGATAACGTACAACGTCTTGGAAACACTACCACCAATAGAGTTGAGTCGGCACATGCCACTTTGAAGAATTGGTTGGGGAATAGCAAGGGGGATTTATGTCAGGATTGGGACTCCGTGCATATAATGATCAAAAACCAACACAATGAGATACAAACCACTTTTGGTCAGAGCATTACGGATTTGGAACATCGGTTTAAAGGTAACTACCTCTACTCTCAATTGATCGGCAACATGTCTCGGGCGGGGTTGGGCTATATTTTTCACGAGGCCAACCGAGCCGAAACGGTAGGTTCCGATAGCGCAAAGTGTAGTTGCACTATTGTGAAAACCTACGGTCTTCCTTGTGCTTGTGCCATTGCTAAAAATTTGAAACTAGAAGAGCCAATACAAATTGATGAAGTTTGCCCTCATTGGATGAGACTTAGTTTTGATGATGATGGTTGTAAGGAAGGAGATAAATCGGATATCTCTATTTTGGCCGAATTGGAAGCGATTCAAAAGAGATTTTCGAAGGCCGACGACAATATGAAGCTACACATCAAAGAAGAGTTAAGGAAGATTGCCTTCCCCGAAACAACCGTAATGATACCGCCGTCTCAACCGGTTAAGACAAAGGGTGCTCCGAAGAAGTTGAAGCCTACACCAAATGACAACTCGACAACTCGGTCTCCTTCGTATTATGAGCACGTTGACCAAATATTTCCGGACTCTCCGAAGACTAAATCTCTACAAAGTGCATGAAAGGAGCTCGCATTTCCAAACCGGCTCCGACACCGATTCCACGAGTTCCGACTCCGACTCCAACTACACGTATGATTTCCTTTATTGACGAAATGTCAGTTTTTATGCACAAGCATATCGACAGTATAATCGATGTTGTAGGGGATGGTAATTGCTGTTACCGAGCCGTGTCGGCACTACTCGATAAAGGAGAGAAAGGTCATGCACTTGTACGTCATCAACTTATCGTAGAGTTGGAGACGCATAAAGAAGCATACTTGCGTCTCTATGAAAATCAAGAAAAATACGACAAGGTTCACGAGTCACTTGTTATGTGGTTGAGTGGTCCGACACCGATATCGAAATGGATGAGTTTCCCCGAGATGGGTCATCTTATAGCATGCGCCTACGATATGGTGTGTATCGACTTGACGCGATACGGTTTTTCAAAAACCTTTTTTCCACTCCACACCGCACCTCCGTCGAATCCAAATGATCGCATCATGTGTATCGCATGGCTTGCGAAATCAAGACATTTCGTACAAGTTATCTTGAAACCCGGATGCCTGATACCACCTAAATCACCGCAATGGGCGACGCATGCAACCGCAATTGTCGAGTCTTGGCCGGATAGTTTTGTCGATAAGATGCTTGAATTCAAAAGATTGCACGCAATTGAAAAGACATAAAGTGCGGAAAAGTCGAAAGTTCTAGCTCCAATAGATTTAGACGGAGAATTTTCTTTTAACTCTTTTGTATAATCATACGACACAATGTACATTATTGAAGTGAAATATATTGTATTTTTATCCATATGTCTTTTTAATACACTTATGAATTTTATTGCAATGAAAGTATTTCAAGTGGCTGCATAAGTTGTTCAATTCTGTTTTAAAATTGTATCAGTAAAACATTCTGATTTGCAGATCCGGACAATTTCTGGATGTGCACATCCTGAACCAATATTTGTAGGGTTTGTCCGGATCTGCACATCCGAAACAAACTTAGGCAGAAATAACTTTACCCTAACTTTTCTATAAATTAGGGGTTTCATTTGATATCATTCACACAAACACTAAATGTCTCAATTGTATGATATCAAAATCCATTGGTATGTCGCAACTGTCTCCTATACCGACGACATAACACTCGGTCGCAAGTATAAGCTAACGAGGGACATCTCCATCGGCAAGATCATTGATGACATCAAACATCTCCTACCTTACGGAGACAAACAGAAGGTTGCGAAGCTTCAATATCGTTCACCTTCGGTTGACAACGAAGGGAACGTCGCTTACAGCCTTGTTGAACTCAAGAATCAAGAGGATGTTAGAGCGATGTGGCAAACTTTTTT
The DNA here is from genome assembly GCA_022829125.1 of Lathyrus tuberosus. NCBI lineage: Eukaryota > Viridiplantae > Streptophyta > Magnoliopsida > Fabales > Fabaceae > Lathyrus > Lathyrus tuberosus. Next base: position 1,719,224 of record JALAZF010000537.1, read on the forward strand.
CGGATACGAAGAACGATTCCTGCTCGAGTTCGAGGCGACCGTCAAAATCCGAAGAACGGCCGATGACATCTTAGAGATGTGCAAGCGTCCACCGGGCTATTGATCTTGTAATATTTAAATTTTTGTCGATGTTATGGCGATTTTCTCAATGTAATCCTGATTTTATTTTATGAATGTGAGAAACATTGTTGGATTTTTGGTGTTCTGCATCAGGGTTTTTTCCAGATTTGCAAATACGAATGTTTACCGGATGTGCACATTCGGGAAAAACTGAAAAATTTTAAAAAAATGGTGCATCCGTATTTGCACATCCGGAACGCAGGGGTATTTTCGTCAGCGCGCTAGGTGCCTAAGAAGGTTGGGTGGTGTGGTAAGAAATTGCCTAAAAAAATAGTCTAGTAGTTAGTTAGTATACTCACATATCTTAGATGTGGAAAATTGAAGAATGAATTTGAATCTAAATCCCTACATAAAATTTCAAAATGAGTGAGAGAGTGAGAGCTGACGAGAGAGGTTCGAGCGAGAATGGTGGACTTACGTGAGTTACCGAAAGAAGAAAGTTCATAGACTGATTGATTACAGGACAAATAGATACAAAAACATAACTACTTTCTACTCACAAACATCCCTAACAATCAGATTGAAGAAATAGACCATGTTTTCTCATGTTTTAGGGACTTGTCAGACATCTTCACTCCTAGAAAGAGAAATAAAGACGAACAAATTTTCGGTTTTGCAAGATTTTAGGGAGTAAAGAACAACCAAAGACTTGAGGAAAACTGGAGACTGTGTGGTTTGGCTCATACAAGTTATGGGCCAACATCTCGAGGTTCTCTAGAAAAAATGAAGAGTTTATTCTAAAGAAGATAAATCCTAGAAGCTTAAACCAACCAACATCAGAGACACTCAATCAGGAAAAATAGGTTTCGTCAAACTCTATGAGGCACAAGGTATCTACTTAATCGAATGGGCATATAAGAACCAAGAGCTATGCACAAGCAATTAAGTCCAATCAATACATGGGAACCAGATGGCAACCATGTCAAGCTGATCAACACTCAACAAAGAAGATTACAAATCCAAAACCTCAACAAGAGGAGGAATGGAAGGGTATGAGTTATATTGCCAATAAAGAAGATCTAAATTGGGCTAAAAGAGGTTATCTTGGTAGGGTATACAATCTTGACGAGGTCCCTCTGTTACAACAAAAGATTATGGATGTTGGTGTGCCATATCTAAAAGTAATTCTCATGGGAAAGGATATAATGTTTATAGTAGTGGAAGATGACGAAGACTTTCCCTCATTGATGAAAGACGCAGAGGAGGTCTTCCGTCACTTGGTCAAAGAGATTAAAGTATGGAGTCCTGAGTTAAACATAGCTGAAAGGCTGACTTGGGTTCGACTGCATGGAATACTGATACATGCTTGGAATCACAAATGTTTTGCAAAAGCATGTATCACATGTGGGACCTTGATAAATACTGATTTTTCTATAGAAAGCAGGAAAAGGTTGGATATTTCCAGATGTTTAGTGAAAACGCCAGCTGCTGAACATATCAATAAGGTGATTAAGATGAAAATCAATGGTAGATTCTTCAATATTAGATTAATGGAAGAATATACTTCTGTCAATTTCGAAAACCCATCATCCAAAGACAGCATCTTAGTTGGTGAGGAGGAAGATGAAAGTTCAGATTCAGAATATCGGTTTGAAGATCAATATTTTCAGGAGCTACAGGAGGATGACGACATAGAAGGAGAAATATAAGTGCACCACTCGAAAATTGGTTTTGCAACATTAATAGTGTAACACCCCGATTTTAATAATTAGTTATTTATATTAATTAATTGGGTGATTTTATGAATTAATTGATTTATGTGATCTATCTAATTTATTTGAATTATTTGATTTAAATGAATTAATTGATTTAGTGAATTTATATGAATTGTTTGATTTATATAATTTATTGAGTTTATATAAATTAATTGGTTTATTTAATTTATGTGAATTAATTTGTTAAATTGAAATGTGTGATTTATTTATTTATTTATTTATTTGAAAATAATTGAATTGATGGATTTATCTAATTATTTAAATTAAATAGATTATTGGAATTAAGTAAATGATTTAATTTAATTCTATTGGTGGAATAATATAATTGCTAGACTTTAATTGGGTTTAGTGTGAGGTGTGAATATTAAGTGTCATGGGTTGAGTTAAGCCCAATTGTTTTAAGACAATTTTTAGGGTTAAGTGAAAGAAAAGTTAGTAAGAAAACAATTAGAAACAAGAGAGAAAAATAGAAGAGAAGAGAAAAAGAAGAGTGGGGAAGGAGAACTCAAAATCCAACTCAAGAAATTCTTCCCAAAACTAAGGTAAGAGTGTGTTTTCACTTATTTATTGAGGTTGTTTGATAACGATTAGTGGGTAGAAATGAGTTTAAGATAAAACCCTCAATTCTTTTATGAGATTGAAATTGTTAGGTTTAAGGATAATCTTGAAAATGTGTTAATTTTAGAAAATTTCTTACCACACCACTCAACCTTCTTAGGCACCATGCGCGCTGACGAAAATATCCATGCGTTCCGGATATGCAAATCCGGACGCACCGTTTTTTTAAAATTTTTCAGTTTTTTCCGGATGTGCACATCCGGAAGAATTCCTGATCTGCAAATCCGGAAAAAATCAAAAGAATTCCATAAAATCATTTACTTCTAAATATAATTAAATCCAATATAATTAAAATTCAATATAATTAAAATTAATATCATTTTTTCAAAATAATTAAATCCAATATAATTAAAATCCAATATAATTAAAATTAATATGATTTTTCCAATATAATTAAATCCAATATAATTAAATCCAATATAATTAAATTAATTTTAGAAGTAAATACCATATAATTATAATTATTATTTAGAAGTAAATACCATATAATTTAGAATTAAATACCATATAATTTTAAATACCAATATAATTAAATTCAATTTTAGAAGTAAATATCATATAATTTTAAATCTAATATAATTAAATTAATTTTTTTAATATAAAAAAAATAATTTAGAAGTAAATACCATATTAATCATTTAGATAAAAAATCACATTAATTTTAATTATATTGAATTTAATTAAATTTGATTTAATTATATTGAAAAAATTATATTAATTTTAATTATGTTGGATTTTAATTATATTAGATTTAATTATATTTAGAAGTAAATGATTTTATGAAATTCTTTTGATTTTTTCCAGATTTGCAGATCAGAAATTCTTCTGGATGTGTACATCTGGAAAATACTGAAAAAATTTTAAAAAACGGTGTGTCAGAATGTGCACATCTGGAAATTAGGAACAGAAACAAAATTTCATGTGGTGTCTAAGAAATATAGGTGGTATATTAAGAAACACTTTAATTTTATGGTGTTTAGAAGGGATATTGATATACTATAGAGATCTATTAATAATTATAGTATAGAAATTGAAGTATTGAATTGTGAATTTTTTTTTTAATAACCGTAGCGCATGACTACAAGGCATGTGATAATTGTTTTTCTTCATATCCTGTAGCGGTACTTTTTTTAATTTCCCATTGGCAATGAAATGTGGTTCATTAATGATCTTGTAGCATCTTGATTCTTCTAATACTGTAGCAAGAATTGAGTCCAAAAATAAAAAATAGCATATATTGCAAAACAGTCAAATGAGCTTTTTGTTCAACTACTAAAGAACTATTCAAAAACACAACAAAAAAAAGTCTTTACACGACTTCAACACTCGCCATAAAAGAGAGAAGTAGAAGAGAAGAGGAGTGAAACAGACGCCTCGCCTCTGTCGTCGCCACGAACCGTCCGGCAACCTCTTTCGTGCCGTCAATGGAGCAGCAGAAAAAAGCATGGAGCAACAGCGCTAGAATCGGAGCACGCCGGAGCGAACGGGAGAAAGAAAAAGATTCAGGATGGATACAGGTACGAAACAGGAGCAATAAGAGGGATAGTAAGGTCGGAATCAAAGTAGGAAAAATGGAGTATATCACAAGTTGTTACTTCACTAACTTTCCAAAGGAAACATCTGTAGCAGAGATCAAAAGGAAGTTTTCTGCGTTTGGTAAGATAGTGGATTTATTCATCCCAAACAAGAATAACAAATTCGGAAAACCTTTCGGATTCGTGAGATATGCAGAAGTGGAGAACCAAAACAGATTGGAGGAGCAACTAAGGTCCGTTTGGTTTGATTCATACAAGATATGGGCAAATGTATCAAAATTCAGTAGGGAACCTCAGAAGAATGGGGAGTGGAAGAATACAGATTATACATTATATATGGAGAAGAGTAAGGAGGTAGAGAGGAAAGGGAGGAAAAATCAAGGACGAAAGATGGAAAACAGAGACGCGAGAAGGAGTATAGCATTCGAAAAGTTGCGAACAGAAGGGCGAAGCTACGCAAATGCGGTGAAAAATGAGTGGAAGAATTGGGGGGAAGAGCAGAACAAAGAATGGAGGGGTTTAAAATATACAGCAGAAGAGGAAGATTTGAAGTGGGCTGAGAAAGGGTACGTAGGAAGAGTACAAAGCATGGATGAAGTACCGTTGTTGCAGCAAAAAATTATGGATATTGGAATACTTACGCTTGAGATTATTCCATTGGGTGGTAACAAGGTGTTTATTAAAGTTCAAGATGACGAAGATTTTGAAGCGTTGGTAAAAGAGGCCAAAGAATTTTTCCAGCACTGGTTCGAGAAAATCGACAACTGGCATCCGGAGGCAGTGATGAAGGGTAGAGAAACTTGGGTTAGAATATACGGAGTTCCTGTCCATGCATGGAATAAGAAATTCTTCGAGAAGGTGTGTCTTAGTAGGGGGAAAGTCATAGCTATGGACAGGAATACTGAGAGTAAAAAGAGGTTTGACGTTGCAAGATGCTTGGTGAAAACAACATCCATGGAGACGATTAACAAAATAGTGCAAGTAATGATAAATAATCAAGTCTTCAGCATCAAAATGGAAGAAGAAGAGTACACTGTTCCATTAATCCTGCAACCACGAGGAAACGTGACGAAGTTCGACAGTGAGGAAGAAGAAGATTCGGAGATGGAAGATGAAACGTTATGGGAGAGACAGATGGAGGAAGACGATGAGGTGGATAAAACAGATGACGTGGAAAGGAATCTCGAGGCAATAATGAATGAAAACGAAGAGTGGGCGCAAGAAATCGTTTCTATTTCCAAAGAAAAAAAGAAATTGAAAAAGAAGGTGACAGTGGTGTCGGATAAAGAAGTAATAAATAATTCAGGAAAAAAGGAAATGAAAAGGAGGCTCGAGGTGGGAGTGGGCAATCAAGGTAAAACAAATGGGCCTCAAAATCAAGTTATGGCCCAGTTAGAAAGAATTAGAGATGAGAGTATTGTGGGTCACAGTACAATAAAGGATAGGGGGTGGCTCAAGAAAACAAAACAACTGGCAGAGTAAGTCAAAAGAGGGATGAATTAGAAAGAGAAAGTATTAAGAGCCAATCAGATCAAATAATAACTGAGGAAAGAGAAAAGACAGAAGGAGGGGATTCGACGTTGGAATTAAGCAAGAGTCCAGCAAGGCGAAGCAAGGCAGAAGAGGAGGTCATGGAGGTGGACAGAATAAAGAATAAAGAGAAGGAGAAATCAAAAGAAGGAGAAGAAACTATGATGACAGCACTTAAGATAGCAAGTGAGGTAGGGTCGAAGGAGAGAAGAAAAAGAAGAAAGCAAATCATCAAAGAGAAGAGGTTACTAAGGAAGAGTAAGGGGATCCAACCAGGAGGGCCTTCGGGTAAAGCGAGAAAAAGGAAAAGAGTGAAACAAGAAGAAGCTATAGGAAGATTTACCGAAGTTGAGTTAAAGGCGTGGACGATAGCTCACGGAGATCCAAGGAAAGTATCAGAAGGGGTAGTAGAATTTGCTAAGGAAATCGGAGTACGTATTGTCGGGGATGAAGCAGGAGTGGTGGAAAGAGTAGTGAATAATGAATCAAGAGATAAAAAGGAGACAAGCAAGGGTAGACGGGAAGAACAGGGAGGAAGGTGAAGGGCGGTGAAGAAAGAAGGAGAAGGAGGGAGATAAATAAGAATCAATGAAGTTAATTAGTTATAACATAAGAGGGCTGGGGGGTTTGGTCAAAAAGAAGGAGGTAGCACATCTAATCAAAACTGAGAAACCTGACTGTATTGGTGTCCAAGAGACGAAGTTAAGCGAGTTGAATAGTTATGTGTGTAAGAACCTATGGGGAGTAAGTGAATGCGACTTCTGCTTTGGAGCATCAGATGGTAGATCAGGAGGGCTGTTGTTAATGTGGAACCCTAAGGTATACATGAAATGTGAAGAAATTAAAGGAGTAAATTACATTGGGGTGAAAGGAAAGTGGGGTGATGAGGATCTGAAGGTGAACATAGTAAATGTGTACTCTCCTTGTGAAAGAAGTGGTAAGAGGAGGTTGTGGCAGGACCTAAAGGATGTAATGAAAACCGAAGTGGATGGAATTTGGTGTATATTAGGAGATTTCAATGCAATTAGGTCGGAATCGGAAAGGAAAGGTAGAGGAGATTTTAATAGAAGAGCGGAGATGGAGGAATTCGATGAATTTATCGTGAACTCTGACTTGGTGGATCTGCCTCTAAGAGGAAGAAGGTATACTTGGTCCAATTCAGCAAGTAATTCTATGAGTCGCATCGACAGGTTTTTAGTCTCAGAAGGGTGGATGGAGCAGTGGCCGAATAGCTTTCAGCAATGTCTAGAAAAAAGTTTGTCCGATCATGCTTAGCGATAAAGTGGTGAATTGGGGCCCAAAACCGATAAAATTGTTTGAGGGCTGGAAAGAACTAGAAGGATATCATAAATTCGTAGAAGAAACATGGAGGAACCTAGAAGTGCAAGGTTGGGGTGGGTATGTTCTAAGAGAAAAATTTAAGTTAATAAAAATGAATTTGAAAGAATGGAGTAAGGCGCATACCGATAACTTAGATGAGAAGATGGCAGGAGTAAAAAGGAGAGCCAACGAATTGGATCGTAAGGGAGAGAGGGAAGATTTATCAGAAGAAGAAGTGATTATGAGAAGAAAGTATGCCGAACAATTACTCTCTATGTCAAAGCTAAAGGCAAGTATGTTATGGCAGAAATCGCGAATGAAGTGGTTGAGAGCAGGTGATGCCAATTCGAAGTTCTTCCATCGTTGCATAACTGGTAGAAGAAAGCAGAATGAAATGTTGAGCTTTGAGAAGGAGGGGCTGAAAATACAAGAAGTTGATGAAATTAAAAGAGAGGCAGTGTCATATTTTACTGAAATGTATAAAAGAAACAGAGGGCAAAAGGTCCTGTTGAAGGATTTTGAATTCAAGAAGATAGACGCAGCGGATAATCAGTTCCTGACAGCCCCATTCTCGGAGGAGGAGGTTAGAAAAGCAGTGTGGGATTGTGAAGATACGAAAAGTCCAGGTCCCGACGGTATCAAGTTCGGATTTATTAAAGAATTTTGGGATAGCATAAAGGGAGACTTACTGAGATTCATTGCCGAATTCCATGAGAATGGGAAACTGGTTAAAGGAATTAATAGCTCCTTCATAACCTTAATACCGAAAGTCAAAAATGCAGTCAAGGTATCTCAGTACAAACCTATATCGCTGGTGGGAAGTATGTACAAGGTGTTAGCCAAACTACTTGCGAGTAGATTAAAGACGGTTGTGCACAAAGTAATAGGTGAAACTCAATTTGCATTTATAGAAGGGAGGCAAATTGGAGATTGCATCCTTATTGCCAATGAGTTAGTAGATGATGCAAGAAGGAGGAAAAGGGAAGCTATATTGTTTAAAGCGGATTTCAAAAAGGCTTATGATTCGGTGGAATGGGACTACATTGATCACATGTTGAAAATGATGGGGTTTGATGCGAAGTGGAGGAAGTGGATGAATGAGTGCATGAGGTCTGCGAGAGTGTCCGTATTAATTAATGGCAGTCATACTGATGAAATTAAGCTGGGTCGCGGCTTGAGACAAGGTGATCCGTTATCACCATTCCTATTTTTGGTGGCTACTGAAGGATTAAATTTGATGATGGCTAAGAGTGTATTGAAGAATAAGTTTGAAGGATACGAGTTCAGCAAAGGAGATGAGAGAGTGTCGCATGTTCAATACGCGGATGACACCATAATAATGGGAAAAAGAACTTGGAGGAATATTTGGACAATAAAGGTAGTATTGCGGATGTTTGAAGTTGTATCGGGGCTGAAAGTGAACTTCCACAAGAGCTCCCTAATGGGTGTGAACATAAACAAGGAGTGGCTGGAGGAGGCAGCCAAGGTGCTTAACTGCAAAATTAGTGGAATCCCATTTAAATACCTAGGGCTGCCAGTAGGTGGCAATCATAAGAGATTAGGCCTGTGGAAACCGGTGATTGAAGTCGTGAGAAGAAGACTGGCGAGATGGAATAATAAACACATTTCTGTAGGCGGGCGTATCATTCTGCTAAGGCACGTTTTAAGCGCGATTCCGGTGTATTTTCTATCATTCTTCAAGGCACCTATTGGTATCATTAACAAGCTGGAGATGATGTTCAAAAATTTCCTATGGGGAGGTGAGTTGGATGGTAGGAGTATTAACTGGGTTAAGTGGAATAAGGTCTGCAGAGAAAAGGAGAAAGGTGGATTGGGCATAAAAAACCTGAAAGCTTTCAATTTGGCTCTGGTTAGTAAATGGAAATGGAGATTGATAAATGAAAACAGCAGGCTATGGGTGAGAATTCTAAAAAGTAAATATGGCTGCAACAGCACAGGGGGTGGAAATGTGAATAGGTTTTCTTCCCTATGGTGGAGAGACCTATAAAAGGTGGACAGTGAGGAAGGATGGATCAAGAGTAACTGGTTTAATGAGAATTTGGCTAGAGTTATAGGAAATGGTAGGGAAACTGAATTCTGGGACGATCCATGGTTGGAGGGGAGGAAGCCGAAAGAGTTGTACCCAGAGCTGTTCAATTTGTCTGAGGTTAAGGAAATTAGAGTAAGGGAGGTGGTTGAAAGAACTAAAATGGAGGAAAATGGTATTAGAGACTGGTGGAGAGGGCTGAATGAGGTTAACGGGAGGGAGGTGGAAGAATTACAACATAGAGTATCAAACACTGTAATTGCAGAAAATGATGCAGATAGGTGGAGATGGAGTAAGGAAGTGTATAGCGTCAAAGAAGCGTACGAGAAAATCATGGAAGAGGTATCATTACAAATTGGTGATGACACAGAGTTGAAGGCAGTTTGGAGTAATCTTGTTCCGGCCAAGGTATCGACACTTGTTTGGAGAATATGGCAGAATAGAGTTCCTAGCTTAGACAACCTAATTAGGAGGGGTATCCTAGTGGCATCTCAAAATTCATGTCCATTTGGCTGCGGTAAAGAGGAAAATGTCGCTCACATTTTCTTCGAATGTCCGTTGGCTTGGCTAACATGGAGCGAGATCCTAGGATGGCTCCGAGTTGACTTCGTCTTACATAACTCAACTAAGCAGAATTTCCAACAATTCGCTGGTATAGCCAGTGGAGGTAGAGTGGGTGAGGAAAGAGGTTTGGTAATTTGGTACGCGTGTATATGGTCTATTTGGCGACGTAGAAACGAGAAGATATTCAACCAACATGACAATGGGAGAGTGAATTGGATAGAGGAGATACAGGTTCTAGCTTGGAGTTGGTTGAAGGCGAAAATACGAGGTTTTTCTTATGGAATAAGCCAATGGATTGCACAGCCTAGAGAATGCCTGGGGTGGAGGTAAGACAGCAGGAATAGAGTCTAGTTAGTGATCAAGACAAAAGATAGTGAAGAGGGGTGGATTGGTAGGACCGGTTTGACATATATCGGAGATATATTGGAAGCTGAATATAGTGTGAAGAGTTTAGGTCCTTGCAGGTTCAGGTTGGCGTGGTTTGTAAGCCCAGAGCAGAGTCTGATGTATTGGCGATTAGATTAAACAAGAGCAGGGGGAGGGTAGCAGTCTAAAAGGAAAAGCAGAAACGGAAAAGCAGAAAGTGAATTGAGGAGGACGCTGGAAGTATAGGAAGAGTATAATTCTGGGCTCCATCTAATATGAGTGAGTCATTTGGCAGATAGGTGGGAGAATATAATTCAGGGCTTGTGTATTGTTGGTTTGAGAATCTTGTATCAGTAATGGAAAAACATAACTGAGTTGAAGAGGAAGTGAGAAGTATTGGTAGTATTTGATCGTGCCTGGTGCTCATCATGTTGCCTAGTGATGTGATAAATCAGGAGCATTGGAAGAGTTAGTAGGTTTTATTGGTATGGAATGTATAAATTTGGATAGGCTGTGAAGGCAATAATTCATTATACGACTAGTTTCTGATGGCCACATGTCTACCCAAAGATCATGGAGCAACATTAAAGGTAATCACTTGTTAATCAGAGAATTGGGGAATTAAAGGATGATGCACTGTTCTAAGGTGGTAAGTCAGTGGGAAGAAAAGAATGATATTGGGTAAGGGTCTGATAGTGTTGCTGCAGTAGGTAACAATTGAAGGATAAAGGGTGAGTTGGTGATTCTTTCCATCAAAAAACAAAATCTATTACAGTGTTGCTTCAACTAGCAGAAAGTCTGGTACCAGGAAAACATCTTAAACATCAGTGAATCAGCAACAACAACAATAGTAAATTATGGAATTGATATAATGTGGTGTAGAATGCAGGACCAGAGTAGAGGCGGAAGTGTATAAACTCAGGTTTATCAGGAACAAGGGTAGGAGAGAGGTATTAGAATGCAAAGGATGATTATGGTGAAATGTGACAGTAGGGGAGGGTGAGGTGTTTGGGACCACGCATTGGAGTCGAGTGGTGGGAATTGGTTGGAGCATTGGAGCGGTGTACGGTAATACGAATTAGCTGAGAATGCAGGGTGGAATAAGACCAATGGTGTTGCAGTGTGTCTCATCTTTGGTCAGTCTTGGAGAATCGGAATTTTAGGAGGGGAGGCTGCTGGCATCAGTTGAAAGTTTGCAGGGAGTATCTGTTTTGAATTAATAAGTATCAGTATAAGGTGTTGGGATTGAGGAGTCTTGGTTTTTTCATTTCAATTGGCAAGGAGCAATTCTAGCAGTATGGTTTAAGGTAGTAGTATAGTAGAGTAGTAGTATCCAGATGAAACAATGATAGCATTGATCTGGTGTAGTTTAGGTGTTTTGTCAAGAATGTAGTATGGGTGTAATAGCAAGCACTTTTTGTGCAGTTATTAATAAAGTTTTATTTTTTGCTTTTAAAAAAAAAAATATACTGTAGCGAAATGTAAAAAACAAAAGAATAGGTGAACCTTTACATTTTTACATGGCAATGAAATTCTCCTATATAGACTACACAGCGCATGATTAGCCCCTAGGCTTTGTAATATTTTTTTGTAGCTTACTATATATCACTTATTAATATTTCCAATGTATTTTGATAAGCAAATTATGATGATTCATGATAGGCATTATGTCTCCAAAACACTGTATAGCCATATTCCCTCGTGGCCGACTAATTTACAAGTCAGTAGGAGTCAATATGCTTTGAATTTATTCCCTTATGAAGCCATCGTTAGAAATGGTGGAAATTTTGCAATCACTATAGGCATCCTAGATATATTGGTCCATCTATGTACTGCTATGAAGGTCTTTTAATCATACTAAGACTAGAGGTGAATCTCAATGATTTATATACATGTGTTTTGGACTGGGCCAACGGCCATGCGCGGCCCAATTCATGATTGCTACAGTAACGACCTAAATGCTTGGTTTCAGTCCACTAAGGGGGCAAAAGTCCTCTTTTGCCCCTTCAACTGGTCACGGACGTCCCAGCCCTGTCCAGAACTATTGTCCGTCTCACACGACTACAACTCCCCAACAGCCGACGAACAGATGCCCGCAACTACCTCCCTGCCCGGTATAACGCCTAGTTTGGGCATCCTGCCCCGTCATAACGGCTAGTTTGGGCAGTTACCTATTCTTCAGGAAAACAGTTATGTCGCCCTGAAAATAGGACCGTTGGCCACGCGCTGGGGAACATTATATAAACCTTCTCATTCGAGAGGGTCAGGTATCAAATATTCACCTTAAGAATACACTTTGTACTTGCCCATTTTCTCCGACTCTTTCTTACTTGAGCGTCGGAGTGCCTTGCAGGTACACCCCCTCCTCTCCTCATCAACATTCCGAACACCTTGCCCATCTGACGACCAGCATACGTGGACCTGTTCGAATACTCCGGATCAGTGGCGCCGTCTGTGGGAAACCTTGTTTTCCCCTTCTTTCTTTCCTCCTCGGAAACTAAAAGATCAAAACATACTTTCTTTGATCCGCCCACATATGGGCGCTCAGAACTCCGCAAAAGGTGCTGACGTTACGGTTCTTGTTCCCGTCAACAAGGTGGACGTTGACGGCAGTTCTTTGTTACTCTCTGATCCCCGTTTCCTACGAGACGGAGCTACTGCGTCTCCAACTCCTCCTCCCACCGAGCAAGGAGGCAAATAGATACCGGCGGGTGAACGACCAATTCCTGGCCCTCCCAGCGCCGACTTGGCCGTTGCAGCTCTTCTGGAAGCTGTCAACCGCACAAACCTCCTTATCTTGCAGCAAGGAGAGAGAATAGGAGCTCTCGAGGAAGCATCTCTTCCAAGATCCTCTCCTCCAAAGAGTAAGCATCGAAAATCAAGAAGCCCGCCACCTAAGTGTGGGGAAGACCATATATCGAGGCATGAGCCTGAATCACAACACATTCGCAAGCGCGACCAGATCTCCCCGCGAGATCGATCATCACCAAGACACAAGAGAACGAGGCAGGATAGGCATTCTCCACCGGTCAGACCTCGTGACCGGCTACCCTCACCTCGCAGAGACTGCTGTCGCGAGCGCAGATAACGGTCACCATCAAATCCAAGTTCAGACAGCGACGACGAGCCTCGCGGCCCGTTGTCCCGCAGGATCTTGGCCACCCGTCTCCCTAAAGGACTAGAGAAGCCTCCGTCTCTATGGACTTACGATGGAACCACTGACCCAGACAAGCACATAGAAAACATAGATGCTCTTTTGGACTACAGAGGGGTACGAGGATCCATCAAATGTCGCCTGTTCCCGACCACGCTCTGGAAGGGAGCAATGACATGGTACAAGCAACTGCCAGAGGAATCCATTACATCCTGGAGGCAGCTGGGGAGGATTTTCTCCGGTCACTTTACTGCATCGCGACGCCATCCAAAGACCGAGGCGTCCCTCAGAGCTGTCGTACAGGGAAGGGATGAGCCTCTTCGGGCTTACATTGAATGGTTCAACAAGGAGGTTGTCCAAGTGCCAACAACCAACGACATAAAGAAATTCCTGCTCGAGCAGGGATTACGTCCTAGCTCAGACTTCGCGAAAGCCATCGGCCTCGATCCACCGAGGAACCTTAACGCCCTTCTCCTCCAAGCCCAGTCGCACATACAGTACGAGGAGAAGGTTACTGCACACTCCATCCGGGCCTCTCGACACCATGAAAGTGCCCGCTCGTCAAGAGCTGAAGAAACCTCGACATCCCGTCGAGGAGATAAAATACGCGATGACCGGCCTCGCAATGCATGCGAACAGAAGGGACCTTTTGGGCGGTTCCATGACTATACCCCCCTCACTGCCTCGAGGGAGAAAATCTTGTCCGAGTGTGCCAACTCGGAATTCAAGCAAGTGGGAGTCCGTTTCCCCAAACAGCTGCCGGCCAGACCGGGTGTAGACAAATCCAAGTATTGTCGCTTCCACAAGAGTCACTGTCATACGACGGAGGAATGCATCCACCTCAGAGATGCAATAGAGATCCTTATTCGCGACGGCCACCTGAAGCAGTTCACGAAGAAGAAAGATGTTCCCCGGCAGGAAACCCAGGAGAGCAAAAAGGTTGCAGAAGAGACTCCGCCCTCTGATGACACCAACGTACAGGTCGCTATGTCCATAACTCTGCCAGAGGACTTCCGCATCCCTGATAGTCTGTCCGTCCCCACGTACCTCGCTGCTCATAGCCCATGGGAGGCCTTCCCGTCAGCCATGGTCATTTCTGGTGGGGCATTCAACAAAATCACGGTCGGTTCCATCAAGAGGAGATTCGATCAACTGATCAGCAAAAGCTCCAATGAAGTCACTACGCTGGACACCACTTACAAAGGATCCGTTCCTATTTCCTTCTACAAGAAAGAGCTTCTCGGCGGAGCACCGAACTCAAGCATTCCGCTGCTTATCCGAACAAAGATGGCGAACTTCGACGTTCGCTGAATACTCGTGGACCAGGGCAGCTCGGTTGATATTATGTACAACCACCTGTTCGAAACGCTGCAGCTGAATGACTCTCACCTTACTCCATACGTTGGATCCGACCTGCAAGGATTCAACGGTGCAGTGACAAAGCCCCGGGGTTACGTAGAGCTCATCGTAACCTTTGGTTCAGGAGAGACAACCCGAGCAATTAAAGCACAGTTTCTGGTAATTGAATGCCCGTCACTATACCAGTGCATTTTTGGAAGGCCAACCCTAGCAGAATTGATTGTTGTTCCTTCCACCATGCATCTCAAGATGAAGTACTACACTTCTAAAGGGATGGTCGCCACCCTCCACGGCGACATCGAAGTTCCCCGTCGGTGCTTTGAAGCAGCATCAAAAGGACTAAGCACCATCTTAACAAGACCGAAGACATCTGGTCGTTCCCCCTTCCCAGCAGCTCCGAGCAGCCGAAACCGCTCCCCAGGTCGAATCTGTCGACTTGGACAACCGTTTCAGCGAAAAAGATCACGCCAAGGACCCAGCGACTTTGGGCAGCCATCCCAACAACAGCGGCCATCTCCTACGCCCCGTCCCAGATGGCACCTTCGAGATTATTCCGTTCGGAAAAGACCCTCAACGAGGAGTAAAGATCGGAGCAGACCTCCCCGACTTGGCCAGGAGACAACTAAAAGCATGCTCCGGGAGAACGCAGACTTGTTCGCATGGAGCGCTGTTGAAATTCCAGGATTGGACCCATCCGTCGCTTGCCACCAGCTTACAATTGATCCGGCCGTCAAAGCCGTTGCCCAGCGCAGAAGGAAACAATCCCCGGAAAAGATGGAAGCCGCAGAGAAAGCTGTCAAAGACCTTCTAGAAGCCAGGTTTATTTCTGAGGCCAAATACACTACATGGCTCTCAAATGTTGTACTTGTAAGAAAAAATAATGGCAAATGGAGGATGTGTGTTGATTATGCCGATGTTAATAGGGCCTGTCCGAAGGACGCCTACCCCCTCCCCAATATCGATAAGCTCGTAGATAACTCAGCAGGTTTTAAGCTTTTATCGTTCCTCGACGCCTACTCGGGCTACAATCAAATCCCAATGGCCGCGAGCGATAAAACTTACACGACCTTCATGACCAAATCGGGCAACTATTACTACAACGTAATGCCCTTTGGGCTGAAAAACGCCGGCGCTACGTACCAACGAATGATGAACAGAGTCTTCCAAGGACAAATAGGCGACATGCTCGAAGTATACATGGACGATATGATCGTCAAGTCCCACGAGGAACTAGATCATGTCGCCTATCTTCGCAAAATCTTCGAGCAAGAAAGAAAGTATCGAATGCGTTTTAACCCAGAGAAGTGCACGTTTGGCGTACGGGCGGGCAAATTCCTTGGCTTCTACCTAACAGAACGAGGAATCGAAGCTAACCCCGACAAGTGTCGGGCATTCTCTGAGTTCCCAACGCCCACGTCTAAGAAGAATATCCAATCCCTCAACGGGGTGCTTACTTCGTTGTCCCGCTTCGTGGCAAAATCTGCCCAACACGCCCTTCCTTTCTTCAAGCTCTTGCGGAAAGAAGCAGCGTTCGAATGGACCGAGGAATGTGAAACATCCCTCCTCCACTTGAAGCAAGCTCTGTCGAAACCGCCCGTATTATCACGACCAGATACCGGGGAAGTCTTGTTCTTATACCTCGCCGTCACTGCCGAAGCCATTATCGCCGTTCTCATTCGCGAGAATCCTGGCGGACAAAAGCCAATATACTTCATGAGCAAAGCGTTGCAGGACGCAGAGTTACGATATCAACAGATAGAAAAGGTAGCATTGGCCCTCGTCAACACTGCCAGACGATTGAGACACTATTTCTTGGCTCACACGATCGTGGTAAGAACGGATCAGCCCATAAAGCAATTACTGGGAGACCAGGCATGGCAGGCAGAATGCTCAAGTGGTCGTTGGAACTGTCTGAGTTCGACATCCAGTACGAAAGCAGGAAAGCTCTTAAGGCCCAAGCCCTGGCCGATTTCGTCGCGGAAATGACGTTCTCAGACTCCCCGGTCCACATAGCAAATAGATGGACCATCTATGTAGACGGAGCATCCAACTCGACAGGCAGCGGGGCAGGGGTAATTTTGGAGAACGAAGAAGGGACCATAGTCGAGGGTTCTCTCACATTGTTCTTTCCCACGTCGAACAACCAGGCCGAGTATGAAGCCTTCCTCGCCGGTTTGCGCATAGCCGAAGACCTAGGGGCTGAAGAAATCGTCAGCTGCACAGACTCCCAGCTCATAGCCCTCCAGATATCAGGAGAATATCAGACCAAAAATGACAGTCTCTCTGAATACCTAACCCTGGTCAAGGGAAAAATGGCGAGGTTCAGAACTGTAGAAGTGAGACATGTTCCACGCGAACATAACGTGCGAGCAGATATCTTGTCTAAACTAGCAAGCACTAAGAGAAAAAGCGGAAACAGGTCAGTCATCCAAGAGATACTTCCCCGGTCCAGCATTGATATGGGATCCTCGACCCTACACGTACACGCGATCGGGGACAGCGATTGCTGGATGACATCCGTGTACAACTACCTCACCAGAGACGAACTTCCGGATGACCCCAAGGAAGCCAGCACCATCAGACGAAGAGCTTGCTCATACGTCATCCTTGAAAACAAACTCTATCGACGAGGCTTCTCCATCCCACTGCTCAAATGCATAGAGGAAGAAGTAGTCCCCCACGTATTACGAGAAATCCACGAAGGCATTAACGCCCAGCACATAGGAGGAAGGTCCCTTGCCCGCAAGGCCCTCCGAGCAGGGTATTATTGGCCAACCATGCAGCACGATGCCAAGGAGCATGTGAAGAGATGCGACAAATGCCAACGGCACGGGGATATGCAACTGGCTCCACCCAACGAACTGAAAAGCATGACCTCCCCGTGGCCATTCGCCTGGTGGAGCCTAGACATCCTAAGACCATTCGTGATGGGGTCCAGCCAAAATAAATACCTGATAGTGGGCGCAGACTATTTCACAAAGTGGATAGAAGCAGAAGCCTTAGCAAAGATAACAATACTTAACATTCCGCGCTTCTACAAGCGAAATATCCTTGCCCGTTTTGGGATTCCCCAAGCAATTGTCACGGACAACGGAACGCAGTTCATGGACAAGAAGTTCCAAGACTTCGTCGCCCACCTCGGAACAAAGTAACATTTCGCATCTGTAGAACATCCCCAGACCAACGGGCAGGCAGAAGCGGCCAATCGTGTCATTCTTCGTGGCCTCAAGCGAAGACTGGGTGAAACGAAGAAAGCCTGGGTCGAGGAGCTCCACAGCATCTTATGGGCATACCGCACCACTCCTCAGTCTACCACCGGGGAAACACCTTTCCGCTTAGCATATGGCACGGAGGTTGTTATACCCATTGAAATTCACGTACCGTCCAGGAGGACCGAATCACCTCTAGACGAGGAAATGAATGACGAAGCAATAAGAGAGGAGCTCGACCTTGTCGAGGAAATCCGAACAGGAGCAGCCCTCCGCGAAGCATCTCTTAAGCAAAAAATAGCAATCAGGCACAATGCTAAAGTCTTACGATGAGAGGTCGACGTGGGCAGCCTTGTCCTGCGAAGAAACCACAAGGACTCTCGCGAAGGCAAACTAGCAGCCAACTGGGAAGGGCCGTACAGAGTCCGTGCCAAAACGGAGAATGGTGCCTACTTCCTCGAGACCCTCAACGGGGATGAAATCCCGCGACCATGGAACGCTGAAAAACTTAAGCAGTACTACAGCTAAAGTCACAATAGGCTTCCTCGAGTCAAGGGACCACCTAACGGTCATTATGCTCGTTCAGGTACAAACGATGCATACGCACAAAGTGGAATACCGCTCAAGTAAATGAGTCGGAGCTCTGCTCGTCGGCGGTCCTCAACCGAGCATCGCCTTCGCCCAGGTACCACGATTGGTAGAACCCCAGCTCGCGATGGGATGTTCACGCCGCGATCTCAGGCCTCAATCACGACTTGAGATCCGCAACCTCGCCAGGACTTCCCCCGGCTGTTCGACCAGTTCTCCACACTGGCGAATTCACACACAACGATAAATCTTTCAAAAGAATGCTCTGTTAACAGACACACCCTCCGACGGGCAGTCATACATGCACCGCTAATGTAAAGCACAACAATATAAACTAAAATCATATAAGTAACAAAACCGGCCAACATAAACCGGACATAAAGTAAAAAAGGCCACAAGGGCCAAAGATTGTACGAATTACATAAAAAGGGGGGCCACTCCCCCCAAATTAAATAAAATTACAACAAACTACACGACACGCAGGCCGACAAAACATCATCATCTGCTAACATCACTCCTCGGTGTCTTCGACTCGTTCATCATTGGGCGGAGAAGTCTGGGTTCTAGCTTGACCGGAAAGGAGAGACTCTGGCATCACAATTTGCCCGTCTTTAATGTACGCAGGAAATTGGTGCCTTTGGTAACCAAATCAACACCAGGATTCACCACCTGAAGCTAAAACACTGCGTTTTGGAAAGATTCCTCGCCAAGCACTAAGTTGTCATCCTCGGCCACCACCAGTCAGGCAACTAACTCTGACTTTGTCATTACCTTCACGTCCTCAGGTTCCTCCTCGCCAGGGGCATCGGCCGCCTGCAGTTGCGCGACCAAGTCCTCAGCGGTTTTTTTCTCAGCCTCAAGTGTAGCCATCTCCCCCTTTAACCGGGCAACCTCCTCGCCTTCCTTTTCCTTCGCCTCCTGGGCAACCTTAGCTTCCTCCCTGGCCTTCCTCAAGCTCTCCTCAAGAGCGGTCACCTTACCTCGGGCAATGGTCAGCTCACTCTCAGTGGCCGTGTCCTCCTCGGCATAGGTGGCCGCCATCTCCAGCAATCTGACCACCACAGAGGCATCCTGGGCCACCAGCGCCCTCTTGCTCAGACGGTCCAGGCTTTGCAGATGCAAAGAATCAGCATGAGGAATCACCAAAGAGGTCCCTTCAAAGAACCTCCTGTCCAGTACACAAGGAGGCAGCTCGAATTTCGCTTTCTCTGGCGCCTTGCCCAGATCCACTGCCTCGTTCCTTTGACGCTTAGACCTGGTCGCCAGGGGCATTGGAGACCATTAAACATTGGCCGGAGAAGCATTCCCCTGAGGAGGCTGGAAGGGACCAACCGCACGGGCAGGGGGAGGACAAACCTTAATAGTAGCAGCTGCAGCAGCTTGTTTCCGCGCGGCCACGTTCCTCACCATCCTTTTGTGAGCTGAAGGCATAGTAGCTGCAAAAGACAAAAACAGGCGTCAGATAATAGGAAATAACGAGCAATGCAAAGAAATATGTTAAGGTTAAATACCGAGCATATCCATGGTATCTTTGTAAGTTTTGCACCCCAGCAGTGCCCTAACATTAATGAAACGAGGCTCCACCCGCTGGCTACCATCGGCCTCGAGGACCGCCTTCTTCTTCTTCGTAATGCACTCGGCCATCCGGAACGAGGTCACGTACTGCAACAACCTTTCATATGAAGCAACATCCCCCTCGTCCAAATCCGCAGGCTCAAAGACATAGTCTTTGGGGGGCTTCGTAAAATGTTCCCCGGTCCATTGGAAGGGATATTTCAACAACCTCGGCCCGATGTATTTCCCCTCCTCATTAATCTTATCCTCGCCGTTCTCGTCCACTTCAAGCTCCCAGCAGAACGTGCTATCCTGGGCAGCCTCTGACACGGGCTCCACGACGAAATATCTCGTCTTAAATGTCCGTATGGACTCAGAGAAAGGTTTAAACAACTTGCGCAGCTGCTTCAGGGAGACCCAACCGTAGCTCATCCCAGAAGTCTGTCGTTGGAGGTGAAAGACGGTGAAGAAGAAGGGGATGGTCGCCCCTATGTGCAGGTGCTCGCACACTAACTCGAACGCTCGCAGGAAGGCTAACGAGTTGGGATGAAGCTGAGTGGGGGCCAAACGGAGATGTAAGAAGACAGACTGCTGGAAATCCGTGAATGGAAGCCTCAAGCCCAGCTCTTTGAAAACATACTCGTACATTGTAAAGCGCTCCCCATAGTTCGTGCAGACGCGCTCGTCAGCGGTGGGGAAATGGACTCTCCAGTCCCCGTCACCTACCACCGTCTGGAAACAATCCCCTGTGTAAGTCGCAAATTCAGACGCGTGCTTAGAGGGTTCCGCCACCTCCCATTCCTCGGCCTTATTCTCCGCTGCATCTTCCTCGGATACCTCCTCCTCGGGCACCTCTTCCTGATCGTCATCCCGCAGTTCATCCTCTTGCTCATAGTCCGTATCCTGCTCGGTGGACCCACTTGAGGACTGAGTGCTACTACTCCCCGAGGAACCAAATTCCTCCTCGGACGAATCTAATACAATTTCTCCACAGGGCCCTGTCGCCATCACCTGAAAAGCAGAGAAAGACAGTGAATTCGACAGCTAATCAAATCCACCCTTCCACCACTGAACAAGTGAAAGGGCGCGCTAAGGGCTGAGGACGACGTCCCCGACCTAAGCCCTGACAACACTACGAAAAAGTCTCCCCGCGGGATAACGCCCAGAACTCTCCTATCACACGAGGAACTTCTCCAAAGCAAGATCACAAGGTTTTCATCCAACTCGCAACTCCATGAAACGCAATGCTAGAACGGTCACGTGCACGTCCCCATCGCGACGACGGCACAGACAGACTCTTCACACACGGCGTGACATCAAGCTAACAGCGGCGGAGACGGCGGAGACATCATCCACCACCAGCGGCTACCACATATACGACCCTAAGTCTCCCAAAATCTAACCTAACCGCATGCAATGTCTAAATAAACATCTACAAAAAGCAAAACAAAGGAAAGAGACAACTTACTTGTAAATAGAAGACTGAAAAAAGTTGCTCGGAGCTCCAAACGGTGAAGGATGTAACAGGCAGACGTCGCGGGCAGGAAATCTGGTGAAGATTGAAGGAAAAAGTTCAGAATGAAAGTCTTCCCTCCTATTTATACAGGAGGTCACGTGCAGCCCCACGCGCATAGGTCATGATAACTACCCGCTAGCCATTATTGCCTAAGCGGCGGCGACACAAGTTCCAACGCACACGTGGCAGCCCCCGTATCGTTTCATATTCCACTAGACTGTTGGTATCTATCTGTAACGGGCAACGCTCAACGACCACGACCAACAGCCACATCGGGCAATAGAAACCACGGGCATTCATAGCCAACGAGCAAAACACTCCGCTTCCTCGGGACTGTACGCTATCCTTAAGTCATCACCTCCGCGCTCGGAAGTAACGACTTGGGGGGCTACTGTTCTGGACTGGGCCAACGGCCATGCGCGACCCAATCCATGATTGCTACAGTAACGACCCAAATGCTTGGATCCAGTCCACTAAGGGGGCAAAAGTCCCCTTTTGCCCCTACAACCGGTCACAGACGTCCCAGCTCTGCCCGAAACTATTGCCCGTCTCACACGGCTACAACTCCCCAACAGCCGAAGAACAGATGCCCGCAACTACCTCCCTGCCCGGTATAACGGCTAGTTTGGGCATCCTGCCCGTCATAACGGCTAGTTTGGGCAGTTACCTATGCTTCAGGAAAACAGTTATCTCGCCCTGAAAATAGGACCGTTGGCCACGCGCTGGGGAACATTATATAAACCCTCTCGAATGAGAGGGTCAGGTATCAAATATTCACCCTAAGAATACACTTTGTACTTGCCCCTTTTCTCTGACCCTTTCTTACTTGAGCGTCGGAGTGCCTTGCAAGTACACCCCCTCCTCTCCTCATCAACATTCCGAGCACCTTGCCCATCTGATGACCAGCATACGTGGACCTGTTCGAATACTCCGGATCAACATGGTTTTTGAGTTTTTCTTTAGTAGATAGAAAAAAAAAACAGTGATACTTCCTTCAGAGTGATAATATCATAAATTAGCAACCATATTAATAATTAAATAGTTATTGGATATTGAAATGTTATATAATAATAATAATGTCTTACTAAATATCTAATAATTAATTAAATATTGATTATTTATTTAAATTTAATTATTTAAATTAAATATTGATTATTTATTTAAATATTAATTATTCATTAAATATTGAATTATTTATTGAACTTTGAATTTTTTATTGAAAAGTTGGTATTTTATTAAAATATTAATTATTTATTACAATATTAATTATTTATTTCAATATTAATCATTTATTCAAATATTAATTATTTCTTAAAATATTGATTATTTATTAAAATAATGATTGTTGGTTAAAATATTGATTAATTATTGAATATAGAATAATTATTAAAATGTTTAATAATTACTAAATAATTATTAATATTGAGTATTTAGTCTAGAACAAGTAGTATTGAATATTTACTAAATATTGAGATATTGATTTTAAATATTGAATTATTTATTGAATAATTGAATTAATTAGTGAATATTAGAGTATTTATTAAATATTGAATTATTTATTAAATATTGAATTGTTTATTGAATGTTGAATCTTATTGAATATTGGGTTCAATTATTAGTGATTGATTAATTAGTCTATATTTAATCGGTAATTTGTGTTTGTGAGTTGTGATTGGATCGAATCGGTCCTTGTGTATTATTTGTTGATTGTGGCGATGACGTTTAAAGTATGAATACTTTGAGGATGAAAATGTGATTGTGTGTGTAATTGTTTAGTAATTCAAATGTGGTGAATTATTGGAGATATGCATGATATTAAGATTAGGGAATGGTCTTAATTGCATATGTTTGTTGATTGCATAATCATTTGTGTTAAGAGGCAATGCTTGCTAGTTCCGTGGGAGATATTGACTTGTCTCAAACCTAGAGTGGGGTTTGAAAGCTTAGGGGACGGGATTTTGTTTGTTATTGGTCTAGGGGACGGACCCGGTTTAAGTGTAAAAATCGAAAAATGATAACAAATATTGGTACCACATGACATGAGTTGCATTGAGTCTTGCATTGCGTCTCATTGTGTATATGTTTGTTATATGAGACTATGTGTATTCATGTGAAATGTTGATTGGTGAAATTGTGGATTGTATGAATATACTTGTGAATGGTATGGTTACTTGAATGATACTTGTTGATGAAACTTTGAAGTGTGAGAATGATTATAATTATGTTTGTATGCCTTTAAATTAATTATTATCTTATAATTTCAATATTGATTTGAATTCTCACCCTTCTGTTGGAATGATGTTTTATACGACATCGCTCAGGTACCGAGGAGTAGAGTTGCTCGTAGCGCGAGGTAACCATTGGAGTAGCTTGTTTAGCTTCCTTATTTATTTTGGGTCAAGTCGTGCTCTGATTATGTAACACTAGGGAACGTTTGATTCATGTTTTGAGAGATACAATTGTATACTTTATTTATTTGTTAATCTGATTTGAATTTTATGGTGAAGTGGCTTTTATGCGTAAGTTGATTTAATGAAGGAAGTTTATTTGAGACTTGAATGTTATGAGATTCTTAATGAAAGTGATTCCGCTGCTACATGCTTAGTGAAAGTTTTTGAAAAGCATGAATTCAATTTAAGTGTTATTGAGCATGACAGGTGTTGTATGATGTTTTATAACTATGTGTGACACCCTTTTGTGAAATGCATGGTAATTACTCTGATTTATTTATATTTATTCTGCGGGGTTTAGAAGGGTGTTACAAATGGGGGCGAGTAATAACGTGCCTCGAGACGTAGAGACGAAAAATCGGACTCTTTCTAAAACCAATGATGATATATCTGACTTAATGCGAAAGATTCAAAAATCTTGTCAATCTGTAGGACCCAATTTCGAGATGGCGAACCTAAATGCATCTTCTCATAGAGATAATTCTTGCCAGTAAGATTTTCCTAACTTTGGGCCTGATTTACACCTCTTGGCCTAAATGGAATTTATCAATAACAAAAATAAAATGGACATAAACACAGATAAGTCCTTCTTTAGCAACCCAAGATGGCCCACAGAAGAGGGAGGAACAATGTGTCCAAATCAAAATGTTATCCCAATAGAAGAGGGAGGAACAATGAATCTAGATCTGAATATTAACCTAATAGATGGATTAAAAAGTAATGAAGGAGCGTCTAGAGATTTGGAGTCCGAACACACGATGGCTTCAATAGCATTCATAGAAACCATAACTGGCGAGTCAATGGTTAACGAGGTAGATAAGCTTTCCTTAAGCATTAACAAGCAACATCAAGACTCTATAGATGAAAACTTCACGTTAGTTTGTATGTCAAGATCTTAAGAGCAACAATCGAAGGCAGCTGGTTTATCCAAACTATCAAGCAGCGATCTAGCAATGGTTTCGTCAAAGTTAGGGTATAAAGAAAGAAGAAAGAGAATAAGTAATATCCTAAAATCAAAAAAGAAAAGCTAACATGAAAATACAGCAAGGGAAAAAAGGAAAGACCAACATGCAAAAATCAACAACATCAGGAATAAAAAAGGTAACAAAGGCTACATTCAATAAAAAATTTATAGATTCATCAGAATGGAACCACTGGGTGTTATTGCATAATGAGGCTAAATTAAATGAGCAAGAAGTATGGGAATTTGGTCAAAATATTGAGTTGGTAAATTCTGGAGAAGAAGGTGAAGTAGTTCAACAGTTAATTGTAAATGAAAATAGAGATAAAGTGGATGGCAGCATCACCATGGCAATGAGGGGTTCAGACGGACAGTAGGCTCGGTCTAGTATCAGGTGGTTTTTTAGGTGAATTATTTATTTAATTAAGATTATCAGTTACAATGTTATGTTAGAGGGCTTGGTGGAGCAACTAAAAGGATAGAAGCTTCCTAACTGACAAGGAAGATAAATCCTGGCTTCTTGTGCATCCAAGAAACCAAATTAATTGACCTGGATAGAAGAATATATGAAGCTATACGGGGATCTGACAATTTTGGATTTGCAAGCACGGAATCTGAAGGAAGGTCAGGTGGTCTTCTATCGATTTGGAACCAGACAAAATTCAATTTGCAAGCTTAAACGAGAGGCGAAACATTTCCTTTATCTAGAAGATTTATGGGACCGCGAGGAAACTCTGATCACTATTGTAAATGTGTATGCTCCGTGGGATGCCGTGAGAAAATGTAGACTTTGGACTAGTTTATCCGAACTAGTCCTTTCAAGAGAGGGGTTGAATTGTTTTTTTTTCGGGGATTTTAACTTTATCTGAACGGAAACTAAAAGGAAAGATCATGGAGTTTTTACTAGAAGAGAAGAAATGGTTGAGTTTGATTCCTTCGTCACAGATTTAAAACTAATAGATCTTCCTCTAACAGGGAGGAGGTTCACTAGGTGAAACCTCGAAGGTTCTTCAATGAGTCGCATTGACATATTCATGCTATCAGGAGGGTGGTGCTTATAATAGTCGGCTTGCTCACAATGGGGCCTTGACAAGGGTCTCTCTGACCATTGCCCTATTTTGTTGAGAGATGATGTTGTGAATTGGGGCCCAAACTGTTTAGAATTCTCAACAGTTGGAGCGAGATGGAAGGATATCACAAGTTCGTCGAAGAAAAATGGAAAAGTTTCAATATTCAAGGTTGGGGCGGATTTGTTCTCAAAGAAAAATTAAAAATAATCAAGCAGAACCTTAAGGAATGGCACAAGGAGCATACCGTAAATATGGCAGGAAGAATTGAAGATTTAAAAAATGAAATTAACAAGCTAGAAAGGTTGGTAGAAGCCAGACCGCTCTCAGAACATGAAATCTCGCGTAAAGGAGAGGAAATTGTGCAACCATTTAATCTGTCCAAACTAGATAGTAGCATCTCACATCAAAAATCTAGGCTGAAATGGTTAAATGAAGGGGATGCTAACTCAAAAAAAAAAAAAAATTAACGGTGCGTACTAAATAGAAGAAGGGCGAATGAAATAAAGTGCATAGAAGCTAATGAAGTCAGGCTGTCCAGGGTTGATGAGATTAAATCTGAAATCTTTGAGAATTACAAAGATAAATACAAATCAACTAGCAACCCTAGGCCTCAATTTCATCATGTTGAATTCAAAAAGATAGAGGAAGTTGATAACAAATAACTGATCACAGAATTCATAGAGGAAGAGATAAAAAAGTAGGCGGGGTAAACTTTGGCCTCATCAAAGAATATCAAGAAACAATCAAAGCTGATTTTCATAGATTCCTAGCAGATTTTCATGCCAATGGGAAAATTGTTCGAGGCACCAATAGTGTTTTCATTATGTTAGTCCTGAAGCATGATAATCTGGTTAGAATGAACGACTTTTGACCGATCTCTCTAATAAGTTGTCTGATTAACGTGCTATCTAAGATTCTGGCCAATAGAATGAAAGAAGTAATCCATAAGGTAATCTCCCCGCCCTAAAGTGCTTTCATTGAAGGAAGACAATTGACAAATGGCATACTAATAGCCAATGAACTAGCAGACGATGCGAAAAGAAAGAAAAGTGAAACCCTAATGTTCAAAGTTGATTTTGAGAAGGCCTATATATGATGATGAGAGCAGTTTAGCAAAATATTTTTTAGGGATATCGCTTCGACAATGATGCTATGGTAATCTCCTACATATAGTAACAACATAATTATTGCAGGCGTAAAAAGATAGAAAAATGTTTGGCCATAAAAGTAGCATTTCATCTTTTTGCTCTCATATTCAGCTTAATGATAAACTTTAACAAGAGCATGCTAGTCGACAATAATATATCGCAATCCTGGTTGGAGGAAGCAGCATTTGTTCTGCAATGTAGATTTGGTACCTTACCTTCCAATTATCTGAGATTACCGATTGGTGAAGACCCACGCAGGAAGGGGTTTTGGAAACCGGTTCTAGATGCTGTCATGAGTAGGCTGTTTGGGTGGAGCCAAGCAGCTATCTATTGGAGGTAGAATTTTCCTATTGAAATCTGTCTTGTACGCATTACCAGTATAGTTTATTTATTTTTTTAAAAGCTTCATCAGATATAATCTCTAATCTCAAATCTCTCTTTAAAAATTTCTTATGAGGTGGGGGCTTGGAGGATAGGAAAATAAATTGGTTTCAGAGGGAGAAAGTATGTTGTAAAATAAAGATGGGGGCCTTCGGATTAAATATCTAAAGGCCTTTAACTTGGCTTTGCTAGGTAAATAGGATTGGAGGATGCAAAAGGAAAAAAATAGCCTTTAGTATCGAGTGTTAGTGAGTAAGTACGGAGAGTCAAATGGTAGAATTAATAGAAAAGGGATAAGCTACTCAAAGTGGTGGAAAGATCTCCAAACGATTAAAACTGGTTTGTGGGGGTTTTAATACGAACTGGTTCTCTAACAAGTTGAGATTAAAAAATAGAAAAGGAGAAAAGGCTTGGTTTTGAGGTAGGAAGAAGTACTTGGTAAAAGAAGCTTATGAAACAATAATGGAGGGAATATCGCTTGAAACCATAGGAGCCTCACCGTTGCTTCGAACAACCTGGTCCCACTGAAGGTAGCTGTTTTAGTATGGAAACTCATGTAGAACAAGACCCCTCGAAGGATAATCTCATTAAGAAAGGCTCTTTGAATGAGTCTCACGTCGAGTGGTCAGCACAGTGTGGAAGGGCTGAGAGTGCTTCTCACTTATTTTTCGAATGTCCATTTTACTCTGCAGTGTGGCACAAAATCCTTTCTTGTCTGAATATTTCCTCTGCTATGCACAATTATGCCCCATCACACTTATACACATTTACAGGGCTACTAGGCAGAGGTAGGGTGAGGGATCAAATATTTTTTGTTTTAAGGTTTTCTTGTATTTGGACTTTGTGGGAAAAAAGAAATGAAAAGATTTTTAGAAATTCTAGCGGATCGACAGATGCTTGGATTGAAGAAATTCAAGTGCTGCCTTGGAAATGGTTAAAGTCTAAGCTGTATGGTTTCAACTACTCCTTAAGTCAGTGGATTTTGAATCCATTGGAATGTCTCTAACTTATTAGTCTGGGAGTTTTCGTTTGTTTAAGTATCCCCGATTTCGTGGTTTCTTTCTTATTTTCATGCAGGCTATGTCAGCTTTCTTTACTGGTTTTCACGGTGCTTGGAGTTGGTTTTGTTATAGGAGTATCTTCCTTGACGAGTTTTTCAGTAGCAGCATTTCTTTCTACATGTTATACAGTTGGGACATTCTAATCCTCCCTCAGTTATGTCATAATTCAGACATTGAAGTGACAGTCCAGGGAGTGTGGTGTTTCTTCAGATAATTGAGTAATAATTTTAGCTCATATATGTATAACTTTCACGTGTAATTCTCAATATGCAAGTGGTTGGATTTTTTTTTTATTTTGATTCGATGTAGGAGGGCTTCACAGGTATAGTGTCCAGCTTGGTGTGGAAGTCTTCTCAGCAGTGGCAAGCATCAGATAGAATTTTGGCTCGATGCATAAATAGTGAATCAAGAAGTTGTTTGTTTTCCTGGTAAATTTATTTCGCGCAGTGGTGGTTCTGATCGTGTTGTTTTTTTATTTGTTAGTTTTAATGTTGTCTGCTCCTGTATCATTTTCGTGTAGATGCGGTTTTAGAGCGCCTGAATCAGTTATCCTTCTTGCGTCTCAGCCAGTCGCGGAGTTTAATTTCTCTTCAGTCATGTCAGCTTATGCTTCCTATAACATACAATAGTGGCAGTTTCAAGGAACTGTCGGGTCTGACTGTTGTCAACATTACAGTCCAGTTTCGATTCTTGGTTAGGGGCCTGAGGAGTTTTCAGTTGGCATGTTAATGTATTGTTGCTTTTGTTTTCTTAAAGTTGTTTGTGGTTGGATCTGGTTCTGAGAGGTCTAGATTGATGCATTGCTTGAGACATTTCTTATTATAGATGGCAAAAAAATTCGTACCCGCAGATATCTGTCGATAAAATCCGTCACGGATATGGAGCGGGTAGCTTAATGGATATCCGCAGATAAAATAACTGGATATTTAAATACCTGTTTGTTAATGGATATGGCTGTGAGTTTAATGATATCCATACCCGCGGATATCCATATCCGTTTATAAATTATAAAAATTATTTAAATATCATTAGTATTCATTTCAATACCTTTCACTTTTCATTCAAATTCTAGTATTCATTTCATATTTAAACTCTTCGATACTTCATACCTCACTTCATCAATTTCGTAGTCCAACCAACTAATATCGTCATTCCTCTATCGAACCAATGTCTCCCTTCCTACTCTTATGTCGTCCGATCTTCCATCATAACTCAAAATCACAATATCTTTTATTTGTTTGGTTAAAAATGAAATGTATGGATATTATGTTTGGATCTAATTATGTTTTGGTGAATAAGAAGAAAATTAATGTGATGAAATTTTATTATTATTAAGAGTGAGTTGTATGGATGTTATGTGATAATAACTTTTTGTGTCTTTAAAAGAAGTTAAAAATATTTTTTTTCAAAAAATAATTTTTATAAAAAATATTAACATGGATATCTGTAAATATCCGTGGATACCGTAAAACTCGCGGATTACCTGCTTAACGGATATTCGTATGAATATGGGGGCGGATATAGATATCATATTTATCTAACGGGGCAGATACGGATATCATAGTATCTGTCCCCATGAATATTCATTTACATCCCTAGATTTACGTGACTATTAAAATTTTGCAAAAAGAGGAGTTGAACTCAGGTCCCTTCCCTCCCATGATTAGAGGCTTTACCATTGGTGCATGTTCTTTGGTTTACATTTTTATCTCACTTTTTTTTTACACAAAAACGAATTATATTTTAAATATATATATTTGATACTTAGTTTGTTTGATTAGAATAATAATATTTTAAACTTAATATGCAATATCTCAAATGGGAAATTCCTAGCAATTGCTCGAGGATGATCAAGAAGATTATTGGAAGCAGAGATAAACTGAGACACACTCACTACTAGAAGATTAGGAGAAAGGTAAGATTAGGAGAAAAAAGAGAGAGTAAGTCTCCACCACTAAAGTTCTTTTTCTCGCCGGTTTCGCGGTATATTTCAGCTATTTTTTCTTCTCCGGCCATGATTCAGGTGCATTAATCGGAGTAGATGATGGTTTTTCCGCGGCTTTTTGGGGTGTGTTCGGTTTAAATTCCTAATTTTTGAATTAGGGACCTTCATACTCTGATTTGTTCTGCGGTGGTCATGTGGGTGGCTCTCTTCTGGTGGAGACGGGATCTGGTGTGAGATTCTAGATTGTTATGGAGTGGAATTCTGTCAAAAGGAGGGCTTTTCGTAACATAAAGCCTAGATGGGATGTGTTCTCTAAGGGGAAAGGTTTGTGGGTAGGCGGAGAGTTTTCTCTCGTTTCGTTATACTTTTCTAAGTTTCCTGATCGGATGCGTTCGGAGGATTTGTTCAAATTGTTCGGTTGTGAGGGAGATGTTGTGGAGGTTATGATATCTCCTAGGAGGAACAATTTTGGTAGACGCTTCGGTTTCTCTAGATTCAAAGGTGTGGAGGAGGCGAGAGTTTTAGCGCTGAAGATTGATAATATACAGATCGATGGTCGGAAAATCCATGCCAACCTGCCAAAGTTCGAAAGGTTCGGTCGAGATGAGAAGAGGGAGGATAAAGGGGAGTTTTTTTAGAGGTTATCTTTATAATGGTGGTCGTGGTCGTGAGGAATCTAGTAGCCATGTTTGTGCTAATGGTAAAGACAGTCATATGTCATATGCAGATGTAGTGAGCTACAAAGATGCTGGGTTGCGGAAAGTGGTGAATATGGAGAAGGTGGAGGAGAGCACTTTGGTTACTTATTCGTCCGAGATTTCTGTGAAGGATAACTTGCGCAAAGCATATGTTGGAGTCGTCCATAAGCCTGGCATGTCCTATAATGTGCAGACTGTTTTTGAGCTTGTGGGGTTTTCTTCCATTAAGATCACTCCGATAGGGCTGTGTCTTTGTCTTCTTGAGGAAACTCAGGAGGGGGAAATCCACGATCTGATTGTTGAAGGGGAGTCTTGCTGGAAAAAATGGTTTCAAGAATTAAGGCCTTGGAGGGAAACAGGTGTAGATTCTGATAGGGTGGTTTGGTTGTGCTTTAGTGGGGTTCCAATCCATGCGTGGCATGTAGATTTCTTCAAGGCGATTGGGAGTTTGTTTGGAACGTTTATATGTGTTGATGATTTAACATTAGCTGGTATCTATAAGTATGTGGCGAGGATTTCGTTGAAGGTGTCGCAAAGGTTTATCTTTAAAGATTCTTTGAAAGTAAAGATCGATGATATCCCTTTCTTAATTCATTTACGAGAGGAGTCTCAAGGTGTGGTGACGGAGGACTCGATCGGTAGCTATAATGTGGATTCGGAATCGGAAAAGGGAACGTTAAGTTCTTTTGATGAGTTAAGGAGTGATTTTGACGGTTTTTTTTTAGGATGAGATTGATGGAAGGAGGGAAGGTTCTGGGTTTGAGGTTCTTTCTCCAGTTGGTGTTGAGGAAGACTGGGTGGAAGATGGTTTGGGTTCAGCTGGAGCTTTTTGTCCGCTGAATATTTCTGTGAGCGGTCAGTCATTTTCTGCTAATTTGGTTGAAAGGGACAGGACGGGAGTAGTAGGTCAAGAGTCAGAAAAAGTGTCCTTTGATAATGCTATATCATCCTTAAAAGGGATTTCTCATCATGTCAGTCTTCATAGCCCGACTGATAGCTCACATGGGAGTTTTAAGCAGGTGTCGGTGGGGACCAATGTTCCTTGCACTGTGGCTGCATTGAATCAGGCGCCTTCCACTCAAATTGGGATTCGTTCAGACAATATGGACCACACGAAGGAACTTGTTAAAAGTTATAATAATAATAAAAGGAAAGTTTTGAAAAGCCTAAAGCTAAAACATCTTTATGAAGTGGGTGGCCCATTTAAAGGATGTAATAAATGGCAGAGGAAGAATAACAAGTCAAAAAGAGAAATAGGGGATATTTTCAGAAAGTTTTGAAATTCTGGAAGGGCTGTTATTTCCAGCGATAACAATAGGAAACTTGATAAGAGGGTTTGTTTCCATGGTGAAAATTAAGCGGAATCCGGAATTAATAGGTGCAATTTTAGACTTTTTGAGAATTTGGACACTAATTTTGGTGATAAGCTATGGAAGGCTATATCCAATTTAGGTGTGGAGAAGGGTGAATCTATGGGAGATTTTCAAAGAAGAATTGCCGAAATGGAGAGAGCGGATAAAGTTAAGATGATTAGAGAGAAGGCGAATTCAAATCTGTCAAAATGATTGTGGGATCTTTAAACATTAGAGGGGGTTGTAGTAGAGTTAAAAGAAGTAGAATCTCTCACATTATTTCAAAGGGCAAGGCAGATATGTTTTTATTACAAGAAACGAAGATTCAAGATATGTCGGAGGGTGTAGTGAGGAGTTTTTGGTGAAGGGGAGACATTGGATTTTCTTTCGTTAATTCGGAGGGGTTGTCGGGTGGTTTACTTATCCTTTGGAAAGCTCATTCGGTGGAAGTTATTTGTAGCTTTAGAGGTTCGGGTTACCTGGGTATAAAGGTTAGATGGAAAAATAATTTTAATTATGTTGTCAATATTTATGCCCCTTGCTCTTTTGCTTTGAAGAGGATTTTGTGGAAGAAGTTGTTAGAGTTGATAACTATCTTTGTGGATGGAGAGTGGGTGCTTGGGGGTGATTTTAATGGGGTCAAACATGCGAATGAACGTAGAGGTAGAACCGCTTTCAATTCGTGTTCGGAATAGAGGGAGTTTGAGAAGTTTATTTTGGAGGGTAATTTGGTGGATTTACCGTGTAAGGGTAAAAAGTTTAGTTGGTATAGTGGTGACGGCTAGGCTAAAAGCAGGATTGATCGGTTCTTGGTAACTAATGGTATCATTGATGGTTGGGGGGCCGCGGGGCAATTGATCGGGGATAGGGGTATCTCGGATCATTGTCCAATTTGGCTTATTATTGACAAAGCAGATTGGGGTCCGAAACCTTTTAGGGTTAATAATGAATGGTTTACCAATCCTTCTTTTCTTCCTTTTGTGGAGAAAGAGTGGAAGAAGATTCATGTGGTTGGAAGAAGAGATTTTGTGCTAAAGAAAAAATTGAGGTTATTAAAAGAGAGCCTTAAGTGGTGAAATTCTTATATATTTGGTAGGTTTGATTTGAATGTGGAGGAGGGCGTTAAGGATTTGAATGAAGGGGATAATGTGGAAGTAGCTTTAGGGGAGGTGGAGGAGGAAGAGTTTTGAGAAAGAAAAGGAGGGCTAGTAGTAAGTTTTGGATGAATTTAAAGATTAAGGAAAATATGCTCATTCAAAAAGCTAGATTGAAGTGGCTTAATGATGGGGATTCAAATAGTAAGTATTTTCATAGAGTTATGAAAGAGAGGAGAAGGCGAAATTTCATCGGTTCTTTTAGAACGAATAATGGTGTTATTGATAGGGTGGAGGATTTAAGAAAGAAGTGAGGAGACATTTTGCTTCTAAATTTATCGAGACGGATTTTGATAGACCGGTGTTAGAAGGCATTCCTTTTAAGGACATTAGTATTGTGGATAGATCTTTTCTTGAAGCTCCCTTTACGGAGGAGGAGATTAAAGAAGCGGTGTGGAGTTGTGATGGTTCTAAAAGCCCGGGTCCCGACGTGTATTCCTTTCTTTTCATCAAAAAGTGTTGGCATTTCATGAAGGATGACTTTATAGGTTGTTTTCAAAGCTTTCAGTCCGGAGCTTTTCTCTCTAAATCTTTTATCTCCTCTTTTTTGACTTTGGTTCCTAAATCTTCTAACCCTTTGTGTTTGGATGATTATAGACCTATTTGTCTTGCCGGTTGTGTTTATAAAGCTTTATCTAAGCTTTTGGCGGCGAGATTAAAGTTGGTGTTGAACTCGGTTATTTCTAATTGTCAAAGTGCTTTTGTTCCCGGTAGGCAATTACTTGATGGTGTTTTGGTGGCTAATGAGGTGGTTGATTTCGCTAAGAAGGAAGGAAAAGGTTGTTTGCTTTTCAAGATTGACTTCGAGAAGGCATATGACAAGGTTAGTTGGAGTTTCCTCATTTTTATGCTTCGTAAAATGGGGTTTGGAAAAACTTGGTTGAAATGGATGGATGCTTTGGTTCTTTCGAGTAAGATGTCGGTTTTAGTTAACGGTCGCACAATGTTCAATGCTCCATAGTGAAAATCTTCCACAACAAATTTTACTTTTTTTATCTATTCACATCCACTTTTTAATCTATTCTCACAATTTGTACACTATTCAACGGATTGCTCCCTCAAACGCGTATTATCAGACTTTGGCCAATATCAAGTTCCATCAATTATTTTTATCTATTTTTTTAGTGGCACATGTCTTTCACTTTTTTTGTTGAAAAAGGCCAAAATGCAATGAAAAAAAAAACACAAAGAGTGCTACACAGTACATTACCATACCCCCCAATATCAAGCCTACTAACGATTTCACCATTAAGTTAGAACCGTGTGAATTTTCTACACAGGAGGAAAAGATCTAATAATTCCATCTAAAAAATAAAAGAGGATAAATCAACACACTCAAGATACAATATTCACCTTTTGGATGAAGGGAAGAGTCATGAAACATGCCAAGGTGCTCATACCGCCAATTTTACGATTAAGGTTTATTTCTCAGTTTTCATTTACAAGACTATAATAGGGTTTGGAGGTATGGTTTAAAGTCCTAACCTTAGGGTTAGGGACCTTCCTTCTCCCCCTGAGGTGGTTTCGTTACTGGTGGGGTGGTTTTTGTTTTGTTTAGTGATAGTGTTCCACTAGAATCATGGCAGAGAGAGGGTGGTCGGAGGTTCTGGTCAGAAAGAAGTGGAGTAGGAAATGGGACGACGTAGGGAGAGGGAAAGGAAAACACTCTAAGGAGTATACTTCCTTCTTCATTACAGAATTTCCAGAAGAGTATCGAGCGAAAGATTTGTACAAGATCTTCTCAGAGTATGCTGAAGTTGATGAAGTATTCATCCCCCAGAAGCGTGACAAGAGAGGAAGGAGATACGATTTCGTCCGTTTCTTCGAGGTTGATGATGTTAGAAGGTTTGGGTTGAAACTGGACAGTATCTTCATTGAGGGACGGAAGCTTCATACGAACGTGCTGAGATTCAACAAGCCTCATGAAGAAGGGAAGGCCAGAGAAGGACAGCCTAAGGTTCGAAAAGGAAGGGATGGTGGTACCAGGGACCGCGACGGTTCCAATCATAAGTCTTTTTCGAAAGGTTTTAACCCTAAAGACTCTCAACCTTCGTATGCTGAAACGGTTAGAAAGGGAGAGGTTGGAAAAGAAAAAGGTGGGGAAATTGTGTTCGAAGTAGAGAAAGAGGATTTGGAGAGATGCAACAAAGCATATGTTGGTAGGGTGATGGAACCCGGTATTAAATTCAACATCCAAAGGCATTTTCACTCTAAAGGTTACTTTGGAGTTAAGGTTACCCCGTTGGGGGCTAACCTATGTCTTTTGGAGGAAAACGATTCAGGGGAAGTGGAGGAGCTTCTGAATAGTGCTAAGTCTTAGTTAGATCAGCGATTTAGTTCTGTAAAGAGGTGAGAGTGTAGTGATGTAGTTCAGATTCTGAGGTTTCAGCAGATTCTTTGAACAAAAATTGTTCCCGCTGGTGGAGTTGAGGGGAGGAGTATGGTGGCAGCGATGGGGATGAAGTGGATGTAGGTAGTGACAACTATGTTTCTGAATCGAATAGACCTACACATGAGGGGGAAAGTGGGAAGTTGAAGGATCCCTACGTTAATTCTGAACCCAAGGAAAGTGTGTCTATCAAAAACTTTTTCAAGATTGATGTTGGGCTCGAGGAGCTTCCTAGGAGAAGTCAGAAGGGGCATGATGATACAGAGCAGTATGGGGTTGAAAAGTCAACATCAGCTTTTATTAAGGTTGTTACTAAAGGTGAGACAAAAGATAGGACAGTTGGGGAAAAAGGTTTTTTTTTACTCTTCTTCCAAGAGTTCTGAAAGAGGGGTGTCTTTTGACGGACTTTTGAAGGCCCATGTTCTCACTAAGGCCCATAAGTTAGTGAATGGGGATGGTGCCAGTGGTAAGTCCAAATCCCATTCTAGGGATTATGGACCGTCTCGTTCGTTAAGGGGTTCTCCTAGTGTGGGGAAGGGAGAAGCTGTTGGGCTGGCCTCAGTTATTCCGCCGGAGACATTAACTCTTTAAAGGAAGCGTTCTTCAGAGGTTAGTATTGAGGATTCATCATAAGATCACATTGAGGAGTTCAGGGGCTCATATGTTTTAGAAGATGTGGCGACGAGTAAGGGTCTAGGTGGAGGTAGTAAGGTTGACAAGATGGTTTCTAGATGTCACTCTGTGACTGACTCAGAGGTGATGAAGGGCAACAAGAGGTTCTGGGAGAAGCTTGACAGTAAGGTTTCCAACAAAGTCAGAGATTTGTTGGTTACTCTGGGGGTCAATGATGGTTCTGAGGGTTTCAACATGGAGGAATAAGTGAGTAAATTGGAGAGGAGAGATGAAATAGGGAAAGGTTAGAGGGTGGCGAACAAATCTAGTTGTCAATGAATGTTCTTTCGTTAAACATGAGAGGGAGTAACAACGTTGTGAAGAGAAAAAGAGTTGCAAAATTAATTTAATCCAAAGGTGTTGACATTTTGTTTTTATTCAAGAGACTAAAAGGGAGAGTATCGACAGTGTTACAGCTTGTTCTTTATGGGGAAACGACGAAGTCGAATGGTCTTATTCCGGCGCTGTTGGTCACGCATGTGGTTTAGCAATTCTGTGGAGAAGAGGTATGTTGGACCTTATCAGTAGTTTTAGGGGTGAAGGGTTTATTGGTCTTATTGCGATATGGAAAGGGAGTGAGATTGTTTTTGTAAACGTTTACTCTCCATGTACGATTTCTAAGAAGAGGCTTTTGTGGGCGGATCTGCTAAGAGTTAAAGAGGCTGTAGGGAGAGGTGAACGGGTGCTTGGAGGCTACTTCAACGCAGTGGCATTCAATGAAGAAAGGAAGGGTATTGGGGTTTCAGGAAGGAGAAAGGAGATGGAGGAGTTCAGAGAATTTATAGGTGATCTGGATGTGGCTGATGTTCCAGTGGAAGGAGGATTATTCTCTTAGTTTAACAAGTCTGGTAAATCAATGAGTAGGATTGATAGATTCCTTTTGTCTGAGAAGATAGTGAAGGATTAGAGTATTAGAGGGCAAGGTATTGGGAGGAGAGAAATCTCAGACCACTACCCTATTTGGTTACTGGCTAATGTGCATAATTGGGGGCCAAAACCGTTCCGTTTCAATAACTGTTGGATGAAGCATCCCGGTTTCTTCCCATTTGTTAAGGCTAGTTGGGAGTCTGTGGTTGTTAGGGGGAGAGGGGACTTTGTTTTCAAGAATAAGCTTTGTATGTTGAAGGAGAAGCTTAGAAGGTGGAGTAGGGACGTATTTAGTTGGATTACCGTTAACATCGAGGAAGCCATTTCTGAACTGAACGACCTTGACAAAGAAGTCAGCAGGCTTGGTTTTACCAGTTTTGAAGACATGGCAAGCAAGAAATCAAAAGCGTCAAGGAAGGTTGGCATAACTTGAATTCGAAAGAAGAATATTTGAAGCTTAAGGCTAGAGACCAATGGCTGAAGGAAGGAGATTGTAACTCGAGATTCTTCCATTTAGCTGTGAACAAGAGGTGTAGGAGGAACAACATTTGGTCAATTATTACTGACAGAGGTGTGGTCGAGGACGTGGATGGAGTCAAGACGGAGGTGAGAAAATTCTTTAAAGATAACTTTAAGGATCCTTATAAGAGTCGTCCTAACTTGGTGGCTCTTGATATTAAGAAGTTATCAGAGGAGGAGAAAAACGGTCTAGAGGTAGAGATTATGAAAGATGAGATTAAGGCAGCGGTGTGGGGGTGCAACAGTGACAAGAGTTTAGGCCCTGACGGGTTCTCGTTTGCGTTTTTTCAGAACTGCTGGGAGATAGTGAAAGATGACATTTATAAGTTTGTGAAGGATTTCGAAAATAACCCTGTTTTAACTAAGGTGGTTGTTTCATCTTTTATAACTTTAGTGGCTAAGAAGAAGAATCCCCAAGACCTTAGTAACTACAGACCAATTTGCCTTGTCAACTATTATAAAAAAATCTTGTCAAAGCTGCTTGCTGGGAGATTAAAGAGAGTAGTCAATTCTTTGGTGGCTCAGGAGTAAACGACGATTGTCTAGGGGAGGTGTATTTTTGATGGGGTACTAGTTGCAAATGAGCTCTTGGGTTAGCTAAAAAAAGGAAGAAGAGTTGTATGTTACTAAAGCTGGACTTTGAGAGAGCATATGACCGTGTGTCATGGAGATTTCTTATTGAATTGTTGAAAAAGATGAATTTTGGGGTAAGATGGCTATCTTGGATTCAATCGCTTGTGTGAAGAGGTCACATGTCGGTGCTGGTCAACAGAAGTGCCACCAAGGATTTTGTCGTTGAGAAAGGTCTCCGTCAAGGAGACCCTTTGTCACCTTTGCTTTTTATTTTGGTTATGGAGGTTCTTTATTTTTTGATCAAGAAGGCAGAGAGTTCTGGCCTATACGAAGGTTTCAAAGTGTCATCTGGTTTGCCTATCAGCCTTGCTCAATTTGCGGACGACTCTTTGATGGTGGGAGAAGCAACTTGGAGCAACTTATGGTGCTTAAAGGTAGTGTTGCGTGGATTTGAGCTTTTGACAGGTCTCAAGGTGAATTTTTTGAAAAGCAGGATTGGTGGAGTCAACCTGAACCTCGATTTTCTGAATGTTGCTTCTAGTTTTCTTCATTGCGACGTGTTAAGCATTCCTTTCACTTTTCTTGGTGTTTTTGTTGGTGTGAGCCCTTGGAAGCTCCACCCTTGGAAGAATATGATTGAAAAGGTTAGGAACAGGCTTGCTAGCTGGAAAGGTAGGAACATGTCTATTGGAGGTAGGCTGGTGTTGATAAAGGTTGTTATTAGTGCCATCCCGTTGTATGTGTTCTCTTTTTATAAGGTTCCTAATGCAGTGTTGAAGAAGATCCAGAGTATCCATAACAGATTCCTGTGGGGTGGTAGTGATCTTCAGAAGAAGGTGCACTGGGTCGACTAGAAGTCTTCTTGTTTGCTTCTTGAGATGGGAGGCATGGAAATCAAAGATCTGAAGTGCTTCAATGATGCCCTCTTGCTAAAATAGAAATGGAGGGTTTTGGGGGAGAATGACAGTGTTTGGAAGAGACTGCTAATTAGTAGATATGAGAGTGATCTTCCTCTTAGGATTTTCAGTCATGAGGGTGAGAAGGGCAACAAAAGCGATTCACTGTGGTGGAGGGACCTGTTGGGGATAGGATACGATAGAAAGGCAAAAAGAAACTACTTCATTGAGAACTTGAAGTGTGTGTTAGGAGAAGGGTGTTCCATTTCCGTTTGGCGTAGTGTTTGGTTGTTACAAGTCCCTCTCAAAGATGCTTTTCCTAGTCTGTTTTTGTTTGCCAGAAATTTTAAAGGGGCTGTAGGGGAGTATGGTGAGTGGTTCGACGGAGAGTGGAGTTGGATACTTGTGTTTAATGAGTTTTCAGTAGACTCAGTTATGGAAAGAGAGAGATGTGAGTTGGAAGAATTGCTTCTTGCTGTTAATCCTTACGAAGGTGTCGTCGACAGGTTCAAGTGGCAGGGTGGCACTGGCCAGAGTGAGCCAGATGAATGTGATTACACTGTCTGTGCTTGTTATAATCGTTTACTTCTTCAAAACTATATCAGTTGTTTGGATACTGATTGTGTAGCAGGTTTAAAGTTGACTTGGAAAATCAAGGCACCTTTGCGTTTCTATAATTTTGTGGAGAGATTTGAGGAAAAGGTTAGCTGTGAAAAAGCTGTTGGGAAGGAGAAATATTTGGGTCAATGGTGAAGATTTGGGGTGCAACAGATGTGACAGCCAAGAGGAGACTATTATGCATGTTCTGTTCATGTGCCCAGTAGTGGTTGAGGTGCGGTTAGGTATCGAGAAGTGACTCGGCATTCGTTCGGTCTGTAAAATGAGTTGTGTGGATTCTTTGTTGGATTTTGACAGGGTGATCTCTAGTGAAACTAGGAGTAATTTTGGTATGGCGGTCTGGGCAGCTACATTATGGGTTTTATGGAATGGCATGAACTGTTCTATCTTCGAAAATAAAACGGTGTCGGTTTTAGATTCGTTGAATTCTATTAAGTTCTTTAGTTGGAGATGGCTATCCACTCATGTTACGGCTTTTAAGCCTTCTTTTTACGACTGGTTTTTGTTCCCCTGTTGTGTTTTACAAAGGATAAATCTGACCATTTGTAATCGGGTTTCTGCACCCCTTGTGCAGTTCTGTGTTTTATCCTATTGCCTTTTTATAAAAAAAATAAAAGAAAAAAAACCATACCTGCTTCCATTATTCTATTTTGCAACGTCCTTAGTAAATATGGTTGGATTTATGCTACTACATTTTTTTTTCATATCTTCATGAAAATAATAGTTAGTGCTCTTTTAAAAAGAAAATATTTTTAGATTAAATTTAGAGTAAATAATTAATTATTCTCTCAGTCTCAAATAAGTGTCAAGTTCCATATTTAAAAACATTATTTATCTTAAAATATTTGTCACTTTAACATAATGTAATTTTAATTTTTATCTTTTAATTATATTCTCTAATTACACACTTAATTTTCTTATTTTCTAATTTTATATTAATGCTAATTCGAATACACTCATAATTAATAATAATTTGATAAAATATTATTCTATCTCTTTCATTTATTATATTTTTTAAATCTGTGTAAAAATGTTATAACACTTATTTTGGAACGAAGAGACTGTTATTAATTAGATAAATTAAATATCAAGATAATTTAAGATTGAAAATTAATTCATATTTATTTTTATTATTATTATTCATTAGAAATACTATATATGTACTGTCTTGGACACATATTAAGATATTAATAAAAAGTCTTTTATTTTTTATTAGATCTTTTTATTTCTTAACTAGTAAGATATATAATCGTGTTCTCGCACGAGTAAAATTATTTGATACGATATAAAATATATTTAAATATATATGTAAATTTGATACGATATAAAATATATTTATATACATATTTAAATTTCAAATTAGCTATTAATTTTAAAATGAACAATAATTATGTAAATTCAATTAAATTAAAATATAAATAGAAAAAGAATTCGTGAGATGAAAAAAAAAAGAATGTTTAATATTTAAAAATAAAGATTTTATCTTTTAAATTAAGATAATTATTGATTAAATTAAAATATGTATTGTGATTAAATTGATCTGTAAAATAAAAAATTTATTTAATACATAGAATACAATCTTTCTAGCAAGGTTTGATTTATTTGCTACATGGCTGAATTAATAAATCAGAACTTTACACAATGTGGTGATAGAAATGATGATAGAATGTTCTATACAGTTTATTACTCCCCAATTGTTTAGTGGAAAATAAAATGTGCAAAATGATAAGAATATAGATCAGCTCCATAAAGGGTCTAAAGTTTGTAGAACTTCATCTTCATTTTAGTTCCGTGGACAATTATTGATATGTGATTTAATTGAGTTTGTCTCTCTATATACAAAATTGATTTGTCTAAAGTGAAGTTTCAACATCAGCATACTTTGTAGTATAATTTATGTATATTTTAATTTAAAATTAAGATTTCAAATTATTATTATAGTTAATTTTACACATCAAATAAATATTAATGAATATAAGTTAATCAAAGAAATTGAAACCTTTTTCTTATAAAGTTTTATGAAAGATTTTGCAGGCTTAATTAATTTTTTAAATCAATAAACAATTGTCAGAGTCTCTATATATTTTTGCTATTAAAAGAATATTGCATGTGATTTAGTTCGTTAAATTAAAATTATAATGATATTATTTCAAATATATTATAACAAAGATATCTCATCCAAATAAGTATATACAACACTACCTTTGTTTTAAAATTACAAAATCTAAAAGTTTATGTGTTTCATATCATGATCATTGGTTTTCTTAAAGGGTCTTAGGGTATTTTTTTTCATAAATTTTGTGATTATATAGATAAAAAGCTGAATTATAAATTGATTTATTTGAGAACTATTTGAGCTGACTTGTTAAATGTATAAAGTTTGAGATTAGAATTAGTTATATATTTTAACAGAAGTTCGATATCAATCAAATGACAATGTAAATATGTGACTTGTGAAATGCATAAAGTTTGAGATTAGAATTGGTTATATATTCTAATATAATTTCGACATCAAATGACATGTGAATATGGCAATAACTTGTGTAAATTTAAAAAATATTTGATGTGCGATTTACATCAATTTTAAGATATAAAAATAATTTATTTATAGATTAAAATCACTCCAATTTTAATTTTGACAATTCTTTTAAGAAATATAAATTGAATTAAATTAATAAATATTATTATTCTTAAATCAACTAATAAATTTAATTAAAAATAAATAATAAATAAATACAATATTTCTTTGATATGTTTTCATTCAACTATATCTCTCAATAAATAGACAGTGATCATGTTTTTTTTCTAGACTCATGCTTTTGTAATGGTTAATCATAAATTGTAAATGGTATTGTATTTGGTTGAGAATTTTTTTTTGGATGATTTGATAAATTTTTTTTTTTGTGTGGTAACAAGAATTATATATATATATATATATATATATATATATATATATATATATATATATATATATATATATATATAGGGTTTTGTTAGAATACACCCACCTATTTTTATGAAGGTGTGTTTTAGTAAGCTTTAATTAAAAAATGGTTAAATGCACTCTAAGGTGCTTGTTCCTAAAACACACCTTCTAAAAAGTATGTGGGTTTAAGTTAGCATTTGCTATATGCATTTTCTATAATACACCTATTTATTTTTAGAAGGAGTTTTTATTTTTAATATGCCATGGAATTAATAAAAAGAGTACAAGAGGTACTCAACCCTTACACCAAAAAAGCACAATTTTTTTTAGAAGGAGTGTGTTAGCAATTAATAACTAAAAGTTCCTTAAATACACCCTAAAGTACATGTTGCTAAAACACACTATCATAAAAATAGGTGGGTGTATCTTAGCAAAACCCATATATATATATATATATATATATATATATATATATATATATATATATATATATATATAATGGATTGTCAGTAATATTAAAAAAAATAGTCTAGTAGTTAGTTATTATACTCACATATCTTAGATGTAGAAAATTGAAGAATGAATTTGAATCTAAATCCCTATATAAAATTTCAAAATGAGTGAGAGAGCGAGAGCAGACGAGAGAGGTTCGAGCGAGAATGGTGGACTTACAAGAGCTACAAGAAGAAGAATGTTCATAGATTGGTTGATTATAAGACAGACAGATACAAAGACATAACTACCTGATACTTCACAAACGTCCCTAACGACATTCAGATTGAAGAAATAGACCTTGTTTTCACATGTTTTGGTGACCTATCAGACATCTTCATACCTAAAAAGAGAAATAAACACTACTACAAAACGTGCAAACAACAACGTCAGGTTTACAACGAAAGAACTATACACCATTGTAATATATTAAATTTTCGCACCCAGTGAGTAGTTGGATTTATAAACCGTGATTTAATGACGATTGACTATAAAAACCGTAGTAATAAATGATGTGTGACAAACTTTGATGCTCAGCAACTTCATGTTTTCCATTTTTTTAAAGTACATTAAGTGTGTGTCACTTAAGTCCTTTATTTAAAAAAATAAAATGTAAATTATTTTACAACGGTTAGTTTAAATAACCATTGTTATACACTTGTGTCACTTAAGTCCATTATTTAAAAAATAAAATGTAAATGATTTTACAACGGTTAGTTTAAACAACCGTTGTTATAATCTTGGGTCACTTAAGTCCATTATTTAAAAAATAAATTGTAGATAATTTTACAACGGTGAAGAATGTCAACTGTTGTAAGAGGACTTACATTTCCACT
This sequence comes from Lathyrus tuberosus, assembly GCA_022829125.1. NCBI lineage: Eukaryota > Viridiplantae > Streptophyta > Magnoliopsida > Fabales > Fabaceae > Lathyrus > Lathyrus tuberosus. The sequence continues at coordinate 1,763,427 of JALAZF010000537.1, forward strand.
ACGGTTGAATAACACAACCGAGATTTAAGGGTTTACTGATAAATTAAAAACAAAACTTAATATGTATTTCTTTCATAAGACGCCCTAGGCGAACAAGCGAGCCAGAGACGACAGCGGTGACGTAATATTTACTTTCTTCGTATCCATTCATTTGGAGCTCAAATCTTCATCTTTCTCAGTACGGTGTTGGTGTTGGTGTTATTGTTGTCTTCCTTTCTTACGACAACGACGGTGACGATGATGACAACGGTGTTGGTATGTGCGTAATCTTCTATTTTCTTCACTATCGTGACGATGATGACGAAAATGACAACAAATAGATACTGATGATGCAAGCTTTGGTGGAATCGTGTATTGTTTCACAGTATTGATGCTTTCAATCTTCCAAAGATGAAGTGCTACAGTGTATAATGTATTTTGATCTAAAAGTGTAAAAGGGATTCTCTAGAATTCTGAACAAAACAACTTAAAAAGGGGCTGAGATTCGCGGAGCGCGCTGAGCGGGCTCCACTTACAAAATAAACCGCCTAAGAGCGCGCTGAGCGGGCTAGGGACCCCGCTGAGCGCGCAACCTTCTGTAACTACTCCTACCAGCGCGCTTCAAGCATGCTCCAAAAATGATTATTTCCCAAAACTGCTTTTGTAGGGACTTCATAGCACCATTCTTCACACTTCCATGCAAAAATCTGCAATAAAAACACAAAAGTTAAATAGATAAGTCAAATAAAGAAATTAGCTAGAAAACAGTTATAAAACGGAAACAATGGGAAAAGACTTGGATTTACAAATAAAGCTCACAAAAAGGTGCTAAAAACTAATATAAATATTAACATTTTTTAGCACCTAACAACCGTTCACACACTTGCCTGAATTTAATGACCGAATCGGCGTATAATTCCGTTGTGGAAGGATTTAAAGTATGAGTCCATGCATCCATAATTTTCTATACAATGACACCCGACCTGACCACTTTTCCGTCTTCCGACTCCACTTGTTTCTCACCCACCGCGGTCTTGACCCGACTTCGCACATTATTTGTTATGTGAAATCGACAAAGTAGTGCATTGGAAGAAGGAAAGACCTTTGCAACCGCATTCATCAAGGCGTTGTCGTGGTCTGTAACAATCGCTTTTGGCATTTGAACATGTTTCTTCAAAAGTGACCGACACGTCTCCAATGCCCACGTGAAATTGTCCTCTTTCTCACACTCAAAAAAGGCAAAGTCGACGGCATATGTCTTATCCGTAGACGTAACGCCAACCATCTCAAACAATGGAAGACGATACTTGTTTGTCTTGTAGGTGCTATCGAGAATGAGCACTGTCGAGAACGTGTTGAACAACTTGATGGAATCTGGATGAGTCCAAAAAATATCTCGGACTGTAATTCCATCATCGCGATATCTGTACCGAGACACGTAATCGTTGTCCTCCAACACTTTCAACAGTTGTTGCATCTCACTCCTATCTCCCCTAATTGCCTTGTTCGTTTGATAACGAATGTTATACACTTGCTTTATGTTTGCAACATTTTCGGGTTCTTTCCGTTTCAACGTCGCAAGTATATTCTTCGGTTGGACAAGGTTCAAGATCATGTCGGCTATACATGTCTTCTCTTCTGCCTTGAGCCGACATACACTTGGATGGCCTTAAAGCTTTGAGCACATTTCGTGGTTATGTATACCACAACGAACGGTAAATCTCCATTTCTTTGAAACTAACTTGTAACCACCAATCTTAAAAGGGCACTCACATCTTCTAGTACCGGTCTCGTCTTTCTTTAACTTCCGTAGAGGTGCTTGATATTTGCCGCATCTTTTGCAACCCAAAATTACAAAAGCTTTTCTTCTATCCGAACCATTATCCGATCTCCCGATATTTACACTGAAGCCAAGCTCAATAGCCGTCCTACGAATGTATGCGATCATGCTTTCACGATCATCAAAGTCTTGCTTGTTGTTAAAGTCACCGCCGACATCAACCGACTTTACGAGCATGCCTTCATCTTTCGGGGAAATCAGCGCAACTAATTCTTTTGCCATGTTATCGGGGTGCACCATATCTATTTATAAACAAGAATAGAACAATTAATATGTATAAATAAAATATATTCAAAAATGCTGAAAATTTAAATTAATTAGCTTCAGGCATTTTTTCGGATGTGTACATCCGGAAATGTTCATGCTCTCGTTTCGGATGTGCAGAGCCGGAAGCAGCGTAACTTGTTTTTTCAAAAATGTAGATTGATAATGTGAGCAATGTAGTGGATGAAGTTGAATGTTTACCTGAAATTAAGTCTTTCCTTACTCCCTTTGATTTGTTGCACCAAAAACTTGAACTTTTTGAGTGAGAAATGGGATTGATGAAGTAGGGTTTTTTGAGTTGGTGAGAGTGAGTGTAGTAGGAGAAATGTTGAGAATGGGAAGGGAGGAGTGATCATGCAGCTTAAAATATATCAGCTTTTGTTTTCGGATATACAGATCCGGAGGTCTTCCGGATATGCACATCCGGAACAACTTCTTATTTTTTAAGGATACGGTGCGTCCGAATGTGCACATCCGGAATCGGAGGGCAAAAAAATAATTTCACGTGGTGCCTAAGAAACTTGGGTGGTGCATTAAGAAACCACCATAATTCTAGCAGAAGTAGGAAGTGTGTGTTTTGTAGGCTGCCCAAATGGAAAGAAAGGATGGAAATGGGTATGTAAAATCAAGCATCATTCTAGTGGAACCATAGAACAATTTAAATCCCAGATGGTTATACATAGAAATCATCAAGTTGAAGTCATCTACTACTTCGAAACCTTTGCAACAATGGCAAAAATGTTCACTGGATGAGTTGTTGTAGGAGTCGCTACAACGAAAAGATGGAAGCTTCACCAATTGGAGTTACACAATGCATTTCTTCATGGTGATTTAAAAGATGACGTCTTCATGAAACTCCCCCCTCCCCACTTTCACTCCTCTCAATCTGGTATGGCTTGTAAGCTTTAAAATTATTGTATGGGTTAAAGCAAGCCCCCACATTGTTGGTGTGCAAAGTTGTCCTCGACTCTCAAAGATTATGGCTTTGCGCGGCGGTTTTACTCATACTACTCTTTTGCTTACATTACAAGATAAATACATTCATATGGTGACACTAGTGTACGCTAACGATTTGATTATATGTGTGAACGATCATGACTTGATACAATGTTTCAAAAACTAATTGAAACGATGCTTTCATGTGGAAAATTTGGGAAAATTGAAATATATCTTAGGGGTAGAAGTTGCAAGATCCCTTAAAGGTGTGTTTCTTTTTTAGAGAAACTATGCTCTAGATATTAGTAGTGAAGTTGGCCTACTTGGTGCAAACCCTGCAAGTACTCCACTTGAAAAAAAATCATCATCTTAGCCTTTCCAATAATGAGTTTCTTGTTGATCCCAATTGCTAGCGCAAGTTTGTGGGTCGTCTCATCTATCTTTCCTTCACATGACCTAAATTATCATACAATGTCCACGTGCTCTCTCAGTTAATGCAACAACTACAAACAGAGCATTGGGGTGCTGGTTTGCGAGTATTCAAATACCTCAAAGGAAATCCCGGACATGGAGTCCTCATGGACAGTAATTATGATTTGCAATTGCATGGATGGTATGATTCTTACTAGGCCACACGTCCTCTTACTCATAGGTCACTTATCAGATGGATTATTTTCTTGGTAACTCCCCCATCTCTGAAAAAATAAAAAGACAAGATACAGTAGTTCACTCATCCGCTGAAGCTGAGTATAGTTTGATGACTAGTATCACTTGTGAACTGAAGTGGATCAAGGGAATCCTTTCCATCCTTAGGATCAGTCATTCCATGCACATACAACTCTACTACGACAATCAAGGTGTGTTGTACATTGCAACGGATCATATATTTCATGAACATAGTAAGCATATTGACGTGGATTGTCACTTCATCTGCGATCAAATCGTGTCACAACCTGTAACCGTCTTATGTTCTCACTCACACACAAGTTGCATATACATTTACAAAAGTTTATATTGATAATTCTGCTATGTGAAATAAACACAGTATTTTTCCATAACTTAATTATACATAATACATTCAAAGAGAAACATAAACTCAATTGCGCTTGGATATGATTGTTCAAATCTATATTTCTTAAATCTTATTGTGACTCTAACTAAATCGAGAGATGAATTACTGCAATATCCTACATCAGTGATAGAGTTCATAGGGTAAACGCGGTGTCAACAGAACTTGCAATGGAGTTAACTTAGGCAAATTTATACCTAACCCTTCTTTCATATCAACAACTTCATCCCCTGGCACTTCAAAATCAAAGCCATGAATCAAACGAGCAAGTGTAATAAGACTAACCTGTGTAGCAAACATAGATCCAGGACAAGCTCTTCTACCTAATCCAAATGGAAGATGTTCAAAATGATGACCATCATGATCAATTTCACCCTTCTCATTAATAAACCTCTCAGGTGAAAACTTTTCAGGCTCTAACCAAATACTTGGATCTCTATGTAATTTCCACACATTAGCAAACACACGTGTCCCTTTTGGTACATAATAGTCTTGAATGTAACAATCTTCTGTTGCTTCATGTGGTACTAACAGTGGACCTGGGGGGTATAACCTTAAAGTTTCTTTGAAAATTGCTTGTATATAAACAAGGTTTTTTATGTCTGACGATTCTACCCTTCTGTTCTTGCCTATGTGATGGTCAATCTCCTCTTGTGCAAGCTTTAAAGCATTCATATTATTCAACAATATGGCTAGGATCCATGTCATTGTTGTTGATGTTGTGTCTGATCCAGCTAACATAAGATTCTGAAATTAAAAATTGACTTGTTCAATAATAAAGCATAGGTGTATTTGGAGGATAATTGCAACTAATTTTCTAATTAGTGGTTGAAATGTCTTAATCAGTTTCAATAAATTCAACATTAAGAAAAATCAAATGAAAACCATATTGCAGAATTCATCAGAAAAAAAAATGCATACCATAACATTTGCTTTGATGATAGCGTCACGGTTATGACCAGAAACAGGATCATCTTCAATCACAGAAAGCATCACATCAATAAAATCATGTTTTTCATCTGAATCAACATCACCACTCTTCTCAACATGTTCTTCAACCCATCTTCCAACAACCGTATCCAAATCTCTAGCCACTCTTTTCATAGATTTAAGCACTTTTCCTTCATAACCAAACCAACCAAGAATTGGAATCAAGTCCTTAGGAACAAACTCACCAGAAATATGCATAAATTCTTTTATAAGTTTCACAATATTACCATGTGCTTCAACATCATCAACATCTTGCAAATACTCTAAATACCTTTTCCCACAAATCATCTTTGTCATTATATTAAATGTTAACCTTTCCAACCATTCACTAATCACAACCTTAACCTTTCCATCTTTAACATACAAAGAAAGATCCTTAATCAAAGTATCGATTTCCAATTCGTAAACATGTCTCAACGATTCGATGCGACGAGATGACAGTAACTCAAGCATGGTTAATTTTCTTAGCTTAGTCCAATATGGGCCATAAGGTGCAAATCCAAAGCCAGCAAAGTTATAACCAAGGTAGATTCCATGACTAGACTTTGGTCTTGAAGCTAAGATTTTGTCATTTGTGGTGAAACATTCTTTGATTGCTTCTTGGTTGGAAATAACAAGGGCAGGGTATGCTCCTAGGTTGATTTGGAAGATTGGACCATATTTGTCGGAAAAAGAAGCAAAGATTCTTGCAAGTGGGATTTGGTTACCTAGTAAATGGAGGTGACCAATCAAAGGTAAGGCATAGGATGGTTGTGGTGGTTTCTTACCCTTTGATTTGTTACTAGGTTTCTTGATCCTCCATATGTTGTATAGAAGCACTAAAGCTATAGCCAGTACTATAGTTGTAGCTTGTGAAAAGAAATTATCCATTTGAGAGTAAAGACGGGTCACATGACATTTGAGAAGAGATACGTACTAAAGTTTTCTTACTATTTGTTTAAGCAGAGACTTGTTCTTGGATGTGACTTGAACCAATGGGAGTAATTTCTTTTGGGATAATTGAGAGAGGAAAAAAAGGCCATATGTCTTTAAAACTTTTTGACTTGCTAATACTAGTGCTAAATAATTGAATATATTAATTGAACATATTAGTTAACTAAATAATTAATTTAAACATTTAAATAAATATGGAAACAAATATATATTTAGGCACTTTATCTTCTATATTGTTATACATTTATTAAGCAATTAGTTTCTCGTGATGCAACTAGTACAACAATATAAATGTTGACATATTGGAAAATGTGTTCACAAGTTAGAATTCAGTTTCTCCTTGTCTTCAAAGTCATGTTCTTGTTCTTAGAAAATGATATTTCTGCAAATCTATAAACTAATATTTTTCCTTTTTGATTTTTTCATTTTAAAATAATTAATTATTTGAATACCAATAATATTTTGTGTTTTTCCACTTCGAAATCAAATGACTCGTATTTTCTTAATAGAAAATTAGGAGCCATATATACTTAAATGAAACTAACCAAAACGAATTGAAGAGGAAAGTTCAACTGGTTGGGTCCCATGCCTTTGAACATCCAATATCCAAATATTTACTAGATTTCAACTGTGTCAACCAATTAAATAGTTGTCATGGAAAGCTGGATTTAAAACACTTGCACATGGATCATAGGATTGATCAAGGAGGTTTCTAATGAAGAAGAAAGATGTTGGAGAATTTCCAAAATATCTTAATTATATATTTATATATATTTTGATAAGATAATTAATTATGAAGAAAATTGCATTGTTGTTAAAATAGGTGGTGGCAAGGTTGATGTCTTGGGTTGAAGTCTTGGTGTTATTAGTTTTATGTTTTTATTTGTTTAATTTTGAACAGTAAAATACATTGCAAAATAATTACACTTATTGGATGTTGAACTCAAGACACTAAGGATGATGGGTAGGCACCCCAACCATCATATCAACACAACATTTCATGAAAATTTTGATTGTTGTTAATATAAATTTGTTCGCAATTGGCTATGATGAAACAATTTTGAAACATTGTTTCTCTTCATTAATTGGTACAAGTTTTTCTATAAATAGAGATACTTATTAGGTATAAAATACATACGAAAATTATTTGTTTCAAGTGGCAAAAATTATATCTAAGCCATTCTATTATTTTTCTAGTGCACGAGAATAATAATGGAACTTTATTCTGTAAAATATCGTTGATCGATATCCTTGATGTAAATGTGTGATTCATGTTAAGATTTCAAAAGTATCCTGAAGGGGATTCCCGGTTAACCTATTTGCATCTAATTTGCCTAAATTGGTGGAGGCGAGTCGAACCTAAAGCTTAGTGTAAACACACGCTTTAAAATTTATTTTGTGCAACTTTCGTCGTAGGGTTTTCATCTTCTTCTTATTCATGTTTTGCAGTAGATCCCCAACACAAGATCTAACAAAAGCAATCAACCGGGCGAGCTTCTGGAAATTTTGCATCTGATACAACCTAATTCTGATCTAAATTTTGCATTTGTTTGGTGGAAAATAAGCAAGGATTTTTTGTCAAAAGCAGTTATGAAAACTCAAGAAGCTCTGTTACTGAAGATATTTTTGTTGGGTTATCCCTCCTATTTTGAGTGACCCAAATGAATGTGGGTTAGTAACCCACGTGCGTGTAAACATTTGTTATTATAAAACAAAGAGAATTATGTCAACAATTTATAAGGTGAGAAACAACAAAAGAAAAATTGAGAGAAGAGTGAAATTCCCGCGGCCCCAATTCAGCACAAAGTAGCCCCACGAGATCAAAGTGTTCTCACAATCCAACCGTCGGATCATCCTGATTTTTTGTGACAGAATTCAACACTCATAGAGGTACATTTTGAATGGTGAAGATCATATTTTGAGCATTTTAAGTCTTTCTAACGAGTTCACTTCTGAGGTGCATTTTTTGTGTGGTTGTTTTGGTTGATTTTCTCTGTTGATTCTTGTTGTATTCCAAGATTGATTGTAGATCTTGATGATGTTGATGTATGCCTCTAACTAGTGTTAAAGAGAACATTGATTGTACCCATTGTTTAATTATAATGGAGATTTAAATGGCCTACGGGTCCGTGGGTTTTTACTCTTAGTTAACGGAGGTTTTTTCACGCTAAAAGTGTGTTGTGTTGTTTGGTGTGTGTTGTTAATTGTCATTGCATTTGATATTTGGGAGAGATTGTGTTGTTGGATTATTCTATTGCGTTATGGATTTCTTCCCAACAAGTGGCATCAGAGCCGTGGTTTGATTTGTGTAACGATGGAGATGAACACATATAGGATGGTGAGTTTGAAAGGATTCAACTATAATGTTTGGAAAGGGGAGATGGAAGATTTGCTCTATGTTAAAGGCTTTCACTTTCCTGTATTCTCTAGTGAAAAACCTGATGGAAAAAGTGATGAAGAATGAGCTTTGTTGCATAGATATGTTTGTGGTTACATTCGTCAATGGGTGGATGATAATATTTTGAATCATGTGAGCTCGGTAACTCATACTCGCTCTCTATGGACCAAAGTTGAGGACTTGTATGCAAGAAAGACGGGGAATAATAAGTTGTTCTTGTTCAAGCAATTGATGCCATTGAGGTATAGTAATGGTTCACCAATGACATGTCACTTGAACACTTTCCAAGGGATTCTAAATTGATTACCGGCAATGAATCTTACTTTTGATGATGAAATTCAAGATTTGTGGCTTCTTGGTAATTTGCCTAATTCTTGGGTGACTTTTAGGACATCCTTGTCTAACTTCGCTCCGAATGGTATCATCTCAATGGACTTGACTAAAAGTAGTATGTTGAATAAGGAGTTGAGGCGTAAGTCACAAGGTTCTTCTTCATATTCTGAGGTGTTGGTTACCGAATCAAGGGGGAGACATCAAAATAGAGGTTCAATTAATCGTGGGACATCACATGGTAAATCATAAGAAAGCTCTAATAGATTCTCTAATGTTGAGTGTCATTATTGCGGGAAAAAGGGACACGTTAAAACGTATTGCCAGAAGTTGAAAAGGAAAAAGAAGAAGAAGTAATACAACAAAGACAAAAAGGAAGATAACAATAATGAAGATGTTGTTATTGTTAATGATTTCTTAGTTGTTTGTGATAGTTGTATAGGGAATGTCAGCCTATCATGTAATGAGATGGATTGGGTGGTTGCTAGTGGTGCTTCTACTCATGCAACCTCGAGACGTGATCTTTATTCAACTTACGAGACCAGTGTCTTTGGGGTTGTTCGTATAGGAAATAATGGGAAAGCTAATGTCAACAGAATATGAGATATTTGCCTCAAAACTAGCAATGAGACTACTTTAGTTCTCAAAAGCATGAAACACATTCCAGAACTTCGATTTAATCTTGTATCCGTTGGAAAGTTGGATAATGAAGGATATGATAATTCTTTTTCTGCCAATGAATCGAAGTTAAAGAAAGGCTCAATGGTGGTCGCTAAAGGAAAAAGAAATTCAAACTTGTATATCATCCAACTTGGGGTTTTTAGGTGATACATCAACACTTACGACAATGATAACTCATCCGAATTATAGCATAAGTGTTTGGGTCATATGAGTGAAAAAGGTTTGAGCATTTTGGGAAAGAAGAATGTGTTGTGTGGTGTTTCTGATGCAAAGTTGAGAAAGTGTTCGCACTGTTTGGCGGGTAAGCAAAGACGAGTTTCCTTTATGTCATCCGAACCAAAGAGGAAATCAGAAATGTTAGATTTAGTATATTCTGATGTGCATGGTCCGATGAAGATACGATCTCTTGGTGATGCATATTACTTTGTGACTTTCATTTATGATTATTCTCGGAAAATATGGGCTTATACCTTGAAGATGAAATATCAAGTGTTAAATACCTGCAAGTCATTTCAAGCATTGGTTGAAATAGAAACAGGGAAAAATCTCAAGTGTATCTGAACCAATAACGGGGGAGAGTACGACAGACCTTTCGACAAGTATTGTCAAGATCAAGGTATACGTCATTAAAAGTCTCCTCCAAAGACACCACAATTGAATGGGCTTGCCGAAAGAATGATATAACTTTGGTGGAAAAGGTGAGATGTTTACTTTCTCATTCAAAGTTGGCGAAATACTTTTGGGGAGAAGTATTGAGCATGGTTGTACATCTTTTAAACCTCACTCCATCTATTCCGTTGAAGTTTGATGTTCCCAATCATGTTTGGAGTGATAAAGATGTTTCCTACGACCATCTTCGGGTATTTGGGTGCATGGATTATGTGCATATTTTGAAGGATGAGTGATAAAAATTGGATGAGAATTTTAAGAAATGTGTGTTTCTTGGGTATGGTCTTGATGAGTTTGGGTATCGATTCTTTGATCTAGTTCAATGGAAGCTTATTTGTATTCGTGATGTCGTATTCATGGAGGATTATACCATTGAGGACATCAACAAAGTTGAGAATAAAGATCTGATTTTTGAAGATGAAGAAATGGTTGATATGGAATCAACTATTGTTACTCCTACCCCTATCACTTTTGAATATGTTCCAATTGAAAATCAAGGTACGGATTTGAATGTTGATAATGTTTTAAATCCTAATGATATTGTTGATGTTGGTGTTATGGAAGGCATTGTTGAAAATGAGGTTGATCAAGAGGTTGAAGTTGTTTAGAAACCCGTTGCTTCTAATGAGTTGACGCGGTCTACTTGCGATAAAAGGCCTTTCGTTCGATACCCCTCGAACGAGTATGTTTTTCTTACAGATGATGGAGAACCCGAAAGCTTTGAAGAATTTTTGGAGGATGAGAACAAAAAGGAGTTGATGAATGCCACGGAGGATGAAATGCAATCACTTCGTGAAAATAATACCTTTGAGTTAGTGAAGTTGTCAAAGGGAAAGATAACATTGAAGAATAGATGGGTTTATAGAATTAATCAAGATGAGTGTACTTCTCAAAGAAGATACAAGGATCGCTTGGTGGTAAAAGGTTTTAAACAAAGGAAAGGTGTTCACTTTGGTGATATTTTTGCTCCAGTTGTGAAGATGTGATCTATTCGAGTGGTTATTGGGGTAGCCGCTAGTCATGATTTGGAAGTAGCACAACTGGACATGACGACTTTCCTTCACGAAGATCTACATGAAGAAATTTACATGGAACAACTGGATAGATTCCATAAGAAAGGAAAATAAGACTATAAGGCAAAGAAGACTATGTTTGTAAAGTGGTAAAAAGTATTTATGGGTTAAAACAAGCACCTCGCCAATTGTATCAAAAGATCAACTCGGTGATGATTGAACATGGGTACAAGATGACCAAGGCCGATCATTGCGTGTTTTTCTGGAATTTCTCTGAATGTGATTTCATTATTCTCTTACTTTATGTGGATGATGTGATAATTGTTGGAAAGGATATTTCAAGAATTAAATAGTTGAAGAAAATGTTGAGTGAATCTTTTGCTATGAAGGATTTAGGAGAGGCTCGTAAAATTCTTGGTATTGAAATTGTTTGAGATCGAAATGAGAAGAACTTATCACAAGAAATATATGTGGAGAAAGTCCTTCGCGTTTTAGTATGGATAAGGCTAAAGCGGTGAGCATTCCACTTGCTTCTCATTTCAAGCTTAGGCATAAACTATGACCATCTATAGATGAAGAAATGTTGGGTATGAAGAACATTTCGTACTTGTCGGTCGTTGGTAGTTTGATGTATGATATGGTTTATATAAGACCCGATATTTCTCATGTCATGGGAATGGTGAGTCGTTATCTCTCAAATCCGGTAAAAGATCATTGGGAGGCCGTGAAGTGGTTTATGAGATATTTGCATGGCTCGTCAAATTTGAAGTTAACCTTGGGATGCAAGAAGCCTATATTGGTTGGGTATACGGATTCAGATCTAGCTGGAAGCTTAGATGATCGAAAATCTACTTTGGGGTATATGGTGACTTTTGTTGGGGGAGGCGTGGCTTGGCAATCAAAGTTGCAAAAGTGTGTTACACGCTCTACTATCGAAGCCGTCGTGGAAGAATCAAAAGAGTTGTTATGGTTGAGGAAATTTACAATGGAACTTAGAGTGAAACAAGGAAAGTATGTCTTGTTTTGTGATAATCAAAGTGGAATTCACTTATCGAAGAATTCCTCCTTTCACTTGAGGCCGAAGCATTTTGATGTTCGTCAACATTGGATTCGATGCATTAGATTCCAAGTTGATGGAGATTTAGAAGATTCGCACCAATAGCAATGGTTCAGATATGTTGACGAAGGTGTTGCCTAAAGGAAAGTTTTAGTTTTCTCGCATGGTAGCCAGATTGATCTTTCCTTCTAACTAGTCGGTATGGGGAGTTTGTTAGGCTATCCCTCCTATTTGGAGCGGCCCAAATGAACGTGGGTTAGTAGCCGATGTGTGTGTAAGCCTTTATTATTATAAAACAAATAAAATTAGGTCAACAATTCATAAGTTGAGAAACAACAAAAGAAAAATTGAGAGAAGAGTGAAATTCCCGTAACCCCAATTCAGCACAGAGTAGTCTCACGAGATCAGAGTTTCTCACAATCCAACAGTCGGATCGTCCTAATTTTTGGTGACAACATTCAACACCCATAGAAGTACATTCTGAAATGGTGGAGATCATATTTTGAGCATTCTATGTTTGACTGACGAGTCCAATTCTAAGGTACAGTTTTTAGTGGTTGTTTTGGTTAGTTGCCTCTCTTCATTCTTGTTGTATTCCAAGATTGATTGTTGTTAGATCCATGATTTTAAGATTGACAACAATTTTGCTAAAACATGGTTCACAGCAAGATGTTTTTTGAAATGTTCTAACTTGTTGGTCTTTCAATATTGAAGACAGATGTTCTGACAGATGATGTGACATTGTACCAAAACATCTGTACAGGTTGTAGTTTTATTCTTGACAAATTTGATTTGATTTTGTGAGATTTTATTTGGATATATCTCACTTATTTTCGCAGGTTAAGAAGATTTAATCTAGAACATTTGATTTGATCTACAACTGTTCATAAATTTCTAAAATTGGATGTTAAGACAATTTAGGAAACTTGATGATTTGTTCCAAGATTTAAAGAGATTTTTCTGCATAATTGATGCAGCCCTCAGCATGTGGATCAAGCAATATCTGGGTGAAGAGCAACCTAAACCTAATGAATATACGGCTTTCACTTTTGTAAACATAAGTGGAGGTTTTAGAATCTTAGGTTTTGAGAGTCTCTTTAGTGTGACTTTGTAAGTCACCCTTGTATCTTTTGATACATTTAGGTAGAATAATTGTGTGTTATTTATTGTTCACTCTAAAGTTTTTGAGCAAGAGTGTATTGTTCTTAGTTGAAGCTTGTAAGCAAAACTAAGTATTGTAGTTGGAAGAGTGTTCTTATTCTTTTTGGTTTCTTGAGGTATTATCATTGGAATTGTGACTGAATAGGAAGTGAGAGAGGGATCTCATATCTAGAAGGTTTCTAGGTAGAAGTTGCACAAGGTAGTGATTAGGCGAGAAGTTGTAAACGGGGGAGTTTAGATTTGAACTAATGCTATCATAGTGAATTTCCTTCCTGGTTTGGATGCCCCCAGATGTAGGAGATATTGCACCGAGCTGGGTTACCAATTGACTGTGTTATTTATATTTCTACAATTTAGTTTCAGTCTGATTTATTTGTTCTGTCAGACAGAAGATGTTGTAACATCTGTCTTGACATTATGTTCTGATGTGAGGACATTAGTATTAACATGTGTTAGAGTGCCAGAATTTCAATTGTAGATCTTGATGATGTTGATATATGCCTCTAACTAGTGTTAGATAGAACCTTGATTGTACTCATTGTTTGCTTATAGTAGAGATTTAAATGGCCTACGAGTCCCATGGTTTCTTACTCTTGATTAACGGAGCTTTTTTCCACGCTAAAACTGTGTTGTGTTCTTTGGTGTGTTTTGTTGATTGTCGTTGCATTTAATATTTTGAAGATATTGTGTTGTTGGATTATTCCGTTGCGTTGTGGATTTCCTCCCAACAATTTTGAGAGAATCCGACAAGCTTTAGAGGATAAAAATGCTTAGTAACACTCACATATTTGGCTAGATATTACTGTTAACAAGGCTTCCTTCAAGATTTGAGTTGGAAAGGAATGTGATCTTTCATGGAAGACATGCATAACCTAGCGTGTCAACATTGTTTGCTAACAGATGAAGATATCTGCATCTTTTTCATGGATTTCTAATAAGCAAGCAGGTTTGGAAGTTGGTGAATGAATGTACTGGTACAAATGAGATGGAATCACATCACATGTAAACCAGTTCTGTTACTCAGTTAAAATAAAATTCAAAGTTAAATCTCCCCATTTCTTTTGGTTAGCAGTGTGTTGGTCATTACAACTTAGTAGGAACAATATATTGTTCAAATGAAGCTTTTAGGAGTAAGGGATATTGTTGGAAAAACAAAAAAAAAATCTTACATGGGAATGATTTTTAGCTAAGGCTAATGGGCGGATTTATCATCATTGGATGGATTGGCAGTCAAACTCTGGGCTTTTCATATCTAGTTCTTGCTTTTGCAAGTTATACAACCTTGTATGAAAGGTTGAGTATTCTTTGTACTCATCTCTATTAGGAAGATCCTAGAAGTCCCACATTGGTTGGAGATAGAGCAATGAAATAGTTTATATAGAGTGGCACCTCTCACCTTACCAACCGTTTTTATAAGGTTGTGTTAGGTCAAACTCTAATATGGTATCAGAGCCTATTGATCGGACCTTGGGTAACCCACCGTTTAAAATCCACGCACTAAGCCCAAAAAGAGTGTTGGGCGTGAGGGGGTGTATTAGGAAGATCCTAGAAGTCCCACATTGGTTGAGCAATGAAATAGTTTATATAGAATGACACCCCTCACCTTACCAACTGGTTTTATAAGGTTGTGTTAGGCCAAACTCTAATAATCTCAATATAACTTCAGTTTTTCTTATAAAAAATACAAATAAAGTTAAGAGCATCGGTCGTTTATTTAAAATTTAAAATTTAAAATTTAAAGAATTTAAAATTACTTCGACAAAAAAGACTAATATTTAAAGATACTAACTATATAATTAAGTCTAATATTATTGCATGCTCCATTCTTAGAGCATATTATTAAAATAAGAAATTACATTTCTTAGACAATGGAACTTGTGCTTCAAATATGAAATATCAAAGGCTTTCATAAAGCTCCAATGGAAGACGTGGTTGAAGCATAACTTCAAGTGGATTTGCCTTAGGTAATGCCAATCCTAGCCCTTCACTCATATCAACTTCATCACATTCCTTTGTATATATATCAAACCCTTGAATCAACCTAGCCAAAGTCAAATGCAACACTTGCAACCCAAGTGTTGAACCAGCACAAGATCTTCTTCCATAACTAAATGGCATGTAACCAAAATCCTGATTTTGAAAATCAATGTGATCATGATTATTGAAAAACCTCTCGGGTTGAAATTCATTAGGGTTTGGCCATATTAGTGGGTCCCTTTGCAATTTCCATATGTTAATAAGCAAACGAGTCCCTTTGGGGACCTTGTTTCCTGCTACATGGCAATCATCGGTGGCTTCCCTTATTCCTGTTAAGGGTGCTGGTGGGTATAGTCGAAGAGTCTCTTTGATAATGGCTTGAAGATATTTGAGGTCTTTGATGTTAGATTCTTGGACCCATTTGTGTTTTCCTATGTACGTGTCTATTTCTTGTTGAGCTTTTTTTAAGATCTTTGGATGGTTTATTAGTAATGAAAGAGCCCATACTAGTGTTATTGATGTGCTTCCTGAGCCTGTAAGGATAAGAATCTACACAAAAAATGCCACTTTAATTAACATATTGGAAATCAAAATCACAATTAGTTTTCATTAAATTTTCACTTGTGGGATTAAACAAAACAAAATTTTGTATGAAAGGACTTAGCATAAAAGTTGTACAGAATTCAAACGCGAGACTCTTAAATCCAAAGTATTTATCAACACATCAATTAGGGGTGGCAAAATAGGAATGACTCCGCTAGACTCTTTTTTTCCTGCATTTTTTTTAGGCGGGGCAAAGTTTTAGGTTCACATTCTCAAATATATTTGTCCTGCTCCATTACGTTTTTTAGGAGGCTCTTGTGAGCGCGAACATTATCAGTACAATTTTTAAGCTTTAGAGATATAGTACTCGCATACCCGACCCACCCTAATTTTTTTGGGAACAAACCAAATTTTTTGTCTCGCACACTTAACTATATTCACTCTATTATATCCTATTTTTTTAAGAACTTTTATAGACGGAGTTAAACAGAGCGGAGAATTTCCGTTTACGACAACCAACTGACCAACTCTTTATGGTTTAATTCAAACTATACCATACTATCTATAGTTACATAAACATGAAAAGAAAACGTACCATGGATGTTGCTTTGATAACTACCTCACGTTTGTGGCCACAAATTTCATCATCCTCTTCAAACATTGATATCAACACATCCATAAAATCATCTTCACATTTACCATTTTGTCCCTCATCTTTCTTTCTATAATGTTCATGCAACCACTTATCAAGAATAACATCCATTTCCTTAGCTGTCCTCTTCATGAAACTCACATGCCCTTGAAAGTCAAACCAGCTAAGAAAAGGAATAGCATCAGCCACAACAAAAACACCACTTAGATATGTAGCATCTTTAATTGCATTCCTTAATCTCCACGCTTCACCATCTTCTTGATTTATTGTCTCACCACTAAATCTTTTCCCAGCTATCATCCTCACAATTATATTAAATGTCATATGATCTAAAAACTTGCTAATAGGCACTTCATGTAAACCATTTGAGTTTTTTACAAATGTGTACAAATCTTTGACTAGAGAATATATCTCTAAATCTCTAACATGTTTTAGCTTTTCAAGTCTATGACTTGATAAAAGCTCAACAGTCGCAATTTTTCTCATATTTCTCCAATAATCTCCATAAGGTGCAAGAGCAAAACTAGCATTATTGTAACACATGTATCTCCCGGCAGCTATATTAGGTCTTGAGGCAAAAACTTTGTCATTTTTTGTAAGACATTCTTTGGCAATTTCTCTACTACTCACTACTAGGGTTTTGTGACAACCAATCCTAAGGGAGAAGATTGCACCATATTTTTCAGCCATGGTTGAAAAGGTTCTAAAGTATGGTTCTTTAGTGCTTAGAAGATGAAGGTGGCCTATGAAAGGTAAAGCAAAACATGGTTCGAGTATTTTGTTATGGTTGATGTTGAACTTAGTTTCTTTAGATCTATTAGGTGATCTAATAGTTCTAAAGACAAGTTTTACAATCAATAAGGCTAATATGGATGTAGTAATTTGAAAATAAGAAGGAAGGTCCATGTTGTTATTGGATTGAGAGGGTATAATAGTTATGGTATACTTCACATCTATTTATATGGCATCTAAAATATCTAGCATTAATATTATTGAATAATATGTATGGTCAAAAATCATGTAGTAAGTTTATTATGTGGTTCTTATTATTTTTTTTAATGATATATGATAGATATTTTCCAAGACTAACACTATAAAAACACATTTTCCTACTCTTACAAATATTAGGTGATTTGAAGAATATTATGACATATGAACATAACTTAAAACGTAATTCATTTGTTTTTTTAAAAGTATTTTATAATTTGTTTAATTATAAAAATAAAAATATTTTCTCCTTTGAAATCTCTCTCGAATATACCCTAAGATAAGGTGACTTATATACCACAAAAAGACGAGTTTAAACTTAAAAATATGTTCTCCTTTGAAATCTGTCTCTAATAATGTGAATATATTATTGGTGGTCGATATAGCCGTCAATTTAGAGGGCTGGAACCTAACTTTTAAGACCCCAAAAATATAGGGGGTCCTAAATTTTAAAAATAAATGAGTTCTAAAATATGTAGGCCCCTTAAAGTGAAGGCCCTTAAAATTCAAGAAGGGCCTCAAGGCCCCAATATTTTCAAATGTTGATTTTTTTTGCAATTTTTTTTTGAAAAAAAATTGTTTTTTTAAAATTAAAAAAAATCGATTAATTTTTTATTTTCAAGAAGAATTGACTTTTTTAGTTTTGAAAAAAATCGATTTTTTTTTATATTTGAAATAAATTCAACTTTTTTTTTATATTTGAAAAAAAATTAACTTTTTAATTTTCAAAAACATCCTAATTTTTTTATTTTAAAAAAAAAATTGACTTTTTAAAAATAAAAATAAAACAGCTTTTTTCATTTTGGAAAAAAATTAAATTTTTAAGGCCTTAAAAAATTTACAGGGCCTTAAAAAAGTCTAATTTTCAAAAGATGAAAAGAAATAGTACTAGTTTTTTTCTTTACAGACTAGTTTATGCTTATAATTATTTTTTAAAATTTTCAACCTATTTTATGCTGTATTTTTATGATAAAGACATAGACAAATCTTTCTTGCAACAAATTTTCAATGTCTATTTGAAATTCGTGTTTCATAGTTAAATCGATTAAAAATACGCTTGGTAGTGTCTATTTAAGCATATAGCTTATTTTTCTTCAGCTTCTTGTGCAATTTTTGTTTTCGAAAAAAATCATCTTTTGAGCCTTAAAAAATCGACTTTTTTGTTTTAGGAAAAAATGTTTAAGGCCTTAAAAAAATTTAGAGGGCCTTAAAAAAATCAACTTTTTTTGTTTTCGGAAAAAATCAACTTTTTATTTTTCAAACAAATTAGATTTTGAGCCCCTCACTTAGGCCCCGTATAAAACAAAAATATTAGTGGGCTTAAAAATAAGGGCCCCAAAAAATATTCATTTAGTAGGGGGCCTAAAAAATAGGGGCCGATTAGGGGGCCTAACTATTAGGGTTTTGCCAAATAGGGCTTTTTTGACAGCTCTAGTGGTCGATAGTAAGTATGGGCCTATAGTAGGGCATGCAATGCAATCTTTTAATTAACAACCATAAGATTAAATATGATTTTGCATTGTTTATGCTTTTTTTTTAATCTTTTTTTTCGTATTTTAATCTTTTACAAAAAAACAAAAAAAAAATCCTATTAAATTGTTAAACTATGTTGTTGAACTTGAAAATAGTCGAGAATTTGGTTAATAATTTTTAACATTAATTCACTTTATATGAAATTGTATTAAAGAGTGTAGCGGCTTTTCTGTCAAAGGTTGTTACGAATTGTTATGGGCCTCTAGGAATGTTGCAGTAGAGGCTGACGGTTCTTCTCGTGTCATGAGCAACGTCTGGTGTTATAATCTTCCTCTGAAGATTAAGATTTTCATGTGGAGATTTGCAAAGGATAGACTCCCAACGATGGTTCAACTTGCGAAAAGAGGATTTGTTGGTGCTGAAGAGATGTTGAATTGTGTTGTTTGTGGTAGTAGTGAGGCAGAATCTCTTAATCATGTTATTTTTTATTGCCCTAAATCGATGGCGGTTTGAAAAGGTTTGGAGGATTGGTTGGGCATTGAGTTTTGTAGGTCTGATAGTTGGTTTGTTTCTGCTAATGAGTTCCTTGAGGCGGTTAGGAAACAATCAGGAAGCAGATTAGGCATTATGATATGCTGTGTCGCCGTCCAGTATTTGTGGTATAGTAGAAACGTTAGTCGTTTTGAGCTGAAAGGTCTCTCTGTTTTTGATATTTTAAATGCTATAAAATTCTTTAGTTGGAAGTGGTGCCTAAATCATAGGAACAAGAAGTTTATAGCTTTCTATGATTGGTTTACAGTCCCAATTTTATGCTGTAATGGGAATTAGATCTGTTGTTTCTCTTTGTAAAATTTACAATGTGTAAAAAGTGAATATTATTTCCAATCTTGATGTGATACAATGATGGTTCATCTATATATAGTTAGGCAATGAATAAAATCATTAACTAACTATCATTAACAACTTGTAACTAACTTCTAAAGTTAGTTATTATGAGCTAAACTTAGTTATTACATGTCATCCTTCTTATTGTATGGGCTTGCATCTATATCATCATTCACAGCCCCCCTCAAGCTGAAATGAATATCAACCATTCCAAGTGTGGCTTGTAATGTGTTGAATGGACCTGAATGTAATGACTTGGTGAAAATATTTATGACTTGCTCTTTTATGGTGACATGCATGAGATGAATTGAACCTGCTAGCACCTTTCCACGTACAACGTGGCATTCAATTTCTATGTGTTTGGTGCGCTCGAGAAAAATTGGGTTGGCAACTATGTGCATGGTAGACTTATTATCATAGTAGATGATGATGGGCATAAGATGTTTTATCTAGAAATCAGGGAGTAGATTAAGTAACCAAACACTTTCACAAGTGGCTTTAGCAAGAGCTCGATACTCGGCTTCAGAGGATGATTTGGAAATAACAGCTTGCTTCTTACTTTTCCAGGTAATAATGGATGTACCAAGGAAGTAGCATATGCCAGAAGTTGACCTTTGAGTATCTGGACAAGCACCTCAATCTGAGTCTGAAAACCCTTTTAGGTATAAAGGGGAATTGGATTGGAAAATGAGGCATTGTCCTAGATTTTTTTGTGATATTTCATAACATGTAAACCAACTAACATATACTTATCTGTTGGGGCAGTAAGAAATTGAATGAGTTTACTTATAGCATAAACTATTTCTGGTCTAGTGTTAGTCAGATATAGGAGGCGACCAATGAGCCTTCTATAAGTGGTGGGTCAGATATAGGTGTTCCATAAGCTTTTTGAAGTTGAAGATGAGGCTGCATAGGGATGGAACAAGGCTTGGAACCAAGGAGTCCTGCATCAGTTATGAGGTCAAAGGTGTATTTTCTTGGGCATAAGGAGATTCCATGTACACTTCTGGAAACTTCAAAACCTAAGAAATATTTGAGGGCTCCCAAGTCTTTGATGCTGAATTTGGCATCCAATAAGGTTTTAAGTTGATGAATTTCATGAGGATCAGTTCCTCCAACAACCAAATCATCAACATAGTGAAGCCTTAAGAAGAGGTTTTGGTGAAGAGGGAATAATCTGCTTTGGATTGAATATAACCTGAAGAAATGAGAGTGTCAATGAGTTTGGTGTTTCATTGTCTGCTAGCTTGCTTCAATCCATAAAGAGATCTTTGCAATTTGCATACAAGATTGGGTTGTCATAGTGCAAGTCCAGACGGAGGCTTCATGTAGACTTCCTCATTAAGATCACCATGAAGAAAAGTTGTATTGACATCAAGCTGGAATAATGGCTAATTATGAATTGCAGCAATAGCCAATAAAACTCTGATGGTGGTCATTTTAACCACTGGACTGAATGTATTTGCGTAGTCTAATCCTTCAGTCTGAGTGAAATCTTTGCAACAAGTCGTGCCTTATACCTTTCAATGGTGCCATTATCACGTAGCTTCACTTTGAATACCCATTTGCAACCAATTTCTTTCTTGTGTGAAGGCAAAGGCACAAGATCCCAAGTCTTAGTTTTAGTTAAAGCATGCAACTCAGCAGTGATTGCATTTCTCCAATTATCATCACAAATGGAATTCTCATAGGATGTAGGTTCATGAATGGCAGACAAATGTAAAGTGTAATGTTTATGTGCAGATGATAATGAGTCATAAGAAACAACAAATGAGATGGGATACTTACATATAGAAGATGATGTGGGAGCAGCTGAATTGGAATGGTGGATTAAGTTGTAGTGATAATCTCTTAGACAATTTAGGGGTTGTACCAGTCTAGTGGATCTTCTGACAGGAATGCTATCAAGAGTGATAGGTGTATTTTAGTTATTTTTAAATGACTGAGATTGTGTATGGTCAAGATTGTGACTCAGGGTAGTATTAGGAATAGGAGATTGAATGCTCTCAAAATGGTCATTGTTCATGGAATGAGGCAATGAGTTTGGGATTGTGGAGGAATTAGAAGAAGGTTGAGATGATGTATTTGGCATAAAAGTATGATCAAAGAAATCATCCAAATGTGCAGAGAATTGGGATAAGGAATGGTAGGGATGTTGTTGGTTATAAAGGACATTATGGTGGTATGGAAAGTGAGACTCCAAAAATTTGACATCCCTAGAAATGAAAAGTTCCTTGCAGTGCAAGTCAAATAGGATGTGTCCTTTGACACCAGGTGTGTAACCTAAATTAATGTATTTTATGGATCTTGAGTCTACTTTCTTTCTATTGGCTTTTATTGTGGCTGCATAGCTTAAAGAGCCGAAAACTTTCAAGTTGGTCATGTCAGGCAATTTGTTGTAAAGAATTTGGTAAGGTGACTTATTTTTAAAGAATAGAGTGAGGAGTCTGTTTATGACGTGTACAACGTAGCTTGCTGCATGAGCTCAAAATAGGATAGGTAAATGTGCTTGGAACAAAAGGGCTCTAGTGATGCCTAGAATGTGTTGGTGTTTTCTCTCAACAATGCCATTTTGTTTAGGTGTACCAATACAAGATGTTTAGTGAGTAATACCTAACCGTTTGTAAAATTCAATCATCATGAATTCATTTCCATTGTCTGATCTAATGCATTTAATATGACAATTGAATTGGGTTTTTATCAAGGCTACAAAGGATTTGATGTGTGATGTTGTTTCAGATTTTAGTATCATAAGAAATAACCATGTAAATCTAATTTTATCATCAACAATGATCAAAAAATATCTATATCCCGTCATGGATGGTAAAGCTAATGGACCTCATATATCCATGTGTAATTGGTCAAAAGTTGACTGAGAAACATGAGAACTAAGGGAAAAGGGTAATCTCTTTTGTTTTGCATAAAAACATACATCACAAGGCAAGTCTAGAATGACAGGTTTTATAAAAGGAAAAGTTTTATTAAGTTCAAGTAATTTGGCATATAAATCATGTCCAAGTCTAATATGCCATAGGCTACAATTGGGTAATCTATCAATGGAAGAGTTAACTGAAGAATTGATACAATGTACTGGTGGAGTGTTGTGTAAGGTAGCTGAAGGAGAGGTCAACATATATAATCCACCATGTAATTTAGTTGTGCCAGTCATCTTCTTGGTAGATATGACTTGTATGACACAAGCACTATCATTAAAAACAAGTTGCCAATTAAGCAATTTGGTTAATTTAGGGACAAATATGAGATTAAAGGCAAAATGAGGTAAGTAAATGACATCTTTGATGTATAAAGAGTTGTCGAACTTGATGGTGCCTGATAAACTAGTGGTGACAAGGCCGCCATTTGGTAATTTTATGGTTATAGGCTTAATTTTCTTAATGCATTGAAAATATTTCTGTGTGAAACAAACATGATCATTGGCTCCAGTGTGCAAAATGAAGGATGCAGGATGAAATGATGTAGGAATTGTGCAGATAATACCTGATCCAAGTTCAAATTGTGAGGTAATGTGGTTAATGCTATGAGACTGCAATTGTGATGATCCTTGAAGTAAAGCTAACAGAGCTTTATACTCCTCTGGAGTAAAAGCCAAACCATTAGATGCTTGTGTATTTGCTTCAAAAAGTTCACATGATATTTCCTCAAACTTATCAGATGCAACATTACATTGATTAATCACACCATTCTACTTCCAATGAGGGGGATAGCCATGCTTTTTGAAACAGGTATCAATGGTGTGGTTGGTCATGCCACAATGAGTTCACACACGATATCCCTTACCTCTGCCACCTCTATTGCTGCCTCGACCACGAAAATTGGAATCAGGTTTTGACTGAGAATCACGTGTAGATTAATTAGAAGTAGGAGCAGCTTGCACTTTGGATTTATCAAGAGGCAAGGTATCTTGTATTTCTTGTTGAACAAGCAATGAATATACATTGCAAATGTTTGGGAAATGATTCATTAACATGATCTGAGAATAAATAGCTGAGTATTGATCATTCAATCCTTTTAGAAAATGAATGACTTGATCACTGTCTTTGTATGCACGAATCTTGGTGATAGCAAGGCATGTGGAATCACAATCACATTCAGGAATTGTACTAAAATTATCCAATTCGTGCCACAGAATTTTCAACTTTGTGTAGTAACAAGAAACAGAAGTATCACCTTGTTTCAATGTGAAAATCTCTTCCTGGATATCTAAAATTTGAAATACATCTCCTTGATAGAATCGCTCCTTTTAATTCATTCCACATGTCAGCTGCATTATCCATCCAAAGATTGCTTTGAGAAATTTTCGTCTCCACAACATTCTTGATCCATGACATTATCATGGTGTTACATCTATCCCAAGATACTAAATTGGTATCAAGATCTGATGGTCGTGGCAATACATCATTGATGAAGTGTAATTTGTTTTTGGATCGCAAAGCCATGGTCATTGAACGAGACCAAGAGTGATAATTGCTGTTGGAAAGTAAGAGTGTAATAAGGATTAATGCGGGATTTTCATTAAGATGCATGAAGTAAGGGTTAAGGGTATCAGTTTGATAACCTTTATTGTTGTTTCTTGATGTCGTTTCGCCATTGATGCTACCATTTGAGCTTGAAGAGGACATGATGGAAACAGAATAGATAGAAGAAGAAAAAGAAACCAAGGAAGAACGAGAAAGATGAAAAAGAATGAAGATTGAGAATCTGGAAACGCAGTGGGAAGAAGAAAGAAAGTCACAGACTGATGATACCATGTGAACATGCAAGGCCAAGGTACAACTCCATTGAAGAACACAAGTTGGAGAGATTACTTAGACAAGAAGAAAGTAAAATTTGCATGTCTAAAGAGTGAATATTATTTCTCAATCTTGATGTGATAAAATGATGGTTCATTTATATATAGCTAGGCAATGAACAAAACCATTAACTAAATATCGTTAACAACTTGTAACTAACTTCTAAAATTAGTTATTATGAGCTAAAGTTGGTCATTACATGTCATCATTCTTATTGCATGGGCTTGCATCTATATCATAATTCACAAAGAGTGTTAAAACTTTATTGATATCGATTTTAAGAGCAAAATTTTTCTCCAAACAATTTTCGATCAAAAAAATTAATAGCTTCTAAAGTGATTTTGATGCATTCCTGTATATATCTTCCTTGAATGAAACTCATTTGATTCTCAATAATAATTTTTGGAATCACAATAGTATATTTGTCAGCAATGACATTTTATGAGCTTGAATTGAAAGTTTGCCAAGGCTATAAAAATATATTAATCAAATTTGTTACCACCGTTGAACTTAAGAATAAAGATAATTATATTTAAATTTAAACTAGGGAGACTTCAACCACTAGTAAAAAAATCGATTTACAAAATTATAAACATCTTTATTATAGTGTGTAACGAAGAAGATGATGCAAAACCATGGCGGGAAAAATGAAATTGGAAAATTTATTAAAATGGAAAGTATGAGAATTCACTTATAAACCCAATAGGGCAAAAAACAATATATAGAGCTACTAAGCCCAATTGCCATATCATGGCCCAAATAGAAATGAACATATAACCTATTTATCTAATACCCCCATAAGCTTGGGGGTAGATGGAGTGAAGCTCAAGCTTAGTGATATTTGAAAGGAAAAGCTTAATATCTAAAGGTTTAATGAAGACATCAGCTAACTATTGAGAGGAAGTAACAGGGAGGAAATGAAATAGTTGTTGTTGTAACTTTTCATTGACCAAATGGCAATCCAAATTAATATGCTTGGTACGTTAATGGAAGGAGGAGTTGCTTGCAATGTGCCTAGCAGAAGCATTATCACAGTATAAAAGGGAAGGTTGTTTGAATGAGATTAGAAGTTTATTGAGATGGTTAGTGAGCCGTTGAAGTTTGCAAACTGTGGAAGCCATGGACCGGTATTCTGCCTCAGTGGAGCTTCTAGATACCGTTGGTTCCTTTTTTGATTTCTAAGAGATTAAAGAGTCACCAAGGTATATAAAGAAACCCGTGATGGATTTGCGCGTTTCAGGACAAGTTGCCTAATCTGAATCAGAAAATGCCTTGAATTGAAGAGGGGATGTGCTGGGAAAAAATAAGCCTTGGCCTGGAAAAGCTTTAAGATAGCGAAGAACTCTGAAAGCAACATTGTAGTGGTTATTAGTGGGACAACTCATGTGTTGGCTGAGTTGTTGTACAAAGTAAGATATGTCTGGTCTGGTGTTGAGCAGGTAAATCAATTGTCCAATAAGCCTGCGATACTTTGTTGGATCAAGCAAAGGAGTTCCATCAGTGGAATTCAGCCGGGTATCACGAGCCATTGGAGTGGTGTCTGGTTTACATCCAAGTAAACCAGTGTTAGAAATCAGATTCAAGGTGTATTTTCTCTGACAAATATGGATTCCAGAGCTGTTGCGTGCGACTTCAAGGCCTAACAAATGCTTCAATGTACCAAGGTCTTTGATATGGAAATGATGTTGCAAAATATATTTTATTTTGTTGATGATGGTCATGTTGTTTCATGCAAGCAGAAGATCATCAACATAGATTAAGATGAATGTAAAGTGCTCATGAGATGTGTGTATAAATAGATAGTGGTCAGATGAGCATTGCTTGAAATTATTTGTGATTAAAACTTTAGATAACTTCTCAAACCACTGTCTGCTGAACTGTTTTAATCCATAAATGTATTTGAGAAGTTTGCATACTTGATTTGGATAAGAGGAAGTAATACCCTAAGGAAAAATCATGTATACTTCCTCACCCAAATGACCATGTAAAAAGGCATTATGCACATCAAGTTTATGAATGAAAAAATGTAAAGATGAAGCAATAGCAAGAAGTAGTCTTTGATAAGTGCAAATTGTACCTATTTTTGTATATAAGTTTTGTTGCACTTATCCTTACTTTGTGTTAAAATTGGTTGAATAAACCCCACTTTATGTGTAAATACGTTTACTTTACGTTTTCGATGTATAGTGCGTTACCGTGTAAATATCATTGAGTTTAATCGATTTTCATTTATTTTTTTAGGTGTTCCAGCAATGGGATGTTTCCATATTCATAAAGAGCATTGAATATTCTTTCCAACGCTTCAAACCGTGCGTCAATCGGAGTTACGGTTCAAGAGTTATGAAGAAAACAAATTCTGGTTTTCTGTCATGCTCGCTAGGCGAGCCCCCGTAGCGAGCACTCGCTAGCTTGTTCGCTAGGCGAACCGGGGCGAACGAAAAGTTCCAGAATCGTGAAAAAACTCAACAGAAAGGCGGTTTACGTTTGCCTAGCGAACGGGGACTCGCTAGGCGAACCTGGAAAGTCAGATTTGCCCATTTAAGCCATTTTTCATCATTTTTTAGTTATGGGTTTGATATTTTTAGTTCCAAATCCATCCAATAGCATTTTTTGACCAGAATTAGGCTAGAAAACACATTGGAGCATGAATTAGGATGATCCGGAGTTGAATCCTTCATGAATCAGAGCCGACAATTTTTTAGATGTTTGGTTTTTCTCCATTTCTTCTCTATGTATTTCTCTATTTTGTGGGTTATGTTTGTATTGTTACTCTAAACCTATGTACATGTATTGATCATGGTTGTATAATATATATGCTTTACAAATCATTATCGATGTTTTCCTTGATCTTTTTGCATTTATGTTTGGATTTGTGTTGTGTTAGAGATAAACATCATGAATCTTGATTAAGGATGGATATCTATTGTCTAGACTCTAGAGATAGATTTAGATAATAATCTTTATGGTGTCGGAACTTAATGTCTTCCGTGTTTCGAGGCGTCGTGCGCGAGAGCGTCGACGAGAGTAATACGGTTGCTCTCTCAACTGTGCGTTAGACATAACCTGTGTTGTGAGCGATACATGATGATTTTGATGAGTATTGTATGTTGAATGCGACCGATTGATAGGTTTACGTTTGTTATGAGTAGTGTATATTCATGCTTGATAGGTTTCTTCTCTTCAAAGAATGTACTCTTTTTATGTTCATCTTTACTTTTTTGTTTGTTTTTACTTGTAAACCATTTTAATCCAAACTCATTAACGCGAGAGATTGTCGAACGAAATTCTTTCCCTCGAACCGATCTCTGTGGACACGACATAAATCCCGGAGGGAATTCTTCCGAAAATAAATATTTTTGCTTGCTTGCCCAACAAAATGGCGTCGTTGCCGGGGATCGATGTTTTTATTGAATCGCATTGCGATAGTTTCTTTGTTTTTGAGTTTTGTAGATATCGTATATGTTGTATATTTTCACTTGTTTATATTGATACTTGTACATTTTGACGTTTGTTCAAGTGTTTGGTTAGGACGCTTGCTTTTGGTTGCGCGGTGAGGCATCACTATGGCATGAAGGAAGGAAGTTTGCTAGCTAAGCATTGTAAAGGCGTCGAGCTTACGACGTAAAACAAGCATGTTTTATAGTTTTTCTTTTCGAATGTTTTTGGTTGTTGTTTGCTCACAGATTTTGATTGACTTACTTGAGGATGCTTTTGTGATTTTCCAAGTTGGTCGTTTCAACTTGCGAATGTATGGTAATGATTTTGTTAAGTTTTGTACACGTCTGAGGTATGTATTTATCGGTTTCTATATTTTATCATATTCATGATACTTAGGCATTTTACAAACTTCCATGCCATCCATTCTTTTGTATACTTGTTCTATTGTGAATCACTTTAGTTCCTACCCTTTTTGTGAGGAAGCTTTCCATTGTTCATATATGCTCGGAGTACCAACATTCTTGTTCTAACTGGATTTTATTATGTTGAATCTATTATTTATGTTGTGTATATGAATGCATGAAAAGGATCAAGGCAATTGTTTCATTTTGAGCACAACCACCTTAGCCAAATAGTCAATTCACCTTGTGAGTGTGTGCGAATTCGTAACCCGTTTGAGCTTTTTGATCCATGTTTTTATTTGAACTTAATGCTTGTCTATGAGTATTTAGTTCACTTATTTTTGAATGGATTTTGTTTTTTCTTGGACCTCAACTATGTGTTGTTGTATGGATTTTTTCCTTGCCTTAGAAAGTAGGGAGTATTCACATGATGGTGCGGTTGAATTTAAGTTGGGGAGAGGATGATTGTATACTCATTGGTTGGATTCTATGAGGATTGAAAAAGAAAAGAAAAAAGAGAAAAATATGACAAAGAAAAGAAAAGAAAAAAGTGAAAAAGGAAGAAAAAAGAAAAATCCTTGAAAAAGGAAACAAAAAGAGTTTCAATAATTGTGCTAAATAAGTATTGTGTTGTGTGTAACACTTGGGATGAAAGAATAAGTTTGATTGAAATTTTGGTGTTTGAATCTTTGTGAGTTGATCACTCCCTTAGGTTTAGGCAAGTTTTTGTTTCAATTACCTTTAGAAATTGGCCCTTGTTTGTTTACCCGACCACGTTACAACCTTGAAAGTCCTTGTGATTCTTGCCTTTGTATGTTCAATATGAATTTTTGGATGTATGCATAATTTAGTCTTTTGTTTGCAAGATTGTTGTGTGAGTGAAAGAACCTCATTTTGTGTTTTTCATCTACCGATGATTGTTTTTGCTAGGTGTGATTCACATTTGAACTTGTGTTGTTTTAGAATTTTTGGCATGACTTTTGTACTTTGCTTTTGTTTCGTGACTATGTTATCGTTGCAGTTTAGTGGTAAGTATTTACTTTTTGTGTGTACCATTTTCATTTGAACCATTCATTCGTTTCCGTTTTTCAAAACCTGTTGATTCGTCA
This sequence comes from Lathyrus tuberosus, assembly GCA_022829125.1. Taxonomy (NCBI): domain Eukaryota; kingdom Viridiplantae; phylum Streptophyta; class Magnoliopsida; order Fabales; family Fabaceae; genus Lathyrus; species Lathyrus tuberosus. The sequence goes on from JALAZF010000537.1 coordinate 1,793,023, forward strand.
TTCTTTGGGGTTTTCTTGCGCATTTTCAAGTTTGTTTGATTCTTGTTTGTGGACAAACAACTATGTAAGTTGGGGAGAGTTTGATAAGTGCAAATTGTACCTATTTTTGTATATAAGTTTTGTTGCACTTATTCTTACTTTGTGTTAAAATTGGTTGAATAAACCCCACTTTATGTGTAAATACGTTTACTTTACGTTTTCGATGTATAGTGCGTTACCGTGTAAATATCATTGAGTTTAATCGATTTTAATTTATTTTTGTAGGTGTTCCAGCAATGGGATGTTTCCATATTCATAAAGAGCATTGAATAAGCTTTCCAACGCTTCAAACCGTGCGTCAATCGGAGTTACGGTTCAAGAGTTATGAAGAAAACAAATTCTGGTTTTCTGTCATGCTCGCTAGGCGAGCCCCCGTAGCGAGCACTCGCTAGCTTGTTCGCTAGGCGAACCGGGGCGAACGAAAAGTTCCAGAATCGTGAAAAAACTCAACAGAAAGGCGGTTTACGTTCGCCTAGCGAACGGGGACTCGCTAGGCAAACCTGGAAAGTCAGATTTGCCCATTTAAGCCATTTTTCATCATTTTTTAGTTATGGGTTTGATATTTTTAGTTCCAAATCCATCCAATAGCATTTTTTGACCAGAATTAGGCTAGAAAACACATTGGAGCATGAATTAGGATGATCCGGAGTTGAATCCTTCATGAATCGGAGCCGACAACTTTTGAGATGTTTGGTTTTTCTCCATTTCTTCTCTATGTATTTCTCTATTTTGTGGGTTATGTTTGTATTGTTACTCTAAACCTATGTACATGTATTGATCATGGTTGTATAATATATATGCTTTACAAATCATTATCGATGTTTTCCTTGATCTTTTTGCATTTATGTTTGGATTTGTGTTGTGTTAGAGATAAACATCTTGAATCTTGATTAAGGATGGATATCTATTGTCTAGACTCTAGAGATAGATTTAGATAATAATCTTTATGGTGTCGGAACTTAATGTCTTCCGTGTTTCGAGGCGTCGTGCGCGAGAGCGTCGACGAGAGTAATACGGTTGCTCTCTCAACTGTGCGTTAGACATAACCTTTGTTGTGAGCGATACATGATGATTTTGATGAGTATTGTATGTTGAATGCGACCGATTGATAGGTTTACGTTTGTTATGAGTAGTGTATATTCATGCTTGATAGGTTTCTTCTCTTCAAAGAATGTACTCTTTTTTATGTTCATCTTTACTTTTTTGTTTGTTTTTACTTGTAAACCATTTTAATCCAAACTCATTAACGCGAGAGATTGTCGAACGACATTCTTTCCCTCTAACCGATCTCTGTGGACACGACATAAATCCCGGAGGGAATTCTTTCCGAAAATAAATATTTTTGCTGCTTGCCCTATTCTGCACTCAACAGTCTTACAGTTGTGAGTTTTGCAACAGGGGAAAAAGTGTCAAAGAAGTCAATACCTTGAATTTTTTTGAAACCTTGAGCTACTAACCTAGCTTTATGCCTTTCTATAGTACCATCTAAGTGAAACTTGGTCTTATTGTCCCACTTACATCCTATAGATTTCTTGCTTAGAGGTAAGGTGGTGAAAGTCCATGTGTGATTTGCTGTTAAAGCTTGAATTTCAATTTCCATGGCCTTGACCCAATGAGGGTGAACACTAGCTTCCTTATAAGAAACAGGATCACATGTAGTAGTAATAGCTGAAATAAAAGAATAGTATGCAGGTGAAAGATGATTATATGAAATGCATTTAGAAATGTCATAGAGAATAAATGAATGAGATGCAATACAAACAAAGTCTTTTAAAAAGGCGGGTGCAGATTTTAGTCTGGTGGATTTTCTGATGGTAGTAGCCTCAGGAGAAGTGTCAAGGTCAGTCATGGGTGTAATATCATGTTGTTGGTGATGTGTAGTAGGTTAATTTGAAGATTGTGGTGCGGTGGGGGAAGGTATGTAATGATTGGAATTATGCTAAGTGTCAATAGGGTATGGGGTTTTATTGTTGTTGGTAGGAGAAATGACAAGGTCAACAAGGTCAGGGGTGGTGGGAGTAGTAGAATCTATGGTGGTAAGGTGATAAAAAAGAAAGGGATATTGGATTTGTCTGTGTGTAAAAGAGATGCAGTATGTGTGTGATGAGGGGGATGAGGCATGTAAGGGTTGTTTTCATGAAAAACACAATTCCTTGAAGTAAAAATGGATCTAGTGCTAAGATCAAACAAAAGGTAACCCTCTATTCCCATGGTGAATCCTAAAAATAAAAATTTGGTGGCTCTAGGGACCAATTTATCTCTATGTCTAGTAAGGGTAGAAGCATAGGCAAGGCAGCCAAAGATTTTAAGATTAGTGTAGGATGAAGGTGTTTTGAAGAGGATCTCATAAGGAGTGTGGTTTTGGATGGTAGGGCTGCAGATTCTATTGATCAAATAGGTGGCATGTCATAGGGAAAAGGACCAAAACCACTTAGGCAGTTTGGCATGAAACAAGAGAGATTCGGCGACATTAAGCAGGTGTCTATGCTTTATTACTACAATAGAGTTTTGTTGAGGTGTTTCAACACAACTCCTTTGGTGTATAATACCAAGAGAAACATAGTAAGAATGCATGAGAAATTCATTACCATTATCACTCCTAATTACTTTGATTTTACAAGAGAATTGAGTATGGCAATAAGAGAAAAAGTTCTTAATATGAAGTCTAATGTCAAATTTGTTAGCCATGAGAAAAGTCAAAGTATATTTAGTAAAATCATCAACAATAGTTAAAAAAATAGTTAAAGCCATCCATAGAAGCAAAAGAAATTGGGCCCTATATATCCATATGCACTAAATCAAAGTAATTAAACGAAACATAATTACTAATAGGGAAAGGAAGTTTGTATTGCTTGGATAAATGGCAAGTGTTACAAATGGAAGTCTTGTGATATTTGATAACAGGAAAATTTTTAGACATAGTATGTAAAACCTCACTTGAGGGGTGCCCTAAACGATGATGCCATAAGGAAGTATTTACAATGTCAGAATCCTTAATGCTAGCAGTGTTACAAGTATTGTGATAAGTGAAAGTTTGCACATAGTGTTTATGAAGGATGTAAAAATTGTTATGCATGGTCACTTGTCCAATCATCCGCTTGGTAGACATATCCTGAATATAGAAGGAGTTATGTGAGAAGGAAATACTATAATTGGGATTATGAAAAATTTTAGAGATGGATATCAAGCTAAACTTAATTTTAGGAATGTAAAAGACATTATGCAGGTGCAGAAAATCATCAAGAATAACAGTGCCAGAATAAGTAGCAGTCAAACAAGTGCCATTAGGAAGATAAATATGGATAGGATTATTAACAGATATATCGGAAAAAACATTTGATATGAGGGAAAACATGATGTGATGCACCTGAATCCAGTATCCACATAGAAGAAAGTTGAAGGGTACTACCTGTATTGACAATACTTGAGATTACTCATTTCTCAGGGTTGGAAGACTTGTCATTCTTGATTTATTGATTATCCTTCCTAGATTGTTGAAGGAGCAGAAAGAGATGTTGACAATCCTCTTTGGATATGACTTGGTCTCTGTATACAAAAGGAGGGTTCTTGGATTCTGAGGAAGTCTTAGGGTTCTTGTTCTATATCCAGGTGGAAAACCATGCTTGAAGTAGCAAGTTTCCATTGTATGATTGGTTTTGCTACAATTGGTGCATACCATGAAAATTTTAGAAGTTCCTTTACTTTTACTTCTAGGATTGGTGTTGTTAGCATAAAGGATAGTTAAGTTAGGTGTAGAGGGAACTGAAGTAGCAACTTGTTGTTGAGTAATGAGAGAATACGTACGACTTATGCTTGGTATTCGATCAAGAAGCAAGATTTGGGTACGAATGTTATGATAGTTGTCATTTAAACCTTTCAAGAAACAAGTGACATACTCCGTGTGTTTGAAATTGTGCCCAACTTTGGCCAAATCACAGGTACACGGTATGGGGCAAATGCGTGAAGGGGTTTGTTGCAAGTCCTCTAATTCATCCCAGAGTATTTTGAGATCGCTAAAGTATGTGGATAAAGATCTATCACCTTATTAAATGGAATGCAAATCACGGAGAAGATCTGAGAAGCGAAAGTAATTACCTTTAGTGAAACGCTCTCGAAGATCTTCCCAGAGATCAAACGCTGAATCGAAGCAGATTGTACTATGTGCGATGTGTGGTGAAAGTGTGCGATCAATCCAAGAAAGGACCATATTGTTGGCACGATCCCAAATCTCATAGTTAGGGTCAGAAATAACAGGTTTGGGAAGATTGTCATTGATGAAGGAGAGCTTGTTCTTTGATGTCAAAGCTCACCGCATAGATTTTCTCCAGTTGTGATAGTTGTTATCATCCAGAGGTGGTGCGACAATGGTGGCACCGGGGTTCTTGTCGGGATGAAGGTAAAAGGGGTTGCGTGGGTTCAAGATAGGATCAAGTGGATCATTCTTGTTAGAATTAGATTTGGTGGGGGTTTCTTTAACAGGTGAGTTATCGTCATAGGAAGCCATGAAAGAAGAGAAGGTGAAAAATTAAAAGTTGGAGCTGCGGTGGACGATGAAGACGGAAAGATGCAAAGATTGGATGTATTATTCTGATACCATATTACAGTGTGTAACAAAGAAGATGATGCAGAGCCATGACGGGAAAAATGAAATTGAAAAATGTATTGAAGTGAAAAGTATGAGAATTCACTTACCAACCCAATAGTGCCAAAAACAATATATAGAGCTACTAAGCCCAATAGCCATATCATGGCCCAAATAGAAATGAACTTATAACCTATTTATCTAATCATTTTAACCAATAATATTTTAATTGATTTGATAGAAGCGACTACAAAAACCCATCAAGATTTGGAGTATAAGAGCCTTCAAAGTTGAAAGTTGCATATGTATCTTCATCAAGGATATGCATGTTGGTGAGTATAGTATTGTCTGCCTCGAAGATCTAGGAGGAAATATTATCTCTAATAATATCATTACTAATACTTGTTAAGTCACCTCCAAAGACATTTTTCTAATATAAAAGAAACATTAGATTGACCGCATTAGAATAATCAATAATTTGTTTTTCATGAAAAATACTATTGATCTTGTACACGCTAAGCACACTAGTTGATAACTCTATCGGTGTTAGGTCGGTCAGAGTTGCAATATTATTTTATGTATAAGTTGTCTTACAAGAATGTGTCATTTATGTTCTGATGATTTTCAATTTATATAAGGTCTCTTATACTTTGGGTCTTTTATGTCCAATTTATTTGTCATCATGATACATGTCTTCTTGTCTAACTTAAGGTATAAATGGGAAACAAGACTCACTTTCTTTGTTTGAGAGTGATCATTTAAGACTATTTAACAACTTAAATGTTTTATCTGCATATATAAAGGACATTGATCAGAAATGAGTTATACTTAAACCTGAGTCAAGCTACTCGACCTGGCCTATAAGGAATAACCCAGCTTGGTTCTTCCCTGTGAATGAATTAAGTCAAACAAGTTATGTTATGTTCAGGTTCGAATTTGGTTCAGATTGTCGGAATGTATACATTTCCTCAAACATGAGACATGTACGGGAAAAACATGTAGTGTATCACAAATAATAAAGGCAGGGTGAGGCGGACACATAGACACTACACTTTATAAACCTAAAATTTCAAAAATTTATGTTGATGTCCATGTCTAAAAATAAAATAGGACAGAACAGACATATTAGAAAGTGCTGGTCTAAAATCTTGACTCATCTACAAAATGTAAATAAAATAGACATAACCCGTGGATCTGGCATGTGTTGTTACCCATAATAGTAAATATTCGAAATATCATATATATATATATATATATATATATTTAAAATTTATATTCCAAATATTGAGGTCCCTAAATATTTTCATAGGAAAAGAATTTTCCCTAAATTAAAAGTCTCTTCTCTTTTCCCTTTTCTTCTTTCTTGGAATTTTTCCATACCTAGATCTAAATGTATGAAATACCTAGATCAGACCCAGTCATAAGGCAAGGCGACAAAGGCTCTTGCCTAAGGACTCTAATATTTCTTTTATTAAGAGGCTTCATAAGATAAAACTGATGTGTATTATGTGTCATTAAAACCTGATGTGTATGCATAGATGGAAGTAAATAATTATTACATATTCGAGGGCCTCTCATTATTATAGTGCTTTGTGCCAATTTTAATGATTTTGCCACTTGGTTTTTATCCTAGAAGGGAAAACCATTAATTAATAAACTTTTTTAAGTAGTAGTCAGTAAACTTTATTTTTTCTATAGTATGGAAGTAGTTACATTAAAAACAAGATGTTTTTGTGTTAGAACAACATAAAACATAAAACCAGAATTTTGAAGGTAGTAACAATGGTGAAAAAGAAACTTGGGGAAGAAGATGAATTGAGAGAGAGAGAGAATTAGGGTAGAGAGTAATATTGATGAATGAAAAAAATGGCATTAATTTTGAATTGGGATTACAACAATGTATATATACACATGAGAGAATACTACAACTAATAACAAAACCAACTAAAGTGCCATGCTGTTAAATTCTGTTATTTTTGGAAAACTAACAACTGTAACCGATTACCAACAAATGCGTAATTGATTACGCTTGCAAAATTTCCAAAAATCAGATTTTTAACAGCTCACAACACACCACCTCACTTTAGTTGCTCCAAGTTCATCATGCTCAAGCTCTTCAACAGTCTCTTGAACACCTCATTTGTCACACCCTTAGTCAACAAATCCGCAACTTGGTCCTCGCTTCGACAATAGCTCAATCTAAGCTTTCCATCACCGACCAATTCTCTCAAGTAATGAAACCGCATCTCAATATGCTTACTCCTTCCGTGTGCAATCGGATTCTTCGCAAGATTTATCGCGGAAACATTATCCACAAACAGTGTGGTGGCATCATCATCACCACATCCCAATTCCTTCATAAGATTCACTAACCACATAGCTTGGCAAGCACTCAATGATGCCGCAATGTACTCGGCCTCACAAGAAGAGAGTGCTACAACTGGTTCCTTCTTCGAACACCATGAGATTGGTGTACTACCGAATATAAAGATGTAACCAGCCGTAGATTTCCGATCATCTTTATCTCTGCACCAATTAGAATCGGTGTAGCCAATTAAAGTACATTTGCGACCCATATCCGATGTGGGAAACAAAATACCACAACCAAGAGTACCTTTCACATATCTAAGGATTCTCTTGGCCGCCGCCAAGTGAGACACCTTAGGTCTCTCCATGAATCTACTCGCAATACCGACACTAAAAGCCAAATTCGGTCGAGTATTGTACAAATACCGTAACGATCCAATCAAACTCCGGTAAAGTGTTGGATCCACATCGTCCTCATCATCACTTTTGGACAGCTGAACTCTAGCCTCACAAGGTGTATTAGAAGCATTACAATGTTCCATTTCACACCTTTTCAAGATATCTAGAGCATACCTTCTTTGATGCATAAGCAGCCCCACTTTTGACTTGTGAAACTCTATGCCAAGAAAGTATCTCATGACACCAAGGTCCGTCATCTCAAACTCACTCATGAGCTCCACTTTGAACCTTGAAATACTCTTGTCATTGCTGCCCGTAATCAAGAGATCATCAACATACAAGCAAAGTATAATAACACCATCAATAGTATCCGATCTCACATAAACACCATGTTCGGATACACACTGTTTGAAACCGATGTCAATAAGAAAGCCGTCTATACGTTTGTTCCAAGCTCTCGGAGCTTGTTTCAAACCATACAACGCCTTGTGTAGCTTTTAGTACTTCTTATCTTGATTTTTAATCACGAAACCGGGTGGCTGCCCCACATAAACCTCCTCATCAAGAGGACCATTCAAAAACGCAGATTTCACATCCATTTGGTAAATCACCCAATTGTTGCTATGCACAATTCCAACAACCAAACGAATAGTCTCTAATCTAGCCACCGGTGCGAATACCTCCTCGTAGTCTATCCCCTCACGTTACAAGAACCCTTTGGCAACTAATCGAGCTTTGTACTTGATTACTTCACCTTTAGGATTTGCTTTGACTTTATAGACCCATCGCACACCAATCGGTTTCTTTCCATGTGGTAAATCGACCAACTCCCCAGTACCATTTTTTTCAATAGATTCCAGCTCCTCTTTCATTGCACATATCCATTTAGGATCACTTAAGGCTTCCTCCTCATTTACCGGTTCAGATTCGGCCATAAGTGCGAAATGAACAAAATCACCATCATTGTTCACTTCATCATCTTGGAACCTCTCACAATCTCGGAGTCTATGAGGCAAGGCTCTTTGCCTCACTGGTCTACCATTATTCACAACATCATTTTCCGCTTCAGTAGGTGCAGGTACAGCGGCATCAGAATTCTCCGGATCAAACAAATCAACAAACTGCTGCTGTTCAGCAGGGTGTAACCGATTAGCAACAATCTGGTAATCGATTACACCTGCTGTTTCAGCAGTTTTTATTTCATCAAACTGCACATCCCGGGTGATCACGATTTTTCGATTCCTCTCATCAAATAGCTTGTAACCACCAGTAGAGTGATATCCAACAAATATCAATTTCTCACCTTTATCATCCAACTTCTTTCTAAGTTGATTCGGTACATGACGATATGCAATCGATCCAAAAACGCGCAAATGATTCACACTCGATTTGAAACCACTCCAAACCTCTTCTGGTGTAATTTTCTCCAGCTTCTTAGTAGGACACCTATTCAACAAGTAGGTGGCTGTAGACACGACCTCACCCCACAATTCCTTAGGCAACTTCTTCCCACAAAGCATACTACGCACCATGTTCATTATTGTACGATTTTTCCTCTCGGCAGCTCCGTTTTGTTGAGGCGTATATGGAGGCACCACCTCACGCACAATACCCTCAAGATCACAAAACTTCCCAAACTCACTAGAGGTATATTCACCTCCACCATCCGTTTTGAGATTTTTGAGCTTCCGACCGCTTTGACGCTCCACCATGGATTTGAAACTCTTGAACACTCCAAATACCTCATCCTTCCTCTTGATAAGATATGTCCAAAGCTTCCTACTAAAGTCGTCAATAAACGTAACAAATATCGATTGCCGCCATAAGTCTCTACTTGCATCGGTCCAAAAACATCGGAATACACCACCTCAAGTAAGCCTTTGGTTCTTTGACCCGCATCCTTGCTAAACACATTCTTGTGTTGCTTACTCGTCACACATTCCTCACACAATTCTGTCGGAACACTAATATGTGGCAGCCCTGTTACCATTTCACTTTGTTGCAACATTTTGAGATCCCTAAAATTAAGGTGACCAAGATGGTAATGCCATAACCACTCATCTCTACTTGCCGCGGTAGCTAAACAATGATGCTCCATAACCTTTAACTCAACCTTAAAAGTTCTGTTGGCAGCCATCGGCGCTTTTAGAATCAACACACCATTTGAATCTAAAACGCGTAACATCTTGTTCTTCAACCGAATTAAGTAACCTCTTTCAAGTAATTGGCCAATGCTTAAAAGATTACACTTAATTCCCGGTATGTACAAGACATCTTTGATCCTAGAATGTCCACCATTCTTTCTTCCGATCAAAACATCTCCTACCCCTTCTGCTCTTAAAGTGGTGTCGTCGGCAAACTTGACTTTACTCTTTGCCGCTTGATTGATTTGCACAAACCAATCCTTTCGACCCGTCATATGTGTTGAACAACCGGAATCCAAGTACCACTCATCTTTACTTTGAACTCCATCACCCATGGTAAGTAATGCATTTCGATCCGAACGCATTTTTCCACCACTTTCCGAAATAGTACAGTTGCTGTCCCGCAGACTATCACCACAGTAGCTGCTGCCAGGAACATCAACAATGCCATAATTCTTCTCCGTAATCATCACAAGAAGGGTATCTTCATCATCTACCACTTCCCTAATAACCTTAGCCTCATCCGCATCCTTTTCCTTGTGTTTTGAGCGATATTCTTTCGCAAAATGCCCAAGCTTTTGACAATTATAACACTTCACAGAACTTTTGTCAAACGGTTTGTGGGTGCTTTGATTACCCTCTTTGGAGCTTCCTTCACCCTTTGAATTTTGTGGATCTTTTCCACCAAAATTCTTCTTATTTTTAGAAGTCCACTCCCCTTTCAATCTCTTGTTCTTCTCATGTAAACGCGCTTGCAAAGCGATCTCCGCTTTGGCTTTGTCGGCACTTCTCTCATCCATCCTTTGTTCATGCACCTCTAACGAACTTTGCAACTCATCTTTGCTCAAAGTTGTTAGATCCTTTGACTCCTCAATAGCCACAACAATGTTATCGAAACGTGATGTTAACGAACACAACACTTTCGATACAACATTCTGCTCAAGGATCGTTTCGCCACATGACTTAATTTGGTTGACTAACCGGGTAATGCGCGTGATGTAATCGTTGATCGTTTCTTTGTCCTCCATTTGCGTTAACTCGAATTGACGTTTGTAAGTTTGTAACCTTACCACCTTCGCTTTGACGGCACCGACATACGCTTTCTCCAAGATTTCCCATGCTTGCTTAGCGGATTCACAATCACCAACCTTCTCGAAATTGTCGTTATCAACACACGAATGAATCAAGAATAGAGCTTTTTAATCCTTCTTCTTTTCTTCCTTGTATGTAGCCCTGCGAGCATCGGTAGCATCTGCCCCTAACGATGTAACTCCATTAATGAAGATCTCAAGAACCTCTTGATAACCAAACAGAACCTTCATTTGTTTCGCCCATTTGCCGTAGTTCTTCGAATCAAGAATTGGGAGATTGGTGGGAATTCGATCATTGGAAACGGTAGCCATTGTTGTTGCAGCAGATTAGGATCAATAACCAGAGCTCTTGATGCCAAATGTTAGAACAACATAAAACATAAAACCAGAATTTTGAAGGTAGTAACAATGGTGAAAAAGAAACTTGGGGAAGAAGATGAATTGAGAGAGAGAATTAGGGTAGAGAGTAATATTGATGAATGAAAAAAATGGCATTAATTTTGAATTGGGATTACAACAATGTATATATACACATGAGATAATACTACAACTAATAACAAAACCAACTAAAGTGTCATGTTGTTAAATTCTGTTATTTTTGGAAAACTAACAGCTGTAACCGATTAGCAACAAATGCGTAATCGATTACGCTTGCAAAATTTCCAAAAATCAGATTTTTAACAGCTCACAACATTTTGTACTTTTAATTATATAAATTGTATTTTCATCAACAATTTTATTATATGGGTAGAGGAACAGTGTTTAAAATATTTTTTTATGCAAAATAACATATTGATAGTTAAATTTTGTTGTTCAAATATTTATTTATTTATTTTTAATTTATAGTTTTTATTTCATTTGACTCTATTGTAACATATTTATTTTTTGTTTTAATATATTATTAACATTTAAATTTAAAAGTTAAAAAACTTATAAAAAAATGAAGTTTTTAAGTCTGAGAATAAAGATTAAAAGACTAATAATTTATTTATTGAATGAAAAAATATTAAGTGAAATTAATTACAATAATACATAAATAATTTTGGGTATAAACAAGTTGACACTTCAACAATTTATACTCATTTAAAAAATAGAAATGTGTGACTTTTAAATTGGTCGATAAAGTTTAAAAAAAAAAAGTTAAAAAAATATATAATAGTTTTATTTTGATATTTTATAAATATTTGAATTTTACTTTTCTCAGGCATGACCTAGATCTAAATGTATGAAACATTCTCTATCATCTCAGGCATGACCTAGATCTAAATGTATGAAACATTCTCTATCATCTCTTAAATATGATGTAAATAGGAGTTTAAATTCTTCTAGTCTTGCTATCTCATATTACAAATGTGTAATAAAAGCATATACAATATATGATGTAAAAGCAACAAAAAGTTTTTTAAATTTATTGAATACATAATGTATTTGGTCATTATTATATATCAGATATATCAATTATATAATAAACCAAAAAAAAATGTATTGCGTATAATAATGTCCCGATAGTGTAACAATTTCAACCGAACTTTCCTAATGAAGTAATCATGATTGTTTTTTAATAGGCTAAAATAACTACTTCCTCCGTCTCACAATAGGTGTCCTCTTTTCTATTTTTATTTGTCTCAAATTATTTGTCCCTTTAGAATACCAATGTAATATTTATTATTTCTTTTCACTAACTTACCCTTATTTATTGTATTTTAATTCATTTAACTATTTTACTATCTATTATTAATAAGGTTATTTTAGTAAATTAAACAAATTTTATCATTGAAATCAACACAATTAATCATTATCTTAAAAAGTGTAAAAATTTTAAAAAGAACGCCTATTGTTAGACGAGGAAGTAATACTTTCAACAACCAAGAATTTGGCTTCACTAAAAACAACAAAAAAAGGGTCTAGTGATTTTATGGTGTTCCATTCCTCGGCACATCACATAATATATTTTTAGAGAAATTTGACTTCTACCTTAAGAAAAAGAAAACCGTCCATTCACATTCACAAGTTTTCGTTGAAAAATATCTAATTTTATATTGATTATTATTAATAAAGTTCGTATATTTTTTATTTTTTAATTATATTTTACATTTTTATAAATTAAATTCTGTTGAAAAATAAATCTAAAGTGGTCCGCCAGTCGAGTTGACAAGTTATTTCATTTTTGAATTGTACTTTATTTTTTTATAAATCTTTTCTATGATTTTTAACATCATTCATATTTTTTCGAAATCGCAATTTTAGAAAATTTAAAGTAATTCTTTTGTGCATGTAAATTCAAAGAAAAATAAAATATAATTAAAAAAAGAATAATATGCGTCTGGTCAATTTTGATTAAAAAAATATTATTTGAGAATATGATAGTTTGAAAATTAATTTGAAAAGTGTGGTAATACAACAATAAAGAGAGGTGGATTGGAGAAAAAAATTTCTAGTGTGTACACCATAATATTGTTATGTTATTATTATGTCGCAATAGTCTATCCAACAATATCACATATACAATTTTATTAGGCAGTTTTGACTATGTTTTTAAAAATTTTAATCAAAAATTAAATTTTAGATTTTCAATTTTCAAAGTTTTTTAAATTTAATTTTTTTTCTTCATAATTTTTAGCTGTATTTTTTGAAACAAAATTTTAATTACACATTTTGTAAAATAGAACTAACCGACGTACGAAACAAAATTATATATATTTTATGTACTAAAATGACACTCATTTTATATCAAAATTACACATTGGTTAACTGACATATAACTTTTCTTTCAAAGGTCTATTTAAAAATGTTAACTTTACATCTAGTTGATGTATTTTCCACCTTTTGTATGTTGTGGTTGACACAATAATTCTAATGGTTTCTAGCCTTGCAACAGGTGCATAGACTACGTCGAAGTCGATACCAGGTTTCTGTAAAATCCCTTTTGCCACCAGTCTTGCCTTATGCTTGGCAATTTCACCATTTGACATTTATTTCAACTTGTAGACCCACTTCACATCAATTGGCCTTTTGATTGGCTTTTCGACAAGCTCCTAGGTCTTGTTCTTCCCAATTGGCCTGAGCTTTTCTTGCATGGATGCTAACCAATTTGAATATTTTATGGCTTAATCCAAATTGATTGGTTCTGATTCAACCATCATTATCACTTCTTCTATCAAGTCATCATCTGCATCGACTTCTTAATCTAGAAATCTCTCATATTTAACTAGCCTTGTCGACTCAGTTCTTTCTCTAATCGACCTGACCCATGACTCCAGCTCCACCATTTTCTTTCATCCACTAGAACATCTCGACTGATCACAAGTGTATCATCGTTTAGTGAATACACCTTGTATGCACCAGTCGAATGATACATTATGAACGTCATAGTTTGCCTTCGATCATCTGGTTTCTTCCTCAATTGCTCAGGTACATGCCTGAAGCACATTGATCCAAAAACTACAAGATGACTAACATTTAACTTCTGTCGTATCCAAGCCTCATAAGGTGTCTTCTCGACTATCTTCTTCATTGGACATCTATTTAAAATGTATATTATTGTCGAAGCTGATTCACCCTAAAATTTCTTTGCCATTTATTTAGCTTTCATCATACTCTTAATCATGTTCAATATACTTTTATTTATCCTCTCATCTATATCATTATAATAAGGTGTATAGGGTGCAATGACCTCATGCTATATACATTCATTAGTGCAAAATCTTGCAAATTCTCTAGAGGTGTATTCACCACCACCATATGTTCTCAGTTTCTTTAGTTTGCATCCACTTTGTTTCTCGACATGAAACTTAAACTTCTTTTACTGTGTGAATACCCCACTCTTCATTTCAATAAAGTAAATCCACATATATCTAGTGAATTCATATATGAAAGTTAGAAAATAGCAGTTACCTTCGTTCGACCTTACTTCAAAAGGGTCACACCCATCAGAGTAAACAAGCTACAACTTTTCTCTCGACTTCATATACAAGTCATCTTTGAATACTTTCTTAGCCTGCTTTGCTTTGCAGCATTCCTCATACACTTGACTTGGTTCCTTTACTTGAGGTAAGCCATACATCATCTTCTCCTGGTTGAGCATACCTAGACCTCTGAAGTTTAGATGTTCATACTTGTGATGCCATAGCCAGTTTTTGTCTTAGACAACAGTTTAAGAAAGACATTAATGACCAACCATGTTGATCTTGTAACGCCCACATATACATACATGCATCAAATCATATATTATACATGGAAAGTACGTTTGGTACTGAAATATAGTAAGTTCCTAGTTAACACATTATATACATAAATGCCTCTAATACAAAACCCTAAAAGTCTAAGGCATTACATATACAAGATGTTCCAAAATGATAAAAACTAAGAACTAGATCAATGCAATGATCTCAAAACATAACGCCATAGCGGAAGCCATGCCATCACAAAAGCACGATCCATAAGGAAAGTCAAATAACCTTGTCCTTACCCTTCTCCGAACCTGTAGAACCTGTGATGTAAACAACAACAGTGGGGTGAGATACATCAAATCTCAGTGAGTTCCTATCTTAAAGTCCTCTCGGCTTTACAAGGTTCTAAATAATCCTAACTCATGTCCAAGGGAAAAGGGGAAAAGACCATGAGTACACACACAAGTAACCACCACGGCGAGCCTGTAAACTCACACTAGTACCGAAGTACCTCTTGAGCCTGTAAACTCAAGGATTCACATATCAATAACCAATTACCAAGGTATCCCCTATTCCCGGCCGCTTCTACGTCTAGAAGACGATTCGAGTCATGGATCCTTGTAGCTACTTGGCATACGAATTGGATTCGGGATCATCGGTCCGTACACCGTGATCCGTCACTTCTCACAGCCCGTACACCGTCACAAGTCTCTTTACCCGTAGGCTCCAATCGTACTTAACACGAGACTCAAACCTGCCAAGTAGTTGTGCATAACGTTTCAGAGGAGGTGCTCGAGTCTCATGAAACTACACCGCAAGAAACAGTGGTTATTGATAAACCAAATGCACACGCCTCGGCCTTACTAGCACGAGCGTTGTTACCATTTCATCATACACCACATAGTTTAGGGTAAGTCCTCACTCTTCCTATTTCATTTTATATTAACATGCATATTCACTCACAACATGTTAAACAATAATATGATAGGCAAAAAGCATCATAAGTGCACAATAGAACAACATACCACAATTTAAACGTAATCAAATCACTTTTGAACTTTCCCGATTATTTAATCGGTCGGTAAAATCAACATGTTTTACTTCCATTGCGTAGAATATTTCCTCGGCTTTACATCGATATAAAGAACAATCGAAACCGATAAACGAAACTAAAGTTATGAATTTTTCCGTAAAAAGTTATAATTTTTCAACTCCCAGGTCGCGCTCAGCGCGCCCTGGTCCGCGCTCAGCGCGCAACTCCCTGCCACGAGAGGTTCCAAGAATTAAACACCGCGCTCAGCGGACAACCTGCGCGCTCAGCGCGCTCTGCGAAACTCAGAAAAATACCTGCTATAACAGTTCAAAACCAGCCCCTCTACACCATCAATACCAATTCCAACAACCCATTAGAGGCAAAATCAACATGTTTCCAACATCGTTCCATTATCAAACTTCACAATCAAGTTTTGAACAAAATCTCTAATTCTACAAAAACCTAGAATTCTCATCAAACCAAAATCAACCAAAACATCAAAACAAGCATCAAAACATGTTCCTATGATCATACAAATCATTCATTTCGATTTCTAACAAAATCTAACCGTTGTAACATCTATTTCTAAGATTTCGACCTAAACCTCATAATACCAAAACTCAAGAAAAAGGTTTCTAGCTAAACCCACCTCTAGTAAGATGAAGATGAAGATGATGTTGAAGAATATTGGATGAAGATTGATGAATGGATGATGATGATTCTTGATGTTCTTGAGTTTTTCCTCTTTTCTCCCCTTCACTTTTCCTTTCCTTCACTTTCCCTTCTTTCTCTCTCTTTCTTACTATCTTCTTCTTTTTTTGTTTGGAATGTGGAAGGAAAATGAATAAGTAGAAAACTAGCATTAGTAAATAATACTACTAAAAGTCCAAAAGTCTCTTAAGTCCAAAATTAGTAAAATACCTCAGAGTCGATAATATTAATTGGATTTATTCTAAGTACCGAAGTTACTCTAATTATTTTATCAACTAATTTCTCAGAGCAACCGGACTCAGTTGATCACAATATAATATTATTCGGTGCAATAAAAAATACGGGGTATTACATCCTCCCCCCCTTAAATAGAAATTCGTCCTCGAATTTAGGAGATTACCTGAACAGATGCGGATATGAATCTCGCATTTCCGATTCTAGTTCCCAAGTAGCATCACCCGGATGCGTCATATCCCATTGCACCTTAACAAGTGGAATCTCTTTGTTCCTTAACACTTTTGTTTCTCTTCCCATAATACAACTCGGTTGTGGCTCAAAAGTCAAATCCGCTTCTATTTCCACTGATTCTGGTAGAATTGGTTGAAGAGGATCAGGAACAAACTTACGGAGTTGGGATACGTGAAAAACATCATGCATTTCAGATAAAGAAGGTGGTAAGGCTAATCTGTAAGCAACTTCACCAATCCTTTCTAAAATCTGATACGGTCCCACGTATCTCGGACTTAATTTGCGTGACTTAAACGGTCCTTTTAGTCTTAATCTCGGAGTAACCTTCAGAAATACATGGTCACCTTCCTCAAATTCCAAAGGTCTCCTTCGATTGTCCGCATAACTTTTCTGTCGATCTTGTGCTTGTTTAGCTTTCTCACGGATCATTCGAATCTTTTCCGTAGTCTCTTGAATAATCTCGGGTCCCAAAATTCTATCTTCGCCAACTTCTGCCCAACACAAAGGTGTTCTACACTTCCTCCCATACAATGCTTCATAAGGAGCCATACAGATGCTCGCATGGTAACTATTATTATAGGAAAACTCAATTAGCGGTAAAAGTTCTTTCCAATTCCCTCTACTCTCTAGCACACAAGCTCTTAACATATCCTCCATCGTTTGTATTGTTCGCTCAGTCTGACCATCCGTTTGAGGATGATTCGACGTGCTTAAACGTAAATTTGTACCCATCGCTTGTTGGAACACTTTCCAAAATCTCGAAGTAAACTTCGGATCTCTATCTGACACAATATTAGAAGGAACACCATGCAACCTCACAATCTCCGCAATAAACAACCTTGCAAGATGACTTGCCTTATAAGTAGTCTTCACGGCTAAGAAATGCGCAGATTTCGTTAGTCGATCTACAATCACCCAAATGGAATCATAACCACCTTGCGTACGGGGTAAACCCACTGCAAAGTCCATAGAAATACTATCCCACTTCCAAACTGGAATATCCAAAGGTTGTAACAAACCACCCGGTCTTTGGTGTTCAATCTTCACCTGTTGGCATACTGCACATTCTGACACATATTCCGCTATATCCTTTTTCATCCCAGACCACCAATAATCCTTCTTTAAATCTTGATACATCTTCGAAGAACCAGGATGTATCATAAAAGTACCTTTATGAGCTTCATCTAAAATCTTCCTTTTCAATGCCTCATCCTTCGGAACACAAATCCGTTGATTAAATAGAAAAATCCCATCTGTTGCTCGTGTAAAGCCCGGTTGAAGTAACAACTCTTGTAACTCCTCTTCTAACAATTGTTCTTGTTGAATCTCAACTCTTAAAGTAGAATTGACATTCCAATTTCCCATAATTACACCATTCGGAGTCCACACAAATTGGAGATTAAGATCTCTAAACTTTTCCAACAACGAATATTCCAAAATCATCAATTCTGCACTATGAACCATTTTCCGACTTAAAGCGTCCGCCACTTTATTTGCCTTTCCTGGATGATACTTCAATTCTAAGTCATAATCTTTCAAGTACTCCATCCACCTTCTTTGTCGCATATTCAACTCCTTTTGGTCAAATAAATACTTCAAACTTTTTTGGTCACTGAACATTTCAAAGCGTACACCATACAAATAATGACGCCACACCTTCAGTGCAAACACCACGGCAGCTAGTTCCAAGTCATGAGTTGGATAATTCTTCTCATGAACTTTCAACTGTCGAGAAGCATAAGCTACTACTTGACCGCCTTGCATCAGAACACCCCCTAATCCCCTCTTAGAAGCATCACAGAACACTTCGTAAGAGTTATTAGGATCAGGAATGATTAATACTGGAGCACTCATCAAACTTTCCTTCAATTTCATAAAACTTTGTTCACAACCTGAATCCCACTCAAAAGCAACATCCTTCCGAGTAAGTTTCGTTAGTGGTAAGGCCAATTGAGAAAAGCCCTTAATAAATCTTCTATAGTAACCTGCCAATCCCAAGAAACTTCTAACTTCCGAAACATTTCTCGGTCTCTCCCAATTAATCACTGCGTCTACTTTCGATGGATCCACTGCCACACCACCTTGAGATATAACATGTCCAAGAAAATTAACTTCCGACATCCAAAACTCACACTTGCTCAACTTAGCAAACAATTGCTTCTCTTGCAATACCGATAAGATAATCCTCAGATGTTCTCCGTGCTCTTGTGGAGTACGAGAATAAATAAGAATGTCGTCAATAAAGATTACCACAAATTGGTCCAAGTAAGACTGAAAGATGCGATTCATATAATCCATAAAAATAGCTGGAGCATTAGTCACCCCGAAAGGCATCACTAAGAATTCATAATGACCGTAACGGGTTCTAAATGCAGTTTTTGGCACATCGGAACTCTTCACTCGAATCTGATGATACCCCGACCATAAATCAATCTTCGAGAACACACAGGCTCCTTTCAATTGATCTAACAAGTCGTCTATCCTGGGTAAGGGGTACTTATTCTTAATAGTGACTTTGTTCAGCTTACGATAATCAATGCACAACCGCATTCCCCCATCTTTCTTCTTTACCAACAATACTGGAGCTCCCCAAGGTGAAACACTAGGTCTAACAAAATGCTTAGACATCAATTCCTCCAATTGGTCCTTTAATTTTCTTAATTCAAGCGGTGCCATCCGATACGGAGAAACGGATATAGGAGCCGTTCCCGGTATCAGGTCAATAGAGAACTCAACCTCTCTCTCTGGAGGAAGAGAAGAAACATCCTCAGGAAAAACTTCAGGAAACTCACACACTATTGGAATACTTAGAACTTGTTGTTCACTACTTCCTTCCTTAGTAAGAACCATAAAAACAGATTTCTCCGTCTCGAATAAGAAATTTACCATTCCCACCGTACCTTCTAAAATCGTTGATAACACATCCTTAGGAGTAGCCTCAGCAGATGGAATAATGATTAACTTCTCCTCACAACCGATAAAAACTGAATTAGCTGAAAGCCAATCCATTCCCAGAACAACATCCACTTTCTTGAGCGGCAAACAAATAAGATCAATTTGGAAGACTCTTTCGTTCACCGTCAACACATAATTTTCACACATCAGTGGCGTTTCAACAATTTCATCTATGGCAGTAGTAACCACCATAGGAGGAAACAAAGGAATAGTTTGCAACCCAAGTCGCTTTACACATCTCAAGGACACAAAAGAATGTGTTGCCCCACAGTCAAATAAAACAAAACAAGGTTGTCCATTTACGAAACACGTACCCGCAATCAAGGAGTTGTCACCCTTTGCTTTCCTCGCATCCAAGGTATACACTCGGCCAGTTGTCTTCCCTTGTGTCTGATTCCTACCCTGAGGACAATCCCTCGCTACATGACCCATCTTGTTACACTGATAACACCGTATTCCTTCTGAAAAGCACCTACCAAAGTGACTCTTTCCACAAGAACGACATACCGGAGGCACACTAGTTCTAGAACTCTGAGCTTGCTTCCCTTTGGAAAACTGTTGCCTTTGCCTAAACTGTTGATTCGACCTCCCACGGTCACCTTGAGTTGCCCTGTTTGAATCCACCTCCATTTGTACCTTTTTCAAACTATTCTCCGCCACATAACATTGTCTTAACATTTCAGCATAAGTAGAAAATTCCCGTTGAGACACGCTGTGTGAAATCTCAGCCCTTAAACCAAACAGAAACTGATCAATCTTCCACCTCTCATCAGGAGCATACATGGCCTGTCTAGAGTAGTCAGCCATGTTCTCAAATTTTTCCGCATAGGAAGCCAATGATAAGTTGCCCTGTCTCAACTGTTGGAACTCAAACTCCTTTTGCGACCTTAAAGAACTCGGGAAATATTTCTCCATAAAGATTACTTTAAACTGTTCCCACACTTTTGGCACCTCCTGAATTGTCATCAAGGCTGAAGCGCTCTCCTACCACCTCATGGCAGGACCCTTCAACCAGTGAGAAGCAAAGACCACTTTATTCTCCTCACTGCAATGAACTATCAGAAAAATCCGTTCCATACCTGTTATCCATTCATGTGCCTTTACCGGATCTAGCCCTCCCTGAAACTCCGGAGGATTCATACGAACAAATTCCCTGTAGGTTCCTCCTGTAACTTCCGGAACAACCACTGGAGGATGCAGACCATCAGTCATTTGTTGCATCATTCCTTGCATGAACTGATTCTGCTGCTGCTGCATCTGTTGCATAAATTGGTACAAAGGGGCATTCCCTTCGTCACCCTGTGGAACCGTCCCAGCTGGAGTAGTCCTCGGAGTCCTTGGTCTTCCACGGTTGTTTCTACGTCCGTCAGCCATGTTCCTTAAGGTCATACAAATAGAATTAAGTTGATCAGGCCCAATACTATAAGTATAACATGTAAGACCAAAGGCGACACCACGTATATGAAACAGAAAGAATTACTTATTCTATTTCATGGCTAGGTCGAGGATACGACCTGCTCTGATACCAACTGTAACGCCCACATATACATACATGCATCAAATCATATATTATACATGGAAAGTACGTTTGGTACTGAAATATAGTAAGTTCCTAGTTAACACATTATATACATAAATGCCTCTAATACAAAACCCTAAAAGTCTAAGGCATTACATATACAAGATGTTCCAAAATGATAAAAACTAAGAACTAGATCAATGCAATGATCTCAAAACATAACGCCATAGCGGAAGCCATGCCATCACAAAACCACGATCCATAAGGAAAGTCAAATAACCTTGTCCTTACCCTTCTCCGAACCTGTAGAACCTGTGATGTAAACAACAACAGTGGGGTGAGATACATCAAATCTCAGTGAGTTCCTATCTTAAAGTCCTCTCGCCTTTACAAGGTTCTAAATAATCCTAACTCATGTCCAAGGGAAAAGGGGAAAAGACCATGAGTACACACACAAGTAACCACCACGGCGAGCCTGTAAACTCACACTAGTACCGAAGTACCTCTTGAGCCTGTAAACTCAAGGATTCACATATCAATAACCAATTACCAAGGTATCCCCTATTCCCGGCCGCTTCTACGTCTAGAAGACGATTCGAGTCATGGATCCTTGTAGCTACTTGGCATACGAATTGGATTCGGGATCATCGGTCCGTACACCGTGATCCGTCACTTCTCACGGCCCGTACACCGTCACAAGTCTCTTTACCCGTAGGCTCCAATCGTACTTAACACGAGACTCAAACCTGCCAAGTAGTTGTGCATAACGTTTCAGAGGAGGTGCTCGAGTCTCATGAAACTACACCGCAAGAAACAGTGGTTATTGATAAACCAAATGCACACGCCTCGGCCTTACTAGCACGAGCGTTGTTACCATTTCATCATACACCACATAGTTTAGGGTAAGTCCTCACTCTTCCTATTTCATTTTATATTAACATGCATATTCACTCACAACATGTTAAACAATAATATGATAGGCAAAAAGCATCATAAGTGCACAATAGAACAACATACCACAATTTAAACGTAATCAAATCACTTTTGAACTTTCCCGATTATTTAATCGGTCGGTAAAATCAACATGTTTTACTTCCATTGCGTAGAATATTTCCTCGGCTTTACATCGATATAAAGAACAATCGAAACCGATAAACGAAACTAAAGTTATGAATTTTTCCGTAAAAAGTTATAATTTTTCAACTCCCAGGTCGCGCTCAGCGCGCCCTGGTCCGCGCTCAGCGCGCAACTCCCTGCCACGAGAGGTTCCAAGAATTAAACACCGCGCTCAGTGGGCAACCTGCGCGCTCAGTGGGCAACCTGCGCGCTCAGCGCGCTCTGCGAAACTCAGAAAAATACCTGCTATAACAGTTCAAAACCAGCCCCTCTACACCATCAATACCAATTCCAACAACCCATTAGAGGCAAAATCAACATGTTTCCAACATAGTTCCATTATCAAACTTCACAATCAAGTTTTGAACAAAATCTCTAATTCTACAAAAACCTAGAATTCTCATCAAACCAAAATCAACCAAAACATCAAAACAAGCATCAAAACATGTTCCTATGATCATACAAATCATTCATTTCGATTTCTAACAAAATCTAACCGTTGTAACATCTATTTCTAAGATTTCGACCTAAACCTCATAATACCAAAACTCAAGAAAAAGGTTTCTAGCTAAACCCACCTCTAGTAAGATGAAGATGAAGATGATGTTGAAGAAGATTGGATGAAGATTGATGAATGGATGATGATGATTCTTGATGTTCTTGAGTTTTTCCTCTTTTCTCCCCTTCACTTTTCCTTTCCTTCACTTTCCCTTCTTTCTCTCTCTTTCTTACTATCTTCTTCTTTTTTTTGTTTGGAATGTGGAAGGAAAATGAATAAGTAGAAAACTAGCATTAGTAAATAATACTACTAAAAGTCCAAAAGTCTCTTAAGTCCAAAATTAGTAAAATACCTCAGAGTCGATAATATTAATTGGATTTATTCTAAGTACCGAAGTTACTCTAATTATTTTATCAACTACTTTCTCAGAGCAACCGGACTCAGTTGATCACAATATAATATTATTCGGTGCAATAAAAAATACGGGGTATTACAGATCTCAATCTTGAAGGTTTTGTTACCTACCAACGGTGCTTTCAGGATCATCATTCCTTCACCATTATACACCTTCATTAGATTTTCTTCCAACTTCATGTTATACCCTTAGGCAATACATTAGTTATGATGACCCTCTGACCATTTCTTCTCGCCACAGCTACGTTTCCTTTTCCATCTGATGTGGCATGCTTGCTATGAGCAAACTTGATCATTTTCTTGACTAATTCATCTAACTTGGTAAACCAGTTTTTATTACCACTCATGTGGTTGTTGCATCCTAAATCCAAATACCATATATTGGGTTATTCATTATTCGACTAGGTATTTTTCATGAGTAGCTTATCATCAGAGTCACTTTCTCCAACATGTGTGTATTTCACTTCTTCATTATCTTTTTCTATTAACTCCTTATTTCTTCGACAATCTCGAGCATAATGACTAAATCCTTGATAGTTGTAACACTGCACCTTCTTCATACCAGCTTTCTTCCCCGAATACTTGTTCCCTGTGACTTTCTTGGTTAAATTAGAGTAATTATTTGAATTCTTGTTTGATTTCTCATCATTTACAAGATTCTCTCTCTAATTTACCTTTTCTTTTTCAAACTTCTTGATGAATCTTGCTTGGAATTCCAGTTCAACCACCTTCTCCTTTTCTCAGTTCCTCTGCTTCAACCTCATCTCATGAGCCTCTAATGAAGCTTGAAGTTCTTCTAATTTCATCTCATCTAGGTTCTTAGACTCTTTAATAAACACGATAATATAATAAAAAATTATAGTCAGAGATCTCAACACTTTCTCAATCTTCTGCAAATCACTGATCGATTCCCCAAACGCCTTCATCTGGTTCGTGAGTAACACTAATCTTGAGAAGAAATCAGCAATTGATTTATCTTATTTCATCTGTGTTATCTCAAAGTGCTTTCTCGGTGTTTGCAATTTTACCCTCTTCAACTTTTCATCTTTGTCGTACAAGTTCTTTAACTTGTTCAACGCTCCTTTGGATAATTCTTCTTCAATGATCTTCTCAAACACATTGGATCCACGCACTGATGGATTACGAACAAATTTTTTCCAACTTTCTACCTTTGTTCCTTCTGCGCAACCTTCTGAACATCGTTCGCATTCGCTTCTAATATCGGTACTCCATCACTCACGATTACAGCCACATCTTGAAATCTGAAGATGACTTTCATTTGCGCAATCCACCTCTCGTAGTTCTCTTATTTGAAAATTGCGTTGATGTTGTGTTACCGTTTGCCATTTCAAATTCTCTCTAAATCATAATCGAACTCGTTGATACTAATTTGATGGAACAATTGGGGTTTAAGAAAAAGAAGAAGAAGAAGAAGAAGAAGAAGAGAGAGAAACAATATGTGAAGAGGAAATTTTATTAAAGGGAAATTGCAGCATTGAAAAGGTATAAAGTGTTTACATCATCACCTCTTTATATAGACAACCAAAATACAACTTTATAAAATGCATCATTCGACTCAATGGAATGCATGCTTACTCAATCTGACAACTACATGTTGTATTCGATACAATTTACTCTTACTTGACTTACTACTTCGACTAGGTCAAACATACATATGTTGAATACAATTTGCATTTTAAAACATTAAATTACAACTTCTAACAAATATATTTTAAATGATTTTAAGTCTACAAAAAAGTTGAACCGATTTTCATTATTTATGATTTTAGAGAGGAACTAAAATAATAATTTTTTTTCAATGAACTAATCATATTTTTATTATTAGACTAAAACGTGACTTCACTTAAAAATGTGAAATCAAATCCTTTGTAGTTGAACAAACCATGCATTCACGCATTTTATTCGTTTGCAATCGTTTGATCAAGATCAAATAATTTATATTCAATATAAATTTAAAATTTAATATATATATATATATATAGGGAACGTATCATATGAGAATGTCATTGCTATGTGAGAATATGAGAATGAATTAGAACCATTAGATTTAAAAATAAATGGTGGAGATTATGAATCAATTTTTTTTCTCTCTCCTCCATTATTTATTTTAATAATGGAGAAGAGAGAAAAACAAAAACTACGTATAATCTCCACCATTTATTTTAAAATCTAATGATTCAGATTCATTCTCATATTCTTACATAAAAATTGCATTCTCATAGGATATGAACCCTATATATATATATTGAACCATCTAATCTCAATCTAATAAAAAAAAATTCATTGAATGTATGAATGCAATATATTCCCAACGTCCAAGAGTTTGGCTTCATTTAATTATGACTCACCAACACATTTTATGGTCCCTGTTTTAAGAAAACACATTTTATGGTGTTCCATTCTGCTGTACATCACATCGCATTCGTATTATAGACAAATTTTTGGCCGTTTTCGTTGAAAAATATTTAGTGATTGCAATTTGACAAAATAAAAAAAAATAAAAAGATTTTAAATGGATATTTCTCCGCAATTATAGCCACAAAATTGATATCTTGGCGATAGCTCCTACGACATTATCTCACATAGGACGGCATCATATCTGCATCAAGAATTATATGAGACGATTTCGATCATATTTATTAAATTACCGTAATTGCAATAAACTCTACTCCAATATAAAATTTAAACTTTTTTCATAGTTAGGTACTATGATGTACAAAGTCTTCCCTTTAAGTATAACATCACTGCATCAGGGTGGCGGGGAAAACCTCGTATGCAAACCTGAATTTTTAAACATTTATTACTTTTTGCCCTGATATTTGATTAAAATGAATAATTTAAATTTAAATTTATCTCAAATTGATTCAGATTGGATTCTTTATTTTTGTCCATCAGCATCCATATAATGGAATCGTTTTTAAAAAATAATATTTATTTTTTCTCAACCTTAAATTATATTAGGGTTAGTGGAAATTAATTTTACACTATCATCTAATAAAATGATAATATTCTACTCCCTCCATTTTCTTTTATAAGCAAATTTTAACTTTTTAGATTTATTGAATAAATGATGTATTTGGACAATATATAGACTAGGTACTATTAGAATAATAATTTATATTTTATTTTATATTCACAAACTTAGTCATTAAGTTTGTTAGAGAGTATTTTAGTATTTTATTGTTGCTTTTGGTAACCCTAGTTTTAGCTTATAAATAGACTAGTGGTAATGAGTGTTTTTGTAATCTTTAGCAATTCCTTTGTAATCCTTGTAGCCGTCATTCTCTATTATATATTCTTCATCTTTTCACCATTATTTTCACCTTGTACACCAACAATTGGTATCAGAGCTCCGGTTCGGATCATTGGGAAACACGGGAAACACGAGTGAAACGTGAGGATTTCTTTGTGTGATTGATTTTGGTTCGTGATTCTTATTGAATCTTGAACAAAATCTGATCAGAATCACATTTTTTGTGATTTTGTGGGTTGGGAAGCACTGTGTGGTAAGTTCTGAGTGTACTATACAAGGTTGAAGGTTGAAGATGATGAACGGCGGCGGCGGAATGAACACCAAGCTCCCAGTATTTGATGGCAAAAACTGGAATCGTTGGATGATTCAGATGCGAGTACTGTTTGGTGCTCAAGATGTTCTAGATCTTGTCACCGACGGTTATGTTCCGGTAGCAGCAGATGCGACGGAGGAACAGAAGAACGCGCAGAAGGATACAAGGAAGAAATATCAGACAGCATTGTTCTACATCCATCAGTGTGTGGATGCGAATGTGTTTGAGAAGATTGCAGATTCAACGACGGCGAAGGCGGCGTGGGACACACTGGTCAGATGTTACGGTGGTGACGCATCAGTGAAGAAGGTGAAGCTTCAGTCTCTACGTAAGCAGTATGAGAATCAGAACATGAAGAACAATGAGAAAGTTTCTGAGTACATCTCCAGAGTGATTGTGATCACTAATGAGATGAAGGCGTGTGGAGAAACTCTTTCTGAACAAGTAATCATTGAGAAGGTATTGAGATCCCTTACTCCTCAGTTTGATTACATTGTGGTAGCAATAGAACATTCTAAAGATCTGAGCACCATGAGAATTGAAGAGCTGCAAAGCAGTCTAGAAGCGCAAGAGTTGCGTCTGACTGAGAGAACTTCTGAAAGGGAAGTAGAGCAGCTGACTCTGAAAGCAGTTTCTGATAGGAAGCATCAGAAGCAGTCAGAAGCTAGGAGAAGATCTGATGGTGGTCAGAAGTCAGAAACCTCAACTTCTGATAGGCAAAAGAATTCTCAGAAGGGAAAAGAGAAGTATGACAAGAAGGAGATCCAATGTTACTTTTGCAAGAAGTTTGGTCACTTTGCTAGAGATTGTTGGTCAAACAAGAAAAGGAAGTCAGAAGAAGCAAATATAGCCAGAAGTTCTGATGATGAATCTGTGCTATTGATGGCTTCTGAATCTGATGATACGAATTTGACAGACTGGTGGTATATGGACACTGGCTGCTCAAATCATCTTACTGGAAATAAGAAATGGTTGGTTGACTTTGATTCTGAGAAGAGAACTAAGATCAGATGTGCTGATGACAAATATCTTAACGCTGAAGGTATGGGAAATGTCAGAGTTGTTCTGAACAATGGGAAAACAACATTGATTCAGAATGCGTGGTATGTACCTGGCATCAAAAGCAATCTGATGAGCGTGGGACAATTAATTGAGAAAGGTTTTTCAGTTACCATGAAGGACAATCTTCTGAAGCTGTATGACTGTAATCAGAAGTTGATTATGGAGTCAGAACAAGGAAGGAATAGAACATTCAAGGTGAATGTCAGAACTTCTGACTCTGAATGTCTGAGTGCAACAAGCGTTGTGAAAGAAAGTGAGCTATGGCACAGAAGATTTGGTCATTTAAATTTCAGAAGCTTAGAACATCTGAATTCGAAGAAGCTGGTACATGGAATTTGTAAGTGTTTTTAATTGGCAGTAATTTTTGGTAAAACATACCTGTCAAGGCTGATGTCACGACATGCTTGGGTAGCCTCTCTGCAGGTATGAAGTACTGCCTGTAAGCAGCTTTCATCAGGATGTCAAAATTGATGTCGTGACATGTTTGTTTCTGATCAGCTCGTTGGGCCTTGGATTGTGTACGCGCGCTTTGGGTTTTGCAGTGTGTTTCTGTTGAGATTTTTTAGGCGCTTTTATTTTGGAAGATTCTCCTAATCGTGTGATTTGCTATTTCCAGAAAGTATTCATTTGTTTCTATTTTCTCTCCTTGATTGTTGGTAATTAACCTAATTAGGTTAAAAGCTTCTGGGGAGCTGCTGCTGCTGTGGGATCTATAAATAAACAGCTGCTATCATTTGTTTGGGTCACGGTTTTTAAGAGTTTGAAGTGTGGTCATAGTTTTCTTGTGAACCAAAGCAATTATTGTTTTGATGATTGTTTTGGAATAGGTTTATTGAGTTGTAAGTTTTTACTCTTAAGCTTTTAAGCAAAGAGTATCATTGTGCTTGATTGAAGCTTTTAAGCAAAATCAAGTTGTGTCCTTGAAGAGTGTTCTTCTGTCTCGTTTATTTGTGTCTGTTATTATCACTGCTGTGATTGAGGGGGAGTTTGTAATTGCATTGGGTAGGGATTAAGTGAAGGTTGTAAACTGTGTGGTTTGATCCTGAATTGATACTACTAATAGTGGAGTTCCTCCCTGGCTTGGTAGCCCCCAGACGTAGGTGTGTTTTGCACCGAACTGGGTTAACAATTACTTGTGTCTTTTATAATTGTTTGCGTTATTTATTTTGTTCGTTCTCAAAACCAAAACAGATATTAGTGTCGTAACATTGTATTCGACATCTCGTATCTGACACCAGAATTTTCAATTGGCATCAGAGCAGGCACCCTGCCTGTTACTCTGGGTGAGATCTAGGGACATTATATTCTGGTATTATGGAAGGAGGAGGGTTTGTGAACAGACCACCTGTTCTGGATGGTTCTAATTATGACTACTGGAAACCTCGTATGATAGCCTTCTTGAAATCCTTGGATAGCAAGGCATGGAGAGCAGCAAACAAAGGAAGGGAACATCCTGTCACTGTTGGAAAGGATGGAAAGACAATTCCTAAACCTGAGGAAGAATGGAGCAAAGAGGAGGATGAGTTGGCTCTTGGCAACTCTAAAGCTTTAAACGCCTTGTTTAATGGGATTGATAGAAATATATTCAGACTGGTGCATCACTGTGAATTAGCCAAAGATGTTTGGGATACTCTCAGAACCACCCATGAAGGTACATCCAAGGTGAAGATGTCAAGGCTCCAGCTGCTTACTACCAAGTTTGAGAATCTGAGGATGAAAGAGGATGAGAGTATTCATGACTTTCACATGAATATTCTTGAGATTGCCAACACGTCAGGAGCATTAGGAGAAAAAATGTCTGATGAAAAACTGGTGAGGAAAATTCTCAGATCCTTGCCCAAGAGGTTTGCCATGAAAGTCACTGCTATAGAAGAGGCTCAGGATATCAGCAATATGAAAGTTGAAGAACTCATTGGCTCTCTTCAAACCTTTGAGATGGGAATAAATGACAACTCTGAAAAGAAGAACAAAGGTATAGCTCTTGTGTCTAATACTGAAGAAGAGGCAGAAGAAAATGATATTAGTAATGAAGAGAACTTATCAGATGCCTTGGCTATGCTTGGAAGACAATTCAACAAAATTATGAAAAGAATGGATCAGAAGTCAAGGTCAAATGTCAGGAACAATTCTTCTGACATTAGCAGGTCCTATGATTCCAACAGGAAAACAAAACCTGAAGAAAAGTCTAACCAAGGCAAAGGGATTCAGTGTCATGGATGCGAAGGGTATGGGCATATTAGGGCTGAGTGTCCTACTTATCTCAAGAAGCAAAAGAAAGGGTTAACTGTTACATGGTCTGATGAAGATTCTGAGAGTGACTTTGATGATGAATCTGCCAAACTTGTCACTGCACTAACTGGTGTTTGTACTTCAGATGGAGACTCAAGTGAAGATGAGTTAACTTTTGAAGAGCTTGCAGCATCCTACAAAAAGCTATGTATCAGAAGTGCAGAAGTTTGTCAACAAGGGGAAAAGCAGAAGAAACTTATAATCAAGCTGGAAGCTGAGAATAAAGAACATCTTGGAACAATATCTCAGTTAAACAATAAAGTCACCTTGCTGAATTCAAAACTTGATCAGATGACCAAGTCTATCAGAATGTTGAACAGTGGAACTGACACACTGGATGAGATTCTTCAGACTGGACAGAGTGCAGGAGATATGTCTGGTATAGGATTTGCAGGAACAAAGAAATCGTCTTCAGGAAACAGTCAACCAGAACCTGAATCTAGTATGATGAATCAGATGTCAAAACCTATGTTTCAACATCATGATAAGGGTAAAATGAATCACACAAGAAAGAAATTCCAAAGATGGAGATGTCATTATTGTGGTAGATATGGGCACATAAAGCCATTATGCTTTAGACTGTATGGATACCCTGATCAAACTCCATATTTCAGACCTAAACAGAATCAGCTCATTAAGAAGCAGCAATGGAGTCCCAAAGTTGTTGCCTTAATAGCTCATACGTCCCTCAGAGTATCAGCCAAAGAAGATTGGTACTTTGACAGTGGGTGTTCAAAGCATATGACTGGAATCAAAAATCTGTTAGTTGATGTCAAACCTCATGCTACCAGGTATGTGACTTTTGGTGATGGAGCCAAAGGTGAAATCAAAGGTGTTGGAAAACTGGAGTGTTCAGGAGTTCCAAATCTGGATGGTGTTCTACTGGTAAAAGGATTGACTGCCAATCTCATCAGCATCAGTCAACTCTGTGATCAAGGTTATCATGTCAACTTTACAAAATCTGAATGTATGGTCACAAATGAAGAAAAAGAAGTGATTATGAGGGGTGTCAGGTCTAAGGATAACTGTTATTTGTGGATATCTCATGAACCTAGTTACTCATCATTTTGTTCTGAAACCAAAGAAAATGAAGTAAAGCTATGGCATCAAAAACTTGGTCATCTTCATTTAAGGGGTATGAAAAGGATTATCTCTATGGAAGCTGTAAGAGGGATTCCAAAACTACAGATTAATGAAGAAAGAGTGTGTGGTGAATGTCAGGTTGGCAAACAAACCAAGATGTCACATCCAAAGATTAAACATCTTACCACATCTAAAGTTTTGGAATTGTTACACATGGATTTAATGGGACCTATGCAAGTGGAAAGTCTTGGTGGGAAGAAATATGCCTATGTGGTTGTTGATGATTATTCTAGATATACCTGGATAAATTTCATCAGAGAGAAATCAGATGTTTTTGATGTCTTCAAAGACCTCTGTCAAAAGGTTCAAAGAGAGAAGGAATGCTGTGTTGTTAGAATTAGAAGTGATCATGGAAAAGAGTTTGAAAATCAAAGATTTGCAGAGTTCTGTTCATCTGAAGGAATCAGTCATGAATTTTCATCTCCCATTACTCCTCAACAAAATGGGGTTGTGGAAAGAAAAAACAGGACACTTCAAGAATCAGCCAGAGCTATGATTCATGCTAAGAAACTCCCTATCCACTTCTGGGCTGAAGCTATGAATACCGCTTGCTATGTTCATAATAGAGTGACCTTGAGAAAGGGAACCTCCACTACCTTGTATGAAATCTGGAAAGGAAGAAAACCAACTGTCAAATATTTTCATGTGTTTGGTAGTAAGTGTTACATACTAACAGATCGTGAACAAAGAAGGAAGATGGACCCCAAAAGTGATGAAGGAATCTTTTTAGGTTACTCTACAAACAGCAGAGCCTATAGGGTTTTCAACTCTAGAACAAGAACGATGATGGAATCAATAAATGTGGTGGTTGATGATTTGCATGAGGAAGCAAATGTCACAGATGATGTCAGAACATTCTTGGA
The DNA here is from genome assembly GCA_022829125.1 of Lathyrus tuberosus. Taxonomy (NCBI): domain Eukaryota; kingdom Viridiplantae; phylum Streptophyta; class Magnoliopsida; order Fabales; family Fabaceae; genus Lathyrus; species Lathyrus tuberosus. Next base: position 1,825,413 of record JALAZF010000537.1, read on the forward strand.
TATTCCTGCTGGTACATCAAATAAGGAAGTTGACTCCAATCCTACTACCACAGAATCTGAGGGTGAACCTATCAACAAGGGACCCTCCACCAGAGTGCAGAAAGATCATCCTAAAGAACTTATCATAGGAGATCTCAACAGTGGAGTGACTACAAGATCAAGAGAACTCATCTCAAGCTCTTGCTTTGTGTCAAGAATTGAACCTAAAAATATCAAAGAAGCTCTGACTGATGAGTTTTGGATTAATGCAATGCAAGAGGAATTAAGTCAGTTTAAAAGGAATGAGGTGTGGGAGCTTGTTCCAAGACCTGAAGGGACAAATGTTATTGGTACAAAGTGGGTGTACAAGAACAAGTCAGATGAGCAGGGAGTTGTAACCAGGAATAAAGCAAGGCTTGTAGCTCAAGGATACACTCAAGTTGAAGGGGTTGATTTTGATGAGACATTTGCCCCTGTTGCTAGACTTGAATCCATCAGATTGCTATTAGGAGTGGCTTGCATTCTAAAATTCAAGTTGTTCCAGATGGATGTGAAAAGTGCCTTTTTGAATGGCTATTTGCATGAGGAAGTTTATGTAGAGCAGCCTAAAGGCTTCATTGACCCAACCTTCCCAGACCATGTGTACAAATTAAAAAGGGCTCTTTATGGACTGAAACAAGCTCCTAGAGCTTGGTATGAGAGATTGACAGAGTTCCTCATTAATAATGGATACAGAAAAGGAGGGTTAGATAAGACTCTTTTTGTTAAAGATGAAGGAGGAAAAATCATGATTGCTCAGATTTATGTGGATGATATAGTGTTTGGTGGAATGTCAGATAGGATGGTGAAACACTTTGTTCAACAAATGCAGTCTGAATTTGAAATGAGTCTTGTTGGAGAACTGACTTATTTTCTTGGGTTACAAGTAAAACAGATGGAAGATTCAATCTTCCTCAGTCAAAGTAAGTACGCAAGAAACATAGTCAAAAAATTTGGAATGGAGAATGCAAGCCATAAAAGAACACCTGTACCTACTCATTTGAAATTATCTAAAGATGAAAAGGGGATTAATGTTGATCAAAGTCTATATAGAAGTATGATAGGTAGCTTACTGTATCTCACAGCTAGCAGGCCTGATATTGCTTTTGCAGTTGGAGTGTGTGCCAGATATCAAGCAGATCCCAAAGTTAGTCACATAAATCAAGTCAAGAGGATTCTCAAATATGTGAATGGAACTTGTGACTTTGGTATGCTGTACTCTCATGGGTGTAATCCTATTTTATCTGGATATTGTGATGCTGATTGGGCTGGAAGTGCTGATGATAGAAAGAGCACATCAGGATGATGCTTCTTCTTAGGAAACAATCTCATTTCATGGTTCAGCCAAAAGCAAAATTGTGTCTCCTTATCCACGGCAGAGGCTGAATACATTGCAGCTGGAAGTAGTTGTTCACAGCTAGTATGGATGAAACAAATGCTAACAGAGTATAATGTCACACAAGATGTCATGACACTATATTGTGACAACCTAAGTGCTATCAATATCTCCAAGAATCCTATCCAGCACAGCCGTACCAAGCATATAGACATTAGGCATCATTTCATTAGGGATCTTGTGGAAGACAAAGTAATTACATTGGAGCATGTTGCCACTGAGATGCAGCTGGCTGACATTTTTACAAAGGCTTTGGATGCAAGTCAATTTGAGAACCTAAGGGGTAAGTTAGGAATTTGTCTTTATGAAGGCTTATAGCAATTAATCACATGTGGAAACATTGTCCGACACATCTTAGTTTTCCAAGAATTTGTACCATCAAAATATATAAATCCTTTCCCCCCTCTTTTGCATCATTATCAAACGCTCTCCATTCCCACTCATACACGCCATACTGTTTATCTTCTTCTCTCCAAACATTCTGTCACTGCCAACCCTCATTTCAGATTTTCGTCTATCACTTTGCCTGTGAATAACATGTCTCACCAACAAGCTTCGTCCCCCTCTAAGCCGGTGTCTCCTAAGACTGTTTCGTCTTCTGATTCTAGGGCACAAGATATGGATCATTCTCCCAAGGATGTGGTTGATGCTGTCCCGTTAAATATGGTGCTTGCTGATGTGCCTCATGTTCAAAGGCCTAGAACTCAACATGCAAGAAGACCTAAAGAAAGTCCTTCAGGTAACATTCCCACATCGTCTTCTGTTGATCTTTCTGCTATGGCAAGGGAAGGATCTGAGTATGTTCATAAGACTGTTGATAGCATCGTTACTCGTATCATTAATGAAGATCATGCTGTGGCTGGGATTTCTATCCCTTTAAGGCAACTTTCAGCCCCTCAAACTAGTCAGAAGCATCAAAAAGATGGTGATACAAATCTAGAAGATATTCAAGATGTTGCATGTGATGTTAAGACCTCTGTTGCTGAAGATACCTCTGAAAGTGTGAAGGATGCTGGGAGTAAACCCTCTAAAACCAAAGATGTCATGGCTGATGATGTTGTGGATCTTGATGAGATTGATGACAACGCTCTCCTTGCCAGCATAGCTAATAGACTTGTTACTAGGAAAGGAAACAAGGGTGCTAAGCAAAGTTCTCCCAAGCACAAGAATGTAGCTAGTCCAAGTCCTTCCAAGCGCAACATCAAGAAGGTTGGTTCTGGTCCCCCCAAGGGTTGGAGCAAAGTGGTTGTCAAGAAGAGAAAGATTAGAGTCTCTTCTGATTCTGAAGATGATGTTGAAAGTGATGTTCCTGACATCCGTCTCAAAAAGAAATCCTCTGCTAGCAAACTGGCTACCAGAATACCTGATGCTCCTCTAGATAATATCTCTTTTCATTCTGCTGAGAGTGTTAATAAATGGAAATATGTGTATCAGTGGAGGTTGGCGTTAGAAAGAGAGCTGGGTGAAAATGCTATGGAGTGTAAGGAAGTAATGGATTTAATCTACTTTGCTGGCCTGTTAAAGACTGTGACTCGCTTCTCAAAGTGCTACGAGACACTGGTTAAAGAGTTTATTGTTAATCTTTCTGAAAATTGTGCTGATGGTAAATCTAAGGAGTTCAGAAAAGTGTTTGTTAGAGGAAGATGTGTCAATTTCTCCCCTGATGTGATAAATTTTTACCTAGGAAGGACTGGTGAGCCTCAACCTGAGTTGGAGGTGTCTGATAATCAAGTCTGCACGACCATTACAGCGAATCAAGTCAAGAAATGGCCTCTAAAGGGAAAATTATCTGCTAGCTTACTAAGTGTCAAGTATGCGATGCTGCACAGAATTGGAGCTGCTAATTGGGTTCCCACTAACCACACATCTACCATTGCTACTGGTCTGGGCAGATTCATTTTTGCTGTTGGAACCAAGGCAAAATTTAATTATGGGACGTACATCTTTGAACAGACATTGAAGCATGCAGGTACGATGGCTGTGAAGCTTCCCATAGCTTTTCCCTCTGTCATTTGTGGCATTATCCTTAAACAATATCCTGGAATTTTAACTGAGTCAGACACTGCTTGCAAAAGAGAAAGTGTCTTGTCTTTTCATTACAAGCTGTTTCAGGGGACCCATGTCCCTGATATTGTTGTAACATCTGCTGAGACATCCTCTAGCAGTAGACCTATGAATAAGTCTACCATCATTTCTGAGCTCAAGGAGACTTGCAAAGAGCTAGAAAGCAGAAAGTTGAAGCTTGAAACTCTTATCAGAATACTTGAGAAGGAGGAACGTGAGGATGGTGATAATGCAAAGACTGAAGCTGACAATGAGGGTAAAGACTCTGGTGGGAGTGACAATGAGGCTGATGCTGGTGGAGAGGCTGAAGATGAATCTGGGTCTGGTGAAGAAGCTGAAGATGTTTCTGGTTCTGATGAAGATTAAGTTTTTTTTGCCATATGTTTCCATATTGGTTCTTGTGGAAGTTCCTTTGGTTTGATGTGCTTCTGCACCTTGTGTTAGTTTCTTTTTGGTTATTTGGCTTTTTGGTTGTAAAGACTATGTATTTTTTTTGGTTTGGCTCTCTTTATGGCTAAAAAGGGGGAGCACTGGATATTTCTGTTTCTCTTAACTTTGGAAGTTGCTATTTCTGATGCTATGCTGCTTACTTCCTTGGATCTGCTGTTTCTTTTTCTGCTGCTGCTATTTCTGATTGTTGTTCGATTATTATGTTTTAGCCAAAAATTTCGCCAAAGGGGGAGTTTGTAAGTGTTTTTAATTGGCAGTAATTTTTGGTAAAACATACCTGTCAAGGCTGATGTCACGACATGCTTGGGTAGCCTCTCTGCAGGTATGAAGTACTGCCTATAAGCAGCTTTCATCAGGATGTCAAAATTGATGTCGTGACATGTTTGTTTCTGATCAGCTCGTTGGGCCTTGGATTGTGTACGCGCGCTTTGGGTTTTGCAGTGTGTTTCTGTTGAGATTTTTTAGGCGCTTTTATTTTGGAAGATTCTCCTAATCGTGTGATTTGCTATTTCCAGAAAGTATTCATTTGTTTCTATTTTCTCTCCTTGATTGTTGGTAATTAACCTAATTAGGTTAAAAGCTTCTGGGGAGCTGCTGCTGCTGTGGGATCTATAAATAAACAGCTGCTATCATTTGTTTGGGTCACGGTTTTTAAGAGTTTGAAGTGTGGTCATAGTTTTCTTGTGAACCAAAGCAATTATTGTTTTGATGATTGTTTTGGAATAGGTTTATTGAGTTGTAAGTTTTTACTCTTAAGCTTTTAAGCAAAGAGTATCATTGTGCTTGATTGAAGCTTTTAAGCAAAATCAAGTTGTGTCCTTGAAGAGTGTTCTTCTGTCTCGTTTATTTGTGTCTGTTATTATCACTGCTGTGATTGAGGGGGAGTTTGTAATTGCATTGGGTAGGGATTAAGTGAAGGTTGTAAACTGTGTGGTTTGATCCTGAATTGATACTACTAATAGTGGAGTTCCTCCCTGGCTTGGTAGCCCCCAGACGTAGGTGTGTTTTGCACCGAACTGGGTTAACAATTACTTGTGTCTTTTATAATTGTTTGCGTTATTTATTTTGTTCGTTCTCAAAACCAAAACAGATATTAGTGTCGTAACATTGTATTCGACATCTCGTATCTGACACCAGAATTTTCAGAATTCCTACAATTAAGAAGCCTGAGAAGTCATGCAGAGTGTGCATGGAAGGAAAGCAACCAAGATTTCCATTTGCGTCAGAAGTTGCTCCAAGAGCAAAACATGCCTTGGGAGTAGTACATTCTGATGTGTGTGGTCCATTTCTAGTAGAATCGTTCGGAGGGAACAAATACTTTGTGTCATTTGTTGATGAATTCACGAGAATGATATGGGTATCCCTTATTAAGTTCAAACACGAGGTGTTTAGTGAATTCAAGAAGTTCCGAATGAAGGTTCAGAATCAGAGTGGTCAGACTCTGAAGATTCTTAGAACCGATGGTGGGGGTGAGTATAACTCCAAAGAGTTTCAGAAGTTCTGTGAGGAGAATGGAATTGAGCATGAGGTTACTGCTCCTTACACTCCTCAACACAATGGTCTTAATGAAAGAAGAAATCGTACTTTGCTTGATATGGTGAGAAGCATGCTGAAGGAGAAGAAGCTTCCTCAGAACTTCTGGGGAGAAGCTGTTGCAACCGCAGCATATGTGCTCAATAGATGTCCAACGAAGAAGCTGAAGGAAATAGTTCCTATTCAGAAGTGGGCGGGAGAAAAGCAAAGTGTTAGTCATCTAAAGGTGTTTGGTTCTGTTTGTTACAAACATGTTCCAGAAGCTAGAAGACAGAAGTTGGATGATAGAAGCAAAGTAATGTTACTGGTGGGGTACCACAGTACGGGTGCGTACAAGTTTTATTGTCCAGAAACTAATACAGTTGAGTTCAGCAGAGACGTTATTGTGAAGGAATCAGAAGTTTGGAATTGGGATAAGTCTCAATCTGATTCTGATGTGAGAACTTCTGAAGAAAGGTCAGAAATAAGAATTTCTGAAACTGATGGTGATTCTGACTCTGAAGGAGACTCAGAAGATGAAGGTGATTCTGATGATCCAGATTCTGATGATGATCAAGATTCTGGTGGTGATTCAGACTCTGGGAATATGCCAGACTCTGAAGATGGTCAAAGTTCTGGAGGAAGTCAACCTTCGGAAACAAGAACTTCTGAAGGAGAAACTTCTGAGGACAGAACTTCTGAGGTTCAAGCATCCGGAGAAAGTTCTGAACGAGGTCAGAGGCCACAGAGAATCAGAAACATTCCAAGAAGATTTGAAGAGTTTGACATGTTGCAAGACACTGAAGTAGATTCTGAAGGAGAAATTATTCAGTGTGCCATGTTAGTAGACTCTGAACCCGTGAGTACAGAAGAGGCTCTCAAGCAGAAGTTCTGGCTAAAGGCCATGAAAGAAGAACTTGAGGCCATAGAAAGAAACAAGACTTGGAAGCTGACAGAACTTCCAAAGGACAAGAAAGCCATCAGCGCCAGATGGGTTTTCAAGTAGAAGCTAAAGCCAGATGGATCAATTGGCAAATACAAAGCGAGGTTTTTTGCAGAAACCTGGGCTGGATTATTCTGAAGTGTTTGCACCTGTAGCGAGGCATGAAACAATCAGATTGGTGATTGCAATAGCTGCTAACAGGAATTGGCCTCTGATGCATTTAGATGTGAAATCTGCATTTCTGAATGGTCCATTAGAAGAAGAAGTTTATGTGTCACAACCTCCTGGATTTGTGAAAAAGAATCAGGAAGGGATGGTGTACAGATTACATAAAGCTCTGTATGGATTGAAGCAAGCGCCCAGAGCTTGGAATCAGAAGATTGATTCATTTTTCAAGAAGCAGGGTTTTCAGAAATGTGAGATGGAATATGGTGTTTATGTTCAGCATATTTCTGAAGGAAATATGATTCTGGTGTGTTTGTATGTTGATGACATACTGCTGACCGGAAGTTCTGAACAAGAATTAGCGAAGTTCAAGAAGGTGCTGATGAATGAGTTTGAAATGACTGATCTCGGGAAAATGACATACTTTCTAGGGATGGAGTTCAGATATTCTGAGAAAGGTATCATTTTGCATCAGCTGAAGTATGAACGAGAACTTCTGAAGAGATTTAAACTGCAGAATTGTAAGGCTGCTATCACACCTACAGATACAAATCAGAAGCTAGATTCTGATTCTGATGGTGAGGATGTTGATGCTACAACCTTCAAACAGTTGGTTGGTTCTCTAAGGTATCTGTGTAATACCAGACCTGATATTTGCTATGCAGTTGGAATGGTTAGCAGATTCATGAGTAAACCTAAGTGGTCCCATTACCAAGTTGCTGTCAGGATTCTGAGATATATCAAGGGAACTCTGAAGTATGGAGTGATTTTCCCTTCTGGAGGAAAGAGTGAATCAGAACTTCTGAGTTATTCAGATTCTGATTGGTGTGGAGACAGAGTTGATAGAATAAGTACTTCTGGATACTTGTTTAAGTTTCTAGGAGGCCCTATTTCTTGGAGTTCTAAGAAGCAACCTGTTGTTGCGCTATCAACCTGTGAAGCTGAATATATTGCAGGCGCTGTTACTGCATGTCAAGCCGTGTAGATTCTGAACTTGCTGGAAGATCTGAAGATCAAAATTGACAAACCTCTGAAGCTCATGATTGATAACAAGTCTGCAATCAATCTTGCCAGAAACCCAGTGTTGCATGGGAGAAGCAAGCATATTGAGACCAAGTATCAGTATCTGAGAAGTCAAGTTCAGAATGGAGTGTTAGAAGTTCTGCACTATAGTACCCAGAAGCAGTTGGCAGATGTTCTGACGAAGGCTATCATGACTGATCAATTCCTTCGCTTAAGGGATGGAATTGGAGTTGTTAGTTTTGAGAAAATATAAATTAAGGGATGATATTAGAATAATAATTTATATTTTATTTTATATTCACAAACTTAGTCATTAAGTTTGTTAGAGGGTATTTTAGTATTTTATTGTTGCTTTTGGTAACCCTAGTTTTAGCTTATAAATAGACTAGTGGTAGTGAGTGTTTTTGTAATCTTTAGCAATTCCTTTGTAATCCTTGTAGCCGTCATTCTCTATTATATATTCTTCATCTTTTCACCATTATTTTCACCTTGTACACCAACAGGTACGTCAATTAATCAATGAATCTATAAAGTTAAAATTTGCTTATAAAAGAGAATGGAAGGAGTATCATTTTATATCAAACATGTGATTTGACAGAATATACGTTCTTGATTAATTGATAGTGTAAAATTATTTTATACTTTTAGTATATATTTTTTCTCTAATAAAATTAATACTTTCAAAAAATTTCATAAATATTTTTAACTAATAAAATACAAATCAAAATATCAAATCATTAAACATATATTTAATATTTAAAATTATCAAAACAAAATAATAAAATTAATATTAAAATAAATGGGACCTGTTTGAAAACGGTTTTAGAATGAATAATAGTGTCCTCATCATTTAATCTGTCTCTATATTTTCTGTCAATGAAAATTTTCCTTTTCAAATGGATACTCACGAATACAGGAAATAGGTTATGTTGTGATGTTTATCCCTTTAAAGTTCTTTTATCTTTTCTCTTTATTTTAAAAGTCCATTCCTTAAAGTCTTTGAATTAAAGCATTTTTATGGTTAATGTATTTTCTTTTTAAAAGAATTTCAACAAAACCTTTTTTCTATAAGCAATGGAATCCAATTAGACGTGTCAACAAAACCCATACCCGCGGGTACCCACTCGAACCCGCCTCGAAGTTGATGGAGAAAACACGCTTTGACTGGGTTTGGGTTTAGGTTTGGGTTTTCTCCGATTAAAAAATATGGGGACGGGTCGGGTAATGGAGACATTAATACCTACCCCGAACCCGCCCCGTTTATTATATTATGTACATTATTATTTAATTTTGTTAATTTAGAATATTAAATATGTGGCCAATGTTTTGATATTTTCATTTGTTTTATTTATTTAACATATTTCAAATGTATGTAAGATTTTTTTTTAGATTTTTTATTTATTTTATTATTTGTAATGTAATTTGATTTTGGAAAAGATAAATATTTCTATTAAAAATTGATTTTACTAAATGGATGGTGGCGGGGCGGGGATACCCGAACCAGTTTGGGACGGATTTGAGTTTTAATTCTCCATCCCCGACTGGGTTTGGGGCGGGAAACGGGGATTGTTTGGGATTCGAGTTTGGGTTTGGGGGAGGTAAAAACCGTCCCCGACCCGCCCCGTTGTCATGCCTAAATCCAATAAAGGAAGAAAAAGGGATTCTCCAACCCTTACAAGACCAAAGGCCAAAATTAAACCCTACACACTATTACAAAAAATCCAGCGTGAATTTTGTCCAATCGTACAAACTACAAATTCTACGGTTGCTAGACCCTATAGCTAACCATCTCCACGATAGTAAAACTATACGATGAAAAATAGTTTCAATTTCACAAATTTCATCGTTGAAAATAATATTATTTCTAGTGTGCCAAATGGTCCAACAAGAGATAAACCAAATCGCACAAAGCGATTGATCCTTGCATCTACCTTTCACTTTCAACGCCCACAACAAAGCATGATCGCAACAGTTGGACGCACTCAACCACGGTAAACCAACCCAATCCAAAACTTTAAACCATAATAATTAGACTTTAGGACACGTAAGGAATATGTGCGACGACTCCTCACAAAACAAGAAACACAAGACACACACCTTGTCATGATTATAAACAACCATACCTCTCATCGCAAGATTAAAGCGTGTCGAAAGTCTATCAAGTATCATTCTCCACGTGAAGATCTTAATTTTCATCGAAATAGATGTCTTCCAAAGAATATCAAGAACAACATGCTTCGAGGAATCTAAACAGGACCATCAACAGAACGGATAGAACAATCGTACAACGATTTCATGGAAAAAATCAAGCAAGAATCCAGTGGCCAGCTCCACTTATCATCCATGCCAGTATACGTCCTAGCCTGCTGCAAGTGGACGTATAAATCAGAAAGATCAGCCATAAGATTGGAGTAGGGAGAAAATTGAGATATGTTGATAGTCCAGTGCCATGAACCATCAAGCCAAGCCCCCATATCAGCAACGTAACAAGGCTTGTGCAAGGCGGCAGCGAACAAATCCGAGAAAATATTATGCAAGTTATCATTATCGAACCACTTAACAGTCCACAAAGGCACAAACTTACCGCAACCAATCGTAATAGTAACAATTTCATTGAAGTACACTTTCCTGGTAATGGCATTGGAGGATAGGATATCTCACATCCACAGCGAGTCCGAAGCTTCTTTAATTTCAAATGGATAACTCAAAATTCTGCCAGCAAGATTGTCGTATCTGTATGACAAGATAGGCCTCCAAATCTCAGAACCGGAATAAAGAAGTTTCCAAGACCACTTTGCAAGAAGAGTTTTGTTGAAAATTCCCACATGTTTAATTCCTAATCCTCCACAATCCTTAGGCTTACACAGGGAGATCCACTTAACCCAAGCGATACTAGTCTTGGCTATCGACCCGAACCAAAGAAACCACCTATAGATCGTAATAATCTCTTTCACAATTTGTTTTGGGGCTTTGAAAAAAGAGAGGTGATAGATAGAGAGATTCACAAGAACTGAGTTTAATAGAGTCATTCTCCCACCCATAGACAAGTTCCTCCCTTTCCATGATGACAAACGGTTTTTGAAACAATCGAGAATTGGTTTCCAAAATGAAAGCCTTCTATGAGTACCTCCAACGACGATACCTAAGGACTTAAAAGGCAAATTCCCTGTTTTACAGTAAAGAAAATTGTCGGCAGCCTGCAAGAAATTCGCCTCAATACCAACTCCGTAAACACAACTTTTCGCGAAGTTAATTTTCAACCCCGACACCATTTCGAAACCACACAGAACAGATTTAAAAGCCCAAAGGTTAGAATAAGCACGATCATAAACTAATAACGTGTCATCCGCAAACTGGAGTAAATTTATAGCTTCGGATCTGTTGAAATAAAAACCAGACAACAAGTTTGCATTGTAAGCTCTCCTAACCAACACAGCCAAACCTTCACAACAATGGCGAACAGAAGAGGAGATAGATGATCTCCTTGTTTTAATCTCCTCGAAGCCTTGAAGTCCTTAGACGGGTTACCGTTAATAAGAACAGAAAGATAACTATTGTAAATAGCACCTTTTATCCACATTAACCATTTAGATCCAAAGCCCATAGCGACAAGGATGTTGTGGAGAAACACCCATTCAACGCAATCATAGGCTTGGGAGAAATCCACCTTAAACAACAGATAACTCTTATTCTTTCTCCTAGCGAAATCTAGAATCTCATTCGCAAGCAAAACACCATCATGAAGATGTCTACCCGGAATGAACGCCGATTGGGAGGGCGATATGAGCTTATCAATCACGCATCTCAATCTATTATCCATTAGCTTCATGATCACTTTCAAAATGCTACCCACAAGACTAATGGGTCTAAGCTCATCAAAACATTGCGGATTATCGACTTTGGGCACCAAAGCTATAAAAGAAGACACAAAGGCTATAGGTAAAAAATCAGACCTGAAAAATTCAATAACGCAAGCCGCAAAATTAGAATCGGTAACCTCCCAACAAGATTTCAAAAACTTGAAAGAGTAACCATTCGTCCCGGGGGCCTTGCTGCCATCACACTCGAATACGACATCCTTAGTGTCATCAATAAAAAAAATCTTCATCCCGACTATTCCTCTCCTCCGGACTCAGCTTAGCAATATCCGAAAGGTCAAGATTTGGTCTGACAGCCCTGACCGCATCAAATCTACTCTTAAAATAATCCCAGGCTGCATCTTTAATTTGCTCAGTGTAACACCCTTCTACCCAATAAATAATCACGAATATATAAACCAATATATCAGAGTAATTCACCGCAAGGGCGTCACATTTCGTCGTAAAACATCAAATAATAACATCCTGCTCCGTAACACGGGTTATAACATCAAAATAAAAATCAAATCCTCCATAGACCATTTCAACCTTGATTTTTGGAGAATCATATTTTCCTTAATCCTAAGGCTGCACCACAGGTCTTCTTGAGCATGCAATCTGTCTTGGAGAACACCCTCAGGCTGGCTGTTATTGTTCTCCGACATTACCATCTCAATAGCATTAATCTTATCCACGCTGTTATCAATTTGCAGATCAAGCCAACCGAATACATTTATGTTCCACCATTTCAACTTCTCTTTAAGAAACATTAACTTCTCTTTGAGGATGAAAGAAGGAGATCCCTGAGTATGACAAGAGTTCCAACAATCCTTAACAAAAGAATGGAATTCCTTATGATCAATCCAACAGTTGAAGAAATAAAAGGGTTTAGGGCCCCAATTCAAGTTATCCGATCTAATCCAAATCGGCCTATGATCCGATACGTCACGATCCCTCATAAATTGAGCCTTAAAATCCCAGCAATTAACAAGCGAATCGTCTACAAAAATCCTGTCCAATCTGCTTCGACAAACTTCATTCAAGTTGAACCAAGTGAAACGGTTACCGATAACAGGGAGATCAACAAGATCCAATCCGTCAATGAAAGCGTTAAAATCCACGATTTCTCCAACGACAGGTCTACCCTTCCGCTGCCTTTCCTCGATCGATTTAACGGCATTAAAGTCTCCACTAATGACCCACCTACCAGCAGAGAAGTTATTCTTACACTTAGTGAGCTCTGACCACAGAACCCTCTTATCAGCTAAACCACACGGAGAATAGATGTTTACGACATATAAATTAACACCTCTCCAGACCAAGTTGACACCAAGAAACCCCTTACCTCGAAAGCTAGAGACGGAGGTAAAAGATTCTTTTCTCCAAATTGTAACAATCCCGCCAGATTGGCCCATTGAATTACTACCAGACCAGTCAAAATCATCTCTGCCCCACAAATTCCTAACCAAGGAATCCTCCAACCTCTGGATTTTAGTCCCCTGCAGAAGACACACATCAGCAAGCCCCTTAGAAATGGAATTGCAAATTCTCTTCCTCTTGAAGGAGCTGCCACAGCCACGGATGTTATAGGACACAATAATCATGGATCACCAATTTCCACACCCTTCTTTGAATTGCAAACACAACTCTCTCTCGTCTCCAAATCTCTCAAAATGCCCTCAAATACTTCGTCATCCTCATCACCTTCGATACCCAACATCTTGATGTTCTCCCAAACTTTAACAGGAACCACCTCTAAAAGTTTCTTACACCTTGAATTGCTTTTGCCAACATCAGAATCATTCAAAGATTCACAACACAACGCAGAATCACCAGAAAATATAGAGGTTCCAGCGTCCCCACGAGAAGAGAGAGGAGTTTCACATGACGTCGACGTGGGGAGATCAGGAGGATCACCAACAGCAAAAGAAAGAATAAGAGCAGAAAAAAAGAAGGTGCATACGGAATTTTAATTTTATCATAGATGTCCGTAAGGAGAACCTTTTTATGATATTTGAGATTTGCAATAAATTCTTTAGGCCCACCCGAGAAAAGGGTAATTGGATCCGAACACAAAGTCCCCATGGGTAACTCACGTGAAGGCCCACCAACAATACCCAAGTCATCACAATTTCCAAAATTATTTAGAAAAAGTTCATGTTTCCTAAGATCCCCTGCCTCCTGGTCACGTCGCATTTGACCGGAAAGTACCTCCTTACCCTTCGCATTAAATGGGACATCAACGCCCTTAACACTTCTTTCCACGTGCTCCAAGATAGGAGGGCACTTTTTGTTGGAATCACAGAATAAACCTAGGATACCTGCATCCTGGGACCCACCAGCCCACAAATTATCACCCCCTGTGAAAAGTCAGAAGCAACACGTTTCCCAACATCTGTACCATGCTTAACAGGGGGAATGTCAACCTCTTCAAACATCTCCCTAGAACAGCTACCTACGTCATCTATATCGTCCTCGGAAGATTCAGAACCACCACCGTCATCGGAGAACTCCGACGAATCCGAACTAAGGAAACCAACGATCACACCTGGAAGAACCACCCTCTTGGGGCCAGACGGAACTTCTACCAAATTGATTACAAAATCTAATCCATTGATCACAACAACCACTTATTTAGAGATAATAGAACCCAGCTTCGTGCTGACAAGAATCCAAGCAGCATCAAGGTTTTTCTTGTCTTTCGTCTCCTCATCACAACAAATAAAAGTACCCATCTTCCCAGTAACAACTTTAAAGAAATCCTGATTCCATGCATGGCAAGGTATGCCCATGCATTTCAACCATGATAGTCTATTTGAATCCACATCTTCAACTGCCCAGGGTCTAACATTGCTAAACCATTGATCTAGCCATCCTTGAGATTCTTTGATAAAAACACTTAAATCACCTTTTTCCCTGTCTTCAATCAAGCACATTTCCGCTCCAAGAGGTGTCACTTTGATATTGAAGAAACCTTCTAAATCCAGGACCTTTTGGATAGCATATGCGTTTGCCAATATCAAACACCACCCCTATAGACTCCTTCTCTAATCTAGCAATATCTCCTCTATCTACATCAAAATGAATCTTTGACACTCTCGGACTCTCAACTGCCAAAACCTCCAAGTTAGGATGATCACTCACATTGCCAAGAGTAGCATATCTATTCAACGCATCATCAGCGAAAGATTTCCCCGCAACCACCAGATTATCACGATTCTTGCCCTTGGCAACCCCTTGTATCTCAGAACCACGATGTTTAGGATGAACTTTGGAGAGTCCAACGTTATCGTCCCTCTGAAAACGTGGAATATTAGCAAACATCTTTCTCCCTTCAAGATGAATGTTGTCCAGTTTAGCCGCCAATATTCGCATATCGTGAACCTTCCTAAACCGTGCAAAACCATATCTCCTGCCACGCTTATCTCTTCTAGAAGGTATGTACACTTCAGAGATTAACCCATAAACCTTAAATACTTCGAACAAATCTCTCGCTACCATAGAATCTGAAAACTCGGTAATAAAGAAGGATGAGGTAATCTCCCTAACTCCAGCTCTTTTCCCATTTTTCTCCTTCCAAACAGAACCACGAATAACTCTCCCTTTGTTTTTACTATTTCCCACTATATGCCAACCTATCTCTAGCCACACTCACAGACCCTCGCCAAAACAAACACCAACAACAGCAACTCGATCTAACCCTAAAAGAACCGACTCAAATCCAAAAAGACACTAGGAGGACCCTCCAATGCCAAGGCCCCTAGTCCTAAAACTAGGAGTTTAAGCTGAAGACAAAGGAAAAAATCCTCACTATCCCAATTTCAACAAAACCTTAGTTACATGTATTTATAGTAATATAAAATTAAGAGTGTTCGCGGGACAATTTGGTTTGATTTCGAAAGAATATGATCTACAAACAAATAAAAAATATATTTATTACTTTGGATTGAATTTGTACATTTTTTCAATAAAGCTTAAACCGAACTAAATCGGAAAACATATTGTTTGCATTAGATTGATCAAGTACAGTAAAATAAGAGTGAAGGCCGATTTTAATCCTTTACAAAAACTGGAGAGTCCAAATTAATCCCTAAGGAAAAAAAGTCTCTATTAAATCCCTTGCAAAATTTAATTGAGTCATGTTAGTCCTTTTATTAATATTTTTTTTAAACTGTTTTTTTTTCTACTTTTGAATCGTGACTGGATTGTCCCATGTGTATTATTTTTCCTTACACGGACTTATTATTTTTATTTCCTATTATTTTTAAATCCACGTAATATTCATATTTTTAATTTATTTTAATTTTATTTAATTATAAAAAAGTTGAAAAAAATCAAAATTTTACACCAAGTAAGGGTTGAACTAAGAACCCCGTTATATCAATGAACATGAGACAGTCCAGTCAGAATTCAAAAGTAGGAAAAAGAACAGATTTGAAAAAAAATATTAATAGAGGGACTAACATGACTTTGTTAAATTTTCCAAAAAATTTAATAGGAACTTTTTTTCTTAGGGATTAATTTGGTTAAATTTGAATTTTTTTTAAGGGATTTAAATTAGTAATATGATTTATGTTTAAATTGGCTAATAAACTAAAAAGATCAATATGACCAAGGGTTTGTTTGAACTTATCTAATAACATAAATTTTGTGAGATTATTTATTTGGGAGAACTTATCAAAATAACTTAAGTTATTATTTATCAATTATTTTCAACTTATTTTCATAATAAGTTCTCCAAAATAGATAAACTTTAATCTAATATTTAATTTAGTCATTTTATTAAATCTGACTATATAAAAGTATCATATTTTTGTTTTAATTTATAATAATATATTTAAATATTATTTCCTTACATGCCTATTTTTTCATTGCTTTCATTTTCAGCGTTGCCTTTTCCTAAGCAGGAACTGTTGTTGCCCTAGCACCTGCCCAAAGCACTTCCTTTAATTCTAAACCAGGATGTCTCTTTTTCCAATTGTCATACAAGTGTTTAACACACAATCTACACTCCACATTGACACAAATGCCTTGAACAACTTGAACAAGTCCCTATAAGTGTATATAAATGACAAATGATAAAAATGTGAGTGTAAAATCAAATGACATATGATAAAAATGTAAGTGGATAGTAACAATTATTTAAAAACGTAAAAAATAAAAATAGGAAGAGAGGCGATTTCCAGTAGAAAACCCACGGCGTCGAGGTCTTTCCGGTGCGGTGGTGTCGTACGAAAACTACAACTTTCCAGATCCAAGAAATAGATTTCAGATGAGATAGAGTCCTGATGTTGGTTTAAACTCATATTCTTAGGAATAGGGACCACGGTAGGGTTTTTCTTCTCTGGGATTTTTTAGGGTTTGTTAGTATGGGAAGGGGAAGGGGGCGTCCGAAGAAGAAGAAGGTGCTTTCTCCTCTTGTGCGTACTCTGGAACTGGAGAAAGGAACGGAAAGTAGGAGCAACTCAATGAGTGCTAAGAGTAGTGTGAGAGATGAAAACGAAGCAGGGCCAAGTGAGAAAGAAGAAGTAGCGAAAACTGTGAATACGAAGAGTGATGACATCAATAAGGAGCTTGAGGGCAAGGAGCAACTAAAGAAGTTGTGGGTGGATGTCATCAGTGGCAATAGGATGGCATCCAATGGTATGTCAATTGAATTTGTAGCACCAAATCTGGTTGAAGGAAAAGTTGAAGTAGAAATTGTCGAGTCAGATGTGGAATCGGAAAAGAAATTCTGGGAATCAGCTCTGATAATGTATGCCTTGGGTAAAGATCTGAGTATGAACGCAGTGAAGAATTTCATGATTAAATTCTGGAATTTCGTCAAGCTACCAGATATGTTTTACCATGAGGAAGGATATTTTTTACTCAAATTCCAGTTATTCAGAGAGAGGGATCTAGTTCTAATGCGAGGCCCGTTCACAATTCAGAATGTATCAATGGTGCTTAAGGAGTGGTATCCTAAATTTAACTTCAAAAGAGACATGTTGAGAACCCTCCCCATTTGGGTCAAGCTCCCAATGTTACCTTTTCATATGTGGGGAGCAAAGAGTTTTGGTAAGATTGGGAGTGCTATCGGTAAGCCATTGTTCACTGACGAATGTACCGCCAATAAACTTAGGGTATCATATGCTAGAATTTTGGTTGAGGTGGATGTGACTCAAAAGCTAAGGGATGCTATAACTATCAAGGATTGTGAAGGAAACAAGTTCTCTCAGATGGTGGAATATGAGTGGAAGCCTAAGTATTGTGAAACTTGTAACGCCCCGGTTTTTGTTAGATTTATTTAATCGAGTCGATTTAATTATTTTTGTTTTTACATTATTGTATTCTTGACTGTTTTTGGCAATATATTATTTTTCGTCGTTATTATGTTTTATCGCGTTTTGGGAGCGGTTGCGAGATATTTGAGTGTAGGGGTATTTTGGTCTTTTGTTGGGTAGATATTATGTTTTTCATAAAATAGAACATAGAGAGAAAAATATAGAGAAAAGAAAGAGAAGAAGCAAAAGAGAAAGAAAAGAAGAAAAAGAGGAAAAACTTGGAGTTTAAGAAATCAATTCAACCGACATTTCAAAACACCATTAATCGGGTAAGGGTGCGAAACTTGGTTATTCTATGCTTGTGTATGATTATGTATGTATGTATTTGTTTGATGTTTGGTTGAAATTGAATATAGAACTAAAACCATTAATATGTTGAGATTGTGAGAATTGGATAAAATTTGGTGTCGGAAATCATGATTTAAGGTTCCTAATTGTTGAAACCTGATAGATATAGATTGTTGTGCATTCAATTGGTAGTATGCTGATGTTTACATGAGATTTGGAGAGAATTTGGGTGGAATTTCGTAGCAGAAATTCTACAGGAAAAATTCTGGGTTTCGCTGCCCATACCCATAACAGACAAGGAAATACGCGTATTAGGTAGGGCAATACGCGTATGGCAAGGGGCGAATGAGGGCATTACGCATATGGAACCTATTTTACACGCGCCTCTGCTGAAATGCGTAATGGTATGCGTAAGAGGCAAGGCATTACGCGTAACGAGGGAGGTAATACGCGTACTGGGTTTTTAGTGGAATTTTTGGAGAGGAATCAGTCTCTGCTCATATGCGTAGCACTTTGGGAAATACACGTATGGATGGGCGAGTGAGCTGGGCATTACGCGTATGGCCCAAGGCAATACGCGTATGACCAGAGAGGGTGCAGAATTTTCCCGATTTCGCGTTCGATGCGGTCCCTTTTGATCCGTAACTCGGATTGAGGCGTTCTTGGTACCGTTGGAAAGCTAATGAGATGTTCTTTCTTATAAAAATTGTCTTGAGATTTGTGGCCGATTTAATTGTGTCGGGGATTTGGAAATGTGTCGTTTTTCCAACTTTTACCGTCTTAACTGTATGCGATTGATGTGTTATCATGCAATATGTGTTTGATATATGACGTATGACTTGTGTGCTGTTGTATGATATAAATGCATGTGATGAAATGTTGTGATGATGGTTTGTGGCCTAAGGGCAAGTAAATGCATTGTGTTGTGTTTGATTGTATATGCATGTTTATGGATGTTGGAATGGTTCACCCGGTTGTATATATGTATGCATTTGATTGTCATGAGTCATTGTATGCCAAGCATCATGATATGCATTCTTGCGATGTCGTGTGGCCTTGTGGGTGTGAGCGACGAAACGATTCCAGAGGGAATCTGCTGTAACGGTCGTGAGCCTTATAAAAAAAGGACCTAAAGCGACGTTACGAACGATCGTGAGCCTTATACAAAGAGGACCTAAAGCGATCGGATCGTGAGCCTCATACAAAAGGACCTAAAGCGATCCATAAACGTCATGAGCCTTATACAAAGAGGACCTAAAGCGACGGGGAACATCGTTTGCCCGACGGGGAGTTACACTAAGTAACAAGCGATGATTCCAATAATTCCTGAGTGAATTAATGATGAAATGATGGATGGAATGGTACCGCATTGCATTGCATAGAGTCGCTGTGTCGGTCTCTGTGCATTTGTATAAATCATGAATGGATTGATTATGTGTGGAATTGTGAATGGAATTGATGAGTTGATATATATATGTTGGTGATAAATGCATTGAGCATGATTGATATGCCTTGTGATGGATGTATGAGATATGAAATGTGTTGTTTTGTCTTTGAATTCTGGTGTAAGTTGTGGTGAGAATGTTTTACATGTGTATTTTGTGTTATTATATAATTGTATGCAACTATATTATAATTGTGTTTCTCACCCTTATGCTGTTTTGAATGCTCTATGAGGCATTGCAGATTAGATGCTGGAGGTCTTTTTGTGAAGATTATGTCTTCATTCTTTTGTCGGTCGGCTCTGATATGTAGCACCGGGTAGTCGGGGAGATCGTTATGTGATTATGTGTATATTTATATCTTTTTGGTTTGTACATGTATGACTCTGTATATGACAGACAACCTTTTATGTTATATATATGAGATTTCAGTTGCAGATTTTTCGCTTTTATTCTGTATCTGAATTGTGGGTGATAGGAACTGAGTTCCTCTGTTATGTTGCTACCTGATTGTTGCATATCTATATGAGCAGGTAATTGTATTTCATTTACTTTGGTGTGACGCTCCAGTCTATGCCATGAATATTTTTAATTACACTCTGATTATTTGTTATTGCTTTAATTTCTCGGGGTATAGATTGGGGATGTTACAAAACTTGTCAGAAAGTAGGCCATTCTTGTGAGAATGAGAGAACATGAGCATTCAAACAATGGAAGCCCAAACAAGTTGAAGTGAAAGAAGTAGTGCAGCAGAGGAAACCAGATATGAGGGAGAAGGATAATACTACAACTCCTAAAGAAGACATCATTGTTAGCACCTCATGGACTCAAGTTGCTTCAAAGAAGACTAAAGGTAAGTCTATTGCCATAGATATAAATGATAATATGCACTGTCATAATGAATTTGGCACACTTGGTATTTGGGATGATCCAAGTGTGAAAGAGGGGATACCATGATTGTCTCATGGAATGTCAGAGGTCTGAATAATGCAGGGAAATATAGGGAGGTAATCAGTAGAGTTAATAAACTCAACCCTGCCATATTTGTCCTTATTGAAACTAGAATCAAGAATAATAAGACTAAAACCATTAGAAATAAGATGGGTTCACATTGGAGATTTATTGATAACTATGATAATCATAGAAATGGAAGAATTTGGGTAATGTGGAATGATAGTAAAGCTTCTGTTAATAGGTTACCAGCTCTAATCAATTCATTCACCTTGAAGTGATTGGTTTGGTAGATAATAAAAAGAGTTACTGCACTGCCATATATGGTGCCAATAAATTAGAAGAAAGAAGAAGGCTATGAGATGATATTGAAAAACTTCCAGTTAGTGGAGAGTGGATGTTAATTGGGGATTTTAACAATGCTTGTAGTCCAATGGATAGAGTTGGTGGTAGAGATGTAAAAGAGTGGGAGTATTATGATTTGATAGCAATGATGGGAAGACTTGGTCTCCATGAAAAAGAGAGTGAAGGTGATTACTTCACTTGGTTCAACAAACATGAGAGAGTAGCTATATACTCAAGAATTGATAAAGTGTTGGGAAATATGGATTGGATTCAAAATAACATTGGATCTACTCTCAAAATTTTAGAAGCAGGGGTATCTGACCATGCTCTGTTGTATCTAGACCCCCCTAAAAAAATGCAGACTAGAAAATCTAGGTTTAAGTTTCAAAATGCAGTTGTTAAAATGGAAGGCTATCATAAAGCTATTAGAGTGAATTGGGATCAACATGTAAATGGTACTGATACGTATATCATGTGGAGAAAGCTGCATATCATCAGAAGTACTGTTAGAGCTTTGAGTATACCTTTCAAAGGTATAGGTGATCAGTTGCAAAAGGCTAGAGAAAACTTAACTGGCCGTCAAGAACAATTGGTGCAGGACAGATTTAATAGTTCCCTTATTGAGACAACCAAAAGAGATACTGAAGAAGTTCTTAGGTTGAATAACCTGGAAGAGCAGTTGTTGTTCCAAAGAGCCAAGATAAATTGGATTAGGTTAGGTGATGGTAACAACCAATTTTTCCATGCATCTCTGAAGCAGAAATACAAACAATCTCAAATTCTTGCTGTTACTGATAACAATTGTGTGTGTCATACTGAGAAAAAAGAAATTGAAGATGAAATCCTGAAGTTTTATACAGACTTGGTAGGGAAATCTGCTAGAAATATAAAATATGTCAACTTAGTGGATTTGAGAAATGGCCCTCAATTGAACAATATGCAAAGGGAGGAGTTGGTGAGATATGTTAGTCAAGATGAAATAAAAAAAGCTATGTATGGGATCCATGATAATACAACTCCTTGTATTGATGGTTTTGGTTCAAAGTTCTTCAAAGCTTCTTGGAGCATTATCAAGCATGATTTGATGAAGGCTGTTAGGGAGTTCTTCGAAACAAGTAGCATGTTAAAAGCCATAAACTGCACACTGGTGACCCTTATTCCTAAAGTTAGTAATGCTTCCATGATTAAAGAATACATACCCATCTCTTGCTGCACAACTCTATACAAGATAGTTTCTAAGATCACGGGTACAAGATTGAGTAAAACCCTCCATAGTATCATTGATAGCAGCAAGGCTGCTTTTGTGCCAGGAAAACACATTCAAGATAACATTCTTCTAGATTTTGAGTTGATCAAAGGGTATAATACAAAGAGTGGCCCTCCTAGATGCATGATACAAGTGGGCCTGCAAAAAGCTTATGACACAATTGATTGGAGGGCATTGGAATATATCATGAAAGAGCTAAATTTTCCCATCAAATTCATCAACTGGATCATGGTATATGTTTCCTCTGTGTCTTACAGGTATAATGTGAATGGTGACCTCACCAAAATCCTCAAAGCTAAGAGAGGATTAGGCAAGGAGACCCGTTGTCACCTTTGCTCTTTCTTTTAATAATGGAATACTTTCATAGAAGAATGAACAGTCTGTGTAGCAACCCCAATTTCAATTTCCACTCTAGATGTGAGAAGCTCAAAATTATAAACATTAGTTTTGCAGATGATCTCCTATTATTTCTCAGAGGAGATGAGGGGTCTATGGATCTAGTGATGGGTATTTTTAAGGAGTTTTCTGATGCTACAGGGTTGGTGGTAAACCTAAACAAATGTAGGGTGTACTTTGGCAATGTTGATGAGAGTACTAGAAGAAACATTTTACACATAATTGGATTTATAGAAGGGAGTCTTCCTTTTAAATATCTTGGTATACCTTTGTTTAGTAAAAGACTATTTACTAGCCAATGTCTTCTGCTGAGTGAGAAGATTACCTGTAAAATGAAAAACTGGTGTGCTAAACTTTTGAGCTTTGCAGGTCGTAAACAACTTATTAACAATGTGATTTTTGCAATAACCAATTAATGGCTGCAATGTATCCCTATCCCCAAAGTTGTTCTGAAAAAAATTGAAACTTTATGTAGGTCTTTCCTTTGGTCAAACAGTGAAAAGGTGACTAGAAAATCCCCAGTTTCGTGGAGAAAAGTGTGTTTACCAAAAGGCAAAGGTGGCCTTAATGTGATTGATATCAAAGATTGGAACCGGGCTTGTATGGCTAAACTGTTATGGAATATGTGTAACAAAGAAGATAACTTATGGATCAAATGGGTCCATAGCAATTTCATTAAAAACGAAGATGTTTGGTCTGTCCAACTAAAGAACTCAACATCTTGGATCTTGAAAAGCATTTTTTTGCCAAAGAGAGATGCTAAATAACATGTCAGAATGGAGAAAGATGTTACAGCAGCCTTTGTTTAAAACAAAGATAATTTACAAGGCTTTGAAAGATCAAGAGTTTAATGTTGATTTGAGCCATATGATTATGCGCAACCCAGCTAGGCCTAGAGCAGTATATACTCTTTGGAAACTTGCCACTAAGGAGAGATTGTGCAGACTGGGGTTTTTGGCAGAAGACAAATGTTGTCTTTGTAATGAACAGGAAACAATACAACATTTGTTCTTTGATTGTGTTGGTACAAGGAACTTTTGGAATGATGTGTTAGAATGGATGCAAATTAATCATAAAGTTCTTAATTGGGATGATGAATTAGATTGGCTCAAGAGATATTGCAGGAGTAAAAATTGGAAAGTAATCATGGTCAAAAGTGTTATAGCGGAAACTATATACTTCGTGTGGAGATATAGAAATGAAATGTGCTTTAACAGTTCTAGTAATAGGGATAGTGTGGTTGCTAGTATCTTGAACTATTTGACGCAGAATCTTTGGTTAAATCCTAAGATTAGGAAACATGTTAGTAATTTGATGTTACCCTAATGTCTAGGGCTGCTGTCAGGTTTTTGTAGGAGGATGGATCTTGTGATCGCCTTGTTTTGTATTGTTTTTGGGTTTAGTAATATATTTTGCTTTTTCCAAAAAAAAATGTAAGTGTAAAAAACAAATGAAAAATTGTAAACAATTACCTTTTGTTGATCTAATATAAATGAATAAGGCCTTTGATTGTAATCTTCCAAATCATGCAGAAGAAGGTCTAAAAACAATTTCCATGAATCTCTTGTTTCGGCTTCTACTACAACATATGTTATTGGAAAAATCTGGTTATTTTCATCCCTCCCTATTGCTGACATTAACTGACCACCATAACCTCCTTTTAAGAAGCATGCATCTAACCCAATTAGTGGCCTACATGTCTTTGCAAAAGCTACCTTGCAAGCTTCTAAACACACACAAATTCTTTCAAACACTTGGTTGTCATTAGTATCACCATATTGAATTACAACAGTACTACTAGGGTTTGATTTCAATATCTCTTGTCCATAAGATCTCAAATGAGAGGATTGCTTAATACTAGCCCCTCGAAGCAACTCTATTGCTTTCCTTTTGGCCCTATATGCCTAGTCATGGGATATTTTCACTCCCCATTTGTCAATTGCTTCAGCTATGAGGCCTGCTGGTTTCATATTGGGAGTATGTCACAAAGTGTTGGCAAACCTTTTGGCAAGCCACTTGGTCTTTGCACTCATATTGTTAGCAGTCTTGTGACATGTAAGTTCTTCAACCAAACTCACAATTTTCCAAAATTGGTTACCAATTCTTTAAATAAATCTCATATAGAAGTTGCATCCATCAGTGCATTTCACCACAACCCTTTTGGATTCATTTTTCTTACTATACACATTCTTATGATTTTCCATCCCATAGTCCTTGATTGCATCCCTAATTACATTTTTGTAAGTAAACATCACACCTAGTTGAAATTTCATCCCCTAACTTGATTTATATGTAGGAAACTTGAGTCCCTCATCATCATCACTTCGGGGTGTATATAAATGGTCTGAGTCCTCACTCATCATGGACCATCTCAGCCTGATCTACATTCTTTTGACAACTAGAAACCTCACCTAATGTCTCTTGGGGAAGAACCTTAGTCCAATTCATGTCACTAACACTTGAGTCTTCACTAAATTGGAACTCATTATCCTTAAAACTACTCTCACTAGAAACATAATCATCATACATGCTATCTCCTCCAACATCGTCAACATTAGTATCTCCTAAGACTTCATCACTCTTATCTTCATCAACATTAGTATCTACTAAGACTTTATCACTCTTATCTTCATCAACATTAATATCTCCTACAGCTTCATCACTCTTATCTTCATCAACATTAGTATCATGCACAACATCTTCACAATCAGCCTCTAGGTTAACATCTGCAGTCTTAAACCATGTACATTGTACATCATCTTCCCCATCATCCTCAATGTTTGCATTAACTTAACTATCATCAATAATCTCCTGTATCCCCATACTATGCTCCACATACACATCTATTACATTATATCCTACAACATCTTTTGAAAACTGCAGAACATCGTTATCATTGTTCAAGGGTTTAAGACCACGAGAGAAGCTATATGCAGGGTTCCAATACCACATACACTTAATATTTACGTAACCCCCACTATGAATCATATCCTCCAATTCCATGTACGACATATAATCGGCATCCCAACTCCAATTCATCTCAGTAACTACCCCATTTACATACCACTTAACAGGTGTCTCAACTAACTTCCCCC
The DNA here is from genome assembly GCA_022829125.1 of Lathyrus tuberosus. NCBI lineage: Eukaryota > Viridiplantae > Streptophyta > Magnoliopsida > Fabales > Fabaceae > Lathyrus > Lathyrus tuberosus. The sequence continues at coordinate 1,850,948 of JALAZF010000537.1, forward strand.
TATGATGTATTCTCAACCTAATCTTATTAGTGTTCGCTGGCCTAAGAAAATAATTTACAAAACTAGAATGAAACAAGGATGAACAATACATTAAGTAAATATATGGGACCACAAGCACGACAACAACAATACATTAACTAAACATATGGGACCACAAGCACGACAACAACAATACATTAAGTAAACAAAACATAAACTGACACCTCTGAAACAAGGGACCACAACAATACATTAACCTCGTTACCAGCAATACGTACCTTACATAGTATTTTACTCCTTCATTTCTCTCCTTTTGATTTGCTGACTTCTTCATCTTCGTCAAATCAAACACCTTCGAAGGATTGAAGAATTTCGCGTTGGACTATGGTGTTGATTGAAGGATTGCAGAATTTCTCTATTTACGAATGAACGGTTTCAATGGGGATTAGGGTTTTCTTCTTCCAGGACAGCGAGGGTGTGTCTGAATTGGGGAAAATGGTTGACCTAAATACATATAATCTATTTCCATCAATTTTTAATTTGTTTATGTAATTTAAATAATTCATTTTAAATGTATCTGAATTAAATTATCTAACTGGAAATAAAACATTACAACTTTATGACATGGATTCAATTGCTACATGCCACCTCATTAAAAAACATGACACATCATCAGAATTGTATAGGGGACCAAGTAAATTCAAAGTGGATCTAACTTAAGGGACCAAATTCGCAGGTTTAGTAATAGGGGGATCAATTGTTTAATTTGCCCAAACTAGAGGGATCAAACGTGCATTTAAGCCAAAAAATTAATTGATTTAAGTCTATATAGGTTTGAGTTCTCATTAGGCTCTTCTCGGTATACCTCTAGAAATAAGAGAAAAAAATTTGAATAAACACTCTATGCCTTAACATGTGTATTTCACAATGTCGTCTCAAACAAATATTAAAATCTAAAGCGAACTCTAAGAATTTGGTCTTTATAAAATCAATTTTTTATATAAATAATTTAAATAAATTTTATTTTTAAGGCATTTTGAGTTGAAAAATTATTTATTAAATTATCATAATCGATTTTTTAAAATTTTATTTTTTAATAGATAATAAAGTCAACTCATTTAATCTTTAGTGAGACATTGTTGATGTTTGATATGATTTTACCTAAAGTATAATTTTTTTTAAACATTAGCTAATTTACCCGAAGTGTAAGCATTGTCAAACAATTTGCAACAAAAACAAAATGCTTTATATAGGTCTAGTAAACTTGACATCTTCTTTCTCATTTTTCTTCATTAGGCATTTTTAAAACATAAAGTGGTGAAGAAAAGTGTATTGATGATTCATCCTTAGAAAATTCTATATCGACAACTTTAACTAGAGTTTTTTCTACTAACAAATCAAGTAAACTTGTATCGATATTGGTCCATTGATTAGGCTCATATATATTTTTAATTGTAGATGTTCTATTTTCGTTTTTATTATGACTAAAAAATGAATGTTATTTTGTTCATTAGTAGACGTTTCTTCTCTATTTTCATTGTTGTCATTGTTTACGTTGCTATCTTGTTTATTCAATGAACAGTCACCTAAAAATGAACTATTTTCTACAATTTAGAAACTGCAATGTATGACACACACATGCACACACACACACGCGTGCATACACATGCAGATGCACACGCGCACACACACGTGTGTGTAATTAAAATTTTGGAGCCTAAAGTGAGAACTTTACTGGCTTAAGGATTGAGATGGCCATGATATTTTGCAAAAATAATTGTAAATAATTGTATAATATACTTTTAGTTAATATACTAAAAAAATGTTTAAAATATAATAATATATAATTATTAGTAAAGTTTTTTTTAATATTTTTTTAAAGTATGGTATTGAAGAGATTGAATATTTATTAAATACTAATGTTAAAAACTATGGAGTTAATGGTAGTGCACTGTCGATGTAAAAAAGTATTACACATACATCCAATCAAAATAGCTTCATCTGCTTTTTGTCCTTCCAAGTGAACTAGAAATTCCTCTTCAGATGTGTTAGATACAGAAATAGAGCGATGATCTACGATAGCCCTGTGGTACACTCTCTACGGTGGTACCGGTGTTTGTAGTCAAAAGAGGTTTTATTTGGATGTCTGGATTACCAACACAAGGTTTCAAGAGAGAAACATGTAATAGCAGATGAATGTGCGCGATGGCCGGGAGCTCAAGCATGTATGCTGATAGGCGGTAAATGTATAATGTTTCTTGCTTGTTTTACCTTTGATCTCATGTGTGTTTTAAGCATTCTAGTTCGTTTGTACGCATTGTGTCTCTTATGTTTGTTTCTAGGTAATAAGAGGTCCATGGAGAGAATCGGGACAAAAAAGGTTGAAGATCGCACAAAAAAGAGTATTTTCAGTACAAATTTCCCGAGGACAACATGGCCTGGCCGTGTCTTATGACACGGGGTCGTGTTGTCCCCTTCGTGCCCCCCTCCATACAAAATGCAAGAGGCTGACACGACCGGCTCGTGTTTCCTGACATGACCCGTGTTAACACTTAGGCAGTTACGAACTTTTGAGTTTTTGACTTCTTTTGTGACTTTTAAAAAATTTTAACCTCCAAAACTCCAAGGCTAAGCAACTAGTGATTGGTTTGCTCAAATTTAGTGCTAGTAACATGGATATAAGCCTAAGATTAGTATAAATTAAATAGGCGTTTGAGCTTCATCACTTGAAACCATCATTCACTACATCATTCCAAAACACTTGTTATTTCTCTATTGCTTAAGTTTATGCTTGTTATTTCCTTTGTAGTTTCAGCATTTGTAGTATTTTTATCTTGGTTCTACATTCATCTTGTTGTTACTTTATTTACTTATTTGTAATGTCTTTACTTTTTATCATTGTTGTTTATCTCACCATGTGTGAGTAGTCCCTAAAGGACTAAGGGTTGTGAGAGGTATGCTCTTGATAGAACCCTAACGAATTCTCCGTCTAAAGTACGAGAAGAAAAATATTAGTTTGTTTTTATTTTAGAATCTGAATGACATTTCACACGTCTATGTCGGTTGGAAAAGTAAATGCAACAGAGATGTCGATCATGTATCGAAAGATAATGATCCGACATACGAAAACAGATTGCTAAACAATAGATTATCGAGGCGCCCACTGTGACAAGGCGACTCACTTTCTATTGAGAAATCCATTAGTTGTGCCTAAATCAACGTCTAGATCGTGCACGCCATAAAAGTGGGTGATGCACATTTTCGATCTACTTTTCTATAAAAATACTAAAAGAAAATATTCTTGTTATATTGGAAATTCACTAGGGTGAATTTAAGATAGTAATCACAATCCCATGTCCTTATTTTTATTATTTGTTAAATCCTTGCTTTTAAACTCCAATCACTAAAACTCTTTTGTGATCACCTTAGTTAAGCATAGTTGAAGTAAAAAATCAGTAATCATAAACCTCTCTATGGGATTGATTTTTTTTACTACTTGAAACAACTGTGCACTTGCGGTTCACACACATCATATGCCATAGATCTGATGCGGCGAAGGATACTTAAAAGAACGTAAAAGCGTTTGAATTTTTTTTTCAAACAACGAGGGTGCACAGTTTGTTAAAGGTATGTTTGAAGTTTAAAGTAAACTCATTGTCCTTCTTAAAATTTATTTTCTCGTCTCTTTGAATTGGCTTGTCGTATTATGCAATGTCTTGCTCTAGTGATATTATCTTTGAGCAATTTCAATGTTACAGCTCGACAGTTCAGACTCTCAATGTTACACCCTCCATTCTCTTTTATAAGCAAATTTTAACTTTTTAGATTCATTGAATAATTAATGTATCTAGTCTATATATTGTCCAAATACATTATTTATTCAATGAATGCAAAAAGTCAAAATTTGCTTATAAAAGAGAATGGATGGAGTATGATGTGAGGGATGGTGGAGCACGACCGTATAATGCTTCAAATGGTGTCATTCCAATGGCGGAATGATAGGATGTGTTGTACCAGAAATTAGCAAGTGCAAGAAAATGTGTCCAATTTTTTGGTTCTTCACTGACAAAACATTTGAGGTACATCTCAAGGCATCAATTTATAACTTTTGTCATCTATTTAGGGGTGGTAAGAATTGTTGAATTCTAAGTTAGTATCGAGAATTTTTAATAACTTTTTCCAAAATTTACTTATGAACAATTTTTCTCTGTCACTTACAATTGTTTTGGGTGTGCCATGTAGACAATGGATTTTGGAAAGGAACATATTTGCGAGGAATGTTGTAGTAAAATGGGTAGGAAAGGCTAGAAAATGTGTGTATTTGGTGAGACGATCAACGAAATCCCAAATCACGATTTTATTAAAAGATGAAGGTAAATTAGTAATGAAGTCCAAGGTGATATCCTCCCAAACTTTTTGCGGAATCGGAAGCAGTTGTAGAAGTCCATAAGGAGCTTGGGTGATATATTTGTTATAATGACATGTAGATAAACTGCTAATGAATGTTTTTACTTCAACATGCATATTGGGCTAGAAAAAAACGGCAGATAAGTGGGATAATGTAGCCTTGATGCCAAAATGACCGCCTAAAGGAGAAAAGTGATATTCTGCTAGCAAAGAGGAAATCAGGTCTGCATCTTTAGGTATGAATATTACGTCTTGAAAGTAGAGAATTACTGACCTGTAACTAAACTTTTGTTGCATTGCTGAATTTTCACGAAGTTTAGAAACCAATTGTTTACCAACAGGATGAGTAGCATAAAATTATTGGAGTTGAGTAAAAAATGGAAAGAAAATGGAACTTACAATGCATGATAAGGCATATGCACTGACATTCTCCTTTCTGGGCTTGTAGTGTATTTCAAAACTAATACCGATGAGTTTATTCAACCATTTTTGTTGCTCAGGAGTCTGAATACTTTGAGTTAGCAAACTTTTGAGACTTTTATGATTAGTGTAAATATGAAATGTATTCCATAATAAATGTTGACGCCATTTTTATCGACTATGTGACAACGTATAATTCCCGCACATAAGCACACGATGAACATAATCGAGGGCACATTTTTCGAATAAAGAAAGCAATCAAATGTCCCTGATGAGAAAGCACAACTCCTATTATGACAATGCATGCACCAGTGGTAACCTTAAACAACATGGAAAAATCAAGTAATTTTAAAACCGGTAGATTATTCATAGCATTTTTAATTGATTGAATGTTGTGTCCGCTATAGAAGTCCACTTCAATGTTGTTGCTTTAAGAAAATCAGTCAAAGGACTAGCGATAGTAGCATAATCGTGCATAAATATGCGATAGAAACATATCATTCCAAGAAAAGCTCGTAGGTTTATGAGTGGTACAGGGATAAGCCATGCCAAAATGTTTTGAACCTTCATCGAATCATCCTGTAATTTGCTTCCTGAAATAATGTGTCCTAGATAGTCCACGGAAGTAACTCCAAAATTACATTTAGAAAGCTTAGCATAAAATTTATTTTTGACAAAATAAGTGTAAAAAATTATTAAATGGATTTAATGGGTAGAACAGATAGGTATGTAGATTAGAATATTTCCAAAGAAAACCAAGGCGTATTTCTATAAAATGGTCAGAACAAGTCATTAATGGACGCCTGAAAAGTTGAGGGCAAATTAGTAAAGGGCAAAAGGCATCACTAAAAATTCATAATGTCCATCAAACTTCTTAAAACTAGTCTTAGAAATTTCTTCTTCTGCCAAACAAATTTGATGATAACCCGACCGTGAATCAATTTTTGAAAAGAATTGTGTACCCTTAAGCTCATCCAGCAACTCGTCGATGGTTGGAGTATAAAAATGATCTCTAATTGAAATTCTGGTACCAGATATGTGATGTTACGTGTGATGTTAAAACAACACACTTTGCATTGGACAAAATAAAACAACAGAAGAGTACACAAAGAATTATTCACCCAGTTCGGTCTAACTACCTACGTCTGGGGGCTACCAAGCCAGGGATGAATTTCACTATTAGTAGTATTAATTTACAGACTCAACAATCCCAGTTGACATCTACTAAACTTAATCACTACCCAATGAACCTTCTACCTAAAAAATCACTTAGATATGAGAAACCACTCACTCCCTAAATCACCTCAGTGATACAATTCAAACACACCTTGATTCTGCTTCACAGCTTTGATCAAGAACAGAAACTCTCTTGCTTAACAGCTCTAGAGATATCAATTACAACTCAAAAACAATAACACCAATTCAACATGAATGGTTTACAAAATACACACGAAGACACAAACGACACTCAGTCTTTATCTCTCTTTCTTCGTCACTTTTCCTTCAGGATTGATGCGCTTTATATAGCTATTTGATTTGGGCTTGGACCTGCTACAATATCTTACCTGATTTGTTATTTAAAACTGAATCTTCAAAACAAATTTTCTCTCAAAATCTTCTTAAATCTTCAGCCTTTAAACACTCCTAAAAATCTGCATCAAATCTGTTTGCAACAGAAAATATCTCCTCCAAGATATTCGCATCCAATAACTCTAACAGCTCTCCCAAAATCCAGCTAATACGCTTAACCCTAAAAACATCTCAAACCTGATGTTTTAATGATCTGCACATCTGATGTCATGACATCGCATGTGACATCAGACTTCAAAACTTCAACAACTTAAACACTTAACATTATCCAATGTTAAGACTCAATGTTAACACATCACCCATGTGACATCAACATTGAACAACTTTGTTTTACCAAAATTCTAGCCAATCCAAGAACTAACAATCTCCCCCTTTGGCTAATTTTGGCTAAAACAATCTCTGCAACATCAGAGACTTCAGCAGCGGATAAAATTTTTAAAACAAACAACTCCCACTTCAAAAGGCTGCACACCACCTATCAACAAAGGGCAAACTTCCCCTCAAAACCAGCTCACAGCTATTCATACACTCTACCCCTCAACTTCTGCACCATATCAGAAAAAGGATTCACAACCACACCTTGGCTACCACTCTCCCCCTTTTTAGCCATAATTGGACAAACTCTGAACTGCCAACCTAGCACCCCATCATACAACTAGGCAACAACTACAAACTAGGCACCAGAAACACAATGTCATGACATATTGTCTGACATTAGACCTTCACCAGAGAAATTCTATCACAGACTGCTTGAAGCCACAAACAATCTTGATAAACAACTGCACTACTTCAACAAGAAACACTTCAAAAACACCAATGATATCCCATGACACAATCATGATCATATAGTAAGAAAGTTCCAGGATCACATCCAACAAACTCTAGGATTGAAACCAAAATCGCCCTTGATCCCTCTTATCCAGAAACCATCCATACTTCTTTTGTCAACAATATCCACAGAAATGATCACAACTAACTCCTTGACCTGCACATCATAACATCCAAACACAGTCTTCATCCATCTAGTCAGGAATGCTTCACACAATCATCCACAAGTTCTGAAGCACACACACAATACCTTCCACTATTACATCCACCAGTAGATGTTGATACTAGTGAAGTCTTCAAAATTAGTAGTCAGCTCTACTAAAAACAGGATCAGAATCTAACACACATAGTCAGAAACACCTCGCACAATCTCAAACATCTTCCAAATATCAGCAATCAAGATGTTACAACATCTCTTCTCATCACTATCAACAACATCTTTTGGGAAATCAGCTTCTCATTACCATTCAAAGAACTTATTTCGCATAGAAGTCCTTCAAGAAGCTCCCAAAAAAAACACAGTCAGAGTAGCTTATTCAGGTTAACATACACACCTGAATACCATAAGCTCGCACACCCTCTTCCTAAGTAAATATTTATAACAGCTGGAGAAAACTCAATACATTTCTTTCTTATATACACTTTTCCAAAATCCCCACCTCTTCTGTCAGCAGGAATGAATTCTTTGACAAGTATCTCATAGCATTTGCAAAAACCAAAAACAGTTTTTATTAGCCCAACAAACTGAATCATTTCCATAACTTCTCTAATTTCCAGAGCATCTTTACTAAGATCTATTTCCAAACCAAGCCTCCTTTGAAAAACATACATCCACCTTTTTACACTTTCCACAGAATGAAAATAAATGTTATCTAGTGGAGCCTCAGGAATTTTCTCAGAAGTTCTAATCACCACAGCTTTCTTCTCATGAGTGATGTCCTGGACATTATCATCAGGATCAAACTCATCTCTGGTCTTCCTATTTCTAGAAGAGATGGATACTTTACTCCTGGATTTTGTAGTACCAACCACAGAGATCTTCTGCTTATCAGTTCTCACCTTTGGAGGTGACTCAATAACTTTCCCTTTCCTTGATTTCAGTCTTTTAGCAACCCCAGGAACCACTTTTGCAATCAACTCCTTGTCAGATAGATCATCCACATCAACCACTTCAACATTCTTCTTTATTTTAGGGCTAGGAGATGTTTCAACATTAGCTCCAACATCTGCATCTTCCAAGACAGAGATTGCCAACCTGTGATGGTTGTTTTGTGAGTCATCAGTCTGCTTATCATCTTTCAGCTTCCAAAACTTCTTAAGGTCACAACTTTTTATCCTTCCATAAACATTGTAGACTTCTTCACATATGCCCAGTTTTCCACTTAAGACTTCACTAATTTCAGCACACACATCTTTAGAAAAATTGTCATTACACTTCATTTATGTATGATCAATCTCTATGACCTTATTTTCCTCAAGATTTCCTCTGAATGAATGCATAACACTAGGTTGTTTGGTGATCCTTCTGATGTCACAACAAGATGTCATGCCATCACTCTTGACATTGTGATCAATCATACTGTGATTACCCTCCAGATGTTCCACCTTTTTATCCCATATTTTGACCTCATCACATGTGTAAGAGCCTGATTCAAGAAAAACCCATAAATAACAGTTGTCTTTGGACTTAGCACCCTTCATGACAACTTCACCTTCCTCATTAGTGACAATACATTCAGCTTGAGTGAAGTGAACTTTAAGTCCTTGCTCACACAGTTGACTGATACTGATCAAGTTGGCTTTCAGACCTTTGACCAGTAATACATCCATTTATCTAGGAGCACTTGCACAATTCAGATTTCCCATACCTTAGACTTTTCCTTGAACACCATCACCAAAGGTTACACAACCTGAATAAGGTTCAACTTCAACCAACAAATTCTTCTCACATGTCATGTGTTGAGAGCAACCACTATCAAAATACCAATCCTTCTTGGTAGAACACCCTAGAGACATATGAGCTACCAAACAAGTAGTGACAGTCTTTGGAACCCATTGTTTAACAACCTTAGACCTGTTCTGATTCTGTCTAGGTTGATGGACAGATTTGGGATAGCCATGCAGTTTAAAACAAGAATATTGCATATGGCCAAAATTTCCACAATAGAAACACCTAACTCTTTTAACCTTTTCTCTAAAGTAATTAAACTTCCTGCCACCTTGATGATGAAACTGTTGTGGCTGCCATCCAAAGTACTGGGCCTATCTTCTTCCATAGTTAGCCAGTCTTCTGTAGTGATGATTCTGTCTCTTAGGCTGTCTTCTACCATGATGATGTGGCTTTCTTCTACCATAATAATGAGGCACTGCATTATTAGGTCCAAAGCCATACATATTCCCTTGATGTTGAGACATCTGATGGAACATGTTAAACCTAGAAGCCTGCATACTCCTATGGTATTGTAGAGGCATATACTGCCTAGCTCCAGAAGCCTGTGCCTTCCCATGATGAGGACCATGAGCATACCCTTTCCCAACATTTTGAGGAAGTTGATGAACAACCTGCTTAGGTTTAGGATTATGTCTTCTTCTGTTATGTTGGGACATTGGTTGAGACATGTCCTTTTTGGTTCCAGAAGTACTAGCTTCACTAGAGACCTTCTCCTTAACAACAAATCCTAAGCCAGACTTGTCTCCTGCAACCTTTTCAGCCTGAAGAATCTTATCAAGAGTATCAGACCCACTGTTCAACATTCTGACAGACTTGGTCATTTGATCAAGTTGAGATTTAACTAACAAGACTTCATTTTCAAGATCAGCTTTAACAGTCTCAAGCTGGACAATTCTTTTCTTTTGTTTCTCACTTTCTTGACAAACCTCTGCACTCCTCAGACATAACTCTTGATAGGATGCTGCTAACTCCTCAAAAGTCAATTCCTCATCACTAGATTCTCCATCAGAAACACAAGTTCCTGTCAATGCCCTAACATGCTTGGCAGACTCTTCTTCACTTTCACTGTCAGTATCAGACCAGGAAACAGCCATGCCCTTTTTCTGCTTCTTAAGGAATGTAGGACATTCTTTCTTGACATGACCATAGCCTTCACACTCAAAGCATTGAACTCATTTGTCTTGAACATTCTTCTCTTCATCCTTCTCTTTTGACTTGTTGATGTCAGAGGAGATGTTCTTAACATTAGGTTTGTAGTTTATATTCATCCTCTTAACCACCTTGTTAAACTGTCTTCCCAACAGAACAATAGCCTGAGATAGCTCCTCCTGAGACTCAACACCATTCCCTTTCTTCTCTTCTTGAGTATTAGATACCAAAGCTATACTCTTGGTCTTCTTTTCAGGTTCCTCTTCATTCAACCCTAACTCAAAAGTTTGAAGAGATCCAATTAGCTCATCAACCCTTATTTTGCTGATGTCTTGAGCTTCTTCAATTGCAGTCACCTTCATCTTATATCTCTTGGGAAGGGATCTAAGATTTTTCCTCACCAGCTTTTCTTCAGCCATCTTCTCTCCAAGGGCACTAGATGTATTGGACAGCTCAAGAATATTCATGTGAAAATCATGAATAGTTTCATCTTCCTTCATCTTTAGACTTTCAAACTTTGATGTCAAAAGTTGAAGTCTCGACATCTTAACCTTTGAAGTTCCTTCATGAGTAGTCTTTAAAATGTCCCAAGCATCCTTTGCCACTTCACAGGTGTTTACCAACCTGAAGATGTTTTTATCAATCCCATTAAAGATGGCATTCAAGGCCTTAGAATTGCCAAGTGCTAGCTCATCCTCGTCCTTGGTCCACTCTTCTTCAGGTTTCAGCTTGGTGTTTCCTTCTTTATCAGTAATAACAGGGTGCTTCCACTCTTTTAACACAGCCTTCCAAGCCCTGCTATCCAAGGACTTCAAAAAGGTAACCATCCTTGGTTTCCAATAATCATAATTAGAGCCATCCAGAATAGGGGGTCTATTCACAAATCCACCAACTTCCTTGTCTATCTTACCAGAAAGTATCAGCCCTAGATCTCACCCAGATACAGAGCAGGATGCCTGCTCTGATACCAATTGAAATTCTGGTACCAGATATGTGATGTTACGTGTGATGTCACAACAACACACTCTGCAATGGACACAATAAAACAACAGAAGAGTACACAAAGAATTGTTCACCCAGTTCGGTCTAACTACCTGCGTCTGGGGGCTACCAAGCCAGGGAGGAATTTCACTATTAGTAGTATTAATTTACAGACTCAACAATCCCAGTTGACATCTACTAAACTTAATCACTACCCAATGAACCTTCTACCTAAGAAACCACTTAGATATGAGAAACCACTCACTCCCTAAATCACCTCAGTGATACAATTCAAACACGCCTTGATTCTGCTTCACAGCTTTGATCAAGAACATAAACTCTCTTGCTTAACAGCTCTAGAGATATCAATTACAACTCAAAAACAATAACACCAATTCAACATGAATGGTTTAAAAAATACACACGAAGACACAAATGACACTCAGTCTTTAGCTCTCTTTCTTTGTCACTTTTCCTTCAGGATTGATGCGCTTTATATAGCTATTTGATTTGGGCTTGGACCTGCTACAATATCTGACCTGATTTGTTATTTAAAACTGAATCTTCAAAACAGATTTTCTCTCAAAATCTTCTTAAATCTTCAGCCTTTAAACACTCCTAAAAATCTGCATCAAATCTGTTTGCAACAGAAAATATCTCCTCCAAGATATTCGCATCCAATAACTCTAACAGCTCTCCCAAAATCCAGCTAATACGCTTAACCCTAAAAATATCTCAAACCTGATGTTTTAATGATCTGCATATCTGATGTCATGACATCGCATGTGACATCAGACTTCAAAACTTCAACAACTTAAACACTTAACATTATCCAATGTTAAGACTCAATGTTAAGACATCACCCACGTGACATCAACATTGAACAACTTTGTTTTACCAAAATTCTAGCCAATCCAAGAACTAAAACTAATAATTATAGTATTGAGTGCCCGATAATCTACACAATATGCCACGACCCATCTTTATTTTTAACCAAAAGAATCGGCAAAGAATAAGGGTTGGTACTTGGGAAAATGATGTTGTCTTTGAGCATTTCAGCAATCATTGATGCCATTTCCTCCTTTTGAAAATGGGGGGGGGGGGGGGGGGGGGGGGGGTAATAATATGGTTTAATTTTGACATGTGGAGTGTTGGGTTGGATATGTATATGGTGGTCATGGGGTTGATTTTGTGGTAAGTCGCGAGGAATAGAGAAGATAGAAGAATAATAATGAAGTAATTGGTTCAGGTTTAGGTCAAATGTATCGATTTTGGGCGATTCTTATATAGGGGTACATATTGGTTAAGTTTTGTTTCTTTAGGCACCATGGTAATTGTGTGAAGTGTGGCAATTGAGTCAGTATATGGACTATACAATTGAATTGTGGAAAAGTGGCCAAGGCTAGAGACGTCGATACCATATTTGTATGGGTGATCAATTGTCTATTGTGGTAAAACTGCATATAAGGTATTTATTAGTCTGAAACAAATGGTTCTAATGTTTGTAACCATTATACACCAAGAACAAGGTTTGCCCCTTATATTGGAAGCATTAAGCAAGTATAAATATATTGAAATGTATGTTTATCCACTAGGACAGGCACATTTCTGCCCATTCCAACAAATTTAAAATGATCTTAATTTTCGACCATAACGGAAAAAGAGGGTGGATTTTGAATGGAAAGATTTAAGAATGTAGTAATTCTAGGTTGAATGATTTTGTGTTAATTACCTATATCAACTAAAACGGACACATAATGACCATGGATGCGAGCATAAAATAATAAAGTTCATGGTAAGGGTTAGCCTGAAGCTGCTGGGAGTGATAAGTGAAATTGTTCAGTGTTGTTTTCTGTTGGTGGTGTTTCGGATTGAGTGGGAAATGGGGAAGGTACAGGTGGTGGTGTATCATGGATAAGAAATAGTTCATCTTAAGGTTGTTCAAAAGTCGGATCAGGTGGTTCCTCGGGAGAGGGTAGTAATGAGAATTGTTTATTCTTGCATCAATATCATTTGTGAAATTTTCCGTCACTATTAAAACACAACTTTAGCTCTGCGTGCATCTATTTCAGTTCGTGATAAGAGACAAATTGGTGGGGAATTTTGTAACACCCTAAAATCCCCCGCATAATTTAAAAATAATTATAAGAGTAAATTAAAACAACAGACATTTAGGATGTTATTGTAACACCAAACAACTCATGTTCAAAGATATGTAACACATACAGTTTTTGAAAATAATATACCTCAATGCATAATAATAATAATAAACATGTCTCAACTTCGACTTTTATTAGCAGCTGAAACATCATCAAATGATTATGTTAATGTTTAAAAAAGCATAAATCCGAAAATGTAGTAATTATAGGAAACATCAAACTTAGGAGATATCCAAAAATCTCCACTAAACCGAAATAAACACAAAAGAGTTCGATCCCCAGTATTACATATCAGAGTAGACGCCGACTCTACAAAATAAAAAGGAAGAGCACCCTCTTTCACTCACATCCACGCCTTTACTGCGGGTTATCTACATGATGCCCATGTAAAGGCAACATTCAAACAGAAGGGGTGAGATATCACAATTATACAAAACAATGCATAATAATAAGTAAGCATCAGATTATCACATGCATAATCACCCATTCCACCAATCACACTTCCATACAATCTAAACACAACAACACAACAAGTATGTAATGCAATAAGACTCAACACCATTACTCAATGCATTTGGTACCAATATGTGAACTCTCAGGTTCACTCGCTCCGATCCCCACCATAGGATCAGAGCCCACCAGAAATCGTTACCGTCACCATAGGTAACGCTTCACCGATTCTCACCTAGAACCGGCTACTCGCACCTAATCCCCATCATAGGATTAAGGCTCACAAAAACGGACCACCGTCCAACACCATGATGCATGGTACATAATAGACATGCAACAACAACAACAAGTACAATGACATTCACCTTAATCAATGTACTACGCCGTTACTGGCCACCAAAACACTGAACACATGCTATAACATTTCAGCAACAACAATGGAATAATATATCAAGCATCAACAATGCATTCACGCATATTCCACACCACAACATAAACACCATATATCATTTAACACCATCACACATCAATTAACTTAATTCCATGTACTACAATTATTTTTAAAATAAAGTTTATCGCGTCAGCTTCCTAATGCTTCGAACGACGCCTTAATCGGACACCCGAAACTCAAGATATGATTTTTCAAAGTTTTACAAATTTTCCTCCTAGTGTAACCGGTTACACCAAATGCAGTAACCTGTTACACCCCCATAACCACGCCCCTGCTACGCCACTGCCCCTCACTGTAATCGGTTATATGAAACGTAGTAACCGGTTACACCCCCTCAATTTTTTTTCAGAAACGGTGTTTTTCAACAGTGTAACCGATTACACCAATTCTGGTAACCAGTTACACATGTAGCAGAATCACTTTTCTACAACTTTTTAGTACGAAAACCACTTTTCAACCCATCCCAAAACCCCAACTTTCATACAATGCATATACTCATGTTTTAGATTGTGAATCCTATTCACATACATCATCAACAACATTCCAACAACACCCAAATCATCAAACGTATCACATAATTGTATGATCATACAAATCAACTCAACACACAACAACACCTCATGATCACACAATTACAAAGTTCATAGCATTTAGAAGAAAAATTCTAACAAGAGCAAAATAAAATCCCCACCCACAATTATCATGCAAACCCTTATATAATAGGAATCCCACCCTTACCTTGGTATTCCTAGCAATGAGTTCTTCAACTCTGAGCAATGGTGTTCTCCCTTGAGCCCTAGCTTTCTCTCTCCACTTTCTCTTCTCAATTCTTGTATATGACAGTTTCTACTCTATTATCCCCTTTTCCTTTATTTTATTATTTTCCTTAATTCTAATTACTCCTTATTCCAATAAAATAAAATAATTATTTATTTTGTAATGTCACCTTACTATAATAATTAAATAATTATTTAATTATTACCACCCTTATTATTTTATTTAAATAATAATAGTAAATGACATTCTCCCACCATTTTCATGTCTCTACACTTTTGCTCACACATCCTCAACACCTTAATTTCTAATTTCTAAGGTTATCACCCTACAGCAAAGGGTCCTCTAACACACCAAAACATCTATGATACTCAATATCACATAATTTAATTATGAAAATAAATTAAATAAACCGGAGCGTTATAAATTCTGTGTGGATGAAGGATGATAATGCTAGGTTTGATTGCGGTGACTGTGGTAAGTTTATCCGAGATTGTGACGGTGGATTAGGTAGTATAGGTGGTAAGTTTCTGATAGAAGTTTGTCTGAGTGCATAGACTAATGAATATTTTGATGCTGACAATTTTGACTCAACTAATTTCGCTAATCCAATGGCTTGCAAAATTGAACCAGATTGCAAAATTGCAAGTTCATTCTGGATTTTAGGGCCAGAGATGAAATAGCCAAGAATGGAATGGTTTGGTAATCCAATGATGTGGTTGCAAAAATGTTCAAACTCACGTTGGTACTTCGAAACTTTTGTTGTTTGTTTCAGTTTGAACAACATTTGTTGATGATTTTCATAAGCGGATGGTTCAAAGTGGAGTTCCAAAGAACGTTTAAATTTGTCCGAAGTAGTAGGCAAATAATTGTTGTGCTTCATTGATACCAACCCAGTGCTTCCCTCATCATATAACAATAAATTATAGAAAGGAGGTTATGAGTATCGATAGAGTAGTGGTTGGAATATTGGTCGACTTGAAAAATCCATTCTAATAGATTAGAACCATCAAATGAATGAAATTTATGTTTAGGGTATATGTTGTTGTTGTCGGGTTGTGTTTAATATGTTGTGGAAGAGGAAGTTTCAGTGTAGTATTGTAATGTTTGGAAACTATTAAGGTATGATTCATGACGGGTCTTGGTTGAGTTTGAATTTGATAAAGACATTGGTAAGTGCAACAATGAAATCCTTCGGTTGTAACAAGTCTTGGGAGCATGTGTTAATTGTAAATGAAAGTACCAATAATAAATATTTATTAGAGAATTAGTAATTATCTCAATTTGAGAAGGGAAGTGTCTCCAAAGAAAGAAAGAAAGGATGAAAATTTTCTAAATATATTCTCCTTATTTTATTTCAGATAATCATTTAAATACTCATTACAAAGGTAATTGAATAATTGGAAATGCATGCTATAACTGCATATTATAATTGAATAATAAAGCTGCTTAACCACTTAATAGAAACGGACTAATTTAAACTTTTATATTTATTATAATTATTTAACATAATCATCTAAATGTGTAGGTGTTTTGATAACTCGTTTCAACCTTGATGACAATTCTAAAAGTCCATTATTTTGTCCAGTTTGCAGTGGTCTAGGTGTATCCTATTATTTCTTAGACCACACACAAATGCTACCAATTCGTGGAATAAAAAAATTCATTATATATATATATATATATATATATATATATATATATATATATATATATATATATATATTGTTCTGGACTATACCAATGGCTAGAATTGACCCAATCCGCATCTGCTCTAAAGCGGCCCATACTACCTAAGTCCAATCCACAGAGGGGCAAAAGTGACATTTCTGCCCCTCCAACCGGGCAAAGAACGCAACGTTTCTCCTCGACTTCTATGTCCGTCACGCACGGCTTCCTCGCTACCCGAACAGCAAAGGACAGGTGCCCGGAACCACGTTTATGTCCGACATAACGACTAGTTTCTGACACCCTGCCCGACGTAACGACTAGTTTGGGCAGTTACCTATTCTTTAGGAAAAACGATTATTTTGTCCCGAAAATAGGACCGTTGGCCACGCGCTGGGGGCTCTATATAAACCCTCTCGCTTGAGAGGGTCAGGTATCACTTTTCTCACCCTAAGAATACACTTTGTACTTGCCCATTTTCTCTGACCCTTTCTTACTTGAGCGTCGGAGTGCCTTGCAGGTACACCCCCCCTTTTTCTCCTCATCAACATTCCGAACATCTCTCCCGTCTGACGACCAACATCTCGTCGAGCACCTTGTCATCCGACGACCAGCGTACGTGGATCTGATCGAATACTCGAGATCAGTGGCGTCGTCTGTGGGAACTTTTGTTCTCCCCTTCTTTCTTTCCTCCTCGGAAACGGAAAGATCAAAACATACTTTCTTTAATCCACCCACCTATGGCCGCTCAGAACTCCGCACAAGGTACCGATATTACAGTCCTCGCTCCCATTAGCAAGACAGACGTCGATGGAAGATCTCCGTTACTTTTTGATCCCCGTTTCCTTCGAGACGGGACCCCTGCATCTCCAACTCCTCCTCTAACCGAGAAAGGAGGCAAACAGCTACCATCTGGGGAACGACCAATTTCTGGCCCTCCCAGCGCCGACCTGGCCGTTGCAGCCCTGTTAGAAGCTGTCAACCGCACAAACCTCCTCATCTTGCAACAAGGCGAAAGAATATGAGCTCTCGAGGAAGCATCTCTTCCAAGATCCTCTCCTCCCAAGAGCAAGCACCGAGGATCAAGAAGCCCGCCAACTAGGCGCGGAGAAGGCCACAGATCGAGGCATGAGCCTGAGTCGCAGCACATTCGCAAGCGCGACCAGATCTCCCCGCGGGATCGATCCCCTCCAAGACACAAAAGAACGAGGCAGGATAGGCATTCTCCACCGGTCAGACCTCGTGACCGGCCACACTCACCTTCACCTCGCAGGGACCGCCGCCGCGAACGCAGACAACGGTCACCGTAAACTCCCAGTTCGGACAGCGACGACGAACCTCGCGGCCCGTTTTCCCACAGGATCCTTGCCACCCGTCTTCCTAAAGGACTAGAGAAGCCTCCATCTCTAGGGACTTACGATGGGACCACGGACCCAGACGAGCACATAGAAAACATAGACGCCCTTTTGGACTACAGAGGGGTGCGAGGAGCCATCAAATGCCGCTTGTTCCCGACCACGCTCCGGAAAGGAGCAATGACTTGGTATAAGCAGCTGCCAGAAGAGTCCATCACTTCTTGGAGGCAGCTGAGGAGGATTTTCTCCCGTCACTTTACTGCATCGCGACGCCATCCGAAGACTGAGGCGTCCCTCGGAGCTGTCGTGCAGGGAAGAGATGAACCTCTTCGGGACTACATTGAGCGGTTCAACAAGGAGGTCGTCCAAGTGCCAACGACCGACGAGATGAAGAAATTCCTGCTCGAGCAGGGATTACGTCCCGACTCAGACTTCGCGAAAGCCATCGGCCTCGATCCGCCGAGGAACCTCAACGCTCTCCTCCACCAAGCCCAGTCGCATATACAGTATAGGAGAAAGTCGCTGCCCACTCTGTCCGGGTCTCCCGTCACCAAGAAGGTGCCCGGTCATCCAGAGCTGAAGAGCCCTCGACATCCCGTCGAGGAGATAAAAGACGCGACGATCGGCCTCGCGATACACGCGAACAGAGGGGACCTTCTGGGCGGTTCCACGAGTATACACCCCTCACTGCTTCGAGGGAGAAAATCTTGTCCGAATGTGCCAAATCGGAGTTCAAGCAAGCGGGAGTCCGCTTCCCCAAACAGCTGCCGGCCAGACCAAGCGTGGACAAATCCAAGTATTGCCGTTTCCACAAGAGTCACGGCCATACGACGGAAGAATGCATCCACCTCAGAGACGCCATAGAGATCCTTATTCGCGACGGCCACCTAAAGCAGTTCGCAAAAAAGAAAGATGCTCCCCGGCAAGAAACCCAGGAGAGCAAGAAGGTTGTAGAAGAGACTCCGCCCTCGGACGACACCAACGTACAGGTAGCCATGTCCGTAACTCGGCCAGACGACTTCCACATCCCTGATAGCCTGCCCGTCTCCACGTACATCGCTGCTCACAGCCCGTGGGAGGCATTCCTGTCGGCCATGGTCATTTCTGGTGGTGGGTACAACAAAATCACGGTCGGCTCAGTCAAGAGGAGATTCGACTAACTGATCAGCAAGAGCTCCAATGAAGTCACTACGCTGGACACCACTCGCAAAGGATCCGTTCCTATTTCATTCTACAAGGAGGAGCTCCTCAGAGGGTCGCCAAACTCTAGCATTCCACTGCTCATCCGAGCAAGGATGGAGAACTTCGACGTTCGCAGAATACTCGTGGACCAGGGCAGTTCGGTTGATATAATGTACAACCACCTGTTCGAGACGCTGCAGCTGAATGACTCTCACCTCACTCCATACGTTGGATCCGACCTGCAGGGATTCAACGGAGCGGTGGCAAAGCCCCGGGGTTACGTAGAGCTCATCGTAACATTCGGTTCAGGAAAGACAACCCGAGCGATTAAAGCACAGTTTCTGGTAATCGATTGCCCGTCACTATATCAGTGCATCTTTGGAAGGCCAACCCTGGCAGAGTTGATTGCAGTGCCTTCCACCGTACATCTCAAGATGAAGTACTACACTTCTGAAGGGATGGTCGCCACCCTCCACGACGACATCGAAGCTGCCTGTCGGTGCTTTGAAGCAGCATCAAAAGGACTAAGCACCATCTCAGCAGGACCGAGGACTTCTGGTCGTCCCCCTCTGCCCAGCAGCTCCGAGCAGCCAAAACCGCTCCCCCAAGTCGAATCTATCGACTTGGACAGCCGTTTCAGCGAGGAAGATCACGCCAAGAGCCCAACGACTTCGGGCAGACAGTCCGACAACAGCGGTCATCTCCTACGCCCCGTCCCAGACGGCAACTTCGAGATTGTTCCGTTCGGAGAAGACCCCCAACGGGGAGTAAAGATCGTAGCAGACCTCCCCGACCTGGCCAGGAGACAACTAAAAGCATGCCTCCGAGAGAACGCAGACTTGTTCGCATGGAGCGCTGCTGAAATGCCAGGGTTGGACCCGTCCGTCGCTTGCCACCAGCTTACAATTGATCCGACCGTCAAGGTCGTTGATCAGCGCAGAAGGAAACAGTCCCCGGAGAAGACAGAGACCGCGGAGAAAACTGTCAAAGACCTTCCAGAAGCTAGGTTTATTTCTGAGGCCAAATACACTACATGGCTCTCAAATGTTGTACTTGTAAGAAAAAATAATGGCAAATGGAGAATGTGCGTTGATTATACTGATGTCAATAAGGTCTGTCCGAAGGACGCCTACCCCCTCCCCAATATAGATAAGCTCGTAGATAACTCCGCGGGTTTTAAACTTTTATCGTTCCTCGACGCCTACTCAGGCTATAACCAAATCCCAATGGCCGCGAGCGATAAAACTTACACGACCTTCATGACTGAATCGGGCAACTATTACTACAACGTAATGCCCTTTGGACTAAAGAACGTCGGCGCTACGTACCAACGAATGATGAACAAAGTCTTCCAAGGACAAATAGACGACATGCTCGAGGTATACATGGACGACATGATCGTCAAGTCCCACGAGGAACTAGACCATGTCGCCCATCTTCGCAAAATTTTCGAGCAAGCGAGAAAATATCAAATGCGTTTTAACCCAGAGAAGTGCACGTTCGGCGTACGGGCAGGAAAATTCCTTGGCTTCTACCTAATGGAACGAGGAATAGAAGCTAACCCTGACAAGTGTCGGGCATTCTCTAAGTTCCCAACGCCCAGGTCTAAAAAGAACATCCAGTCCCTCAACAGGGTACTTACTTCGTTATCCCGCTTCGTTGCAAAGTCCGCCCAACACGCCCTTCCTTTCTTCAAGCTCTTGCGAAAGAAAGCAGCATTCGAATGGGCTGAGGAATGTGAAGCATCCCTCCTTCACCTAAAGTAAGCTCTGTCGAAACCGCCCGTATTATCACGGCCAGATACCGGAGAAATCTTGTTCCTATACCTCGCCGTCACTACCGAGGTCGTCAGCGCCGTTCTCATTCGTGAGAATTCTGGCGGGCAAAAGCCAGTATACTTCACGAGCAAAGCGTTGCAGGACGCGAAGTTGCGATATCAGCAGATAGAGAAGGTGGCCTTGGCCCTCGTCAACGCTGCCAGACGGCTGAGGCACTATTTCTTGGCCCACACGATCGTGGTAAGGACGGATCAGCCCATCAAGCAATTGCTGGGACGACCAGACATGGCGGGCAGGATGCTCAAATGGTCGTTGGAACTGTCCGAGTTCGACATCCAGTACGAAAGCAGAAAAGCTCTTAAAGCCCAAGCCCTGGCCGACTTCGTAGCGAAAGTAACCTTCTCAGACTCCTCATCCCACATAGGAAACAGGTGGACCATCTATGTGGACGGAGCATCCAGCTCGAACGGCAGCGGGGTAGGGGTAATTTTGGAAAACGACGAAGAAACCATAGTCGAGGCTTCTCTCACATTGTCCTTTCCCACGTCAAACAACCAGGCCGAATACGAAGTCTTCCTCGCCGGTCTACGCCTAGCCGAGGACCTAGGGGCTGAGGAAATCATCATCTGCACGGACTCACAGCTCGTAGCCCACCAGGTATTAGGGGAGTATCAGACCAAAAACGATAGTCTCTCTGAATACCTAACCCTGGTCAAGGGAAAAATGTCAAAGTTTAGAGCAGTAGAAGTAAGACATGTTCCACGCGAACACAACGTGCGGGCAGACGTCCTGTCCAAACTAGCAAGCACTAAGAGGAAAGGCGGAAGCAGGTCAGTCATCCAAGAAATACTTCCCCGGTCCAGCATCGATAAGGGATCCTCGACCCTGCACGTGCACGCGATTGGGGACAGCGATTGCTGGATGACGCCCGTGTACAACTACCTCACCAGGGACGAACTTCCAGATAACCCCAAAGAAGGCAGCACCGTCAGACGAAGAGCTTGCTCGTACGTCATCCTCGAGAACAAACTCTACCAACGGGGCTTCTCCATCCTGCTGCTCAAGTGCATAGAGGAGGAAGTTGTCCCCCACGAATTGCGAGAGATCCACGAAGGCATTAACGCCCAGCGCCTAGGATGGAGGTCCCTTGCCCGCAAGGCCCTCCGGGCAGGATATTATTGGCCAACCATGCAGCAAGACGCCAAAGAGCATGTGAAGAAATGCGACAAATGCCAACGGCACGGGGATATGCACCTAGCTCTACCCAAAGAACTGAAGAGCATGACTTCCCCGTGGCCATTCGCCTGGTGGGGCCTAGACATCCTAGGACCCTTCGTGACAGGGTCTAGCCAAAACAAATACCTGATAGTGGGCGTAGATTATTTCACAAAGTGGACAGAAGCAGAAGCCTTAGCAAAGATAACGACCCTCAACATTCTGCGCTTTTACAAAAGGAATATCCTTGCCCGTTTTGGGATTTCCCAAGCAATCGTCACGGACAATGGAACACAATTCACGGACAAGAAGTTCCAAGACTTTGTCGCCCATCTCGGAACAAAGCAACACTTTGCGTCGGTAGAGCACCCCCAGACCAACGGGCAGGCGGAAGCGGCCAATCGCGTCATCCTTCGTGGCGTCAAACGAAGACTGAATGAAACAAAGAAAGCCTGGGTCGAGGAGCTCCACAGCGTCTTACGGGCATATCGCACTACTCCCCAGTCCACCACCGGGGAAACGCCTTTCCGCTTAGCATATGGCATGGAGGCTGTCTTACCCTTCGAAATTCACGTAACGTCCAGGAGGACCGAATCACCTCTAGATGAGGAAATGAACGACGAAGCGATAAGAGAGGAGCTCGACCTCGTCGAGGAAATCTGGACAGGAGCAGCCCTCTGCGAAGTGTCTCTTAAGAAAAACATAGCGATCAGGCACAACGCCAAAGTCTTACGGCGAGAGTTCGACGTGGGCAGCCTTGTCCTACGAAGAAACCATAAGGACTCTCGCGAAGGCAAACTAGCAGCCAACTGGGAAGGGCCATACAGAGTCAGTGCCAAAACGGGAAATGGTGCATACTTCCTCGAAAACCTTAACGGGGATGCACTCCCTCGACCTTGGAACGCTGAGAAACTTAAGCAATACTACAACTAAAGTAACTATAGGTTTCCTCACATCAGGCGACCACCTAATAGTCATCGTGCTCGTCCAGGTACGAACGACGCACACGCACAAAGTAGAATCCCGCTCAAGTGAATGAGCCGGAGCTCTGCTCGTCGGCGGTACTCAACCGAGCATCGCCTTCGCCCAAGTACCATGGTTGGCAGAACCCCCAGCTCGCGATGGGACGTTCACCTCGATCGCGACCTGAGATCCGCAACCTCGTCGGGATCTTCCCCGGATATTCGACCAATTCTCCGCATTGACGAATCAACACACAACGAGCTATCTTTCAAAAAGAAAACTCCGTTAAACAGACACACCCTCCGACGGGCAGTCATACATGCACAACTAATGTAAAGTACATCAATATGAACAAAAATTGCATAAATAACGTTAACCGAGCATTAAATAAAGAGGCCACAAGGGCCAAAAGATTGTGCGTATTACATAAAAAAAGGGGCCACACCCCCCCAAAATCAAATAAAGTTACAAATATATCTACGGCACGCAGGCCGGACAAGATACAACAATATCAGAACAATAAAACTCTTCACCCTTCTGCGTGCTCGGTCGACTCGGGCTCAGGTCTCTGCTCTTCCGCGGGCTGGTCCTCGGGGGTATCAAGAACAAGGCCTTCAGGCAAGACGATGCGATCATCCTCCACTCGCGCAAGGTAGTGGATACCCTCGGTCGAAATCTCCAACCCGGGGTTCACCACCCGCAACTGGGCCACGGCACTTTCGAAGGACTCCGATGCCACATCAATGCCGTCCTCCTCGGCCTGCAGTATGCTGGCGACCAGCTCAGCCCTAGTCTTCAATACTTTGATCTCGTCTGGTTCGTCAACACCCGGGGCACTGGCCGCCATCAGCTCTTTATTCAACTCCTCGGCAGCCTTTTTCTCCGCCTTCAGCTTGGCAACCTCCTCTTTCAGCCTGGCTGTCTCGTCTTCGGCCTTCTTCCTAGCCTCACGAGCACCCTTGACTTCTTCCTTTAGGGAAGCCTCGGAGGCCCGGGCAGCAGTGAGTTCAGCCTCAAGCACGGAGTCCCCTTCCGCATAAACGGCCGCCATTTGCAACATCCTCACCATGGCAGAAGCATCCTGGGCCACCATCGCCCTCTTGCTCGCTCGGTCCATGCTTCCGAGGTTGAGTGACTCCGCCCGTGGAATGACCAAAGTGTTGCCTTCAAAGAACCTCCGGTCAAGGACGCACGGGGGGGCTCAAACTTCCCTTTCTCAGGCGCCCGGGTCAAGTCCACGGCATCCGACGACCTTTGCCGCTTCGCTCGCCCAGCCAGAGCCAGTGGGGAGTCCCGGGGAGTTGGAGTGGGAGAAGCAGAGGTCCCTGGAACAATCTGAACGAGGGAAGGAGCACGAGCACCAGCAGCCTTCCGGGTCTTAGGGGGAGCCGCTCCAGCCTTACCCCTCGCCATGGCGTTCCTCACCACACTATCACGAGCTTGAGGCATCTCACCTGCACAAATGAAAACAAGCACGTTAGTTACGGGGAAAGGAAATAACACAAACAAAATCTAAGTAACTATGACTACCGAGCAGCTTCTCAGCATCCGCAGGAGTCTTGCAGTCCAGCAGTGCCTTCACGTTGATAAACCTGCGCTCAACCCTCTGGCTACCATCCTCCTCGAAGATGGGGTTACCCTTGCCCGTTTTGGGATTCCCCAAGCAATCGTCACGGACAATGGAACACAATTCACGGACAAGAAGTTCCAAGACTTTGTCGCCCATCTCGAAACAAAGCAACACTTCGCGTCGGTAGAGCACCCCCAGACCAACGGGCAGGCGGAAGTGTCCAATCGCGTCATCCTTCGTGGCCTCAAATGAAGACTGAATGAAACAAAGAAAGCCTGGGTCGAGGAGCTCCACAGCGTCTTACGAGCATATCGCACTACTCCCCAGTCCACCACCGGGGAAACGCCTTTCCGCTTAGCATATGGCATGGAGGCTGTCTTACCCTTCGAAATTCACGTAACGTCAAGGAGGACCGAATCACCTCTAGACGAGGAAATGAACAACGAAGCGATAAGAGAGGAGCTCGACCTCGTCGAGGAAATCCGGACAGGAGCAGCCCTCCGCGAAGCGTCTCTTAAGCAAAAAATAGCGATCAGGCACAACGCCAAAGTCTTACGGCGAGAGTTCGACGTGGGCAGCCTTGTCCTGCGAAGAAACCATAAGGACTCTCGCGAAGGCAAACTAGCAGCCAACTGGGAAGGGCCATATAGAGTCAGTGCCAAAACGGGAAATGGTGCATACTTCCTCGAAAACCTTAACGGGGATGCACTCCCTCGACCTTGGAACGCTGAGAAACTTAAGCAATACTACAACTAAAGTAACTATAGGTTTCCTCACATCAGGCGACCACCTAACAGTCATCGTGCTCGTCCAGGTACGAACGAAGCACACGCACAAAGTAGAATCCCGCTCAAGTGAATGTGTCGGAGCTCTGCTCGTCGGCGGTCCTCAACCGAGCATCGCCTTCGCCCAAGTACCATGGTTGGCAGAACCCCCAGCTCGTGATGGCACGTTCACGCCGCGACCTCAGGCCTCGATCGCGACCTGAGATCCTCAACCTCGTCGGGATCTTCCCCGGATATTCGACCAGTTCTCCGCACTGACGAATCAACACACAACGAGCTATCTTTCAAAAAGAAAACTCCGTTAAACAGACACACCCTCCGACGGGCAGTCATAGATGCACAACTAATGTAAAGTACATCAATATGAACAAAAATTGCATAAATAACGTTAATCGAGCATTAAATAAAGAGGCCACAAGGGCCAAAAGATTGTGCGTATTACATAAAAAAGGGGGCCACACCCCCCCAAAATCAAATAAAGTTACAAATATATCTACGGCACGCAGGCCGGACAAGATACAACAATATCAGAACAACAAAACTCTTCACCCTTCTGCGTGCTCGGTCGACTCGGGCTCAGGTCTCTGCTCTTCCGCGGGCTGGTCCTCGGGGGTATCAAGAACAAGGCCTTCAGGCAAGATGATGCGATCATCCTCCACTCGCGCAAGGTAGTGGATACCCTCGGTCGAAATCTCCAACCCGGGGTTCACCACCCACAACTGGGCCACGACACTTTCGAAGGACTTCGATGCCACAGCAATGTCGTCCTCCTCGGCCTGCAGTATGCTGGCGACCAGCTCAGCCCTAGTCTTCAATACTTTGATCGCGTCTGGTTCGTCAACACCCGGGGCACTGGCCGCCATCAGCTCTTTGTTCAACTCCTCGACAGCCTTTTTCTCCGCCTTCAGCTTGGCAACCTCGTCTTTTAGCCTGGCCGTCTCGTCTTCGGCCTTCTTCCTAGCCTCACGAGAACCCTTGACTTCTTCCTTTAGGGAAGCCTCAAAGGCCCGGGCAGCAGTGAGTTCAGCCTCAAGCACGGAGTCCCCTTCCGCATAAACGGCCGCCATTTCCAACATCCTCACCATGGCAGAAGTATCCTGGGCCACCATCGCCCTCTTGCTCGCTCGGTCTATGCTTCCGAGGTTGAGTGACTCCGCCCGCGGAACGACCAAAGTGTTGTCTTCAAAGAACCTCCGGTCAAGGACGCACGGGGGGGCTCAAACTTCCCTTTCTCAGGCGCCCGGGTCAGGTCCACGGCATCCGACGACCTTTACCGCTTCGCTCGCCCAGCCAGAGCCAGTGGGGAGTCCCGGGGAGCTGGAGTGGGAGAAGCAGAGGTCCTCGGAGCAATTTGAATGAGGGAAGGAGCGCGAGCACCAGCAGCCGTCCGGGTCTTAGGGGGAGCCGCTCCAGCCTTACCCCTCGCCATGACGTTCCTCACCACACTATCACGAGCTTGAGGCATCTCACCTGCACAAATGAAAACAAGCACGTTAGTTACGGGGAAAGGAAATAACACAAACAAAATCTAAGTAACTATGACTACCGAGCAGCTTCTCAGCATCCGCAGGAGTCTTGCACTCCAGCAGTGCCTTCACGTTGATAAACCTGCGCTCAACCCTCTGGCTACCATCCTCCTCGAAGATGGGGTTACCCTTGCTCGTCCAACAGCTCGCGAGCTGAAAAGAGTTGACCCAGTTCACCAACTTCTCATAAGACGTGGCATCCTGCCCGCGTAGCGCGCTCGGCTCAAAGACATAAGCACCAGGTTTCCTTGAGAAGTGGTCAGGTGTCTAGCAGATCGGGAATTTGTACACTCTCTCCCTGATATACTTCCCTTCCTCGTTGATCAGCTCCTCTCCATTTTCATCACACTCCACCTCCCAGGCGTACACACTGTCCTGGGCAGCCTCAGACAACGGCTCGACGATGAAGTACCGTCACTTGAATGTCTGAATGGACTCCGAGAACAGCTTGAACAACTTTTTGGGCTGCTTCAAAGAGACCCATCCGTACCTTTTCCCCGCCAGCTGCCGCTGAAGGTGGAAAACAACAAAGAATAGAGGAATGGTGGTCCCCAGAGCAAGGTGCTCGCACACCAACTCAAAAGCCCGTATAAAGGCCAGCGAATTGGGGTGGAGTTGGGAAGGCGCCAACTTCAGATGCACAAACACCGACCGCTGGAAGTCAGTGAAGGGCAACCTCAGCCCCAATTCCTTGAAAGCATATTCATACATCGAGAAGCAGTCCCCGAAGCTCGAGCAAAGCCGCTCGTCCGAATTAGGAAAAAGCACTCTTCATTCACCCGCTGGTCCCACCTCGGTAAAAGCGTCCGCCGAAGACCGCGCAAACGAGGAAATATGCTCGGAGGGCTCGGCCACCTCCCACTCATGCGGACAGAATCCTTCAACGTCTTCCTCCATGACATCCACTTCTTCTCCCCCCTCAACTTCGCTCGCCTCCCCCTCGACTTCGCTCGAGGAGTCCGAGGCCGTCGAGCTCGAAGACGCAGAACTCGAGATCGTTGCACTGCTACTCTCCTCGGAGACAATTTCCTCCTCGGATGTAACTGGGATAACTTCCCTCTCTGGCTCCATCGCCACTTCGATCACCTGAAAAAGCATAGAAAGACAGTGAATTCGACAGAAAATCAAATCCACCCTTCCACCGCTAAGTCAAGTGAAAGGGCGCGCAGAAGGCTAAGGACAACGTCCCCAGCCTAAGCCCTAACATCAAATGGAGAAGGAAGAACCTCCCCGCGAGGAGATGCCCGAGACAAACCAACTTCCCACGAGGAACCTCCCCGCATTCGTACCCAGATTTCGTTTAAAGCTCCGCCGGAAACTGCAAAGCTCCACCGGAATCTGGAAACGTTCTACCGGGAAATTCACCAATACATCAGAGGATGATAAGACGCGGTAATCATGTCTCACCACCACGACGTGGACCACCACGCCCACCGGACTCGCTACCTACTCCGGCGAGACGCTTGAAGCAGCAAAAGGGCAGAACCACCACCCACCACCAACACTCGCCGGAAATCTACCTATTTTGTCACCTAAAACTAACCCTAGCCGCATGCAATCTACCACTAACAACGAGAGAAAGTAAAACAAGATGGAAATCAGTGAACTTACTTGACTTAAGTAGAAAGGAAAGGCTGCTCGAAACTTGGCACAGTGGTCGGTTGCTATGAATACGGCGACGAGCAAGAACGCTGATGACGACGAAGAAAAATCAGAAGGGAAAAAGTGCAAAATGGGACAACCTTCCCCCTTTTATACTGAGGGGCACGTGCACACACACGCCCGTAGGCAATAATGACTGCCCACTAGCCATGATTGCCTATTAACTGCTACACAGGGTTCGATGCACACGTGGCAACCCAACGTTTCCCATTCTGTCTGACGCTTTATCTCCCCGAATACAAGACAATAGGTTCACGACCACAAACATCACGGGCACAAAGGGCCACGAGCACCTCGAGACAATCTTCCTCGTCTCAAACGACGACTCCGCGCTAGCTCCCCTGAGCAACGAACAGTACTTAAGTCATCACTCCCATGCTCGGGAGCAACGACTTGGGGGGCTCCTGTTCTGGACTGGACCAATGGCTAGAATTGGCCCAATCCGCCTCTGCTCTAAAGCGGCCCATACTACCTAAGTCCAATCCACAGAGGGGAAAAAGTGACATTTCTGCCCCTTCAACCGGGCAAAGAACGCAACGTTCCTCCTCGGCTTATATTCCCGTCACGCACGGCTTCCTCGCTGCCCGAACAGCAAAGGACAGGTGCCCGGAACCACGTTTATGTCCGACATAACGGCTAGTTTCTGACACCCTGCCCGACGTAACGACTAGTTTGGGCAGTTACCTATTCTTTGGGGAATACGGTTATTTCGCCCCGAAAATAGGACCGTTGGCCACGCGCTGGGGGCTCTATATAAACCCTCTCGCTTTAGAGGGTCAGGTATCACTTTTCTCACCCTAAGAATACACTTTGTACTTGCCCCTTTTCTCTGACCCTTTCTTACTTGAGCGTCGGAGTGCCTTGCAGGTACACCCCTCCTTTTTCTCCTCATCAACATTCTGAACATCTCTCCCGTCTGACGACCAACATCTCGCCGAGCACCTTGTCATCTGACGACCAGCGTACGTGGATCTGATCGAATACTCGAGATCATATATATATATATATATATATATATATATATATATATATATATATATATATATAAAGTAACAAGTTAGTAATAGTTCGAATGAATTTGATTTCCAATTCATGGAATAAAAAAATTCATTATATATATATATATATATATATATATATATATATATATATATATATATATATATATATATAAAGTAACAAGTTAGTAATAGTTCGAATGAATTTGATTTCCAATTCATGGAATAAAAAAATTCATTATATATATATATATATATATATATATATATATATATATATATATATATATAAAAGGTGGATAGAAGGAAACGTCTGCAACAATTATGTTTCTGTCTTGATTAATGGATCGCCTACCAAGGATTTCGAGGCTTCTAGAGGATTGAAGCAGGGCGACCCGCTTGCTCATTTCCTTCTCACTTTGGTGGCTGAAACTCTTGCTATTATGATTAAAAGAGCTTCAACAATTAATCTGTTTTCTGGTTTCGCGTATGCTGATGGTGAATCAATAGACATGCTTCAATTTGCCGACGACACCTTGATTTTCAGTGATGGCTGGTATCAGAATCTTTGGGCAATCAAGTCTATTTTAAGAGGTTTCGAAATGGTATCCGGTTTATGAATTAATTTTTCCAAAAGTTGTTTATTTGGAATTGGCATCGAGGAAGGTTTTATAAGAGCAGCTGCTTCTTTCCTTTACTGCAAGACAGGAGAGTTTCCTATGAAATTTTTGGGAATCCCAATAGGTAGCAATCAAAGGAGAGCTTTGTTCTGGAAACCTATTAAAGACTGTCTGAAGGATAGGCTGGATTCTTGGGCTGGCAGAAACTTGTCTATTGGAGGAAGGGTCACCTTAATAAATTCAGTCCTTGCAAACTTACCGATTCACCATCTTTCCTTTTTCATGGCTCCCTCGGAAATTATAAGTGAGTTTATTGCCATTCAACGCCGTTTCTTGTGGTGGGGTTCGGCGGAAAAAAGTAAAATTGCTTGGGTCAAGTGGAGTGCTTTATGTAAACTCAAAGACAAGGGCGGGCTCGGTATAAAGCACATAGGATTGTTCAACAAATCTCTGCTTACTAAGTGGTTGTGGAAATTTCTTATATGTGGTAATGAAATTTGGCGTAAGTTCTTGGTTACTCGGTACGGGAACCTTGCTTTTTGGGCGTTGGACTCTGAACCGAACAACCATCCCAAGGACGCTTCGATATGGATGAGGGATCTCCTTAACTCCAAAAACTGCGGAGATTCTCTTAATTTCAACCTGTGCGTAAGACTGGTTATAGGTAATGGTTGTAATATACCATTCTGGAATTCTAGATGGTGTGGAAACCAGCAGCTGGATCTTTCTTATCCTAATCAGTTCGCAGCTGCCGTGAAAAAAGACGGATTCGTAGCAGACTATGGTTCTTGGCATGATGGTCACTGGCAGTGGAATTTGGACAACAGTTGGAAGCCAGGGTCCATTGTTGAGCAAGATCAGATTTCTTTAATGCAGGTTCTAATTGAAGGCAGCATGCTGATGTGTCTAGAGGAGGACAATTGGGAGTGGATTGCGGATCAGAGCAAGGAGTTCTCGGTGAAAAGTTCTTACGATCACTTATCAGATTCTGTTCAAGGTCCTTTTCTACAACAGTCAGAGGTTTTGTTATTGAAAGTGATTTGGAAGACAAAAGTTCCTTTAAAGATTCAAATATTCGCTTGGAGATTAGTTCGCGATAGATTGTCGACTCGATCTAACCTTGAGTTTAGGGGCGTTATCACTTCCTCTCAACACAAGGAGTGCGTCTTGTGTTCCCTTGAAGACGAGGATGCTTTGCATCTTTTCCTAAAGTGTCCGAAAATTCAAACTCTGTGGTTGAAACTTTCCAACTGGTTAGGAGTCCAACTGATTAATGCCGACAATATTAGTAGCCATGCTCTTTTATGGTTTCTTGCTCTATACCATAAAGGGAAAGAAGATATGAGCTGTTTTTGGTGGACTGTATCGTCTTGGTGTATTTGGAACATGGGGAATAACATTATCTTCAAAGGTCTTGTTTGGGACGGGGACAAAGTTTTTAACCGAATAATTTCTTTATCTTGGAGATGGTTAGAAATAGGTCGTAAGAGATGTAATTTCTATGATTGGATGTATCATCCATTAGATTTCTTGTAGTTTTCTTTTAAGGGTGTTATCTCCCTTCTTCTTTTGATTGACTTTTTGTAATGGGTTGGAGAATCCCTGCTTCACCCTTTTAATACAAATAGCTTATATATATATATATATATATATAAAGTAATTAGCTAGGAATGAATTAGATTTCCAATTATTGCTTCCATAATAACAAAGTCATCAAACTCATCATGTAGTTTTTTTTAATAAGCAAAGATTTAATCATGGAGTAAACCACAAATATAAAAGATAACTGCACTCCATGTTAATTCATATATAATGAAACTGCTAATATGCCAATTTAATTATTTATACGTTTCAAACAATCAGCTGTTCGGATCACTCTGATTTCTAGTTCTATAAATCGTAAAATTTGAAGGCAATTACATTTTAAAAAAAAGTAAAACAAGTTAATACATATAGATATAGTATGGCAAAATACACCACTGCTTCCCTTGTATTATTTCTCATTGTTATGACAATTCTGAATGGTAGTGATGCTGCAAGAAAACTTGACGAGTCCAACTCTTGTACGGGCTTCAAAGAATACATGTGTAGGATTAAGGATTGGGATTGTTATGTGTGTGTGTTTAATGCCATAGCTTGTTCTATGTGTAGTCATCATAAGCCAACTGATAGCCCTGCTATTTCCCCTACTTTTCAATGATCATGAATCCATAATTATATATTTATATTTTAGCGTGTTATGCATATGTCATCTTTGTATTTGAAATAAAACTCCACAAGTACTTAGGGTTGAGGGATTTATTACTATAATTTTTTTAGATTTAAATAAAATAGTTTCTGATATATTTTATAAAAAAGTTATATTTATTCTTATGAATTCTCTAAGATAACTAATGAAAATTATTTATAACATATATAACAATTATTTTATTTTATTTTATTTTACTTTATGTTATAAATATAGTTTACGCGATTTTATTCATAAACGTTTATTTTAATAAGTATTTGTGTTGTAAGTTGCAGATAAATTGTTTATAAAAACAAATTTTTAGTTAATCATATATCATCATCATCATCTTTATTTATTTTCCTTTTTTTCTAAAACGTAATTTCTTTATATATCTATATGATTTTGTTTTTCTTGTTAATTATTGTAAGAAATAACAAAATAGAAAATGAAAGTTTGACTTTGATTAAAAAGATTCAGAGTTTAATTAAAAATTATAAGATTGTAAGAGTAGAACAAGTTTGTAGAAAATCAAATAAATGTGTAGATGTGTTAGCTAATGTAATTTTCATTTTTGAATCTGATTGTTCTCGAGTCAACTCCAACTGTTATTAGGAGATTATTATAGAATAATGGTATACTGATACCAATATATGTCATTCATGTTCATTGGATGAAATTAAGTATGGAAGTTTAGTTTTAGGTAAATATAGATGATGGATCAGAGGTGGATATGAGTAGTGCAATAGATGAATTGTGGAAAATGTTTAGGTCACTAGATGTTGTTGAGAAAATGCATTAAAAAGTAGGGGATTTATTGAAGATGTAGTTAATGTTATATCAGACGGTAAATGAGGATTTAGAGCCATTGCATCATTGCATGGATATGGTGAAGATGGTCGGTCAATGGTTCGTCGAGACTTAGAGTTGGAAATAATAGACAAGGAAAAATCAAGTTTGTATCACACGTTATTTGGTAATCGGTTACCAGAAGTGAGAGAATCTTTAATGATAGAGTCCTTTGAACCTCAGCCACC
The DNA here is from genome assembly GCA_022829125.1 of Lathyrus tuberosus. Classification (NCBI taxonomy): domain Eukaryota; kingdom Viridiplantae; phylum Streptophyta; class Magnoliopsida; order Fabales; family Fabaceae; genus Lathyrus; species Lathyrus tuberosus. The sequence goes on from JALAZF010000537.1 coordinate 1,884,673, forward strand.
ATAGAAATGGTTGGCTCTACCAGATATGGGTTACTTGATAGTGAATTGTTATAATGTCGTACTTGTCTATTTAGGCAATCCGTGCATGACTTTCTTTCCTATGACAAGTTCACATTCACCAAATGTCTCCATTTATTCCATTGGTTTTATAAGCCAAAATCATTGGGTTCAGGTATTTAGTTTACTTTTTTAATATATGGCTATCTTTTCTATGACAAGTTCACATTCACCAAATGTCTCCATTTATTCCATTGGTTTTGTAAACCAAAATCATTGGGTTCAGATACTTAGTTTACTTTATTTAATATATGACTTATTTTACTTTTTTAAAAAATATGACTTAATGTTTGAATTGTTTTTCTAATCAGGTAAACATGAAATAGGGGTTTCCGTTGCCACCAGTCACATTAGATTAGAAGAAGTTTTATTCTCCAGCATCAACATCTTGGATGTTAGGATTTGCAGGACTTCTACAACATTCACAACTACTTATGCATGTATTACCATCTTAGTATACTATGTCATTGGATATTACAACAAGTAATCAAAACATGAATATTAAATTATGTCATTGAATTTTAATTTCATATGTCTCCAGATCACATAACTAATGATAAATTAAACATAAGTCTAAAAGTTAATACATATGAAAAGTATAAACATAAATCAATGTGAAAAAGAAATATGCAAAGCTTCAAATAAATCAGCAAATTTTGGGTCATCCACGTCAGTATCAACTTGTCGGAGATAACGATGAATCAAGGTAGAAACACGAGCCCAACTAGGATCAAAAGGTCATGCTTCGTAAATAGGATCATGCACCTCTCTTGCTGCATCATGACGGGGCAGCACCAAACGAGGATGTGAAACACGATAATACCACTCGAGGTATCCAACATTAGTATCAGAGGGAGTGGTGGCCAATATTGTTGAACTAATCACATCAATGACGCTCTGATGGTAACCAATCCACTCAACATCAATATCATCGGCCATCATATAATTAGGAGGTAGGGGTGGAACATACTGCATGTATCCAAACTGACGTATATATCTGTCAGGAAAGTATGGAACAACTTTGTCACCCCTTGTACAAACATAACTCAACAAATTGGCGCCATACTCTATGATCCTTGAATGGGCTCCATATGATGTCAGTGTAGCGTACGATTTTTGTCGGTGACGCGACCACCTTATCGCAAATTGGATTTCCTCACCTCAGTGGAAGGAACATTGGGTGCTACTTTCTGATTTCTTATTTATCCCGTGAAGCTGGAAGGGAAAGGGAAGCTATCTAAAACTAACCTTGCACGCGAATGTTTAACTGAACAAAGGCTTGACAGAGACTGGGCAGTCCGGGGTCAGGTTATACAATGGGGAGTTGTTAATTACCCATCCTATACATGGTTATCCATGAGATGATAGTTTTAGGTTCTGCTTTGTACTTGATTGTGTTTGTCTGTAAAATGGTAAAGTTTCTTCTTTGTGGATGTCTGTGTGTGTGTGAGAGAGAGAGAGAGAGAGAGAGTATTTTTGTTGTTTTTCGGGTTTTCCGATGTTTTTTGTAAGGTTAGGGACCTAAGGTTTTTGATAAGTATGCTCGCTAAGATTTCGCAATCTTATGCCTACATATTCCCGTTTTAAGGAAAACAGGGAAATCAGAGCAATCGTAGTTCCTCCTATTATATGGGAGGAAAGATGTCTGGTGTCTTGTTCAAAGCCCAAGATTGAAGCTAAAAGGTTTGTTTGTTTGTGTCTTGTTCAAAGCCCAAGATTGAAGCTAAAGGTTGTTTGTGCCTTGTTCAAAGCCCAAGATTGAAGCTAAAGGTTTTTACTGAGAGAGAATTTGTCATCTCTAAAGGGAGATATATCATTTGTTAATCACATTTGTTTGAGTAACTGGTTTTTAAAGGAAGAATTACTTTAACTGGAATGCAAGGAGTCCAGCAATGCCATAATTTCATTTGCAGGGGATTTGTCCTGAAGGAGAAAACTTTAACTCAGTGTTGAGTAATGCCATTTTTCCTTAGGAATTCATGCTAAGAGAGGGAGATTGGCTTGGTTGTAAATAATCCAGAGGCTTGCCACTTACAGCAATTAGATGAAGTTTTAACCAGGATAATGAGGGACTACAACTTGGATTTTTGAATCAACAAGTGTGCCACTTACAACAGTTATCTGGGATTAAGGTTTGTTTTGATTTACTGTTTTGGTGTGTGATTATACAGAGAAATGTCTTCCTTTAGAGAGATTTTGATTTTCTCTGAGGGGGTGTTGATTTTTGTGTGCCTTGATTAAAGCCCAAGGTTGAAGCTAAGAGGTTGATTGATTCCACTGGGGAGATCATTATACAAAGCCTAAGAGGAGGCTGGGAAAGACTGACTCAACAAGAGAGTGTTTATTTGTGTCTTGTACAAAGCCCAAGATTGAGGCTGAAAGAGAATTGACTCTTTTAGGGAAAAGGTTTTATCTGTCTTGTACAAAGCCCGAGATTGAGGCTAAAGGGATTTGACTCAGCTGGTGAGTATTTAATATATGTCTTGTACAAAGCCCAAGATTGAGGCTAAAGATGATGACTCCACCGTGTAGGACACTTTTGGGTGTCTTGTACAAAGCCCAAGATTGAGGCTGAAAAAGTTTAACTGACTCTACTAGAGAGATATTTTTATTGTCTTGTACAAAGCCCAAGATTGAGGATGAAAAGAGTTATGACTCTGCTTAAAGAGTGTTTATATATGTCTTGTACAAACCCCAAGATCGAGGCTAAAAGGATGATCGTTATACAAAGCCTAAGAGGAGGCTGGTTGGGAAATTCCGTATATGAAGCCTAAGAGTAGGTTAACTTCTGCTGAGGATTATTGAGATCCAGAGACATGTCTAAATTAGGGATCAACTCTTGCTGGGAATTACAGAAGAGTTGAAATATCAGAGACCAAGAGGTTCTGATTCTGTTAAGGATTTTGACAGTAAATTTACCCTAGCTAGGGATTTTTAACTGAAGGTATAACAGGTGGAGTTTTTTCCTTTGGAGGGTTTTTTACTCTACTGGTGATTGATGATATTGTTAGGGTTTTTGTTACTGGTGAATTAACAGTAATTGACCCTGACTAGGGAAAATTAAAGTGAGGGCTTAAAGAGTGAGTTGTGAAACCTGTTAAGGTTTTAACTCTGTTTGGAGATTGATCAGATGATCAGTTTTTTCCTGTGCTGAGGAAGTTTGAAGGTTTCTTTGAAATCTAAATGGAGATGAAACTGTCTGAGTCTACTGGTATGGAGAGGTTGGCTCTCAGCTGGAGGATTGTCTTTGTATGAAGCCCAAGAGAATGATGGTGTGTTAAGGGATGAGAATCAACCCTAAACTGGTTTGATGTTTTGACTCAGGAAGACTGCTCTATCAAAGGATGACTAGGTTATGTCCTACACCTTTAAGAGGTCTTTTGGGTCCTTTTACTAAGCCCAAGTGGAGGCTGGGGATGCTTTTAGGAAGTTTGTGGGTCCAAACCTAAGAATGTTCAAGAAAGGTTTCACCGGGAATTAATTCTTTCTTTAGTGAACAGTTTTAGAGTTTGAAGAAATTCAAGAGAAGTTTTACCGAGAATTAATCCTCTTTGGGGGAATGAGCTACTTTCACAATTTTCTAATAATGACAGTCTGAGAAAAGTTTCACCAGGAATAATGTCTTTCTCTTTGTTCCATATTGTTTAAGCCCAAGAGAAGGCAAGACTGTATCTGGAAATTCCTATGGGGAACTAGTTTTGACTGTATTGAAAGAGTGACCAACTGGCTTTATCTAATTCTAGACTTAATTGTCGGGGAAAACTCTAAGCAGATATACATGTATATATACAGTTGATATATATGACAAGTATTTAAAAAGAGGGTAGAAGGACTTACAGGTGAGCAAGCTTCTAGTAATACAGTTAAATATATATATATATATATATATATATGTAAGCATGTAAAAGAAAGTTGATAAAAACTTACAGGTGAGCAAGCTTCTATTGTTGTATTGTTAGTTGTTCAAGAAATTGAAGAAAGTTTTGATAACAACTATACATTTGAATTTAAATCAAAGAAAACAGTTGTTTTAAACAGAAGCTTAGGGCTTATTCAACAAGAGATGCCCAAATGACTTATCTGATAACATTGATCATACTGTAATATTAACAGATGTTGTGGGACTTATACCATAGCAGTGGCCCAAAGTTATTTTATTTTAAAAAGAAGATTGGATCTTATACTCTTTCAGAGGCCCAAAGGTTATTTTTGTACAAGAGATGAGGCTTACAACTCAGGGAGAGGCCCATTGAAAGACAATGATCGTACTGTCGTTTTGAAAACTGTATCGGGACTTATACAAATAAATGAGGCCCAAATTTATTTATGTACAAAGGGGAGTTGGGTCTTACACTCTATAAGAGGCCCAAAAAATGTTTTAAAGAAAAGGAATGGGACTTATAGCTCAAGGAGAGACCCGTGTTATTTTGAAATGAAACGGCGATCGCGCCGAGATTTTTGAAAACACAGTGGGTCTTATACAATGACTGAGGCCCAAAAATTTTGGTTTTAAAAAGGGGTTGGGTCTTACATTCTATTAGAGGCCCAAAGTTGTTTTGAAATGTTTGATAAAGATCAAAGAAACCCTAGTTTCATTTCTAAAAGTAATCCTTTTAAAGAGAATTAATTAAAAATGATAAAAGAAAACAACAAATAAGTTTAAATAAACTACTTGTGATTTTTGTTTAAGGTTTGAAAAATGATGTTTTAATCATAAGATGATTTAAACTCATTTGGTTTTGAAGAGACCAAGTGAAACGAAATATTTTCAAATGTTTTAAAAAACAAATAAAAATAAATTATTTATGAAAAATATTAAATATAAATAATATTTTTTGGTGAGATTTTTGTAGAATAAAATACTTTAGCAATTTTGTGAATTTTTACAAAAGGAATTAATCAAAAAAGATTAAAAATGAAGGAGAACTTAATTTTCAAAGTTATTAAAAGATGGTGAAATTTTGATAAGAAATCAAGTAGTAAAAAATTAGAAATGACCCACTCCCCCAAGGTTTGAACTCACGCCCTTGGGGTGGGGAGTTTAAAATTCTACCATCTGATCCATGTGCGTGGGCTGATGGAGAATGGCAAAGGTGTATAATATGTATAGACTTCCTTTGAAAATAGTTAAAAAATAAAATCAAAAGGTCTGGGGCGAGGGGGACTCGAACCCCAGACCTCTCGCTCGCTCATACACACACAAATACTAGTGTTTCCACTAGGGCGCAATGCCAATTCAGTTATAATGTGGCAACTGAATAATATATAGAAAGGTTGGTTTTGAAAACCTGAAGAATGGCGCCATGGCCATCTTATTCCTTGAGCCAAATACGTGAAGCCTCCTATCTCACTTGTTTCTCAATCATTTCACATGATCCAAATATGAAAATCATGCGTTTTTGAACAAGGAATACAATGGCAATATTCAATTTTGTTTAAATTCAGTGAATCAAAAGATAACAAGTTGAAATCAGATGAACCCTAGAATTGGCAAGAACTTCATGAAATCCTATATACGAACTATAAACAACAATTGATTGAAGGTAAATGATCTACAAACATTCAGAAACACAATGGTAATTGAAAAATATGTTTATGATGCATGATTCATTGAGTTTGACAGTTTGAGGTTTACCTCTGCAAGTGAGAATCGAATTCTGGTTTGGAGGTGTTACAGATGAGTTCCAATGATTTGGACAGCTTCCTTGTACCTCAAGTGACGTGTTTGAATGCTTAGATTGAATTGAAATGAGCTGGAACTGATTGTGGTACCTCAACTGCAACTGTGTTAAGAACTTGAGCAATTGGTTGGTGATTTGATGAATTTTATGTTTCAGATGTGAGGTTAGTGTTTAAATCACTCATATATGTTGCATATGAGGTGTGTGATCCATTGGTTTGAGTTGCATTGGTCTCCAACTCAAAACCCGATAGTGCTTTCTCAAGAAAATAGAGTTTTTGTGCTTAAGAAGGAAATGAGAGAAAGCCATGTTGTAAGTTGCTTTGGTGTACCCTGAATGATCAATGAGGAGCTCTATTTATAGGAAAAGAGTTGTGCTAAAGCTCCTCACTTGAAGCTCAGAGGATAAGATTGGAGTCAATGGTCTTGCCTTGGTGTAATTGCTTCTTACACAAGGTACCATAGCAGTCCCAAATAACTCAGCTATTTGTTGACTCAATTCACATTCTGTGGACCTCTTAAATGTTGTTTATTGGAGCATCTTGACTACATTAAGTGTGAATCTTGACTATTCCCTATTTCACATTATTGCCCTTTGAATTCAAGGCATATATGCCAAAAACTCATCAATTCACAATGAGAAGTTCTTGGCACTTCAGTCCAAGTTTGCAGGTTGGATCAGATGTATCATGATCATTTTGAATGAATGTGGCATAGTGATCATTGTTTCTTGACTCGAAATCATAGAGAGCAAGCAAACATGCAAACTGATTTTTCCAAATCAGTTGCAGCAACATGACTTTGGGCTGCCATATCTCTTGATTTCCATGGAGTTTTTCCATGCTGATGGACTCATTGAATTACTGGTAAGATGTACAATAAATTTGATGTTTACACCTTGAATTGATTCATCTTGCAACCATGTGAAAAATTGCTTCAAGTTTTGGTGTTTCACTTGAAATCTGCCTTGGGCAGAAATTCTTCTAAGTGTTGAAAAAAATGCACTTTCATGCATTTTAGTGATTTTGATGCAAACATAACTTGAAATCCATGAGGAATTAGAATGAGATGTAGTTGAAGCTTTTGTAGAGTGTAGGAAGATCTACAATTCAGGCTTTGGATCACTTAAAATGGTTGCTTGGATCAGAAGTTATGGGTCTTGGAAGTTGGTACCAAAACCATTTAAACTTGGTAACTTAGAAAATTTTTCAATTTTTCAAGGTTACCCCTTTTACAAGTTATCTTGATTTCTTGATCAATTTTTGTTCAAATGACATTATAAATCATATTTTATGAAAATATGAGTCATAAGGATAATTTTTCCCAAAAAAGTCATATTTTGACTTTTGGCTCCGGATCGATTCGGCGCGTAAAACCCAAATTCCCGACTTTTGGGGAATGCACTCTCTGAGAGTGTTTTCACTTTTCTAGTGGTTTCTTAGGGTTATTTTGAACATATTGAGTCATACGTGGAAGTCTTGGCTCATCCCCATGTGAAAATCTCACTCTGGAGGTCTCAGTCGTTCAAAACCCTAATTCGGCGATATTGGGTGTTTCGAGGTTCCTTCCACTTGGAATGCCACAACTTTGTGGTTGATTCTTGAAATGGGAGTCCTCTTGATCCCTTATGGATGTTTTAAGAGGTTAGACAAGTTGAAGATCATGTCATTTCTTGATTGATCTTTTGTCTAAGTGTTTAGAGAGGGTTGAGAACCCTGATTCTTGATTATGGTGAATGCTCAATAATCCTTGAGGAGATTGATGAGGCATGATAACCCATCCACATTGTAATGATGTGAAATCTTGGTGTTCAAAATTTGGGGTATGACAGATGCCCCTATTTAATCTTCTTGGACCTGAAGGTGTGAATGGAGAAGGTATTCGGACATTCAGGGTGCAAGAGGATTAAATATCGAAATACCCGAAATGTTGACGGTGGTTATGAACGATAGTTTACTCATTCATCTTCTTTTGCTAAGTGTTGATACTTAGAAAAAGGAAAAACTTCCTCTCGATCATGGTCTTCAACCATGGAACTGGTCTCAGTTTCTGAAACAAACTTCACTTCAATCCTGGTCCTCAGCCAAGGAACTGGTCTCAGTTTTTTAAACAAACTTCCCCTCGATCTTGGTCTTCAGCCAAGGAACTGGTCTCAGTTTCTTCTTATCGAATTTCTTTTCTTGACAAGGGATGTTATCTATAGCATTTTTTTATCAAACTTCTCGCCGAGTTTTATCGGGAGATGCCATTTGATGCAGAATTTAATGTCAGATCCACTGGGGAACCCGTTGGTTTGAGCTATAGGTGTGCAAATTTCTCTGTTGGAGATGTCATTTACTGATTCTACTGAGGAAAACAAGTCTCTTGAGAGACTGCTTTTTGCTTGGGGATATCACACTTTTCTTCGGGATTCTTAGGGCGAAATGCCATGTGACCTGATCTGATTTGAGGTGCTGATGACTTCATTAACATTGGGTTTCTTTGGAGAAAGACCAATATATTGTCGAGAGTCTTTTGTTGAGAGGCTTTCTCTGGGGATTTTCCTTAATCCGGGAAAGCAAAGGTATCATCTTCAATGGCGAAGAGTGATGTTCCAAGGATGTCCGTTGAACGTCTTCTTGTCTTTCAGAGGTTTAAGTTATCAAAGTGGTCAAGGACAGGCTCTCATCCAGAAATAAACTGGGGAAGAGATTATTTAGACAAAACATTTCCTGACAAGGAAAGAGCTAACAACTCGATGGATAATAGGACTTTTATCACTCGAGAAATGAGTATGACCAGAGTGATAGTGATGCAATATGATTATGAATATGAATCAATAATGCATGATGTATGTATGTTTATGCTGACAAAACTGACGCGACATACAGACTAGTGAATGAACAGGATTGGATACTCGGCCACTGCGGTGAATGAGAAGTGCCATGGTTCAAGATAGCAATACTACCTTACTTAGGAAAAGTAGACCCTATGGGGAGAAAATGTTGATCAGTCTTAGGAGGTAAGAACTCTGCCGGGAGGTTAGATGAGACATTGCATCTGAGCAGCTGACCCTTCAGTCAGGTACACTAGTTTAGAAAGAATACTTTGATTCTTCACTTTGAAGTTTAATCTCCTCTAGAGAGGTTATCGACGTTCTTTTTAGACGTTTAGAGTCAAAAAGAAATGCCATCTCTATTTTAAAAGCAGAAGAAAAGTTTAGCAAGTAAATTCATTTTTGTTTTATTTCAAGAATCATTGATCATGTTAAATGTCATTCTATAAAGAAAAAACAAATAAGAGTTGCAAACAAAAGCACAAAGGCTCGAATTTTATTGATATAATGGTAATCATCCAAGCGCGTGATACCATAGAGTATTTACAAAGTTTAGAAAATGGTAATTTTAAGGGAAAAGGGCTACATTGAAACATAACGACCGTTATCCTTCTACCAACTTTGAATTCTGGACATTCTGGGCTTCTGTCGAAGGTGACCTTGACTGAAGTTCTCCTGATGGAGGGCATTACCGCGGGAGATTTAACCTCGTCAGATGTAGTTACTTGCCATGAATCCCTAATTTTTTCCTGGATTGTACTTTGAGATTTCCAATCCATCGGGATGATTTTCAGATTATGTCTCTAATTTTTGCCTGGACTGCCCTTTCAGGTTTTCAATCCACCGAGACGTTTTTTTTTAGTTTAGGCGAAGTATTTCTTGACTACATCAACATTTGTGGGGTAGGCAAACTCTTCTCCGTCCATGGTTGTGAGTCTCAAAGCACCGCCTGAGAAGAATTTCTTGACCACATAGGGGCCGTCATAATTCAGAGTCCATTTGCACCGAGAATCAGTGAGAAATGATTGTATCTTCTTGAGCACAAGGTCTCCTTTTCTGAAGACACGGGGTCGGACTTTTTTTTCAAACGCTTTCTTCATTCTCTGTTGATACAACTGACCATGGCATAGAGCCGTTATTCGCCTCTCTTCAATCAGATTCAGATCTTCGTGCCGGCTTTGGCACCATTCAACTTCTGTTAGCTAAGCATCCATCAATACCCAGATTGATGGGATCTCTACTTCTATGGGGAGCACTGCCTCCATGCCATATACTAGAGAGTGAAGTTCTGGTACAGATGTGTGATGTCTTTGTGCAATGTCACAACATCGCAATCTGCTGAACAAGGCAATAATAGAAGCAGTAAATAACACACTGAATTGTTCACCCAGTTCAGTTCAACAACCTACATCTGGGGGCATACCAAGCCAGGAAGGAATTGCACTATTAGTAGTATCAAATTACAGACTCAACAGACCAGTTGACAATCTACCTAATTTAATCACTACCCAATGACCCTTATACCTAAGTCCTCCCTAGGTAAGAGACTCCATTTCACTTCCAATCATCACAATGATGTCTAGCAATCAACTACATCGTCACTGCATCAACAGCTTGATTACCAACAACGGTTCAATCATAAAAGACACCCTTTCATGACACACTTTGGAGTTGCTTTAAAGCTTCCTCCAAGAACAATACCAAACTCATTACCTACAGGTTTCTGAGTTAAACACAGTGACCATCTCACAACCCGAGTGGTTCACTTAGACAAAGCCCTAATGATCTACATCTTGGACCCGTACCTATTCTAGGTTACAAGCATTCTATTTATAACATAATCCCAACTGGATTTGGGCCTTCATTTCATATCAAATCAGCTGCTACAAATTTGCAAAAGATTCTCCTACAAAATAGGTCTTCAATCAACTCTTCCTAATTTATCTCCATATCTTTTTGCACAAAAATAGTAACAAACTATTCTCCATATCTTTTTGCACTAAAATAGTAACAAACTAATCTTCAATAATCTTCACTTTTTAATTCAGCTGCAAGATCTTCTCCATAAAAATATCTGATTTGATTTGAATTTAAAAACATATTTTATCTTCAAATCTTTTTAAATCTTCAGCCCTTAAACACAGCAACAAATCTGCACAAAATCAGATTGCAACAGAAAATATTTCTCCCAAGATATTCGCACACCAAATCTCTAACAGATATGATCAAATCAAACTTAAACGCGCAGCCCTAAAACATCACCACCTGATGTTCTAATGTTCTGGTATAGTGATGTCAAGACATCGCATGTGACATCACTCTTCAGCACTTTAACTCTTCATCACCTTAACATTCACTAATGTTATGACTCAATGTTAAGACACCAGACACATGACATTAACATTGTTCAACTTTGTTTTACCAAAATTCCAGCCAATACAAGAACTAACAGAGAGAAAGGGGTTGCCCCTGTTGAAGTGCAGACAGATGTGCGATAACCGTGAAGAGCAAAGGGTATCATCTCATGCCAGTCTTTGTAGGTTACAACCATCTTCTGAACAATTTTGTTAATGTTCTTGTTAGCCGCTTCTACCGCTCCGTTCATCTTAGGTCGGTAGGGAGATGAGTTATGGTGTTCAATCTTGAACTTAGCGCACAACTCTTTCATCATCTTATTGTTCAAGTTAGATCCCTTATTCGTAATGATCTGAATTGGAACACCATAACGATAGATGAGATTGCTTTTGATGAAACGGACCACCACTTGTCGGGTTACATTAGCGTATGACGCTGCTTCGACCCACTTGGTGAAGTAGTCAATGGCTACCAGGATGAACCAATGTCCATTTGAAGCCTTTGGCTCTATCATGCCAATCATGTCGATTCCCCATATAGAAAAAGGCCATGGAGAAGAAAGAACTTTGAGATGTGTTGGTGGTACATGGATTTTGTCTGCAAATATCTGACACTTGTGACACCTTCTCATGTACTTGTAGCAATCAGATTCCATTGACAACCAATAGTACCTTGCTCTTAGGATTTTTCTTGCCATTGTGTGTCCGTTGGCATGAGTGCTAAAGGATCCTTCGTGAATCTCTTTCATCAACATGTTTGCTTCTGGTCTGTCTACGTATCTGAGCAAAATCATGTCAAAGTTTCTTTTATAGAGTGTATCACCGTTCAGGAAGAAGTTTCTAGACAGTCTCCTGAGAGTTTTCCTGTCTTTTCTGGATGCCCCAGGTGGGTACTCTTGTTTTTGAAAGAAGCACGTGATATCATGATACCAGGGTTTGTCGTCTATGACTGCTTCAATTGTGAAGATGTAAGCGGGCCTTTCAAGGCGCATTATGTCGATCTTAGGTACGTCGTTCCATTGACATACACTAATCATGGAAGAGAGAGTGGCTAATGCATCATCCATGTGATTTTCTTCACGAGGAATGTGATGAAACTCGATTCTGTTGAAGAATGGCAACAACCTTCTCGCGTGATCTTTGTAAGGAATTAGTCCGGATTAATATGTATTCCACTCTCCTTTGATATGATTGAAAACTAGGGTTGAGTCTCCATACACATCCAAGTTCTTTATCCTTAAGTCAATTGCTTCTTCGAGACCCATGAGACAAGCTTCGTATTCGGCCTCGTTGTTTGTGCACTTAAATGTCAACTTGGCAGTGAAAGGAATATGGGTACCCTGAGGGGTAACTATGATTGCCCCAATTCCATTTCCATAATTGTTGACAGCTCCGTCAAAAATTAGTCCCCATTGGGATCCTGGTTCTGGCCTTTCACTGGGTAGTGGTTCATCGCAATCTTTCATTTTCAAGTACATGACATCTTCGTCCGAGAAGTCAAATCTGACTGATTCCTGATCGTGAATCGGTTGATGAGCCAAATGATTGGCTAAAATACTTCCTTTGACGGCTTTCTGAGCATGATACTCGATGTCGTATTTCGATAACAACATCTGCCACCGGGCAATCCTTCCCGTGAGAGCAGGTTTTTCAAAGACGTACTTGATCGGATCTATTTCGGAGACTAACCAAGTAGTGTGGAAAATCATGTACTGGCGAAGACGTTTAGCTGCCCAAGCTAAAGCGCAACAAGTTTTCTCAAGCATAGTGTACCGAGCTTCACAGTCAGTGAATTTCTTGCTTAGATAATAAATGGCAGACTCTTTTCTTTTTATTTCGTCTTGTTGGCCAAGTACACAACCCATCGAGTCTTCCAAGACTGTCAGGTAAATAATCAGTGGTCTTCCTTCCACTGGAGGAGAAAGAATTGGTGGATTCAACAGATATTCCTTGATACTGTCGAAAGCTTTCTGGCAATCTTCTGTCCACTCACAACTTTGATTCGTTCTGAGCAGTTTGAAGATTGGCGCGCAAGTCACGGTCGTGAGGGATATAAACCTTGAGATGTAATTCAGACGTCCCAAGAATCCTCTGACTTGTTTCTCTGTTTTTGGTGAAGGAATTTCTTGAATGGACTTGACCTTGTCTGGATCAACTTCAATCCCTTTCTGGCTGACGATGAACCCTAGGAGCTTTCCTGAGCGAACACCGAATATACACTTGTTAGGATTCAAGCGGAGTTTGTATTTTCTTAGATGTTCGAATCATTTTGACAAATGTTCAACGTGTTCCTCCTCTGTTCTAGATTTTGCAATCATATCATCGACATACACTTTGGTTTCTTTGTGCATCATGTCGTGAAACAAAGTTGTCATGGCCCTTTGATAGGTTGGCCCGACATTCTTTAAACCGAACGGCATTATCTTGTAACAAAAGGTGCCCCATGGGGTGATAAAGGAAGTTTTCTCCATGTCTTTCGGTGCCATTTGGTTATAGCCCGAGAATCCGTCCATGAAGGAAAAAACTTTGAATTTTGTTGTACTATCTACCAGCATATCAATGTGTGGTAAAGGGAAGTCATCCTTTGGACTTGCTTTGTTCAGATCCTTGTAGTCTACACACATTCTGACTTTTCCGTCCTTTTTTGGAATTGGCACTATGTTAGCTAGCCATTGAGGATATTCTGAGGTGGCAAGGAAACCAGCGTCTATCTATTTCTGCACTTCCTCTTTGATTTTGATAGCCATGCCCGGGTGAGTTCTTCTCAACCTTTGTTTTACTGGTGGGCATTCCGACTTCAACGGTAGATGATGTTCCACGATGCTGGTATCCAACCCTGGCATGTCCTGATATGACCAAGCGAACACATCTGGAAACTCTTTGAGAAGCTTTATCAAGTCTTCTTTGACTGTCAGACTGAGCAGTGCCACAATCTTGACTTCTTTCTTTTCTTCTTCTGAACCCAAATTTACCGTTTCCAACGGCTCTTTGTAAGGCTCAATAGACCTTTCCTCTTGTCTGAGTAATCGGGAGATCTCTTCTGGAATTTCTGCGTCCTCTTCTTCTTGAGCTTCAAATACCGGGAATTCAAAGTTGGGATAAGGCATTGGATCGTATGTTTCAATAGGGTTTAAAACAAGCAATCAGCAAGGCATGATGATTTGGTTTTAGAAGAAATAGAGAGAAATGCAAGAGTGTGTGCAGTGTATTTTCTGAAAAATGCTCTCTTTTTTTTATTTGGGTTGTTTTAGGATTACCATTTTCTGAAAAAACGAAAAGTGAAAACAGCAATAGATGCAGAAATGACAGAATAACATTTATTTATTCATGATTTTGTCGATTCTTGAAACTACATCCCTATAAAACAAAACTCTGTCGCTTTGGGCGAAGCGAAGAGGGACATTTACATAAAGTAAGCCCTATAAAAACATCCATTTCACCTGGGAAAGGTGAAAGGTTTAAAAAAAGACAACAATTACTTAGACTTATGGACGACTTTTGGGACATCGACAGTAACCCATTGGCGACGAACTCCTCGATGAATCACAAAGTCTGGCACCTTCTTTCTTGATTGGTCCTCAGAAATGATACTGATTTCTGGCGGAGCAGGATCATTAAAGTCTTCCTCCCAAGCAGAGTTGTCGTAAACGAACTCTTCTGTCGTATCTTCCTTAACATTTTCACTCTCAAGAGGATCTCCCCATCCAGTTGGCTGGATGTCCTCGTATCTGACGCGAGAGCTTTCAGGAGCGGTGTACTTAACCAAGAAGTAGTACTTGCCACTCGGCTGTCCTAAAGTATCCCATACTTCAGGGGGAGAAGAGGAATCATCTTCCTCAATGACGTTGACCTCTGGAAAAGCGTAGTTGATGAACTCTTATCCTACATTCTGTGCAGGTTCATCGTGGTGCTGGGTATTTCCTGAATATCCTGAGTAATGATCCCATGACTAGGTGGGGACTCAGGTGTTCTTTTCAATGTTGCTCAACTGATATGCATCGTTGGACTGACTCTTTTGCCCCAAATCCTCTGGGTATGGCTGCCAGATAGGCAAGTCATCCAGTGGGTCATAATAGTCATAGTTGAAGTTATCTTTCATTGGATCGTCTTCTAGTGAGTTAGGTGGAGCACGACATCCTTTCGGATCACAATCTCCGTACATCATCTTGACGTCTGATCTTGGTATATATCTCGGACTCTGTGTGGGAAAGCAAAATGACTTATGTGCCTCTCCCTGAGACATATAACCATCCCCGTTGAGATAAGACTTTCACTCTTCATCCATATCGAAGGAGTCACTCTCATTAATAGTGTGTACTTCTTGAGAAACTGGGTGGAGAAATCCTCCATTGTGGAAGAAGTTCTGAATGGGACGAAAACTTTCGTCTTTCTTGGCAGTCTGGGTACAAATTGAGGAGAAACCAAGACCTTTCTTCATCTTGTTATCTCTGGGAATCACCATTTGTCCCCATCCTTTTGTGTTATCATTTTTTTATCACTTTAAGAGCATCTTTGTATGAGGAAATCGATGTCCCTTTTTCTGGTCGATTCTCATTGCTCACCGAGAGAGCTTGGAACTGAGTTCCAACAACCTCTTCTAGTTCTAAATAGGAGAATGATGATAAGTTGTTCATGATTAAGTCTTGCTCTCCGTAGACTGTGACTAACTTGTCATTCTTGATGAACTTCAGCTTCTGATGAAGTGTCGAAGTGACTGCCCCAACGTCGTGTATCCAAGGTCTTCCTAATAAACAGTTGTATGTTGCCCGGATGTCCATGACCTGGAAAGTGACTTGGAAAGTGTAAGGACCAATGGTTATGGGAAGATCTACTTTGCCGATAACTGTTTTTCTGGATCCGTCAAAAGCTTTGACGATGATCTCACTGCCTCTTATCGGAGCTCCTTGAAGTGATAGTCGTGTCAGAGTTGATTTTAGCATAACATTCAGAGATGATCCTGTGTCAACTAGTACGCTGGCTAAAGTATCGTTTTGACATTTGACTGTAATGTTAAGTGCCATGTTATGATTTTTGCCCTCTTCCGGCAATTCCTCATCACTGAATCCTAAGTTGTTGCAGGAAGTGATATTGGAAATGATAATGTCAAACTCTCATACAGTTACATCTTGTTCCATGAAGGCTTGCTCTAGAACTTTCTGCAGAGCTTCCCTGTGAGCTTCGGAACTAAGTAGGAGAGATAACACAGAGATCATAGATGGAGTTTGCAACAGTTGGTCTACAATGTTGTACTCCCTTTTCTGGATGAGCTTCAGCATCTCATCGTTGTTCTTTGAAAGGTCAGGACTACTAGATTGCCCGATTTGCTGATTTGGAACTTCTGTTTAAGGTTACTTTTCCTTGGCGGGTTCTCCAACTCCTCTGTTGAAGATCTGGCCACTCCGTGTGACTCGACTGATGTCGAAAATGTTTACGACGGAGGGTAATGGAGTTTCCTTTCCATTTTCGATTGTTGTTGCTCCGAACTTATAAGGGATAGCCTTATCGGATTTGTACGGTATTGGTCCTGGTAAGTAAATCACCACTGGAACCTTTTGATTTTTCTGACCATCGTAGGCAGCCTCAATTGGTTCAAAATTGAGGGCCCTTCTGCCGTCAAGAGAAACTTTCGACTCGTTGAGCAGAGGGATTATGGCGCATACATCTTCGGCCATTTCATGCTTGGAAAGTAAGACAATATCTTCGCTTTGATCAGGAAGATAGTCTTGTATTACGTTGATCGACCCTGAACGTGAACATGGTCGGATCTCTTTCCGGTCCAACTGATTTTGAAGAGCTGACCGTACAAGATAACAACCTTGGTTATTCTCTGAACAGACTCTACAACGTTCATAATTATGTGGTGGCAACCGGCCACGTCCGCTTTGTATGCAATGCATTTTGACCAGATTTATTTCCGTCGAGCGGACATCTTGACTTTGATGTCTATTAGGGATTCCATCAGTCATACTGATTTGTTGTGTAGCTTCATCCAAATAAATTAGAAGCCACCAGTGGTCTAATAAGTGTTGAAGTGTTCTTTGGACGAGCGCACATCCTTGGTCGTCCTCTTGACACTCTTCACAGTCCTGATAATCATGTGAAGCCATAAAGCTGAGCCTGACTTGCTTAGCATGTAGTTCTACCAGACTGGTATTCATCAAGCGTATGTCGAATATCTGAACCATATTGACTTGATTGTTACTTCTTTCCTAGTAATCCTGGATCCATCCAAGATCCATCTGTCGCTGAATGACCTCTTGTATAAAAGAGCATCCCTGATTGCTTGTTGAGCAGATCGGACAGGCATCATAATCGTGTCGTGGCAGATTATGATATTGACTTTGCCTTGAGTGCATGGCTACCAAATTGACATTCATCGCAAGGATGTTGCGGTTTTGAACAATGTTGGGATTTGAATGAGCCATGTTGACTTCTCAGATTATATGATCTTGAATCCATCCGAGATTCAGCTGTTCTTGTAGAGCTAACTGTACTACAGATCACCCTTGATTATTCTTTGAGCAGATATCACATTGGTGATAGTTGTGAGGTGGTACGTGACCATACCCGCTCTGTATGCAATGCATCCTGACCAGATTGGTTCCCAACTGGAGTACATCGCGAATTTGGTAACTGCGGCTAAATTCTTCCTCTACCAAATTTACTGCAGCCTTGTTATGTTGTGGCAACGGGTTCGTCTGAACATTTGGATTAGTATCTTTGAAAGATAACACCTCGTTCCTGACAAGTTTTTGTATGTCAGATTTGAAACTGAGACAGTTTTTGATATTGTGCCCCGATCCTCCTTAATGGTAAGGGCAAGTTTGATCCGCTTTGAACCAAAAGGGCGGATTTTCCGATACTGCGAGAGGAGACTTGGTCTGGACATGCCCCTTGGCCAGTAACAGTGGAAAAAGTTCTGCATACAACATCGGTATTGGGTCAAACCCTGGTGGTCGTGTTGCACGATTGTTATTGTTGTACTGAGGACGAGCTTGCTGAAGAGGTTGTTGTATTCTTTGTTGATACTGTTGTTGACTAGGTTTATTTTGAGCAACCTGAGGCTGATAAGTTAGAATCGGCACAGGGTTGATAGCAGGAGTTATCGCCGCTACTGGTTGGTATCTCCGCCTTTTTTTTCCTTGGGAGATATTGTTGATCTCTTGTTCTTTATTTTTCTGGAAAGCACTACCATATCTTTTGGTACTGCTGGATGGTTCAGCCTCTTTGGCTAACCGTCCTTCTCGGACTGCCTCTTCAAGGCGTACTCCCATGTTTACCATCTCGGTAAAATCACTGGGCGCACTGGCGACCATTCGGTCGTAATAGAACGAACTTAAGGTTTTCAGAAAGATCTTTGTCATCTCTTTTTCCTCAAGAGGTGGAAAAATATGGGCGGCAATTTCACGCCATCTCTGAGTGTACTCCTTAAATGTCTTTTTGTCTTTTTGAGACATCGCTCTGAGTTGATCTCTATCTGGGGCCATGTCCAGGTTATACTTGTATTATTGGACGAAGGCAGCGCCGAGATCTCTGAAAGTATTGATCTTAGTGCGGTTTAAACCCAAATACCATCTGAGAGCGGCACCGGTTAAACTGTCTTAAAAATAGTGGATCGTGGATGCATCCGCAAGTGCACGGAAGTATCGAAGTAATATAAAAGATTGTCGAACCCACAGAGACCAATGTCAACCTACCGTAATCTATCGTTACTTTGTAAAGCTAAGGCTAATGATAATTGATAAAAGGGAAACTAAGACTAGAACTAAAATAAAACTAAGAAAATACGATAATAAAGAGAGGCCGGAATATGGATTCCGCGTTCCTAAAGGACTTTGTAGAATTTGGGTACTAATTACGACTATAACTTAGTTGCGTAGAATATATCAACTTAAAGACTTCGCCTCACGCTCTCGCGGTATTAACTAAAGTCATGTTCCCTAATCCCAAGATTTTGCTCTCGCTCGCCCGGTAACTAGGAAATATATTTTGAAAGCCAATAATATCCTAAACGCATCTAAAGCGCTCTCACTGTATTTAGACTTGTTGCCTAATTTCCACTATCTGGTTCGATCCCCACGCTCTCGCAGTGTCGGCTCTAACCTTAATTAATTTCTCACTCTCGTGACAAAATTGTGTTAAATAACCTCTCACTCTCGTGACAACGTCATTTAAATTATACTTGGAAATTAAAACCAAAACGGAATTTTAATCATAAGATCGCACCTATTATTTTCTACAGAGTCCCGTCGATAACGACAGTCCTCATACGCCGGACTCAAGACTATTTAGCTAGACATGGATAAGAAAATAAACATGCAATTACGGTAAATTAATATAAGACAAGGCATAATTAAACTTTCAATTAAAACAATAAAGTAAACAAATAAAGAAAAACTTGTAAACGAAATAGAAACTGGAAGTAGAAAACTTGACTGAATTGTAATGCCGACAAGCTTAAATCTGATACAGAAATTGAAATGAAAGAAATAAATCCTAAAACTCTATTTGGTAATAGTCCCCCGATATGGAGAACTATTACTTTACATGGTAGAAGGAACTGCCTAAAACTAAAAACAAGGAAATTCTGGCCCCGAGAAAATCCACCCCCGATCAATGTTGCTTCTGATATTTATATAGGTTCATTGTGCCTTCTTTTGCGTGGGAATCTGCGTGAAGAACGGTTGAACAAAAAAGACGGAGATGGAGACGTGGAGAAGAAATAAATAAAATAAATAAATAAAAATAATAAAAAAAGGGAAAATAGGCAGTTTTATCTCCTAAGAGATAGGTGGCTTGCGCCACTTTCTCTCTCTCACATTTCATGTGGCTGGAGCTACATTTGCTAGGTGGTGGGCGCCACTCCTTAGGTGTGGCTTGCGCCACCCTTTGTTGAGTGGTGGGCCCCACCCTCTTATTTTGTTTCTTTTCTTTTCTTCATTTTCTATCCTTTCTTTTTCTTAATTCTTCTCTTTTATTTCTTTTGTGAATTAATCCGATTAAATTCAAGGTACCTGAAAACATAATAAATGAGACATAAATCGAAGCAATAGTCAAATAAACTAAAGCAAATCATAACTAAAATTCATGTAAGTCAAGCCAAATAAACGATAGAATTTCGCGTTATCAGACCGGTAGCTGTTGATTCTCTGTCTGAGTTGACATCTTTCGAGCATACATCACCAAATGACTTTGAGGGCAAGAATTGCCTTTGTACTTTTCAAAGTCGGGCACATTAAATTTGTGCGGAATTTTGACATTTGGGACCAAACATAGGTCGACGGCGTCCTTTCCAAACAAGTCCTGACCGCGAATGGCATGCAGTTCCTTCTGCATCTCCAAGAACTGTTCTTGGAACACATTCATTTTTTCATACATATCTTCGTTTCCACCAGAGATTGCTTGTGGAATCTGTCCTCCTGGGACAGTGTGTACCACTGCTTGTGGTATGGTCATTACGGCTGTGACTCTTGGTTCTTCAGAGCCCTAAAGTTTGTAACCTTCAGGAATTTCTGTCGTAAACCTTGCGTCTTCACTTTCCCGAAGTTTGTAACCTTCAGGACCAGTGGCTCCTGCTACAGTTTCTGGGTCTTTCGTGACCGACAGAATGTATCCTTCAAGAATAAAGTTGAGAGGCATGCCCCAGGGCCGACCCTTAGGCATGTTGTGCCGCGGATGATTCATGTGTCTCCACTATGGGCGTAGATGTGATCTCCGAGATCACAGTCTTTTGCTTATGCTGCTCCTGAGCTGCTGCTAGGGATTGCATATCACTGTGAAGTTTCTTCAGATCTTCCTTTAGAGCGTCGATTTCTTCTCTCAGCTCTCTATTCTCTTCCTCGAGATCGTCCATTTTCTTTTGTGGATTGGCCAAAGTATTGTACGAGTAAGACAGTTTGACTCTAGAATTGAGACGCGCGCGTGAGACTCTAGAGAATGCATTATGTGAGAATGATGAATGCAATGACATATTTTTAGTTTTTTGCTTTAATAAAAAAGAAACTTTAAATAAATTGTAAATATCATACAGAGAGGGGGAACCTCTTTTTATTGAATTGAAGGATTGCAGTATGTTACAAAGAAAAGTACAGTATTTTACAAAGTGATGTAAAAGGAAATAATCTAATGCTCAAGGATCCTGAGTCCTCTCTGAAGAGAGCTCAGATGCTGGTTCTGGTAGTTTCCTTTTCTTCGATCAGGGTTCTTCAACCGTTGTTGGGTTATCAGTTCTTTGCCAAACGAAAGGAGCGAGCAATTTTCTTTGATCTTCCCGACTCTCTACAACATGTTGCTCTAATATCTGGATCAGAGCATCCTTTTCTCTTACCAGTTCCTGGATTTTGATACACTCCACATTGAGAGTTCGATACTTATTTTTCCAAGAGCTCTTCTTTCGTTGAACTTTGTTGAGAGTGACCTGGAGTTTTTCCGTTTCAGACATGAAATAAAGGGCAGATTAATGGCCCTAGTTTGCATCCAATGGAGATAAGGCTCCAAAGAGATACAGTCTGGTTTTCCTAGAGACTCTCATTCATTCCTGTGAATATGTTGCCAGGCATGCACTATTTCCTTCTTAAGTGCTCCGTCATTTTCTCCTTCCTTAAAGAAAAGACCTTCCATATGAACATTTCGCGGGATTTGTCTCATCGGGTATCCGAATTTACGGCGGGCTAAAACTGGATGATAGTTAATTCCACCTTTAGTTCCAATGAGGGGTACATTAGGGAAGTTTCCACATCTGTCGATGATTTCTACCCCCTCATAAATCCTATTTGACTAGTCTATGTAAGAGTTGGTGAGAGACATGATTCTCTGTGACCAACGTAGAGAGTTCTTATGATCCCAAAAAGCAGCAGACTTGGGTAGATGGGAAATGAACCATTTGTAGAGCAAGGGTACACAGCAGGTGATTATTCCTCCACTGTATAAATTTCTTAAGTGTACAGAATGATAAGCATCTGCGAGCAAGGTTGGTACAGGGTTTCCATTCAGAAATATCTTAATGGCATTGGTATCGACGAAGTTGTCGATGTTGGGAAAAAGGAATAATTTGTATGTGAGTAAAACAAAGATATCCTCGAAAGCGGTTATGTTTCCTACACTGGAAAAGTACAGGGCTTTCTCTGTCAGGAATTTAGCTCGTAAACCCTAGATTTCTCCCTTAGTGGTTATGTGAGTCCTGACCTCTGACTCGTCCAAATAAATCGCTCTTACAATGACTTGTTCCTTTGGAATTTCTTCCAGTCCAGAAAAGGGAGCTTGGTCAGTGATAGGTAAATCAATCAGGTGAGAATACTCCTCTAGGGTTGGTGCCAGTTGGTAATCCGGGAAGGTGAAACAGTGGAAAATCGGATCTTAAAACTGAATTAGCGTAGACAGAATTCCTTCGACTACATGGACCCTTAACAGAGACAACAATCCTCTATGCTTGGCTCTGAAAGCCTCAGGGTTGGTAATCATCCTTGCCAACTTCCTTAAATCCTCTAGTTTCGGAGCCTTGAAGGTGTACTTGTGCGTCTTTCTTCTACCAAAATCCATAACGCAATCTATGATATTTGCAATTTATTGTTTAGTTTAATTTGAAAAAAAAAATTCTTGTTTAAAAAGAGTTTTTTAGATGAATGCATTAATGCAACACACAAAAACATAGAAAAAACATGGGTTTAAAGGTCCAGCGTCACGAGCATGGAGTCATGGCTCTACCCATCCCCAAAAAGTTGTACTATTTTAGTAATTTTTGAACCTGTAAAACGGGTTTAGGTTCCCAAAAATCACTGACTTCTCTCGGAGATAACAACAGCAAGCTGGTTCACCCGAGCGAGCTATAGTATCCCAGAAGAAATCTCAGTTTGAGTGTAGTATCGCGTATCAACTATTTCCGATAGTCACCGCACTACCAACTAGCCATATGGTTAATGTCTACTAAATCCTCAGTTTCACGGGTCACCGCACTATGATATTGATAAGTGCAAATTGTAGCTATTTTTGTATATAAGTTTTATTGCACTTATCAATACTTTTTGTTAAAAACGTTCGAAAACCCCGCTTCGTTTGTAAATACGTTTACTTTACGTTATAGTGTATATATTGCGTTATCGTGTAAATATCATTGAGTTTAATTGATTTCCGTTTATTTTTTCAGGTATTCAATCAATGATATCTTGCCATTGTTGTATAGAGTATTGAATAAGCTTTCCAGCGCTTCAAACCGGGCGAAAAACGGAGTTACGGTTCAAAAGTTATGGCCAAAACAGTGCAGGATTTTTACTGTCTACTGTCAGCTGCGCCTCTTCTCCGCCGGGCGAAGCAGCGCCGTGCGGTACATTGCAGGGTAGGGCGCTCCAGAACAATTCTGGATAACTTACAAAATAATCCACCTTTCGCCGCCGGGCGACCCAGAATACCGTCGGGCGAAACTGGACGGACAGAAACACCATTAAAGGGCCAAAAACATAATTTTTAGAGGATGGTTTGGGTATTTTTTGCTCCCACTCCATCAAACTTCATTTCTTCATAGGAGAGCTTGAAAACAACAAATGGAGCTTGCATCTTGTTGAATCAGAGGTGGATTCTCATCAATCATCTTGACAACTCGAGAAGTGTTGGTTTATCTCTTTTTCCTCTTTTAGTAAACTCTATCTTGTTGGGTGTTTGTATATTTACTATGAACATATGTATCTTTGTTGATCATAATATTGTATAAAATCTGCTTTACAAATCATTATCGATGTCTTCCTTGATCTTTTTGCATTTATGTTTGGATTTGTATTGTGTTAGAGATAAACATCATGAATCTTGATTAGGGATGAATATCTATTGTCTAGATGCTAGAGATAGATTTAGAGAATAATCTTTTTGGTGTCGGAACTTAATGCCTTCCGTGTTTCGAGGCTTCGTGCGCGAGAGTGACGACGAGAGTAATAAGGTTGCTCTCTCAGCTCAGTGTGCTAGAGATGGACACTGTTGTGAGCGATACTGGATGATTTTGACGAGTATTGTAGTATAGTGAAAATGATCGATAAATTTATGTTTGTGACGAGTGGATTATATGTATGCTTGATAAGTTTCTTTTCTCCGAAGAATGTATACTTTTTATGTTCTTATTTACTTTCCCGCATTTACTTTTAAACCAATTTAAACACAAACTCATAAACGCGAGAGACTGTCGAACGACATTCTTTCCCTCGAACCGATCTTTGTGGACACGACATAAATCCCGGAGGGAATTCTTCAGAAAATAAATATTGCCGCTTTACCGCTCCAATAGATATCGTCTACTTTCACAACAAACGGTTGTTCAGCATAGTATCACACAGGTACCTCCACTGATTCGATGGTCCACCAGGTTCAACTTAGTCGGGAATCACTCCCTATAAATGTTCCCCATTTTTTCCACCACTTATCTTATGGTTTCTCTCAAACTTTCTAGATATGACATCACTCGCATTCCCATTGATAGAAAAATAAACACGGATATCAAGTAGAAAAAGCAGTATATATAGTATTCCTAAAACTAACATCCAAGACCTCCTATGAATTCTAGTTCTACTTTGGCTCCTCAGCAGATTCGCCATTTTTCAGTAGTGTATGATTTTTGTCGGTGACGCGACCACCTTATCGCAAATTGGATTTCCTCACCTCAGTGGAAGAAACGTTGGGTGCTACTTTCTGATTTCTTATTTATCCCGTGAAGCTAGAAGGGAAAGGGAAGTTATCTAAAACTAACCTTGCACGTGAATGTTTAACTGAACAAAGGCTTGACAGAGATTGGGGAGTCCGGGGATCAGGTTATACAATAGGGAGTTGTCAATTACCCATCCTATACATGGTTAGCCATGAGATGATATTTTTAGGTTCTGCTTTGTACTTGATTGTGTTTGTCTGTAAAATGGGAAAGTTTCTTCTTTGTGGATGTCTGAGAGAGAGAGAGAGAGAGAGAGAGAGAGAGAGAGTATTTTTGTTGTTTTTCGAGTTTTCCGATGTTTTTGGTAAGGTCAAGGACCTAAGGTTTTTTATAAGTATGCTCGCTAAGATTTCGCAATCTTATGCCTACGTATTTTCATTTTAAGGAAAACAGGGAAATCAGAGCAATCGTAGTTCCTCCTATTCTATGGGAGGAAATATGTCTGGTGTCTTGTTCAAAGCCCAAGATTGAAGCAAAAAGGTTTGTTTGTTTGTGTCTTGTTCAAAGTCCAAGATTGAAGCTAAAGGTTGTTTGTGTCTTGTTCAAAGCCCAAGATTGAAGCTAAAGGTTTTGACTGAGAGGGAATTTGTCATCTCTAAAGGGAGATATCTCATCTGTTAATCACAGTTATTTGAGTAACTGGTTTTTAAAGGAAGAATTACTTTAACTGGAATGCAAGGAGTCCAGCAATGCCATAATTTCCTTTACAGGGGATTTGTCCTGAAGGATAAAACTTTAACTCAGTGTTGAGTAATGCCATTTTTCCTTAGGAATTCAGGCTAAGAGAGGGACATTGGCTTGGATATAAATAATCCAGAGGCTTGCCACTTACAGCAATTAGATGAAGTTTTAACTAGGATAATGAGGGACTACAGCTTGGATTTTTAAATTAACAAGTATGCCACTTACAGCAGTTATTTGGGATTAAGGTTTGTTTTGGTTGACTATTTTGGTGTGTGATTATACAGAGAAATGTCTTCCTTCAGAGAGATTTTGATTTTCTCTGAGGGGATGTTGATTTTTGTGTGCCTTGATTAAAGCCCAAGGTTGAAGCTAAGAGGTTGATTGATTCCACTGGGGAGATCATTATACAAAGCCTAAGAGGAGGCTGGGAAAGTCTGACTCAACAAGAGAGTGTTTATCTGTGTCTTGTACAATGCCCAAGATTGAGGCTGAAAGAGAGTTGACTCTTTTGGGGAAAAGGTTTTATCTGTCTTGTACAAAGCCCAAGATTGAGGCTAAAGGGATTTGACTCAGTTGGTGAGTATTTAATATTTGTCTTGTACAAAGCCCAAGATTGAGGCTAAAGATGATGACTCCACTGTGGAAGACACTTTTGGGTGTCTTGTACAAAGCCCAAGATTGAGGCAAAAAAAGGTTAACTGACTCTACTAGAGAGATATTTTTGGTGTCTTGTTCAAAGTCCAAGATTAAGGATGAAAAGAGTTATGACTCTGCTTAAGGAGTGTTTATATCAGTCTTGTACAAAGCCCAAGATTGAGGCTAAAGGGATGATCGTTATACAAAGCCTAAGAGGAGGCTGGTTGGGAAATTCCTTATATGAAGCCTAAGAGGAGGCTAACTTCTGCTGAGGATTATTGAGATCCAGAGACATGTCCAAATTGGGGATCAACTCTTGCTGGGGATTACAGAAGAGTTGAAATATTAGAGACCATGAGGTTCTGATTCTGTTAAGGATTTTGACAGTAAATTGACCCTAGCTGGGGATTTTTAACTGAAGGTATAACAGGTGGAGTTTTTTTTTTCCTTTGGAGGGTTTTTTACTCTAATGGTGATTGATGATATTGTTAGGGTTTTTGTAAATGGTGAATTAACAGTAATTGACCCTGACTAGGGAAAATTAAAGTGAGGGCTTAGAGATTGAGTTGTGAAACCTGTTAAGGTTTTAACTCTGTTTGGAGATTGATTAGATGATCAGTTTTTTTCCTGTGCTTAGGAAGTTTGAAGGTTTCTTTGAAATCTAAAAGGAGATGAGATTGTCCAAGTCTACTGGTATGGAGAGGTTGGCCCTCAGCTGGAGGATTATCTTTGAATGATGCCCAAGAGAAGGCTGGTGTGTTAAGGGATGAGAATCAACCCTAAACTGGTTTGATGTTATGACTCAGGAAGACTGTTCTATCAAAGGATGACTAGGTTCTGTCCTACACCTTTAAGAGGTCTTTTGGGTCTTTGTACTAAGCCCAAGAGGAGGTCGGGGATGCTTTTAGGATGCCTGTGGGTCCAAACTTAAGAATGTTCAAGAAAGGTTTCACCGGGAATTAATCCTTTCTTTAGTGAACAGTTCTAGAGTTTGAAGAAATTCAAGATAAGTTTTACCGGGAATTAATCCTCTCTGGGGGAATGAATTCCTTTGATAATTTTCTAATAGTGACAGTCTGAGAATAGTTTCACTAGGAATAATGTCTTTCTCTTTGTTCCATATTGTTTAAGCCCAAGAGAAGGCAAGACTGTATCTGGAAATTCCTATGGGGAACTAGTTTTGACTGTATTGAAAGAGTGACCAACTGGCTTTATCTAATTCTAGACTTAATTGTCGAGGGAAACTCTAAGCAGATATACAGGTATATATACAGTTGATATATATGACAAGTATTTTAAAAGAGGGTAGAAGGACTTACAGGTGAGCAAGCTTCCAGAAATACAGTTAAATATATATATGTAAGCATGTAAAAGAAAGCTGATAAAACTTACAGGTGAGCAAGCTTCCATTGCTGTATTGTTAGTTGTTCAAGAAATTGAAGAAAGTTTTGATAACAACTATACATTTGAATTTAAATTAAAGAAAACATTTGTTTTAAACAGAAGCTTGGGGATTATTCAACAAGAGATGCCCAGATGACTTATCTGATAACATTGATCATACTGTAATATTAACAGATGTTGTGGGACTTATAACATAGCAGTGGCCCAAGGTTATTGTATTTTACAAAGAAGATTGGGTCTTACACTCTTTCAGAGGCCCAAAGGTTATTTTTGTACAAGAGATGGGGCTTACAACTCAGTGAGAGACCCATTGAAAGAAAATGAACGCACTGTCATTTTGAAAACTGTATCGGGACTTATACAAATGATTGAGGCTCAAATTTATTTATGTACAAAGGGGGGTTGGGTCTTACACTCTATTAGAGGCCCAAAAAATTTTTTAAAGAAAAGGAATGAGACTTATAGCTCAAGGAGAGGCCCATATTATTTTGAAATGAAACGGCGATCACGCCGAGATTTTTGAAAACACAGTGGGTCTTATACAATGACCGAGGCCCAAAAAGTTTTGGTTTTAAAAAAGGGGTTGGGTCTTACATTCTATTAGAGGCCCAAAAGTGTTTTGAAATGTTTTATAAAGATCAAAGAAACCCTAGTTTCATTTCTAAAAGTAATCCTTTTAAGTAGAATTAATTAAAAATGATAAAAGAAAACAATAAATAAGTTTAAATAAACCACATGTGATTTTTGTTTAAGGTTTGAAAAATGATGTTTTAATTACAAGATGATTTATACTCATTTGGTTTTGAAGAGACCAAGTGAAAAGAAATATTTTCAAATGTTTTAAAAAAACAAATAAAAATAATTTCTTTATGAAAAATATTAAATATAAATAATATTTTTTTTGGTGAGGTTTGTGTAGAATAAAATACTTTAGCAATTTTGTGAATTTTTGTAAAAGGAATTAATCAAAAAAGATTAAAAATGAAGGAGAAATTAATTTTCAAAGTTATTAAAAGATGGTGAAAATTTGATAAGAAATCAAGTAGTAAAAAATTAGAAATGACCCCTATAACACCCCACTTTCCCATTTTTGAAAATAGACAAAATATTAAGAATTAATCAGATTTTTCACCACCAAGTGGAATGCTACATTAATCAGCCAACTTTAAAACTCCTTTTATTAATCGAAATAAAACAGCGGAAATAATTCATTTAATAAAATCACGGCCACATGCCAGCAACTAACAAAATTCCACATTACATAGTGGTCCACCAAGAAAATCCAACAAACTAACGATACGTAACAACAACTCAAAATAAATGGATAAACAACAAAATCCCCAAAATAGTTCCCGTGTTACGTATCAGAGCACTCCTATGGACTCGATCAGCAACACCAATATCCAAGCTATCTAAGTACCTGGATTATCTGTACTTCCGAAGAAGCACAGACACAACAACAACAACGAAGGGGTGAGAAATCACGTTCAATATTATCGGTGAATAAATACATGATAACAAGGTAGAATTCACATATATAAGTCAACAACACATCAACACGACCTACTGTCCAATATCATCAACAACATCAAATAATAATGTAATGCAACACGACACCATGCATGCGGTACCGACTCATTGGTTCATTCAATCGAACCCGGATAGATCACATACACCTCTACTTGGCAATGATCTATCCCCACCATTCTCCATATAGGAGTACGGATAAATCACATACACTCCTCCTGAGCAATGATTCATCCCACCAATCACCATGAAATGCATGACACAGAATGCATATATAAAAAAAAAACACATGTATTATAACATAGATACATGCTCACAATCCTCCTGATCACACCAACAAACACATTATCATCATCCAACACCATAAGATTATTTCGCCTCACAAAATCCAGTTAATTATTAATTAATCCTCCAAAATTATTAAATTAATTAATTTCATAGTCATTATTCCATTCCTCACCATCTGACACCTACCCTCAACCTATCAATCCAAGAGAAACCAGTTCCGATGTGAAAACGGGAAAGAAACCGCCAAAACGGGGAATTTTCACACTCACGCTGTCCATACGCGTAATGACTAGAGTCATACGCGTATGACTTACTCCCTCACCCTGCCTTACGCGTATGCCCCCATCTGATACGCGTAAGCCTCCTGCCTCGCCCCACCATACGTGTATTGCCCAACTTCGTACGCGTATGGGCAGAGACCTATTTTTCCTCCAAAATCCACTTCCAGATCTGCTTACGCGTACGGTCACTCCCATACACGTATTGCCTTGCCACCATACGCGTACCCTTACGCGTATGGGCAGAGGGTCATGGCAACTCTTCCCTTCTGCCTCCCTTTAGGCGTAATGCTCCCCTTCCTTTACTCCCATACGCGTATGGCCTAGCCCAATACACATATGGCCATATCTGTTACGCAAATGGCCAGAAACCTCACCATTCTGCATTCTGCTACGAATTCCACACTTCTTCACTTCCAACCAGTCCTATAATCGTTCCTACATTGATTTTAGGTCCAATTTTCATATTCTCACTTGTACCTAGAATTACTACATGTATTGTAGGTCTATAATCTCAAATCGTTCTTCCAATTTGAATCCAAAAACAACAGATCTGTAACAGATGCTCATACAACAGCAACAACAACAAAAATTCATATTATCACCAATCAATACATGCACGATTTCATCATCATATCAGGCATATACAACAGATCAACAACACAACAGTTTGCATACAAATTCCTCGGGGTTAAGGACTCCCCACTACCCTATCATGAATAAATCACCAATATTAAACCTGTTTCTCCCCCTTACCTCGAATCCTTGATTAATTTCTGCAAAAATTGATGAAGATCTTGCCCTAGCACACCCTTTGTTCTTCCTCCCCTTAGCTTTTCTCTTTCTATCTCTAAAATTCTGGTTATGCTAAACCTCCACCAATTTTCCACTAATTATTTTCTAATTACCAAACTGCCCTCATTAATTCTATTTTCCCATAATTCAATTAATTCAAAATCCGATTCTTAATTTAATAATAAAATAATACTAATGTCAATAATAATAATATTATTAATAATAATACTAACCAAAATAATAATAATAATAATACTAATAATAATAATAATAATAATAATAATAATAATAATAATAATGATAATTCCATATTAGTAACATTACCCCCAACGCACTCAAACATGCACCCTTACCAAGCCCGACAATCAAAATAAAACCAGACGATTAAATAATTAAAAATGGGGTGTTACAACTCTCCCCCACTTGAATTATTTTCATCCTCGAAAATGTACCTGATGGAAACAGTTCTGGATACGACTCATGCATCCTGCTCTCCAATTCCCAGGTCACACTTCTGCCAGCAGCTCTTCCCCAAGCTACTCTCACCAGAGGTATCTCATTCCCTCTAAGTTGCTTCATCTTGTGATCCTCGATCCTCAGCGGCATCGTCTCCACAGTAAGATTTTCTCTGATCTGAACCTCATCTCTTTGAATCACATGAGACGGATCTGAAACATACTTCCGAAGTTGCGACACATGAAACACATCATGCAAGTTCGAAAGTTCAGGCGGCAGTGCCACACTGTAAGCAACTGTACCAATCCTCTGCAAGATCTGATACTGTCCAATAAACTTAGGATCTAATTTCTTTGATTTCAAAGCACGACCCACACCGGTCACTGGGTTAACTCTCAGGAATACGTGATCACCTTCACTGAATTCCAAATCTTTCTTCCGGTTATCGTGATAACTTTTCTGTCTACTCTGAGATGCCTTCATCTTCTCCCGAATCATCTAAATTGTCTCAGTTGTTTGTTGCATAATTTCCGGTCCAAGTACTGCATTCTCACCTGTTTCATACCAACATAGAGGTGTCCTACACTTCCTACCATACAAAGCTTCGAAAGGCGTCATTCCAATACTAGAATGGTAACTATTGTTGTACGTGAACTCAATCAAAGGAAAATGAGTATCCCACGCACCACCTTTTTCCAATACACAGGCTCTCAGCAAATCCTCCAATGACTGGATAGTTCTCTCTGACTGACCATCGGTTTGTGGATGATAAGTGAAATTATGGTACAGATGTGTGATGTCTCGTGCAATGTCACAACATCGCAATCTGCTATATGAACAAGGCAATAATAGAAACAGTAAATTAACACACTGAATTGTTCACCCAGTTCGGTTCAACAACCTACATCTGGGGGCATACCAAGCCAGGAAGGAAGTCCACTATTAGTAGTATCAAATTACAGACTCAACAGACTAGTTGACAATCTACCTAATTCAATCACTACCCAATGACCCTTCTATCTAAGTCCTCCCTAGATAAGAGACTCCATCTCACTTCCAATCATAGCAATGATGTCTAGCAATCAACTTCACCGCCACTGCATCAACAGCTTGATTACCAACAACTTGACAAACACTGAAAACTAGAAGACATACTTCCATGACACACCTTGGAGTTGCTTCCAAGCTTCCTCCAAGAACAATACCATACTCATTACCTATAGGTTTCTGAGTAATACCACAGTGACCATCTCACAACCCGAGTGGTTCACTTAGACAAAGCCCTAATGATCTACATCTTGGACTCGTACCTATTCTAGGTTACAAGGATTCTATTTATAACGTTTTCCCAACTGGATTTGGGCCTTCAAATCATATCAAATCTTCTGTACCAAATCTAGAACAGATTCTGCTCCTAAATAGATCTTCAATTAAATCTTCAATAATTAACTCTAAATATTCTCCATATCTTTATGGATTGAATTCGCAACAAACTAATCTTCTTCATAACTGATTGCACCAAGAAATGTGCATCCCATCTAACTGACAGATCTCCTTAAATCAACATAATCAGCGCAACCCTAAAAACATTACAGCCTGATGTTTTAATGTTCTGGTATAGTGATGTTAAGACATCGCATGTGACATCACTCTTCAGCACTTTAACTCTTCAACAATATTCACAAACTAGAATGTTAGCCATAACAATACTGTTAGAAGCTCATGTTGCAACATCAACCATGACATCAGTATTGTTTTAACAAAATTTCAGCCAATTACAAGAACTTACAATCTCCCCCTTTGGCTAATTTTGGCTAAAACAAATATATAAACATTACAACTCAGATTACTGCAGTAATTACAACCCTACACTATTGTTAGACGTCATCTGATCCTAACAATAAACAACAGTAGCTATTGTGTACTGCATCCATGGAGAATCATCTTCTTGGCTAATTTTGAATGATGTTAGGACATCATGTTGGACATAACATCACCATATAACAGCAACTCCAGGCAGCACATCAGGAGGTGCACATGAGGAAGAAGATAACTGACACTCCCCCTCAATACAGCACATTTCTTTTTCCTTCCAGGTCAGACCCAGAACAACTGTAGAAGACTCCTCCAGAAAAGAAATGTATGTCTAGACATCAAAGACCAATGGTGGCATAAGAGAATTCTGCACACCCTAATTAATCAGACGCCCCCAGTCGACCTGTGGCATAAGACGAAACTTGAGAAGTGCCATTCTGCCAACCCAGGTAACTCAGAACACAAGTCACAACTGTGTTCATAACTCAGGACACAAGTCACAAAGACTCATCACCAACTTGAGGAGAGGACATCCTTCTGCAACAGCTGGAACTTGCAGACTTCAGACATGCGCAAACCACATAACATCTGCGCAAACCATTTACCCCATCCCTTTCCTTTCTCCCCCTTTTTAGCCACAAATTGGCAAAGGAAGCCCTCACAGAACCAGACCCAAGAAGTACTCACCCAAACACGAATAAACGCCATAAGACTTTGGAATCTGAGACACGAACACTCATTGGCTGAAGGAGAACAAACTAACCCCTATAAATAGCTGACCAGTAACTTTGGAATTAACGAGCCTTAAATATGTCAAGGTTCTTGGTCCAAGAAACGCTATTTTAGGTATCAAAAACTGCATTCAAATTCAATGCCTACCTTCCAAAACTGCCTTGACTGCCTTAAATGTTTCTCAACTGAATCTTACCATAAGTTAGGCCAATAAAGCTCCATGCATAGGCAGAGACACGTGTTTCGCCTTATCCTTGCACTACCGACCAGAAAAATTCCTTGTTTGGCTCTAGAGAAACATGTCTTGTATCATGTTCTGACATCTTACCAAGATAGTTTGTCTGCTTGCTCATCAACCCAAGACTCTACAAACACATCTTCTTATCTAATGGATACTGAGACGACTTCTCACAATCCCTTCTGGATTCCTTCAAAACAGCAGTATAAAATAAAGTCACCCATATACACCAGTTTTGCTTTTCAGACCTCTCCTGCATAGGCACTATCTTCACACATCTATGATATGTCTCACCAAGATGTTTGACATCACACTGCACCAACTTAAACAGCCCACAGACTACTTGCAGTAATAGGCTTATAGACAACAGCCTTAATAGTCAATGCTCTTTAGGCTATCACAAAGATATTGCCACAATATGGTAATTCCACAATGCTCTTTTGGATACATGGTCCGCCAATTCCAATAAACACAAGCTCACTTGATTTGAAGTTTCACATATTCCATAACAAATGTCTTGCAACACAAGATAAGGACTGCCACCACCGTTTACTTTTATTAGAAGGAACCTCCTGGCAACAACCTTATAACACCCTAATAGAGTCTTCAACATGAAAGTAGCCATGTATTTCCAGAACTACTTATCATCAAGATTAGAATCTGCCCATTTTAATCCACATTATGTCAGAACTGCCACTTCAGACGATAATGCTTCTGTATTTCATTCAGGTAGTCACAACCACTTGATCACAATAAGCAGCTATGGAATCACATCAGATAGCCAGACAAGACCTAGGCGCATCCTACTAGAACAACCTCTACCAAGGCATCAAACACGAAGTTCTGGTATCCAATGTGCCAAAAAAAACAGGTTTCCAAGAAGGACAGATTCCCACACCAAAGACTACTTTGACTGGTCGGGCGATACAAACAAGGTCTCTTTATGCAGTATAAAAACCTAGCTTCCTAGCTTCTAACATTGTATCACAGATAGAGCCATGAGTCAATCTAACAAGGATGCAAAAGGGAGTCACATGCAAGAGGTCAGAAAACCAGATCCTCAGAGGTTGAGGGACCAAACATTGTCCACAACTGGTACAACTTCAGGAGTCAAGAGAACAAGAAGGACATCAGAGACAAGGATGAAGACTACCAAGAAAAACCAAGTGCAACTTCAAGCTTCTGATGATGACTGGGATGAAGATTGGAAAACTTTTCTTGATTAGGGGGGTTGGGATAATCTTTAGACTTGTTGTTTGTTGTTTTTACTAATCTTGTAAGCTTTCAACAATGCAATAAATTTCTGCTTTAATTTTGTTCCATTTATATGCAATAAGGAACTCAGCTGCACAAGACACTAAATCCTCATGTATGCAACTTTCTAATTTGCTTCAAAATAAGTGCCAACACCAAAAGCTACAGTAACATCAATCTCCCCCTTAACATCACACGTCCAGCTGCATAAAATTTTAACAATCTCCCCCTATCAAGGGTAACATATGCTTCTTCGCATCTTTATGTCTTCAAGAGCTCACTCTTTGTTCAACTCACACAATCATTACTTATACCAATACTCACATGATCCCAAGCTGATCAACTTTTCTCTATCTAAGATCACCAGTACTCCTTTGCAAGAAGAAAACCTTAAATGAAAGGAGAACATGAGACTCATCTTGGTTTGTTATCTTCTCATGTTCCAAAGCTCACACCTTGCCACCTCTGAATCTTCAGAAAAAAATAGTCCAAGACTACCCCATAGTAATACTAAAGAAAGTCACTTCCCTTAGTAGAGCCGTCAGTAGAAAGCCAGAGATAACTGCCACTTATCCTTGACCTTCACAACCAAAGCAAACACCATGCTCCAAACCACTGATCCAAGATGTGATGTCTTCATATCTTACAGCCTCAGCCACTGTCTGACTTAGAGATGTTGGATGTCTTCAACATTCCACAATTTATCTGCCTCTCATAATCCAAACTCATCCCAGACAATTACTCCATAGTCACCAATCAACTCCACCAGTTGATTCAACTCCAAGATGCTTAATACTTCCAAAACAGCCACATAAAGTAAATTCTCAACACTTCTGCAGTCCTGCACTTTAACCTCAGACATATACATAGTCTCCCGTCAATGTATATTGTCATTAGTTGAATGCACAACATTATCCAAAGCAGACAAATATTCAACTATTGCCATGCTATTTAACACAAGCTACACCATTTTATCTAGTCTGACATTCTTTTCCTGCAGACTTGAGGCACTTGTTGATCCCTCTTTTGCTAATCCACACCACTGATCACTTTAGATTAGGTAAGTGGCTTGACCTGATACTTCACCGTGAGTACAACTAACTTTCTTTGGCTAAGAAAGCAAATAACTGAAATAATGTTTCAACATCAGTTCCGACATCAGTCTACTGCACATATCTCTTACATGAGAACAAATCAAGCTCAACTTCTTTCTTGATGAAGCTTCCTTCAGTTCATGTATCTTTAGATATACCAGCACTATATCATAACCAGGAAGATCCTCCTAATTAGGTCACCACTACCTAGCTTAAGAGATAACTTATCAAGATTCTCACTCCCGCGTGAAAATTTTGACAGTGACACTCTTTTGCTATGGTTTCATCCTCTTCTTTTATCATCAAAGTTCTGACCAGATTGGTCTTCAATGCCTGATTAGAACCAGAACCTTCCATGTCATATTCAGTAGGATCCATTCATCTTTTTGTCACTTCTTTCCCCAAAACAAAGATATGAAATAATCCCCGTTGAAGTTGTCTTGCATCAACTACAACATCAAGAATATCCTGCTGAGGAGACTAACCCCTAATGTCTTTCCAGGAGAATACCTTCCTAGAATCTCACCACCAGAGATACAAGACCCAACCAGGGTTATGCCATATGCAGCGGAACATACAACTCCTCAACAACCTTCAGGCACTACTCAATAATCCTTGCACATCATCACCAAACCAAGTGCCAGCAGTTCTCCTGATGATCATGTCATGAATAGCCTATCCTTCACAACTATATGAATTAACCAAGTCCATAACTTAGCAAAACTATCTTCCTTGCTCATGAACCAGAAAGTATCTTCCCTAGATCTCATCCAGAAACAGACAGGATGCCTGCTCTGATACCAATTAAAATTCTGGTACAGATGTGTGATGTCTCGTGCAATGTCACAACATCGTAATCTGCTGTATGAACAAGGCAATAATAGAAATAGTAAATTAACACACTGAATTGTTCACCCAGTTCGGTTCAACAACCTACATCTGGGGGCATACCAAGCCAGGAAGGAAGTCCAGTATTAGTAGTATCAAATTACAGACTCAACAGACCAGTTGACAATCTACCTAATTCAATCACTACCCAATGACCCTTCTATCTAAGTCCTCCCTAGATAAGAGACTCCATCTCACTTCCAATCATAGCAATGATGTCTAGCAGTCAACTTCAACGCCACTGCATCAACAACTTGATTACCAACAACTTGACAAACACTGAAAACTAGAAGACATACTTCCATGACACACCTTGGAGTTGCTTCCAAGCTTCCTCCAAGAACAATACCATACTCATTACCTACAGGTTTCTAAGTAATACCACAGTGACCATCTCACAACCCGAGTGGTTCACTTAGATAAAGCCCTAAAGATCTACATCTTGGACTCGTACTTATTCTAGGTTACAAGCATTTTATTTATAACTTTTTCCCAACTGGATTTGGGCCTTCAAATCATATCAAATCTTCTGTACCAAATCTGCAACAGATTCTGATCCTAAATAGATCTTCAATTAAATCTTCAATAATTAACTCTAAATATTCTCCATATCTTTATGCATTGAATTCACAACAAACTAATCTTCTTCATAACTGATTGCACCAAGAAATTTACATCCCATCTAACTGACAGATCTCCTTAAATCAACATAATCAGCGCATCCCTAAAAACATTATAGCCTGATGTTTTAATGTTCTGGTATAGTGATGTTAAGACATCGCATGTGACATCACTCTTCAGCACTTTAACTCTTCAACAATATTCACAAACCAGAATGTTAGCCATAACAATACTGTTAGAAGCTCATGTTGCAACATCAACCATGACATCAGTATTATTTTAACAAAATTTCAGCCAATTACAAGAACTTACAATAAGCCGAGCTCAACTTCAGCTCAGAACCCAAGGCTTCCTGCAGACTCCTCCAAAACAATGAAGTAAACCTCGGATCTCTATCCGACACTATGCTCGACGGGACACCATGTAACTTCACAATTATCCTGATATAAATCTCCGCCAGCTTCGACAAGGAAAACTGATGTTAATTGGTATAAAATGTGCGGATTTCGTAAGTCGATCCACCACTACCCAAATAGCATCCAAGCCCCTCGCCATATTGGGCAAACCAGTTACAAAATCCATTGCAATACTGTCTTATTTCCATTCAGGAATCTCTAACGGTTGCATCAATCCCGAAGGCTTCTGGTGCTCTACTTTTGACTTCTGACATGTCAAACAAGCGTAGACAAATTGGGCTATGTCCCTCTTCATACCGGACCACCAAAAAAACTTCTTCAAATCATGGTACATCTTTGTAGCTCCCGGATGAATACTCAAGCTACTCCGATGACTTTCTTCTAAGATTGCCTTTTTCAACTCCACATTATCCGGTACACAAATTCTGCCCTGAAATCTCAACACGCCAACATTATCAACTTTAAAGTCACTATCAGGATCATCTCCTCCTATAGGCATCAAGTCCACTAATTTCACATCCAGTTTCTGATTTTCCTTAATTACATCCAAAAAGTCATTATTCACTTTCAGCATACCCAATCTGATACTTTCCGGTGTAGTTTCACAAACCATACTCAAATCTCTGAACTGTTCAATCAACTCCATTTCCTTCACCATTAACGCAGACATATGGATTGTCTTCCGACTCAGAGCATCTGCCACAACATTAGCCTTCCCCGGGTGGTAGCTCAAACTGAAATCATAATCCTTTAAGAACTCTAACCACCTTCTCTGCCTCATATTCAATTCCTTCTGGTCAAATAAATATTTCAAACTCTTGTGATCACTGAATACTTCAAATCTTGATCCATACAAATAATGCCTCCAGATTTTTAACACGAATACCACTGTAGCTAATTCAAGATCATGAGTAGGATAGTTCCTCTCATGCACCCTCAAGTGTCTTGAAGCATAAGCCACTACCTTGCCATTTTGCATCAACACACCGCCTAATCCCATCTTAGACGCACCACAATACACTACAAAAGAATCATTTGGACTTGGTAAAATTAACACTGGTGCTGTAGTCAATTTCTTCTTCAGTTCCTCAAAACTTTCCTCACAGGCAGCATCCCAGACAAAAGCTTGATTCTTCCTGGTCAACTGAGTCAATGGCAACGCCAATTTAGAAAACCCTTCAATGAATCTTCTATAGTAACCTGCCAAACCCAAAAAGCTTCTAATCTCTGTTGCTGTCGTCAGAGCTTCCCACTGAAGTACTGCACTTACTATAGATGGATCCACAGCTATACCATCACCAGAAATCACATGACCCAAGAAACTCACAGTCTTCAACTAGAACTCACACTTCGAGAACTTTGCAAACAATTTATTATCTTTCAACACCTGCAATGCAATTCTCAAGTGACCTGCATGCTCTTCGTCAGACTTAGAATAAATCACTATATCATCAATGAATACCACAATAAACTGATCCAGATAAGAATGAAAAATACGATTCATATATTCCATAAATACACCCGGCGCATTAGACACTCCGAAAGGCATCACTGCATATTCGTAATGTCCGTAGCGAGTTCTGAAAGCAGTTTTCTGAATATCACCTTCCTTTACTCTAATCTGATGGTAACCCGGCCTCAGATCAATTCTGCTGAAAACACGAGCTCCTACCAGCTGATCCATTAAGTCTTCAATCCTCGGAAGTGGATATTTATTCTTAATGGTCACTTTATTCAACTGACGGTAATCAATGCACAGACGCATACTACCATCCTTCTTTTTCACCAACAACACTGGAGCTCCCCACGGCGACACACTTGGTCTAATAAGCTTCTTATCGAGCAATTCTCTGACCTGAGATTTCAACTCTGCCAACTCTGATGTAGACATCCTGTACGGTGCCATGGAGATAGGTCTGGTACCTGGTACAAGATCAATAGTGAATTCAACTTCCCTTGTCGGAGGCAACTCTGTGATGTCATCTGGAAACACTTCAGGAAATTCATTCACTATCGGTAATTAATTAACTGAAGTCTTGCTTTCAACAGATAACGAGGCAAACACCGCAAACAGCTTCGCTTCGTCCTCCAACAACGCCCTCAACTCTTTGCTAGATAGAGAATCTGCTAATGCTTCCTCTTCAGGAGTAAGAAACAGTAACGTCTTCCTGAAGCAATCAATATAAACCTGGTTGAACTCCAACCAGTTCATTACCAAAATAACATCAAGATTACCGAGTGGCAAACAAATCAGGTCCACTCTGAAATCTCTACCAAACATGGTCAGCGGACACTTCAAACACACCAAAGAAGTAACCACAGAACCAATAGATGGAGTTTCAATCGTCATCTTCTGCTCTAGAGTAGATGGCGCAATTCCTAGTCTCTTCACACAATCAACAGAAATAAACGAATGCGTTGCACCCGTGTCAATGATAGCAATCAAAGGAATATCATTAATAAAGCAAGTACCTTTGACGGAACGCTCTTCATCAGTGGATTGAGCTCCCACCAAGGCAAACACCTTCCTACCAGTCTGAGACGCCTGAGACTTCTTCGGCTTCTCACAGTGAGCGCTAATGTGACCCTTCTCCCCACAATTATAACAAGTAGGCATAGAGGCTCTGCAATTAGCTATAACATGACCTGCTTTGCCACACTTGAAGCACTTCTTCACCTCATTCTGACAGTTGTTAGCATGGTGACCCGCGCCACCACATCGGAAACACTTGAGACTATCAGCATCTGCTCCCTTCTCCCTTGGTTTCTTCCCCACGTCAGTTTTTTGTTTCCCCTTATCAGCTGGAGCACTGTAAGGAGTACCTCCAAATCTCTGCTTATTTTTCTTCTCATTCACAGCTTTGTAATGAGCAATTCTGGCTCTGTTGTCATTATCATAAATTCTGCTTCTGCTTACCAGCTCTGGATAGTTTCTTATCTTCTGACAAGCAATACCCAATTTGATCTCGGGACGCAGCCCGTTCTCAAACTTCAGACACTTCGAAGTCATAGCTTCTTCAGTATTGTAATGAGAACAATACTGAACCAGCTCCTCAAACTTAGCGACATACTCAGTAACAGTCTTATCACCCTGCTTCAGCTCCAGAAACTCAACCTCCTTTGCACTACGAATGTCTTCCGGAAAATATTTTTCCAGAAACTCAGCTTAAAACACAGCCCAAGTAATCTCAGTACCTGCAGCTTCCAATCTCTGACGACTATTGTCCCACCAAGCCTCAGCCTCTCCTTCCAGCATATGCGTACCAAACCATACCTTCTGAGCATCATTGCACTCCATGATCCTGAAGATCTCCTCCACAACCTTCAGCCATTTCTGTGCAGCCTCTGGATTCAAGATACCTCCCTCAAAAGTAGGCGGCTTGTTGCTCTGGAACTGTGCTAAGTCGCGAAACTGAGCACCTCCACCCTGATTGGCGTTCTCTACAGTCTGTGCCATGGCTTGCATAGCAGCAGCAAGAGCAGCATCATTCCTTCCTGCCATACTGTTCAACAATTAACATATGGTCAGAACACCAAATCAACTCCTATTCTAAGGACAAACTCAACTATAACACCTGGCCAGACGGACCAACCAGGCTCTGATACCAATTGTAACACCCCACTTTCCCATTTTTGAAAATACACAAAAT
Source organism: Lathyrus tuberosus (assembly GCA_022829125.1). Taxonomy (NCBI): domain Eukaryota; kingdom Viridiplantae; phylum Streptophyta; class Magnoliopsida; order Fabales; family Fabaceae; genus Lathyrus; species Lathyrus tuberosus. The sequence continues at coordinate 1,926,039 of JALAZF010000537.1, forward strand.
ATTAAGAATTAATCAGAGTTTTCACCACCAAGTGGAATGCTACATTAATCATCCAACTTTAAAACTCCTTTTATTAATCGAAATAAAACACCGAAAATAATTCATTTAATAAAATCACGGCCACATGCCAGCAACTAACGAAATTTCACATTAAATAGTGGTCCACCAAGAAAATCCAACAAACTAACGATACGTAACAACAACTCAAAATAAATGGATAAACAACAAAATCCCCAAAATAGTTCCCGTGTTACGTATCAGAGCACTCCTATGGACTCGATCAGCAACACCAATATCCAAGCTATCTAAGTACCTGGATTATCTATACTTCCGAAGAAGCACAGACACAACAACAACAACGAAGGGGTGAGAAATCACGTTCAATATTACCGATGAATAAATACATGATAACAAGGTAGCATTCACATATATAAGTCAACAGCACATCAACATGGCCTACTGTCCAATATCATCAACAACATCAAATAATAATGTAATGCAACACGACACCATGCATGCGGTACCGACTCATTGGTTCATTCAATCGAACCCAGATAGATCACATACACCTCTACTTGGCAATGATCTATCCCCACCATTCTCCATATAGGAGTACGGATGAATCACATACACTCCTCCTGAGCAATGATTCATCCCACCAATCACTATGAAATGCATGACACATAATGCATATATAAAAAAACACATGTATTATAACATAGATACATGCTCACGATCCTCCTGATCACACCAACAAACACACTATCATCATCCAACACCATAAGATTATTTTGCCTCACATAATCCACTTAATTATTAATTAATCCTCCAAAATTATTAAATTAATTGATTTCATAGCCATTATTCCATTCCTCGCCATCTGACACCTACCCTCAACCTATCAATCCAAGAGAAACCAGTTCCGATGCGAAAACGGGAAAGAAATTGCCAAAACAGGGAATTTTCACACTCACGCTGTCCATACGCGTAATGACTGGAGTCATACGCGTATGACTTACTCCCTCGCCCTGCCTTACGCGTATGCCCCCATCTGATACGCGTAAGGCCTCCTGCCTCGCCCCACCATATGCGTATTGCCCAACTTCGTATGCGTATGGGCAGAGACCCATTTTTCCTCCAAAATCCACTTCCAGATCTGCTTACGCGTACGGTCACTCCCATACGCGTATTGCCTTGCCACCATACGCGTACCCTTACGCATATGGGCAGAGGGTCGTGGCAACTCTTCCCTTCTGCCTCCCTTTACGCGTAATGCTCCCTTTCCTTTACTCCCATACGCGTATGGCCTAGCCCAATACGCGTATGGCCATATCTGTTACGCAAATGGCCAGAAACCTCACCATTCTGCATTCTGCTACGAATTCCACACTTCTTCACTTCCAACCAGTCCTATAATCATTCCTACATTGATTTTAGGTCCAATTTTCATATTCTCACTTGTACCTAGAATTACTACATGTATTGTAGGTCTATAATCTCAAATCGTTCTTCCAATTTGAATCCAAAAACAACATATCTGTAACAGATGCTCATACAACAGCAACAACAACAAAAATTCATATTATCACCAATCAATACATGCACGATTTCATCATCATATCAGGCGTATACAACAGATCAACAACACAACAGTTTGCATACAAATTCCTACGGGGTTAAGGACTCCCCACTACCCTATCATGAATAAATCACCAATATTAAACCTGTTTCTCCCCTTTACCTCGAATCCTTAATTAATTTCCGCGAAAATTGATGAAGATCTTGCCCTAGCACACCCTTTGTTCTTCCTCCCCTTAGCTTTTCTCTTTCTATCTCTAAAATTCTGGTTATGCTAAACCTCCACCAATTTTCCACTAATTATTTTCTAATTACCAAACTGCCCTCATTAGTTCTATTTTCCCATAATTCAATTAATTCAAAATCTGATTCTTAATTTAATAATAAAATAATACTAATGTCAATAATAAAAATAATATTATTAATAATAATACTAACCAAAATAATAATAATAATAATAATGATAATTCCATATTAGTAACATTACCCCTTACGCACTCAAACACACACCCTTACCAAGCCCGACAATCAAAATAAAGCCAGACGATTAAATAATTAAAAATGGGGTGTTACAACCCCCCCCCCCCCCCCCCCCCCCCAAGGTTTGAACTCACGCCCTTGGGGTGGGGAGTTCAAAATTCTACCATTTGAGCCATGTGCGTGGGCTGATGGAGAATGACAAAGGTGTATAATATGAAAAGACTTCCTTTGAAAATAGTTAAAAAGAAAATCAAAAGGTCTGGGGCGAGGGGGATTCGAACCCCATACCTCTTGCTCGCTCATACACACATAAATACTAGTGTTTCCACTAGGACGTAATGCCTATTCAGTTATAATGTGGCAACTGAATAATATATAGAAAGGTTGGTTTTGAAAACCTGAAGAATGGCGCCATGGCCATCTTCTTCCTTGAGCCAAATACGTGAAGCCTCCTATCTCACTTGTTTCTCAATCATTTCACATGATCCAAATATGAAAATCATGCGTTTTTGAACAAGGAATACAAGGGCAATATTCAATTTTGTTTAAATTCAGTGAATCAAAATATAACAAGTTGAAATCAGGTGAACCATAGAATTGGCAAGAACTTAATGAAATCCTATATACGAACTATAAACAATAATTGATTGAGGGTAAATGATCTGCAAACATTCAGAAACACAATGGTAATTGAAAACTATGTTTATGATGCACGATTCATTGAGTTTGACAGTTTGAGGCTTACCTCTGCAAGTGAGAATCGAATTCTGGTTTGGAGGTGTTACAGATGAGTTCCAATGATTTGGACAGCTTCCTTGTACCTCAAGTGATGTGTTTGAATGCTTAGATTGAATTGAAATGAATTGGAACTGATTGTGGTACCTCAACTGCAACTGTGTTAAAAACTTGAGCAATTGGTTGGTGATTTGATGAATTTGATGTTCCAGATGTGAGGTTAGTGTTTAGATCACTCCTATATGTTGCTTATGAGGTGTGTGGTCCATTGGTTTGAGTTGCATTGGTCTCCAACTCAAAACCCGACAGTGCTTTCTCAAGAAAATGGAGTTTTTGTGCTTAAGAAGGAAATGTGAAAAAGTTATGTTGTAAGTTGTTTTGGTGTACCCTGAATGATCAATGAGGAGCTCTATTTATAGGAGAAGAGTTGTTCAAAATCTCCTCACTTGAAGCTCAGAGGATAAGATTGGAGTCAATGGTCTTGCCTTGGTGTAATTGCTTCTTACACAAGGTACCATAGCATACCCAAATAGCTCAGCTATTTCTTGACTCAATTCACATTCTGCAGACCTCTTAAATGTTGTTTATTGGAACATCTTAACTACAAGAAGTGTGAATCTTGACTATGCACTATTTCACATTATTGCCCTTTGAATTCAAGACATATATGCCAAAAACTCATCAATTCACAATGAGAAGTTCTTGGCACTTCAGTCCAAGTTTGCAGGTTGGATCAGATGTATCATGATCATTTTGAATGAATGTAGCATAGTGATCATTGTTTCTTGACTCAAAATCGTGGAGAGCAAGCAAACATGCAAACTGATTTTTCCAAATCAGTTGCAGCAACATGACTTTGGGCTGCCATATCTCTTGATTTCCATGGAGTTTTTCCATGTTGATGGACTCTTTGAATTGCTGGAAAGATGTACAATAACTATGATGTTTACACCTTGAATTGATTCATTTTGCAACCATGTGAAAAATTGCTTCAAGTTTTGGTGTTTCACTTGAAATCTGCCTTGGGCAAAAATTCTTCTAAGTGTTGAAAAAAATGCACTTTCATGCATTTTAGTGATTTTGATCCAAACATAACTTGAAATCCATGAGGAATTGGAATGATATGTAGTTGAAGCTTTTGTAGAGTGTGGGAATATCTATAATTCAGGCTTTGGATCACTCAAAATGGTTGCTTGGATCAGAAGTTATGGCTCTTGGAAGTTGGTACCAAAACCATTTAAACTAGGTAGCTTAGAAAAATTTTAAAATTTTCAAGGTTACCCCTTTTACAAGTTATCTTGATTTCTTGATCAATTTTTGTTCAAATGACATTATAAATCATATTTTATGAAAATATGAGTCATAAGGATCATTTTTTCCAAAAAAGTCATGTTTTGACTTTTGGCTCCGGATCGATTCGGCGCATAAAACCCTAATTCCTGACTTTTGGGGAATGCACTCTCTGAGGGTGTTTTCACTTTTCCAATGGTCTCTTAGGGTTATTTTGAACATATTGAGTCATATGTGGAAGTCTTGGCTCATCTCCTTATGAAAATCTCACTCTGGAGGTCTCAGTCGTTCAAAACCCTAATTCGGCGATATCGGGTGTTTCGAGGTTCCTTCCACTTGGAATGCCACAACTTTGTGATTGATTCTTGAAATGGGAGCCTCTTGATCCCTTATGGATGTTTTAAGAGGTTAGACAAGTTGAAGATCATGTCATTTCTTGATTGATCTTTTGCCTAAGTGTTCAGAGAGGGTTGAGAACCCTGATTCTTGATTATGGTGAATGCTCAATAATCCTTGAGGAGATTGATGAGGCATGATAGCCCATCCACATTGTAATGATGATTTGAATAATGATGTGAAATCTTGGTGGTCAAAATTTGGGGTATGACAGTCGGTAGGTGTCAACTCGTCCAAAATAGAACGCAACTCATCCACCTTTTTGACTCCTTGCTTATAGTACCATCTCATTGCTCGAGGAAGACCAGAATTATTAGTTGGTTTCCAATTCTCTCCTCTTTTTCCAAGTGTTGGAAAATACTCATGAATCCAGCACTATTACAAAATTAATACTATTAATAAACTAAATAAATTAAATTAATAAACTAAATAAAATTAGTTACAACATAATAAACTAAATTAAAATAAATACATGTAAGAGACTAGGATATCCATCGAGTTTCTTGCAACTAAACATGAAAGACTCTCTGAGATATCTGTAGAGGGTAACCAACATAGCTTCTCCCTAGCTGTATCACAGACATCTCTCCAAGCCCGTAAATAGTAAGAGACATCTTGCCTCGAAAAGTGTAAAGGTTTTGTCGACAAAATTATGGAATCCACCAACATCGGCATATGCGCTCTATTCGCACAATCCCATCTAAAAGTAGCTTTATGATCTTTAAATAAATCGTATAACCACTCCAACTTATAGTAAGAACCCTTGCAGCTACAAACATGTCCTAGTGCCTCACTCTATGACACTTTTAAGTAATCAACAGTAAATTCAACAACAACCTCTTCGGTGACATTTTGAGGGCTTCAGAACACTCTCCCGATGAGCAAGGGAAGCAGACAAGAGACGTCGTCCAGAGTAATGCTCATCTCACCAAACGACATGTGAAATAAAGATGCCTCTAGATGCCATCTTTCTACAAATGTAGATACCAGGTTTGTGTATATCTTCGTGAAACTGGTTCTCTGAAGTGAAGATAGACCAGACCTAGAAATTCAACTCTCCATCTATGGTGGAAGAGCTTTTGGAACCCTCATTGTAAGCTTCAGTCCATGTCCTACAACCTTCAACTCTTTCTTCGTACCTCTGTCTTGAAAACAATCAAAAGTACACATATTATAAAACACAACATTAAAAATTCAAATATTATTCAATATAAAATAAATGTCATTTACTTACCTCACTGAACCATAAATGTCAAGCAACATGATGCTCGTACTTTACTAAAAGAGGTGTATCGTACGACCCCTTGGAGGGCCAACTGGTTGTGTTGCAGATGCAGATGCACCAATATGCTCTTCCTCACCTGCCAACGTCTATGGAGCGCCCCGTCCTAAACCACGACATGTAATTTTATCATCCCTTCCTCGTGTTTGCGCCATTATCAAAATAACAAAAAGAAATTGAAAAAAATTAATAAAAAATGCAATCCAGGACACATTTTAAAAGAGTTTCGGTTAAAAAAATTCAAAAAACCGAAACACATTTTGGAAGACTTCCGGTTAAAATTTGGCCAAACTAGAAGGCAACTCAAATGAGTTCCAGTGTGTAGATTAAAAATTAGATGACTTTGGCATTGAGTTTCGGTGAGCATGTGAAACCGAAAGGTGATAAAGATGAATCTGATTCTGATGATGATCTGAAATATGGTGGTAATTATGCCTCTGAAGGTGGTCCAGCCTCAGAAGTTAGTTTCGCATTTGATATTGTTCCAACATCTGAAGAAGATTATGAATAAGTTTAGAGGCAATGAAGAATCGAACAAATACCAAGAATATTTACAGAGTTTGACATGTTGCTAGATATTGAGATAGACTCTGAAGAGGGAGTCATTTAGTGTGCCATGTTGGTATACTCTGAACCAGATATTAATAAAGAAGCTCTCAAGAAGAAAGTGTGGCTGAAGGCCATGACAGAAGAACTTGGGGCTATGAAAAGAAACAACACTTGGGAGTTGACATAGCTTCCAAAGAACAAGAAAGTCATTAGTGTGAGATAGGTTTACAAGTTAAAACTGAAGCTATATGGATCAATTGGCGAACTCAAAGCAAGGTTAGTACCTAGAGGATTTGTACAGAAATCTGGATTAGATTACTTTGAGGCGCCTGCACTTGTAGTTAGGCATGAAACAATCATATTGGTGATTGTTATAGCTTCTAATAGAAATTGGCCTATGATACAGTTAGATGTAAAATTTTAATTTCTGAATGGCTCTTTACAAGAGGAATTTTATGAGTCACAACCTCCTAGATTTGTGAAAAAGAATCGTGAAGGGATGGTGTACAAATTGCATAAACCCTTGTATGGACTATAACAAGCTCCTAGAGCTTGGAATCTGAAAATTGATTCATTTCTTAAGCTTTATGGATTCAAAAAATATGAGATGGAATATGGTGCTTATGTTTAACATATATCTAATATCAATATGATTCTGGTGTGTCCTATGTTGATGACATATTGCTAACAGGGAGTTGTTCAAATGAGATAGCTAAGTTCAAAAAGGTATCGATGAATGAGTTTAAGATGAGTGATCTAGGAAATATGGTATATTTTCTCGGGATGAAGATTTTGTAATATGATAAGGGTATAATTTTGCATCTGATGAAGTATGAACTTGAGCTTCTGAAGAGATTTGAGCTAATAAATTATAAGTCTGCAATCACATCTGCTGAAACAAATCATAAGTTAGATTCTGATGAGGGTGATGATGTAGATGCTACAACATTTAAACAGTTGGTAGGCTCTTTGAGATATCTTTGTAACACCATACCTGACATCTGATATGCATTTCAAATGGTGAGTAGGTTTATAAACAAACCAAAGTGGTCACATTATCAAGATGTTGTCAAGATACTGAGGTATATTAAGGGGATACTAAGGTATGGAATTTCGTTCCCCTTTAATGCTAAATATGATTCAGAGCTGATATATTATTTCGACTCTGATTGGTGTAGAGACAGATATGGTAGAAGAAGTACTTCTGGATATTTCTTCAAGTATCTGGGAGGTCCCATTTCTAGGTGCTCCAAGAAGCAACCAATGGTTGCATTTTCAATCTGTGAACCAACGTACATTGCAAGTTCTTTGTCTGTGTGTCAAGCTGTTTAGATTTTAAACTTATTACAGGATCTGAATATCAAGGTGAGCAAGCTTGTGAGGTTGATGATTGATAACAAATCAGCTATAAGTCTTGTTAAGAATCCAGTGTTGTGTGGAAAGAGTAAGCACATCGACACAAAGTTCCATTTTCTTCGCAATAAAGTTCAGAATGGAGTGCTTGAAGTTGTTCACTGTAGCACTCAGAAGCAACTTACAGATGTGATGACCAAGGCAATCAAAACTGAACACTTCATCAATTTAAGAGATGAAATTGATGTTGTTGATTTTTTTATCTTGAATGTGAATTAAGGGATGATGTTAGTTGTAATTCAAATTCAAGAAGTTAGTTGCATTTCATTTAAGTGTCATTTGAGTTTAGATTGCATTTGTGTTACATCTCAGATTTGAAACTTGTATATAAACTGATATTACATTCAGTTAGTTAGAACTCATTGTAACAGTTTCTGTTAGATATTGAAAAATTAGTTACAACTCTCTCTCTCTCTCTCTCTCTCTCTCTCTCTCTCTCTCTTTTCCATCATCTTCAACCTTATGCTCCAACAAGAATTCGATAAAGACACTAGTAAGTGCAACGATAAATTCCTTAAATTGTAACAAGTCTTGTGAGCTTGTGTTCATTGTAGATGAAAGTACCAATGATAGATATTTGTTAGAGAATTAGTAATTATCCCTGTTTGAGAAGGGATGTGTCTCCAAAGAAAGAGGGAAATATTGGAATTTTCTGAATATTTTCCCCTCTGTATCATTTCAGATAATCCTTTAAATACTCATTACAAAGGTAATTGAGTAATTGCAAGTGCATACTATAACTGAATAATAAGAAATGCTTAATCACTTAATAGACACTAACTAATTTAACCAGTTATATTTATTATAATTACTTAACATAATCATTTAAATATGTAGGTGCTTTGATAACCCGTTTTAACCTAGAGGAAAAATCACTGGGTTGGATGGGAACAAATATGCAGATCCTTTTCTTTGGGAGGTCTAGGGGTGAAGAATATCATGAGATTCAACTTGGCTCTGATTATTAAGTAGAAGTAGAGAATTCTAAAGGATATGGAGTCTTTATGGAGCAACATTCTTTCGCCTTGGTATTACGACATTTGCACAACTATACTATCGGGACAGATGGTACGCAGAAGGGTCCCCGAATCGGCATGGTTGAAGGATCTTTTAAGTGCTGACAACTCTCTTTTGAATTCTGGTTTTGCAGGATTCCTAACTTGTAAACTCGATGATGGTTCCTCCATCCTATTTCGGACGTCGTTGTGGGTCGGTCCGGTTAAACTATGTGACTGTTTTCCTATTATGTTCAGGACCTTTTTGCGGAAATCTTTTATCGTTCGAGAAAAGGGTAACTGGAAGCTGGGCAAGTGGTGTTTGGATGCCATCAGAACTAATACTGAGACGGGAAATCCTTTATTTTCTAAGATCTAGGAACTGCAAGCAGTTCTGGAAAACTTATGCCCTAATCCTCTTTTGGCGGATGATTTCAATTGGAACCTTGATCTGATGGGCTGGTACATGTTAGAAGCTGGATATGAAGCTCTGACAAGTGATGATAATCCTCTCACCATATCTGAAGATCTTACCAAAGCTTTCTCCTTACTCTGAAAATGCTTTTCCCCTTTTAGTATCAAAGCATTTGGGTGAAGTTTTCACAATAGATTACCTACTAAGGATAAGTTAAAGTGTGGAGGTGTTATTTCGAATCTGAATGACGGAGTCTGTAGGCTTTGCAACAACCTCGATGAAGACTTGGATCACTTGCTTTTCTCGTGTTCGATAGCAAGGGCAGTATGAAGATGTATTTCAGAATGGTTAAACGTGAGTGTGATGAATTATGGTTCGGCGTCACATTTTTTTATCTTGGAGGCGTAATTGTAGGTTCAAGAAATCCTTTAGAGGAAGAGCTGAGATGATTTGGCTTGCTGGCTTGTAAAGCATTTGAACGATCAAGAATGAAATCATATTCAGTGAGGTTGTATGTAACATTTTGGATGTGACTTGGAACATTAAGCTGAAAGTTTGTAAATGGGTTGTTATTGGAAATATTCAGCATGCCAACGTTAGTTTTTACGACTTTTGTAAGAATCCTTTCTTTTAAAGTTCTTATCTTTCGTAATCAGGATTTAAGTACCCCTAATACTCACCTAAATTAAGCTTGCTTAAAAAAACCTAGATGACAATTCTAAAGGTCTATATTATTTGCCCAATTTGTAGTGGTCTAGATGTATCCTATCATTTCTTAGACCACACACAAATGCTACCAATTCATGGAATCAAATCAATCATGACTTGAAGAAATCATATTATATATATATATATATATATATATATATATATATATATATATATATATATATATATATATATATATATATATAATGAATTTGGATTTCCATTTACTGCTTCTATAACAACAAACTCATCATGTAGTAAACCACAAATATTAAAGATAACCGCACTCCATATTAATTGATATATAATAAAGGCTTAATACCCTTTTTGGTCCTCTAATTATAGGCCTGGGTCCAATTTCATCCTCTTTCTTTTAAAAGTTCCAAATTGGTCCCTTACGTTATCTAACTGAATCAATTTGGTCTTTTCCGTCAAATATTTGTAACGCCGTTAGAAATAAATGATGTGGCATCTGAGGTGGCGATTTTTGATGACGTGGCATAGGATTTATTAATTTTTTTATTATTTATAATTTTTTTTCATTATCCATGTCATTTTTTATTTATTTCAATTTATTTATTTTGAAAATCAATTTAAATTAATTGTTGTAAATTGTAATACAAAATTTTTGGGCCCAGATTCTTTATAATAGGAGCCCAATAGTTAACATTTGTTATTATATTGTGAACAAATCTCTTATATAAACACTTAATTTTATTATTCCATTTTCAATGTGGGACTTGAGGTATTGGAAGCCTCAAACCACAAGCAGTGAAATACTCCCTCTATTCTTCCCTTTTTCATAAACCATCACCACCCACACATAACCAAAATAATGAAACAGAGTATGACACCATGAAAGTAACAAACAGAGGCAGGAAAAACAAAAGGAACGAGTCCTATTTCTTCTTCACTGGTTTATCATAACAGGTGTGATGTATCTCTTAAAATTTGCATCCAAAGAGAAAAAATGGCTTATTTCTATTCAAGACCAAATCCATCATAAAGTATCAGTACATTCCCACAAATCAACCAACTCATATTAACCAAGCACAAAAGCTACTCTAATTATAGATAAATTCAATCCAAAGAGTTAACTACATGAACCAACTACTTTAACACAGCGAATTCAAGGGAAATCATGCTTTGAAAAAAAACAAAAGAGTATGTCACAACAGAACATGGTTAAACCAAATCAGTTTCTTATGCACAACCTTCACAAGCTTGTAGTTTTCATGATGTGGAAACTTAAGATGTGGAAACTTAAGAACATCATTGACCTAAGTGCAAAAACATTGTAGTTTTCATGATGCATTGTTGTAATATTATATATATGCAGTTAAATTTAGTGAAAGATTCAGATGATAAACTACCTCAGTATCAACATAAATACGAAGTTTGTCAGCATACAATTGGTAACTAGAAGAATACTATATTATCCGTGCAAAGTCTCTGAAGTCTTATTTTTCTCATTGCTTCAACATAGTTTAAGATGGCCAAATAATTTTATGAGTGGAATTCTATGATTTGGCACCATTCTTTCTTTCACTATATTGTGCGAATGCTTATGAATTTGATTGAATGCATTTTGAAATGCGACTGGTTCTTGATTCATAGTCTGGAATATTATTTTTGATGTGGGTGCCATATCATGTTGCCAATTTGTTTGGTAGCTCTTGTTATTCAACAACTTGTGGGGTAGTGATTCACCCAACACCTTAAAACATCTTTTTATGTTTGATACTGCATATATACATGATTTACATTTGTGATTATTTCCCTTTTCTTTTCACTGAATTTTCTTCTGTTTCTTTTCAATCACAGGGACATCTCCATACATACAGATTTTGTGATAATGTTTGGACCTTCATCTTACAAGATGCTTTGTTGAAGAATGAAGACAGCCAAGAGAATGTTGGACGGGTTAAAATAGTGGCATGTGACTCAAAGTTGCTCAGTCAGTAAGATGACCAAATTCTGTCACATTGTCATGATCTGCTGGTACTATGGGAATGGTGGCTACAGCTTAGTGTTGGTGGATGGCCACAATATTTTGCATGAACTAGCATCTACATTATGTTATTGTAGACTTATAAGGCCTTCAATCTTCATGTCATTAGATAATTAATGTTATATTAAGAACATATCACATGGGAATTTTATGAATCTACTATGGTTTAATCTTATCCAATATCTGTTTTTTCACAGATTAAATGTGTGAAGAGATCCAATTGATGAAAATGAAAAGTTTCTATGCATGAACAAATATATGTGTCCACAAGCTTGTAGGATTTCGATCTTCAAAACCTGCGAATTTCCATCGACATGAATTCTTCTCTGATTCTGTAACAAACTCCGGTTCTCCTGCGAACCACCATGACCTACTGAAGATCAAGAACGTAACATTAACGTTCAACAAAAAGAATTCTACACCAACACCTCTCGGATCGAAGAAGCACTTTCTCAGAGGAGTGGATAAAACTTTCTTACCTACGCACACGTCAACGTTATCTTCAAGCTTCTCAGGTGATTTAAGTTCCTCCACCGATCTTTCTTATGTGTGGGTGGTGATGGTTTATGAAAAAGGGAAGAATAGAGGGAGTATTTCACTGCTTGTGGTTTGAGGCTTCCAATACCTCAAGTCCCACATTGAAAATGGAATAATAAAATTAAGTGTTTATATAAGAGATTTGTTCACAATATAACAACAAATGTTAACTATTGGGCTCCTATTATAAAGAATTTGGGCCCAAAAATTTTGTATTACAATTTACAACAATTAATTTAAATTGATTTTCAAAATAAATAAATTGAAATAAATAAAAAATGACATGGATAATGAAAAAAAATTATAAATAATAAAAAAATTAATAAATCCTATGCCACGTCATCAAAAATCGCCACCTCAGATGCCACATCATTTATTTCTAACGGCGTTACAAATATTTGACGGAAAAGACCAAATTGATTCAGTTAGATAACGTAAGGGACCAATTTGGAACTCTTAAAAGAAAGAGGATCATATTGGACCCAGACCTATAGTTAGAGGACGAAAAAGGGTATTAAGCCTATAATAAAACTACACATATGCCAATTTAATCATTTCTACGTTTCAAACAATCAGCAGTTCGTATCACTCATATTTCTAGTTCCATAAATCATAAAATTTGAAGGCAATTACATTTTAAAAAAAAGTAAAACAAGTTAATACATATAGATATAGTATGGCAAAATACACCACTGCTTCCCTTATATTATTTCTAATTGTTATGACAATTCTGAATGGTAGTGATGCTGCAAGAAGAGGTCTTGTAGATTACAAACTTGAAGAGTCCGAACCTTGTAAGGGCTTCAAACAAATGTGTTTGTTTAATGATGGGAGCTGTTATTGGTGTATATTTAATTCTTGGGTTTGTTATTTGTGTAATTATGGTAAGCCAGCTGATAGCCCTGCCATTTCCCCTACTTTTCAATTATCATGAATCCAAAATTATATATTTATATTTTAACGTGTTATACATATGTCATCTTTGTATTTGAAATAACACTCCACAAGTACTAAGAGTTGAGGGATTTATTACTATAATTTTTTTTAGACTTAATTAAAACAGTTTATGACATATTTTATAAAAAAAATTATATTTATTTTTATGAACTCTTCAAGATAACTAATGAAAATAATTTATAATATATATAACAATTATTTTATTTTTGTTTAAAATATAGTTTACGTCGATTTTATTTATAAATGTTTATTTTGATAAATGTTTGTGCAGTAAATTGCAGATAAATTGTTTATTCAAACAAATTTTTAGTTAATCATATATCATCATCATCTTTATTTATTCTTTTTTTTGTAACGCACAATTTTTTTATATATTTATGTGTTTTTTCCTTATTATTAGTAGTTAGAAAAAACAAAATAGAAAAGTGAAGGTTTGACTTTGATTAAAAAGATTATAAAATTGTGAAAGTAGAACAGGCTTATAGAAAATCAAATAAATAAATGTGTGAATGCATTGTTAAATGTAATTCATAGTGTCGAAGTCGAAGTCGAAGCATTCATGTGTCGAAGGTGTTTCGACAGATTCATTTTAGATTTGATTGGATTCTGTTTATATTAGATTAGATATGATTTAAATTAGATTTGATACTTTGGGTTTTTAGAGTTTTGCGCCTTTGTAAATCTAAATCTATAAATAGGGAGTTTCCCTTGTACATTGTAACACAATTGCATTCACAGTTTGCAGATTAGCAAGTGAATAATAGCAATAGAAGAAATCCCACAGTTCGTGGGTAGAAACACTTTTCTCCAAATATTTCTCCTCTCTCTTTTCTCTCTTGATGTTCTTGTTTTGTTCTTCTTCTTTTCATTGTCATTATGTATTGTTTGTGGGTTGGTTATCAATCTTGAGATCAAGATTGAAGGGAATTACCATAGGGTGTGGAGAATTTCCAACATCTGGTATCTAGAGCTTCAGTTCCGATTCAAGGAAGGAAGAACGTGATGGCGATGAATCATCCGAATGGGCATTTTTCGGCGAGTCTTCCGATTCTCAAGAAAGACAGTTATGAGAATTGGTGCAAGCAGATCAAGGTTGTTTTCTGTTATCAAGATCTTTGGGCTCTTGTGAAGGAAGGAGTAACACCGCTTGGGGAGAACGCGACGGATCAAGAAAAGGTTGCACTCAAAGAATTGAAGAAGAAAGATTATAAAGCGTTGTTTATAATCCATCAATGTGTTGATCCAGATAACTTTGAAAAAGTTAGCGATGTAGAATCAGCAAAGGAAGCATGGGAGATTCTTGAAAAGTCATTTGGAGGCGCAGAAAAGGTGAAAGAGGTGAGGTTACAAACTCACAAGAGAACCTATGAGTTGCTTTAGATGGAAGACAACGAAAGTATCACAGATTTCTTCACAAGAGTTACAAAACTTGTGAATCAAATCAAAGTATGTGGTGAAGCGCTGACGACGAAAGCAGTTGTCTCAAAGATTTTGAGATTGTTGGCTCCTAAGTTTGACCACGTGGTAGTGGCCATAGAAGAGTCGAAAGACTTGTCAGTATTGACGAAGGAAGAGCTTCAAGGGACGCTTGAGTCTCATGAACAAAGGATGGCTGAAAGAGCTGCAGCAAAGTCGAAGAGTGATATGGCTTTGCAGGTGCAGTCAGAAAAGGAAAGGAAAGGCAAAGGAAATGTGAATGGCAACAAAGATAGAGGAGGCAGTAATTCGACTCAGAAGAAACCTTGGAACCAAGGCAACCAAAGAGGTGGTGCTGCAGGTAGAGGAAGAGGTGGTGGTCGAAAGCCAGACAAAAGTCACATTCAATGTTTCAATTGTCAGAAGTATGGCCATTATGTTAGTAACTGTCCAGAAAAGAAGAAAAATCAAGAAACTGATGCAAATCTGGCGAAGCATGAAGAAGAAGAGACGTTGTTGATGGTCACAACAAAAGATGAAGAAAGATTCCAAGATCAGTGGTACTTGGACTCAGGATGCTCATCACACATGACTAGGAGGAAAGATTGGTTTGTCAACATAAAGGCCTCGTCGAAGAACACGGTGAAGTTTGCAAATGACAACACTCTAGCAGCTGAAGGTGTTGGTGATGTTCTGATTATGAGGAAAGATGGCAAAAGGTCAACAATTTCCAATGTGCTGTACATACCAGGCATGAAGAGTAATTTGCTCAGTATAGGGCAGCTTGTCGAAAAGAACTACAAGGTAGTTGTCGAAGACAAGATGATGAGAGTTCTCGACACAGGTGGTAGGTTGATCTTGAAGGCTCCAATGTCTCAGAATAGGACCTTCAAGATTGAACTCAATGTGATGGAGCACAAGTGTCTAGCAACAGCAGCCAGCAGAGATGAGTGGTTATGGCACTTTCGACTAGGCCATCTCAACTTCAATGACATCAGAGAACTGAAGAGAAGAAATATGGTTTCAGGATTACCAGAAATCGACATTCCAAGTGAAGTCTGTGAAGAGTGTGTTCAGTCGAAACAACACAAGAATAGCTTCAGCAAGGATGCAGGAAGGAAGTCGAAGGCAATTCTTGAAGTCATATACTCTGATGTATGTGGTCCAATCCAGGTGGATTCGATTGGTGGCAACAGATACTTTGTCACGTTCATAGACGATTACAGTCGAAAGTTATGGACTTACCTCATCAAGAAGAAAAGTGATGTGCTTGAGGTATTTGTCAGATTCAAATCCATGGCCGAAAGACAGAGTGGTCGAAGGTTGAAAACTCTGAGAACTGATGGTGGTGGAGAATATGTGTCGAAAGAGTTTGATGCATTGTGTAGAAAAGAAGGGATTGTGCATGAGGTGGTGCCACCCTACACTCCACAGCAGAATGGGATTGCAGAACGCAAGAACAGAACCATCATGAACATGGTAAGAAGTATGTTGAATGGAAAACATCTACCCAAAGAATTATGGGGAGAAGCAGTTTCGACAGCAACATATCTTTTGAACAGATGTCCGACGAAGAAGCTTGGAGGAATCACACCAGAAGAATGTTGGTCTGGTGTCAAGCCAAGCCTCAGTCACTTGAAAGTGTTTGGATCTATAGCACATAGACATGTGCCAGATCAGTTGAGAAGGAAGCTTGATGACAAGTCCAATCAGATGATCTTGATAGGATATCATTCGACTGGAGGTTACAAGCTGTTTGACCCAGTGAATAAGCAGGTAGTGATCAGCAGGGATGTGATCATAGATGAGCTTAAAGAATGGGATTAGACTGAGAATGCCAAGAAGGATTCAGTGAGAATCTCTTGTGAAGAACCAGCCACTGAAGTCAAAAGAGAAGTTCGACAGGAACCAGTTGCAGATGAAGCAGGTTCAAGCAGACCTCGACGAACAAGACACATGCCTGCAAGGTTGCAAGAATGTGTAATTACATCAGATGATGTGGTCGATGAAGAGGGTGAGCTGGTACATTATGCTTTCTACGCAGATGTCGAACCAGTCAATGCAGCTGAGGCATTGAAAGAATCAAAGTGGGTGAAAGCAATGAATGAAGAGTTAGAGTCCATCGAAGTCAATAACACATGGTCACTTGTCGAATTGCCTCAAGGCAAGAAGGCAATTGATGTGAAGTGGGTTTACAAAGTGAAAGTGAATCCCAGAGGAGAAGTAACTCGACACAAGGTGAGACTTGTGGCGAAAGAATTTCTTCAGAAGGAAGGAATCGACTTCGATGAAGTGTTCGCACCTGTCGCTAGAATCGAAACAATCAGGTTGGTTGTTGGTCTAGCAAATATGAACAATTGGCACACATGTCAGATGGACGTGAAGTGTGCATTCCTTAATGGCCTCTTAGACGAAGAAGTTTATGTCGCACAACCAGCTGGGTATGTGAAACAAGGTGAAGAAGGAAAGGTGTACAGGCTGCATAAAGCCCTGTATAGACTTAAGCAAGCTCCAAGAGCTTGGAATAAGAAAATCGACAGCTTCTTAAGGGAAAAGGAATTTGTGAAGTGTACGACAGAGCATGGAGTATATGTAAGAAGAAGTAATGGCGAATTGCTTATACTATGTCTCTATATCGATGATTTGTTGATAGCAGGAAGTTGCAAGAAGGAGATCGAAGATTTCAAACATGATCTAAGCGAGGAGTTTGAAATGTCAGACTTGGGAAATCTCTCATATTTCCTTGGAATCGAATTCTACAAGACTAGTAGGGGTTTGATGATGTACCAACGAAAATATGCAGGCGAAATACTCAAGAGATTTGAGATGCAAGATTGTAACTCAACTTCGACTCCAACTGAGACCAAACTGCAACTGTCGAAGGATCCAGACGAAGATGATGTCGACCTAACCCAATATAGAAGACTTATTGGGTCACTTAGATACCTTTGTCACACAAGGCCTGACTTAGCATACAGTGTTGGTATGGTAAGTAGATTCATGCAGAAGCCAAAGGTATCACACCTAACAGCGACAAAGAGGATACTGAGGTATCTGAAAGGGACTCTCGACTATGGCATTTTGTTTCCTGCAGCTTGTAATACCCCAAATTTTGACCACTAAAGTTTCCCATCATTGTGCAAATCATCATCACAATATGGATGAATCATCATGCCTCATCAAATACCTCAAGGGTTGTTGAGCATTGACTACAATCAAATTTAGGGTTTCAAGCCCTCTCTGAGCTTTAAACAAAAGATCAATCAAGGAATGACCTTATCTTCAACTTGTCTAGCCTCTCAAACATCCACAATGGATCAAAAGGACTCCCACTTCAAGGATTAAGCACAAAGCTGCTCCCTTCTAGGTGGATCAAGTCTCCAAATCGACAGTGTCACCAAATTAGGGTTTTGGTCGACCAGGGCCTCCAGATGAAAATTTTCATCTGGGCACAACCCATTGCTCCAAAACATAACCTAATATACTCCATGGAACCTCATGGACCCATTCATCAAGTCAATTTTTCCTTAGGGGATGCATACATCAAAAATCAAGAATTAGGGTTTCTTGACCTAATTCACCCCTAAGTTGACTTTTGGGACAAATCCTGAACCAAGACCTCAAGACATGATTTGAGGGTCTCTAATGAACCATATTGATCCATTTGGAACAATGGATTAATCCAAGAAGCTTGAGCAATAAGTCTCAATTTCATCTGCACCACAATTAGGGTTTCGCGAGAAAAGTCAACTGTAACTTTGACTTTTGACCAGGACATGCTCCCAAACCCTAAGTCATGATTCAATAGACCCTATGACACCCATGGAACATGTCCATGAAGTTTGATTTAGGTCAAGGACATGATTTCCTGAAGAATTGCACAGTTTGGAATTCATCTGATAAAAAGTCAACTGTGCACAAAAGTCAACTTTGACTTTTTGATATTTTTCACCAAAATGGAATTTTAACCCTAAAATGATGTTAATGTATGATTTGAATCATCATTCATCAAGAAAAATCAAGAAAAGTTGGATAACTTGTAAAAGGGGTAACCATAAAACTTAGAAAATTTTTTAAGTTATGGAAAAAGTACCACTAATGCACCAACTTTGGAGGGCCATAACTCCTAAACCACAAGGCCAAATTTTTCCGTCCCAGGCTTGATTTGTAGGTCTCATTACCCTCTACAAAAGTTTCATACTGACCTATTGTCATACCCCAAATTTTGACCACTAAAATTTCCCATCATTGTGCAAATCATCATCACAATATGGATGAATCATCATGCCTCATCAATCTCCTCAAGGAATTGTTGAGCATTGACTGCAATCAGACCTAGGGTTTCAAGCCCTCACAGAGCCTTAGACAAAGGATCAATCAAGGAATGACTTGATCTTCAACTTGTCTAAACTCTCAAGCATCCACAATGGATCAAAAGGACTCCCACTTTAAGGATTAAGCACAAAGCTGCTCCCTTCTAAGTGGATTAAGTCTCCAGATCGACAGTGTCACCAAATTAGGGTTTTGATCGCCCAGGGCCTCCAGATGAAAAATTTCATCTGGGCACAAGCCATTGATCCAAAACATAACCTAATTTACTTCATGGAACCTCATTAACCCATGCATCAAGTCAATTTTGCCTCAGGGGATGCATACATCAAAAATCAGGAATTAGGGTTTCTTGACCTAATTCACCCCTAAGTTGACTTTTGGGACAAATCATGAACCAAGACCTCAAGAGATGATTTGAGGGTCTTTGATATACTATATTGATCCATTTGGAACAATGGATTGATCTAAGAAGCTTGAGCAACAAGTCTCAACTTCATCTGCACCAAAATTAGGGTTTCGCGAGAAAAGTCAACTGTAACTTTGACTTTTGACCTGGACATGCTCCCAAGCCCTAAGACTTGATTCAATATACCCTATGACACCCATGGAACATGTCCATCAAGTTTGATTTAGGTCAAGGACATGATTTCCTGAAGAATTGCACAGTTTGGAATTCATCTGACAAAAAGTCAACTGTGCACAAAAAGTCAACTTTGACTTTTTGAGATTTTTCACCAAAATGGATTTTTAACCCTAAAATGATGTTAATGTATGATTTGAATCATCATTCATCAAGAAAAATCAAAGAAAGTGAGATAACTTGTAAAAGGGGTAACCATAAAAACTTAGAAATTTTTCTAAGTTAAAATTAAAGTGGCTAGGGTACCAACTTTGGAGGACCATAACTCCTAAACCACAAGGCTAATTTTTTCCATCCAAAGCTTGATTTGTAGACCTCATTATCATCTACAAAAGCTTCAACTACAAGTCATTCCAATTCATTAAGGATTTTGAGTTATGGAGTGATCAAAGTGGCTGAAAAGTGAAAATGTCACTTTTTCCAACACTTAGTGAAATTTTCACTAAGTCAGAATCTGCCTTCACTTTTTGCCAAATGTAGGGGGATTTTTCACTTGGAATCAAAAGAGATCAAAACCAAACTTGTTCCAACAGTTGTTGTATCATGTAAGAGCTTTCCAAAATGGCCAAGAATATTGCCAAATTCAACCTACACCATGAGATACAACATTGGCAAGTTGCCTTGCTGAAATCTGTCAAAGCAAGGCAGATTTTGCATTTTGGCTCGATTTGCCAAAATCAGCCAATTTCAAATGCTCCTATCCACTTGGACACCTCTGAGGATTGAATCTAAAGGGGACAATCACTGAGCCAAGCCTCCAAAGTCCATGGAACAAGAAATAGCATGTTGAACCTAGAGTTGCCAAAATAGGGACAAGACTCCAAATTTGGAATGAGGCATTCAATGGAACCATCAAGGTGGCATGGACTGAGCCATTCTCATCTGAAATCAGTCAAGACTTATCCAAGACCAAGGGGACCAAAGCTCTGTGCCCTAACCTCTAGTCAATGGCTAGAGGAGACTTAAATTCTCATTGGACAACATTGGCCAAACCTACTTACCAGCTGCCATTCACTATTCCTTGCAAAACAAACTTGCTCTACTATAAATAGAGCTCAATTGTGTTCAGTTTGAGTACACCAAAGCCATCTAACAGATGCTTTCTTCAAAATCTCTTTCTCTTGGCAAAAATGCCTTTCTTAGCAAGGTAGCTGTCGGGTTTTGAGTTTGAGAGCAATTCCAATCAAACCAATCACTCACACACCTCACATACATCATATAGAAGTAATCCAAACACTCAAACAACATCTGGAACACAGATTTCACAAAATCACCAGCTGGTTGCTCAAATTTTCAATCAAGTTGCAGCTGAGGTACCACAGAGTGATCCAGCCAATTTCCATCAACTCCAAGCATTCAAACACACTCCATAGGGTGTAGGGAAGCTGTTCAGATCATCACAACTCATCTGTAACACCTCCAACTCAGAATTTGATTTGCTCTTGCTGTCACGACTTGAAGGTAGGCCTAAACTTGGTTATCTCTCAATCTATGCATATTTCCTCGCACAATAATTTAGCCATATGTTCATAATCATGCATGGAATGTTTTCCCTCAATTAATTGCATTGTTTGAATCGTGTATAAAAAATCCTAGCGTTCATGCAGAAATTAGGGTTCTTGAGGATTTTTCATGATTTATTGTTGTATGTTTAATTTAAATGAAATTAATGGGCATAGACATGATCGTGAGGTTGAAACGAGCATAATGATATGTGGATTGCATGTTATAATCAAGTATTCAGTGAGATTGGATGGAAAATGCAAATCTGGGCCAAGCTGAAACACGCGCGTGTTCTTCAGCTGTTCTTGGCGCCATTTTTCACAAATTCAAATATTGGAATTTTGTGATTTTGTTTAATTGATTCAAAAATTAATTTCTCTCTGAGTTTTAATGATTTTGAGTTTATTCTTTTTTTGATAATTCACAAAAATGTTAAAATATTTTATTTTATCAAAAAATCCCAAAAATATTATTTATTTTAAATAATTGATATTTTTGCAAAGAATTAATATTTTAATTGTTTTTTGACAGTTTAAATATTTTTTCCACATTGATTTTGCAACTTTTGATGCTTTCTAATTATTTTGTAGGTCAATACTTAATTTTTGAAGCATTAATCCAAGATCACAATTTGTTTTCCATGTGTTAAACAATTTTGATCATTTTAATTGAATTTTTATTCAATTAAATACATTTTGAAAACAAATTAGGGTTTTGGATTAATTCAAACCTCATAAATCATTTTCAAAAACACTTTTGGGCCTCTAATAGAGTGTAAGACCCAATCCTTTTTTTGACCAAATCATTTTTGGGCCTCACTTATTGTATAAGTCCCGATACCGTCAAAAAACAAACGACGCGATCATCGCCTTTTCAAAAATCATCTGGGCCTCTCCTTGAGCTATAAGACCCATTCAAAACACTTTTGGGCCTCTAATAGAGTGTAAGACCCAATCCTTTTTTTGACCAAATCATTTTTGGGCCTCACTTATTGTATAAGTCCCGATACCGTTAAAAAACAAACGGCGCGATCATCGCCTTTTCAAAAAACATCTGGGCCTCTCCTTGAGCTATAAGACCCATTCAAAACACTTTTGGGCCTCTATTAGAGTGTAAGACCTAATCCCCTTTTAACCAAAACCTTTTGGGCCTCACTTATTGTATAAGTCCCTCTGCGTTAAAAGAAAACCTCGACGCGATCGCCATTTTAAACGAATAGTCAACTGGGCCTACCCTCGTGTTATAAGCCCCACTCTTTTTCTTTAAAACTTTTTGGGCCTCTTGAGAGAGTGTAAGACCCATCCCTTTGTACAGAAAACCTTTTAGGGCCACAGTCACTTGTATAAGACCCTCTGTACAAATTCAACAGTGCACTCACTGGTAAAACCCTGGGCCTCTCCTTGAGCTGTAAGCCCCAAATCTTTCTTTTTCAAAGCACTTTCTCCTTTGATTTTGAATATACTGTTGTTCTCAATCTTTCTTTGTTGAACAACTAACAAAACAACATGGAAGCTCTACAACCGAGTAAGTGTTTACCCACTTTCATTTACTGCTTTCATATCATATAACTGTATTGTGGGGCTGCTCACTGTAAGTCTCCTTTCATAAACTCATATCGACTGTGTAATAATAGTATAGATATTTTGAGTTTCCCCGACAACTACGTCTAGAACTAGGTGACGCCGTTTCGTTTAGTCATAGAAATAGACACCTATATCCCCAAATAGGATCACCAGATACAGTCTTCTCTCAGGTTGTCCTCCTTAGGAATCTTCAAGAAACTCTACTCCCAAAGATGAATGTATTCTCCGTGAATGGCATCTTTGAGTTTCTTCCAAATTCTCGGACTTTCCTGACTTTGATCTATTCTCGGTGAATAGCATTGCCTTGAAATTCTCAGGGTTTGGGGACCCACGGGCTTCTTAAAAGCATCGGCCTCCTCTTGGGCATTGTACAAGGACCCTCAGGCTTCCTAAAAGCAACCCAGCCTCCTCTTGGGCTTAGTACAAGGACTCATCGGCTTCTCAGAAGTATTCACAGCCTCCACTTAGGCTTCGTATAATGATCTCTTCCTCCGGGAATGATAGCCTCCTCTTGGGCTTCGTACAAGGACCCGTCGGCTTCTTAAAAGTTTCCAGCCTCCTCTTGGGCTTCGTACAAATTGTCCCGACGACCTCCTACAGGTATAGGAACAGAACTTAGTAATCTTCATAGATCCGTCCTTTCCAGAGTCTACTACTGTTTCTCAAAGCATAGTACAAAGGATAAAGCTCTAGACTCGGACAGTCTATTTTCCTTGAGTCTCAAAGACATTCTCAAGTGACCCTTTCGTCAGATAGGAAGAAACCGTAGACTCGGACAGTCTCAATACCTTTGGATTTCCACTTTCCTTAAAGAACAGGGAATAACCCCGATCCTCAGACCAAATCCATGAGTACAGTGTTGCTCATATAAGAACTGATTTTCTCTTTCGAAATCAGTATACTGGACCTGTCACTTAACTGACACAATAACCATTGCCTCCTCTTGGGCTTTGTACAAATGATTATCCCCAGCGAAGCAAACCTTTCGCCTCCATCTCGGGCTTTATACGAGATACAAAAAGGCTCTTACTGAGCCGAACAAACAAACCGCCTTCATCTCGGGCTTTATACGAGATACAAAAAGACTTCCTCGTCAAATCAAAATAACGTTTAGCCTCTCTCTCTCAGGCTTTGTATGAGACACATAAAAAACTCCCTCGTTGAGTCAATCACCCTTTTCGCCTCCATCTCGGGCTTCATACGAGATACAAAAACACTCTCTTGTTGAGTATAAAAGATTCTCTTGTTGAGTCAAACCCTTTTTAGCCTCCTCTTAGGCTTTGTATAAGGATATCCCCACTGGGTCCAACCCTTTTAGCCTCTCTCTCGGGCTTTGTACGAGACACATAATAGCCTCCTCTTAGGCTTTGTATAATGATTTTCCCTAGCGGAAATTAGCCTCCTCTTAGGCTTTATATAAGAAAACCACTGGTTAATCCAATTAACCTTTTAGCATCAAACCTGTGCCTCGTTCACAGTATGCAAACATCAACAACTCCTTCCCTTTTATCTAATCGCTGTAAGAGGTAAGCCTCTGGATCATCTACATCCATGCCACTGTCCTTCTTTTAGCATGAGGAATTCCTAAGGAAAGATGGCGTTGCTCTATACTGAGTTAAAGTCTTCTCCTTCAGGTTAAAACCCCTTCTTCGGAAATTATGGCATTGCTAGGATCCGCGTATCCCAGTTAAAGTAATTCTCCTTCTCCCCTCTTTAGAGATGACAAACTCTCTCTAAAGTCGATACCTTCCAGCTTCACATCTTGGGCTTTGAACAAGATACAAACTACCTTTCAGCTTCACGTCTTGGGCTTTGAACAAGACACCAAAAACCATTTCCTCCCATAGAATAGGAGGAACTACGAACGCTCTGATTTCCCTGTTTCGGTAAACGGGAATACGTAGGCATAAGATCGAAAGAAAAGATCTTAGCGAGCACAATCCACAAAAACCCAAATCCCATTTCAAAAGCAGTAATTCAAAAACATTCGTCCTAATATCCTAATCCTTATTCCCCGTCAGAAACCCTTTGCCTAGATAAAAAGAAAGAAACCCGTATTGGCGAAAATACAAATAACCAGAACAAAGGCCCCCCACATCGTAGCATTCGTACCCTAACAGACCGCTGTTTAAACTCAGTATGCAAGCAGGGTTAATTGGAGACATCTATTTCCCTTCCTTAGTCAGCTTACAATAGGATAAAAAATGAATCGACCTGTAGTAAACTCAACCGCAGAGAGCGACCAACGCTTAAGAACTGCGTGCAAAATCGCTCGCTACACCTATGTAAAGGCTTTCCAAAATGGCCAAGAACATTGCCAAATTCAACTTACACCATGAGATATGACATTGTCAAGTTGCCTTGCTGAAATCTGTCAAAGGCAAGGCAGAATTTGCAACTTTGCTAGATTTGCCAAAATCAGCCAAATTCAAATGCTCCTATCCACTTGGACACACATGAGGATTGAATCTAAAGGGGACAATCACTGAGCCAAGCCTCCAAAGTCATGGGAACAAGAAATAGCATGTTGAACCTAGAATGGCCAAAATAGGGACAAGACTCCAAATTTGGATTGAAGCATTCAATGGAACCCTCAAGGTGGCATGGACTGAGCCATTCTCATCTGAAATCAGTCAAGACTTATCCAAGACCAAGGGAACCACAACCCTGTGCCCTAACCTCTAGTCAATGGCTAGAGGAGACTTGCATTTCCATTGGCCAACATTGGCCAAACACCTGCTGCAGTTGCCATTCACTGTGGATCCCAAAACAAACTTGCTCCACTATAAATAGAGCTCAATTGTGTTCAGTTTGAGTACACCAAAGCCATCTAACAGATGCTTTCCTCAAAATCTCTTTCTCTTGGCAAAAATGCCTTTCTTAGCAAGGTAGCTATCGGGTTTTGAGTTTGAGAGCAATTCCACTCAAACCAATCACTCACACACCTCATATACATCACATATGAGCTGATCAAACACTTAAACAACAACTGGAACACTAATTTCTCAGAATCACCAGTCAATTGCTCAAGGTTTTAACCAAGGTACAGTTGAGATGCCATGAAGTGATCCGACCAATTTCCATCAACTCCAAGCATTCAAACACACTCCATAGGGTGTAGAGAAGCTGTTCAGATCATCACAACTCATCTGTAACACCTCCAACTCAGAAATCAATTTGCTCTTGCTGTCACGACCTAGAGGTAGCCTAAACTTGGTCATCTCTCATTCTATGCATATTTCCTCGCACAATAATTTTGCCATATGTTCATAATCATGCATGGAATGTTTTCCCTCAATTAATTGCATTGTTTGAATCGTGTATCAAAAATTCCATCCTTCATGCAGAATCTAGGGTTCTTGAGGAGTTTTCATGATTTCTTAAAGTATGTTTAATTTAAATGAAATTAATGGGCATAGACATGATCGTGAGGTTGAGACGAGCATAATGATATGTGGATTGCATGTTGTAATCAAGTATTCAGTGAGATTGAGGAGAAAATGCAAATCAGCCAAACCAAGAACACGCGCGTGTTCTTGGTGTGTTCTTGGCGCCATTTTTCCAAATTCAAATATTTGAATTTTGTGATTTTATTTAATTGATTCAAAAATTAATTTCTCTCTGAGTTTTAATGATTTTGAGTTGATTCTTTTTTTGATAATTCACAAAAATGTTAAAATATTTTATTTTCCCAAAAAATCCCAAAAATATTATTTATTTCATATAATTGATATTTTTGCAAAGAATTAATATTTTAATTGTTTTTAACATTTAAAATATTTTTTCCATCTTGATTTTGCAACTTTTAATGCTTTCTAATTATTTTGTAGGTCAATCCTTAATTTTTGAAGCATTAATCCAAGATCACGATTTGTTTTCCATATGTTAAACAATTTTGATCATTTTTAATTGAATTTTTATTCAATTAAATACATTTTTGAAAACAAATTAGGGTTTTCGGATTAATTCAACCCTCATAAATCATTTTCAAAACACTTTGGGCCTCTAATAGAGTGTAAGACCCAATCCTTTTTTGACCAAATCATTTTGGGCCTCACTTATTGTATAAGTCCCGATACCTTCAAAAAATAAACGGCGCGATCGTACCCTTTTTTAAACCATTTGGGCCTCTCCTTGAGCTATAAGACACATTCAAAACTCTTGGGCCTCTATTAGAGTGTAAGACCCAACCCCCTTTTAACCAAAACCTTTTGGGCCTCACTTATTGCATAAGCCCCTCTGCGTTAAAAGAAAATCTCGGCGCGATCGCCATTTTAAGCGAAAAGTCAACTGGGCCTACCCTCGTGTTATAAGCCCCAATCTTTTTCTTTAAAACTTTTGGGCCTCTCGAGAGAGTGTAAGACCCATCCCTTTGTACAGAAAACCTTTTTGGGCCACAGTCACTTGTATAAGTCCCTCTGTACAAATTCAACAGTGCGCTCACTAATAAAACCATGGGCCTCTCCTTGAGCTGTAAGCCCCAAATCTTTCTTTTTCAAAGCACTTTCTCCTTTGATTTTGAATATACTGTTGTTTTCAATCTTTCTTTGTTGAACAACTAACCAAACAGCATGGAAGCTCTACAACCGAGTAAGTGGTTATCGCTTTCATTTACTGCTTTCATATATATATATATATATATATATATATATATATATATATATATATATAACTGTATTGTGGGGCTGCTCGCTGTAAGTCTTCTTTCACAAACTCATATATATAACTGTATTATGGGGCTGCTCACTGTAAGTCTTCTTTCATAATCTCATATCAACTATGTAATAATAGTATAGATATTTAGAGTTTCCCTGGCAACTACGTCTAGCACTAGGTAAAGCCGTTTCGATCACTCTTAGAAATAGTCTAAAGTAGATCCTCATAGGATTACCAGACACAGTCTTCCCTCCTCTTGGGGTTAAACAATATGGAGATATGAAAGGCAGCATTCTCTGTGAACCCTTTCATAGACTGTCACTTGTAGAAGTTTGTCAAAAGAAACTCTACTCCCCGAGATGAATGTATTCTCCGTGAATGGCATCTCTGAGTTTCTTCCAAATTCTCGAACTTTCCTGACTTTGATCTATTCTCGGTGAATAGCATTGCCTTGAATTTCTCGGGGTTTGGGGACCCACGGGCTTCTTAAAAGCACTTGTCAAGAAACTCTACTCCCCGAGATGAATGTATTCTCCGTGAATGGCATCTCTGAGTTTCTTCCAAATTCTCGAACTTTCCTGACTTGATCTATTCCTTGTGAATAGCTTACCTTGAATTTCTCGGGGTTTGGGGACCCATCGGCTTCTTAAAAGCAATCAGCCTCCTCTTGGGCATCGTACAAGGACCCACAGGCTTCCTAAAAGCAACCCCGCCTCCTCTTGGGCTTAGTACAAGGACCGATCGGCTTCTTAGAAGTATTCACAGCCTCCTCTTAGGCTTCGTATAATGATCTCTTCCTCCGGGAATGATAGCCTCCTCTTGGGCTTAGTACAAGGACCCGTCGGCTTCTTAAAAGATTCCAGCCTTCTCTTGGGCTTCGTACAAATTGTCCCGACGACCTCCTAGAGGTATAGGAACAGAACTTAGTAATCCTCAAAGAACAGTCCTTTCTAGAGTCTACTACTGTTTCTCAAAGCATAGTACAAAAGATAAAACTCTAAACTTGGACAGTCTAACTTCCTTGAGTCTCAAAGACATTCTCAAGTGACCCCTTCGTTAAATAGGAAGGAAACCCGCAGACCCGAACAGTCTCAATACCCTTTGGATTTCCCACTTCCTTAAAGAAACAGGAAATATCCCTGGTCCTTAAGCCAAATCCTCGAGTACAGTGTTGCTCATATAAGAATTGATTTTCCCTTTAATCAGTATACTGGACCTGTCACTTAACTGCAACAGTTACCGTAGCCTCCTCTTGGGCTTTGTACAAATGATTCTCCCCAGCGGAGCAAACCTTTTAGCCTCCATCTCGGGCTTTATACGAGATACCAAAAGACTCCCTCGTTGAGTCAATCAAACCTTTTAGCCTCCATCTCGGGCTTCGTACGAGATACAAAGATTCTCCTGTAGAATCAAAACCTTTTAGCCTCTCTCTCGGGCTTTGTACGAGACACACATAAGAGACTCTCTTGTTGAGTCAAACACCTTTCGCCTCCATCTCAGGGTTTTTATGAGATACAAAAAGGTTCTTATTGAGCCAATCCTTTTTTAGCCTCCATCTCGGGCTTTGTACGAGATACAAAAACACTCTCTTATTGAGTATAAAAGATTCTCTTGTTAAGTCAACCCTTTTAGCCTCTCTCTCGGGCTTCGTACGAGACACATAAAAACTCCCTCTTGTTGGGCCAATAGCCTCCTCTTAGGCTTTGTATAAGAAAACTACTGGTTGATCCAATCAACCTTTTAGCATCAAAGTTGTGCCTCGTTCACAGTACACAAACATCAACAACTCCTTCCCCTTCATCTAATCGCTGTAAGCGGCAAGCCTCTGGATCATCTATATCCATGCCACTGTCCCTCTTTTAGCATGAGAAATTCCTAAGGAAAGATAGCATTGCTCTACACTGAGTTAAAGTCTTCTCCTTCAGGTTAAAAACCCTTTCTTAGGAAATTATGGCATTGCTAGGATCCGCGTATCCCGGTTAAAGTAATTCTCCTTTACCCCCTTTAGAGATGACAGATTCTCTCTAAAGTTGAGACCTTTCAGCTTCACATCTTGGACTTTGAACAAGATACAAATCACCTTTCGCTTCACGTCTTGGGCTTTGAACAAGACACCAAAACACCCATTTCCTCCCATAGAATAGGAGGAACTACGAACGCTCTGATTTCCCTATTTCGGTAAACAGGAATACGTAGGCATAAGATCGAACCGCGTCCAAAATCGTTCACTACAGAAAAGTGGCGCCCACCGCGGGGCCGTTCAAAGTTAGATCTAGGCACGGTCTTCCTTCTTTTCACTTGTGTGAATACCACAGATTGGGGCTTTCGCCGAGGAACCCATTTTCTGTCAGGAACTTAGGATCCTTAGCTTTATAGGTCTAGGATGTTTAGGACAAATATATATACTGCTTTTCCTAATTCCAAAACGTGTTTATTTTTTTGCTAATGGGAATGCGGGTGATGCCGTATGTGGTGAGATTGAGTATACATCTAGGAAAAGCCAACCCTTTCGTAGTGCGGAAACTATCGGAAATAGTTGTCACGCGATACTACCCTCATTTGAGGCTGGTGATCTATTCTCGGTGAATAGCACTTACTCTAAGATTGCTTTACAACTTGCTGGTGACCCGCTTGTTGTTTTGCTTTCCTGGGAGGAGCTGATGATAATGAGTACAGGTACAAAAATCACCCTAGTATAAACCTTTGGGGATGGGTAGAGCCTTGACTTCATGACAACGACCCTTCGACCCCATGTTTTTTCTATGTTTTTGTGTGCTGCATTCATGCATTCATTTAAAAAACATTAAAACATTCAAAAAAAATTCTCTTCTAGTCTCTCTATTTTTCAAAATAAACTAAGACTGTGATTGCAAATATCAGAGAAAAGGATTGCGTTAATGGATTTCGGTAGAAGGAGAACTCACCAGTATACCTTCAAGGTTCCAAAGCTAGAGGATTTGAGAAGGTTAGCGAGGATGATCACTAACCCAGAGGCTTTCAGAGCCAAGCACGGTGGTTTGCTACCACTGTTAAGAGTCCATGTGATTGAGGGAATCATGGATGCGCTCATTCAGTTTTATGATCCAGTTTATCACTGTTTCACATTCCCGGATTACCAGCTAGCACCAACGCTCGAGGAGTATTCTCATCTGATTGATCTACATATCACCGATCGAGCTCCATTTTATGGACTGGAAGAAATTCCAAAGAATCAGACCATTGCAAGAGCAATTCATTTGGACGAGTCTGAGGTCAAGACTCACATGACTACCAAGGGTGGCATCCAAGGCTTGCCAGCCCAGTTCTTAACAAAGAAAGCTCGGTACTTCGCTAGTATAGGGAACGTGGCTGCTTTTGAAAGCATCTTTGTCTTGCTCACCTACGGGTTATTTTTGTTTCCCAACATCAATAACTTCGTCGATATCAATGCTATTATGGTTTTTCTCATTTTAAACCCTGTGTCGACTTTGCTCGCAGATGCGTAACATTCTATACACTTAGGAAATTTGTACAGCGGAGGGGAGATCACATGTTGTGTACCTTTGCTCTACAAATGGTTTATCTCTCATTTGCCTAAGTCTACTGCTTTTTGGGATTGCAAGAGTGTCTTGCGCTGGTCGCAGAAGATCATGTCTCTCACCAACTCTGATATAGATTGGTGTAATAGGATTTATGATGGGATCAGGATCATTGATCGTTGTGGAAACTTCCTCAACGTACCCCTCATAGGAACTAAAGGGGGAATCAACTACCATCCAGTATTGGTTCTTCGTCAATTTGGATACCTGATGAGGCACATCCCACTGGGTGTTCATCTGGAAGGTCTTTTCTTCAAAGAAGGAGAAAGTGACAGAGCACTTAAGATGGAAATAGTGCACGCTTGGAAACATGTTCATAAGAAAGGACGGGAGTCTCTAGGAAAACCAGACTGTGTCTCGGTGGAGCCTTATCTCCACTGGGTACAAACTAGAGCTCTCAAGCTAAAGATGCCTTATCCTCGTTACGGAATTCTTCCGCCGAGGGAATCTGTCATGTACTTTATAACGGAAACTGAAAAGCTTCAGGTTACTCTCGACAAAATTCAAAAGGAGAGAAGGTATTGGAAGAACAAGTACTGCACCCTCAATGTAGAGTGTATCCAAATGCAGCAACTACTGAAAGAGAAAGATGCTCTGATTGAATTTTAGAGCAACATGTTGTGGATAATCAAGATGACCAAAGGAATTTGCTCGCTCCTTTCACCTGGAAAAGGAATGACAACCCGACAACGGCTCAAGAGCCCCGGTCAAAGAAAAGGAAGATACCAGAATCAGCACCCGATTTCTCTTCAGAGAGGACTCGGGACCCATTAGCTTAGGTTTCTGTTTCTGCACTTTGTAATCTACTGTATTTCCATGTCTGTAATCCTTTGAATTTCAATAAAAAGGGGTTTCCCCACCGTTTGATATTTGCAATCTAATTGTCGAAGTTTATTTTGATTAAACCAAAAAATAATTAATATAATCATTGCATTTCATCATTCTCACATCGCGTATTCTTCTTACCTACGAATCTTACGTTTGTGTCTCGGTTCTAGAGTCAAACTGTCTCATTCGTATAATACTCGGGCCAATCGTCAGAAAAAGATGGATGATCTTGAGGAAGAGAACAGAGAGTTGAAAGAAGAGATCGACGCTCTGAGAGAGGATATGAGAAAGCTTCGTAACAACATGCAAGCCATGGTAGAAGCTCAGCTACAAAGGACTGTGATCTCAGAGATCACCTCAGTGCCCATAGTGGAGAAGTTTGATCCTAGGTATCAGATGCCGAAAGATCGTCCCTGGGGCATGCCTGCGAACTATATCCCGGAAGGATATGTTCCGCCAATCGTTGAAGATCAGGGAATCACAACGAATACCGCTGGTCTTGAAGGTTACAGACTTCGGGAAAGCGATAATGCCAGAGGCATACATAAAACTCCTGAAGGTTACAAACTTCGGGAAACGCCAAGATTCACCGTCGTAGTTACGGTACCACCCCCTGTGGTGCACACTGTCCCGGAAGGACAGATTCCACAGATACCTTCTGGTAAGAAGGAAACTATGTTTGACCGAATGGATGAATTCCAGGAACAGTTCTTGGAAATGCAGAAGGAACTGCAAGCCATTCGCGGTCAGGATCTTTTTGGAAAGGACGCCGCAGACCTTTGTCTGGTCCCCAATGTGAAAGTTCCGCACAAGTTCCAAGTGCCCGACTTTGAAAAATACAAGGGTAACTCTTGCCCTCAAAGTCACTTGACAATGTACGCTCGACGGATGTCAGCTCAGACGGAGAATCAGGACCTGCGGATTCATTACTTTCGGGATAGTTTAACCGGTGCCGCCTTAAAATGGTACATGGGTTTAAACCGTGCCTCGATCAGCACATTCAGAGATCTTGGCAAAGCCTTCGTTCAACATTATAAATATAATTTGGACATGGCACCCGACAGAGATCAACTCAGATCGATGTCTCAAAAGGACAAGGAAACCTTTAAGGAGTACGCCCAGAGATGGCGCGAAATTGCCGCTCAGATTTGTCCACCTCTTGAGGAAAAAGAGATGACAAAGATCTTCTTAAAGACCTTGAGCTCATTTTACTGCGACCGAATGGTTGCCAGTGCGCCCAGTGATTTCACCGAGATGGTCGGCATGGGTGTACGTCTTGAGGAAGCCGTCCGAGAAGGACGTTTGGCAAAAGACGCTGGACCATCAAGCAGTACAAAACGATACGGTAGTGCTCTCCCTAAGAAAAAAGAGCAAGATATTGGGAATATCTCTCTTGGAAAGCAAAGGCGGCGTTATCAACCAGTAGCAGCGGTAACTCCTGCTATCGGCCCCGCGCCTGTTCCTACGTATCAACCTCAGGTTGCACAGAGCCAACCTAATCAGCAAAGGACACAACAGCCTCTTCAGCAGGCTCGTCCTCCATACAATAACAACCGTACAACACGACCATCAGGGTTTGATCCTATACCCATGTTGTATGCAGAACTATTTCCGTTACTACTGGCTAAGGGGCACATTCAGACTAAGTCTCCTCTTACAGTACCGGAAAATCCACCTTTATGGTTTAAGGTGGATCAGACATGCCCTTATCATCAAGGAGGATCGGGGCATAACATAGAGAGTTGCCTCAATTTCAAATCTGACGTGCAAAAGCTTGTTAGGAGCGGGCTCTTATCTTTCAAAGATACGAATCCTAATGTTCTCACGAACCCGCTGCCTCAACACGAGAAAGCTGCAGTTAACTTGATTAAGGGAGAGTCTAACAACGTCATTCAGAACCACGACATCCGTGCAATGAATGTCAACTTGGTGGCAATGCACTCAAGGCAAAGCCAGTATCATAATCTTCCGCGGCACGATTACAGTTCCTGTCTGACTTGCTCGGTAAACAAACAGGGATGCTCTTCCATACAAGTGGCCCTCCAGCGTCAGATGGATCTTGGATGGATCCAAGACTACCATGATAGAAACCCTTATCAGATCAACATGGTTCAGATTTTCGATATTCGCATGATGAATACCAACCTGGTAGAGTTACATGCTGAGCAGGTCCGACTCAGATTCTTAATATCACATGACTATCAAAGCTTTAAAGCGGGTTGTGAAAACGATTGAGGTTGTACCCTTGTCCAGGAGGCACTTTAGCACTTGTTAAATCATTGGTGGATGTCAATCTATATGGATGAAGATACTCAGCAGATTAGTATCAGTAATAGAAACCCCACTCGGCGTCAAAGTCAGGATGTCTGATCACTGGAAGCTAACCTAGTAAGGTTACATTGTATTCAAAGTGGGTGTGGTCAGGTGCCCCCACACAACTATGACAGTTGTAGCGTCTGTTCAGAAAGTAACCAAGGGTGTTACCTTGTGAGAGCAGCTCTTCAGGGTCAGGTCGATTGTGGAGAAATTCGTCCATATCCGGGTTCTGGACCTATCAATTGGTCGCCGAACTACCTTGCCGAGCAAGTTGAGGATGTTGTCACGATCTCTGGTCATCACAGGACCAGGGATGTTTTTGCTATTATTCCTCTACTTGACGAATCTAGAGTTCCCAACCAGGAACGGATCGAGATTACTTATGATGGTCAGAAAAATCAGAAGGTTCCCATAGTCATCTATCTACCGGGACCACTACCGTATGAATCAACTAAGGCGATCCCTTACAAATACGGTGCAACAACAGTTGAAAATGGAAAGTAAATTCCATTACCCTCCATCGTGAATATTGCAGACATCAGTCGTGTAACACGGAGTGGTCGAATCTTCAACCGAGGAGTTAGAGAGTCCAACAAAGAAAAGGAACTTCAGACAGAAATTCCTGATCCACCAGTCGGTCAATCCAGTAATCCCGACCTTTCGAAAAACAAAGATGAGATGCTGAAG
This sequence comes from Lathyrus tuberosus, assembly GCA_022829125.1. Taxonomy (NCBI): domain Eukaryota; kingdom Viridiplantae; phylum Streptophyta; class Magnoliopsida; order Fabales; family Fabaceae; genus Lathyrus; species Lathyrus tuberosus. The sequence goes on from JALAZF010000537.1 coordinate 1,960,924, forward strand.
CTCATCCAGAGAAGTGAATACAACATTGTTGATCAACTGTTACTAACTCCTTCAAAGATCTCGGTATTATCACTGTTACTCAGTTCAGAAGCGCACAGGGAGGCTCTACAGAAAGTCTTGGAGCAAGCCTTCATAGAACAAGATGTAACAATCAGACAGTTCGATAGCATTGTCTCTAACATCGCTTCCTACAACAATTTGGGATTTAGTGACGAGGAATTACCCGAAGAGGGTCGCCGTCATAACATGTCGCTCAATATCACAGTTAACTGCCAGGACGATGCTTTAGCCAGCGTACTGGTAGACACAGGGTCAGCCCTGAATGTTATGCCGAAGTCCACTTTGATGCAATTATCATTCAAAGGCCCTCCGATGAGAACCAGCGAGGTCATCGTCAAAGCGTTCGACGGATCCAGAAAAACAGTTATCGGCGAAGTTGATCTTCCCATTACTATCGGTCCTCATACTTTCCAAGTCACTTTCCAGGTCATGGATATCCAGGCAACGTACAGTTGTTTATTAGGAAGGCCTTGGATACATCAGGCTGGAGTGGTCACTTCGACCCTCCACCAAAAGCTAAAGTTCGTTCAGAACGATCAACTTGTCACGGTTTGTGGGGAACAAGCCTTGCTTGTGAGTAACTTGTCATCATCTGCTGGTATAAAACCTGAGGAGGTTATTGGAACTCAGTTTCAAGCACTATCGGTGAGCAAGGACAATCAATCCGAAGGAGGAACTTCGATTTCCTCATACAACGATGCTATCAAAGCGGTCGAGAGTACCGATACGACAGGATGGGGACAGCTTGTCATTCCTATTGACAATAAAACAAAGAAGGGTCTTGGTTTTTCTGCAACCTGTACCCAAACAGCTGCCAGCGATGAAAATCTTCATCCCCTTCAAAATTTCTTCCATTGTGGAGGTTTCCTCCAACCAGTGACTCAAGTAGTCCATGCTATCAATGAAGAGGATCCCTTTGACATAGATGAGGAATGGAAGTCCTATCTTAACAAGGACGGATATGTGTCGCAGGACGAAACGCAAACTCCATTTTGCTATCCTGCACAGAGTCCGAGATTTATACCCAGGTCAGACGTCGAAATGATATACGGAGATTGTGATTCGGAAGGATGTCGTGCTCCGCCAAATTCATTAGAGGAAGACACTCTGATGAAAGACAAGTTTGACTACACCTACTATGGCCCAATGGATGATTTGCCAATGTGGCAACCTTACCCAGGAAACTTGGGACCAGAAAGTCAGCCGAGTAATGAAAATCAGCTGAGCATCATTGAACAGAATACCCGTGTCCCCGCCATGTCATGGGATCAACACTCAGGTCATTCAGAAACTACTAAACATGACGATGAATTTGCAACGTTTGCAGGACTTGAATTCATCAACTATGTTTTTCCCGAGGTCAACGTCATCGAGAGAGATGACTCCTCCAGTTCCAAAGAAGTGTGGGACACCCTGGGAGAACCAAGTGGAAAATACGACTATATGGTCAAGAACACCGCTCCCGAAAGCTCTTGTATCATGCTCGAAGATATCCATCCTATTGGATGGGGAGATACAGCTGAGAGTACAAATGCTATGCAAAATGCAACAGAGGAATCCTCCTACGACAACTCTGCCTGGGAGACAGATTCCAATGATCCTGCTCCACCAGAAATCAGCGTCATTTCTAAAGACAAATCAAGGAAGATGTCAGACTTTGTGATTCACCGAGGAGTTCGCCGCCAGTGGGTTGCTGTCGATGTTCCGAGGGTCGTTCACCAGTCAAAGTAATTGCCATCTTTAAACCTTTCACCCTGCCCAGGTGAAACGGATGTTTTGATAGGGCTCGCTTTCTGTAAATTTTCCCTCTTCGCTTTGCCCGAAGCGACAGAGTTTTGTTTTATAGGGCTGTAGTTTCAAGATTCGACTTGTTTATAAATAAAATAACATCGTTATGTAATTTCCGCATTAATTGATGTTTTCTCTTTTTGCTTTTTCAGAAAATAGTAATCCAGAAAAACATTCAATAATAAAAACAAGCAGTAAATCAAAACACTGCACACACTTGCATTTTCTCTATCTCTTCTAAACACGAATCATCACGTCATGCAGATTGCTTGTTTTACACCCCGTTGAAACATACGATCTGATGCCTTCTCCCGACTTTGAGTACCCGATATTTGGGGCTGAAGAAGAAGTTGACAACGAAATTCCAGAAGAGATCTCCCGACTACTCAGACAAGAGGAAAGGTCTATTGAACCTCACAAAGAGCCATTGGAAACGGTAAACTTGGGTTCAGAAAAAGAGAGAAAAGAAATCAGGATTGGGGCACTGCTCAGTCCAACTGCCAGAGAGGGTTTGATAAAGCTTCTCAGAGAATTCCCCGATGTATTCGCTTGGTCCTATCAGGATATGCCAGGGTTGGATACCAGCATCGTGGAACATCACTTACCGTTGAGATCGGAATGTCCGCCAGTAAAGCAAAGGTTGAGACGCACTCACCCGGACATGGCCATCAAAATCAAAGAGGAGGTACAGAAACAGATCGACGCGGGTTTCCTCGCTACATCTGAATATCCTCAATGGTTAGCCAACATCGTACCTGTTCCGAAAAAGGACGGAAAAGTCAGAATGTGTGTTGATTACAGAGATCTGAACAAGGCTAGTACAAAGGACGACTTTCCTTTACCACACATTGACATGCTGGTAGACAGCACAACAAAGTTCAAAGTTTTCTCCTTCATGGATGGATTCTCGAGCTATAACTAGATCAAAATGGCGCCGAAAGACATGGAGAAAACTTTGTTCATTACCCCATGGGGTACCTTTTGTTACAAGGTAATGTCATTCGGTTTGAAGAATGTCGGGGCAACCTATCAAAGGGCCATGACTACTCTGTTTCATGACATGATACACAAGGAAAACGAGGTATATGTCGATGATATGATTGCAAAATCAAAAACAGAGAATGAGCACGTTGAACATCTGTCAAAATTGTTCGAACGTTTAAGAAAATTCAAGCTCCGCTTAAATCCCAACAAGTGCACCTTCGCTGTCCGTTCAGGGAAACTACTAGGGTTCATCGTCAGCCAGAAAGGAATTGAAGTTGATCCTGACAAGGTCAAGGCCATTCAAGAAATGCCTTCTCCGAAAACTGAAAAACAAGTCAGAGGATTCCTGGGATGTTTGAACTACATCTCCAGATTCATATTCCTCATGACCGCCACGTGTGCGCCGATTTTCAAATTACTCAAAAAGAACCAGGATTGCGTTTGGTCAGAAGACTGCCAAACTGCCTTCGACAGTATCAAGGAATATCTGTTGAATCCGCCGATTCTATCACCACCAGTGGAAGGAAGACCACTGATCATTTACCTCACAGTCCTAGAGGACTCAATGGGATGTGTACTTGTCCAACAAGACGAAACCAAACGGAAAGAGTCTGCCATCTACTATTTGAGCAAGAAGTTTACCGACTGTGAAACTCGGTACATGATGCTTGAGAAAACTTGTTGCGCTTTAGCTTGGGCAGCTAAACGTCTTCGCCAATACATGATTCGTCATACTACTTGGTTGGTCTCTGAGATGGATCCAATCAAGTACGTCTTCGAAAAACCTGCTCTCACGGGAAGGATTGCCCGTTGGCAGATGTTACTATCAGAATATGACATAGAGTACCACGCTCAGAAAGCCGTTAGGAAGTATTTTAGCCGATCATTTGGCTCATCAACCGATTGATGATCAGGAATCAATCGGGTTTGACTTCCAAGACGAAGATGTCATGTATCTCAAAATGAAAGATTGCGATGAACCGTTACCCAGTGAAGGGCCATAACCAGGTTCCCAATGGGGACTTATCTTTGACGGAGCAGTTAATCATTACAGAAACAGAATTGGGGCAATCATTGTTACCCCTCAGGGTACCCACATTCCTTTCACTGCCAGACTTATGTTCAAATGTACGAACAACGAGGCCGAATACGAAGCTTGTATTATGGGCCTCGAAGAAGCGATTGATTTAAGGATCAAGAACTTGGACGTATATGGCGATTCAGCCCTGGTGATCAATCAGATAACAGGAGATTGGAACACATACCAATCAGGATTGATTCCTTACAAAGACTATGCAAGAAGGTTGTTACCCTTCTTCAATAGAGTTGAGTTTCATCACATCCCTCGTGGTGAAAATCACATGGCTGATGCATTAGCCACTCTCTCTTCCATGATTAGCGTAGGTCGATGGAATGACCTACCTAAGATTGACGTTATGCTCCTTGAACGGCCCGCCTACATCTTCGTGATTGAAGCATTCATAGACGATAAACCTTGGTATCACGATATCAAATGCTTCCTTCAGAAACAAGAGTACCCACCTGGGGCACTCCGAAAAGACAGAAAGACCCTCAGAAGGCTAGCTGGAAGCTTCTTCTTGAGCGGTGACACACTTTATAAGAGGAATTTTGACATGGTCTTGCTCCGATGCGTCGACAGACCAAAAGCAGACATGCTTATGAAAGAAATTCATGAAGGATCCTTTGGCACTCATGCCAACGGACACACAATGGCGAGAAAAATTCTCAGAGCCGGGTACTATTGGTTGACAATGGAATCCAACTGCTACGAGTACATGAGAAGGTGTCACAAGTGTCAGATATACTCCGACAAAATTCATGTACCGCCATCGCATCTCAAAGTTCTCTCTTCCCCGTGACCTTTTTCCATATGGGGAATCGACATGATTGGCTTGATTGAACCTAAGGCTTCAAACGGACATCAGTTCATTCTGGTCGCCATTGATTACTTCACCAAGTGGGTCGAAGCAGCGTCGTACGCCAATGTAACCCGACAAGTGGTGGTCCGATTTATGAAAAACAATATCATCTGCCGTTATGGTGTTCCGAGCCAGATCATTACGGATAATTGATCCAACTTGAACAATAAGATGATGAAAGAGTTGTGCGCAGAGTTCAAGATCGAACACCATAACTCATCTCCCTACCGACCCAAGATGAACGGAGCGGTAGAAGCGGCTAACAAGAACATCAAGAGGATCGTTCAAAAGATGGTTGTAACCTATAAAGACTGGCACGAGATGCTACCCTTTGCTCTTCACGGTTATCGAACATCTGTCCGCACTTCAACAGGGGTTACCCCTTTCTCTCTAGTGTATGGCATGGAGGCAGTGCTCCCCATAGAAGTAGAGATCCCATCAATCCGGGTATTGATGGAAGCTAAGCTTACAGAAGCTGAATGGTGTCAAAGCCGACACGGCGAATTAAACCTGGTCGAAGAAAAGAGAATCACGGCACTATGCCACGGTCAGTTGTATCAACAAAGAATGAAGAAGGCGTTTGACAAAAAGGTCAGACCCCGTGTCTTCAAAAAAGGAGACCTCGTGCTCAAGAAGATACAATCATTTCTCACTGATACTCGGGGCAAGTGGACCCCAAATTATGATGGCCCCTATGTGGTCACGAAAGCTTTCTCAGGCGGCGCCTTGAGACTTGCAACCATGACGGAGAGGAATTTGCCTACCCCACGAATGTTGATGTAGTCAAGAAATACTTCGCCTAAACTAAAAAAAACGTCTCGGTGGACTGAAAACCCGAAAGGCCGGTCCAGGCAAAAGTTAGATACATGAAAAAAAATCATCCCGGTGGATTGGAAACATCACAATACAATCCAGGAAAAAATTAGGGATAATGGCAAGTAACTATGTTCAACAGAGGCAAGTCCCTTAGCAGCAGTTACATCATCCATTGGAGGAAAACTCCAGTCAAGGTCATCTTCGACGGAAGCTCAAGATGCCCAGAATTCAAAGTTGGTAGAAGGATAGTGGTCGTTATGTTTCAACGTAGCCCTTTTCCCTGTAAATTACCATTTTCTAACTTTATATATACTCTTTGGAATCACGCGTTTGGCTGATCTCCATCTTATCAATAAAATTCGAGCCTTTGTGCTTTTGTTTGTAATTCTTACTTGTTTTAGCTTTACAGAACGACGTTGTTTAACTTGATCAGCGATTCTTGAAATAAAACAAATTGAATTTACTTGTTAAAAATTTTTCTGCTTTTAAATTAAAGATGGCATTTCTTTTGACTGTTGAACATCGAAAGAACGTCGATTGCGTCTCCAAAGGCGTTCGAGCCTCAAAGTGCAGAATCAAAGTACTCCTTCTAAACCAGTATGCCTGAATGAAGGATCAACTGTGTCAGAGACCATGTTTCATCTGATACCCTCGGCCGAGTTCTTACCTCCTAAGCCCGATCAACGGTATTCCCCACGAGGACTACTTCTCCTAAGCAAGGTAGGATTGCTACTTTTTGAACCAACGGTACTTCTTCGCCCCGCGATGGCCGAGTATCCAGCCGTGTTCATCTTTTAGTCAAATGTCGCGTCTGTTTTGTCAGCATAAACATGCATACATCATGCATTTTATTTGCATTCGCATTTCATACTGCATCACTATCACTTGTGTCGGTCTTATCCTGCCGTGATAACCGTTCTCTCAATCGAGTTGTCAGCCCTTGTCCTCGTCAGGAAGTGTTGCGTCTGAACAATCTTGCCACCAGTGTATCTCTAGATCAGAGTCGGCACTCGACCACTTTGATAACTTGAACCTCTGAAAAGTCAGAGAACCTTCAACAGATGTCACTCTTCGCCATTGAAGATAATATCCTTGCTTTCCCGGATTAAGGAAAATCCCCAGAGAAAGCCTCTTAAGCAAAGATTCGGCAGTACATCAGTATTTCTCCAAAAATCCGCTGATGAAAAGGTCATCGGCACCTCAAAATTGGATCGCATCATATGGCATTTCTCCGGGGAGGATCCTGAGAAAAGTATGATGTAAGACCCCAAGCGGAAGCAGTCTCTCAAGAGATTCGCTTTCCCCAGTAGAATCGACAAATGGCGTCTCCAACAGAGAAGTTTGTTCCTCTCTACAATCAAAATTTTTTCTGTCAAACGGCATCTCCGCAGGAAAATTCGGCGAGAAGTTTGAGGAAAACTGCTACGAATAGCGTCCCTTGTCAATAAAGTTTATTGACAAAAGAAACTAATACCAGTTCCTTGGTAGGAAACCAGGAACGAGGGGAGGTTTATTTCAAAAACTAAGACCAGTTCCTTGGTAGGAAACCAGGATCGAGGGGAAGTTTAAATCAGAAACTAAGACCAGTTCCTTGGTAGGAAACCAGGATCGAGGGGAAGTTTGAATCAGAAACTAAGACCAGTTCCTTGGCGGAAACCAGGAACGAGTAGAGGTTTATTACAAAAACTAAGACCAGTTCCTTGGCAGGAAACCAGGAACGAGGGGAGGTTTATTACAGAAACTAAGACCAGTTCCTTGGTAGGAAACCAGGATCGAGGGGAAGTTTACCCTTTCTAAGCATCATTACTTAGCAAAAGAAGATGAATGCGCAAGCTTCCATTCATAGCCATCAAAATTTCGGGTATTCCGATATTTAATCCTCTTGCATCCCGAATGCCCGAATACTTTCGTCATTCACACCTTCGGGTCCAAGAAGATTAAATAGGGGCATCTGTAATACCCCAAATTTTGACCACTAAAGTTTCCCATCATTGTGCAAATCATCATCACAATATGGATGAATCATCATGCCTCATCAAATACCTCAAGGGTTGTTGAGCATTGACTACAATCAAATTTAGGGTTTCAAGCCCTCTCTGAGCTTTAGACAAAAGATCAATCAAGGAATGACTTGATCTTCAAATTTTCTAGCCTCTCAAACATCCACAATGGATCAAAAGGACTCCCACTTCAAGGATTAAGCACAAAGCTGCTCCCTTCTAGGTGGATCAAGTCTCCAGATCGACAGTGTCACCAAATTAGGGTTTTGGTCGACCAGGGCCTCCAGATGAAATTTTTCATCTGGGCACAAGCCATTGCTCCAAAACATAACCTAATATACTCCATGGAACCTCATGGACCCATTCATCAAGTCAATTTTGCCTCAGGGGATGCATACATAAAAAATCAGGAATTAGGGTTTCTTGACCTAATTCACCCCTAAGTTGACTTTTGGGACAAATCCTGAACCAAGACCTCAAGACATGATTTGAGGGTCTCTAATGAACCATATTGATCCATTTGGAACAATGGATTAATCCAAGAAGCTTGAGCAATAAGTCTCAATTTCATCTGCACCACAATTAGGGTTTCGCGAGAAAAGTCAACTATAACTTTGACTTTTGACCAGGACATGCTCCCAAACCCTAAGTCATGATTCAATAGACCCTATGACACCCATGGAACATGTCCATGAACTTTGATTTAGGTCAAGGACATGATTTCCTGAAGAATTGCACAGTTTGGAATTCATCTGATAAAAAGTCAACTGTGCACAAAAGTCAACTTTGACTTTTTGATATTTTTCACCAAAATGGAATTTTAACCCTAAAATGATGTTAATGTATGATTTGAATCATCATTCATCAAGAAAAATCAAGAAAAGTTGGATAACTTGTAAAAGGGGTAACCATAAAACTTAGAAATTTTTCTAAGTTATGGAAAAAGTACCACTAATGCACCAACTTTGGAGGGCCATAACTCCTAAACCACAAGGCCAACTTTTTCCATCCAAGGCTTGATTTGTAGGTCTCATTACCCTCTACAAAAGTTTCATACTGACCTATGTCCAAACTCCTCATGGATTTTGAGTTATGGAGTGATCAAAATCAAGAAATCACACTTTGTTCCAACACTTAGTGAAAATTTCACTAAGTCAGATTTTACTTCACTTTTTGCCAAATGTAGAGGGATTTTTCACTTGGAATCAAAAGAGATCAAAACCAAACTTGTTCAAACAGTTGTTGTATCATGTAAGGGCTTTCCAAAATGGCCAAGAACATTGCCAAATTCAACTTACACCATGAGATATGACACTGTCAAGTTGCCTTGCTGAAATCTGTCAAAGGCAAGGCAGAATTTGCAACTTTACTCGATTTGCCAAAATCAGCCAAATTCAAATGCTCCTATCCACTTGGACACATCTGAGGATTGAATCTAAAGGGGACAATCATTGAGCCAAGCCTCCAAAGTCATGGGAACAAGAAATAGCATGTTGAACCTAGAATGGCCAAAATAGGGACAAGACTCCAAATTTGGATTGAAGCATTCAATGGAACCCTCAAGGTGGCATGGACTGAGCCATTCTCATCTGAAATCAGTCAAGACTTATCCAAGACCAAGGGAACCACAGCCCTGTGCCCTAACCTCTAGTCAATGGCTAGAGGAGACTTGCATTTCCATTGGCCAACATTGGCCAAACACCTGTTGCAGTTGTCATTCACTGTGGATCCCAAAACAAACTTGCTCCACTATAAATAGAGCTCAATTGTGTTCAGTTTGAGTACACCAAAGCTATCTAACAGATGCTTTCCTCAAAATCTCTTTCACTTGGCAAAAATGCCTTTCTTAGCAAGGTAGCTATTGGGTTTTGAGTTTGAGAGCAATTCCACTCAAACCAATCACTCACACACCTCATATACATCACATATGAGCTGATCAAACACTTAAACAACAATTGGAACAGTGATTTCTCAGAATCACCAGTCAATTGCTCAAGGTTTTAACCAAGGTGCAGTTGAGATGCCATGAAGTGATCCAGCCAATTTCCATCAACTCCAAGCATTCAAACACACTCCATAGGGTGTAGGGAAGCTGTTCAGATCATCACAACTCATCTGTAACACCTCCAATTCAGAAATCAATTTGCTCTTGCTGTCACGGCCTAGAGGTAAGCCTAAACTTGGTCATCTCTCAATCTATGCATATTTCCTCGCACAATAATTTTGCCATATGTTCATAATCATGCATGGAATGTTTTCCTCAATTAATTGCATTGTTTGAATCGTGTATCAAAAATCCCAGCCTTCATGCAGAATCTAGGGTTCTTGAGGAGTTTTCATGATTTCTTGTTGTATGTTTAATTTAAATGAAATTAATGGGCATAGACATGATCGTGAGGTTGAAACGAGCATAATGATATGTGGATTGCATGTTGTAATCAAATATTCAGTGAGATTGAGGAGAAAATGCAAATCAGCCAAACCCAGAACACGCGCGTGTTCTTGGTGTGTTCTTGGCGCCATTTTTCCAAATTCAAATATTTGAATTTTGTGATTTTATTTAATTGATTCAAAAATTAATTTCTCTCTGAGTTTTAATGATTTTGAGTTGATTCTTTTTTTGATAATTCACAAAAATGTTAAAATATTTTATTTTCCCAAAAAGTCCCAAAAATATTATTTATTTCATATCATTGATATTTTTGCAAAGAATTAATATTTTAATTGTTTTTAACATTTAAAATATTTTTTCCATCTTGATTTTGCAACTTTTAATGCTTTCAAATTATTTTGTAGGTTAATACTTAATTTTTGAAGCATTAATCCAAGATCACAATTTGTTTTCCATTTGTTAAACAATTTTGATCATTTTTAATTGAATTTTTATTCAATTAAATACATTTTTGAAAACAAATTAGGGTTTATGGATTAATTCAACCCTCATAAATCATTTTCAAAACACTTTGGGCCTCTAATAGAGTGTAAGACTCAATTCTTTTTTTACCAAATCATTTTGGACCTCACTTATTGTATAAGTCCCGATACCGTCAAAAAACAAACGGCGCGATCGTCGCCTTTTTTAAACCATTTGGGTCTCTCCTTGAGCTAGAAGACCCATTCAAAACTCTTGGGCCTCTATTAGAGTGTAAGACCCAACCCCCTTTTAACCAAAACCTTTTGGGCCTCACTTATTGTATAAGTTCCTCTGCGTTAAAAGAAAATCTCGGCGCGATCGCCATTTTAAGCGAAAAGTCAACTGGGCCTACCCTCGTGTTATAAGCCCCAATCTTTTTCTTTAAAACTTTTTGGGCCTCTTGAGAGAGTGTAAGACCCATCCCTTTGTACAGAAATCCTTTTTGGGCCACAGTCACTTGTATAAGTCCCTCTGTACAAATTAAATAGTGCGCTCACTGATAAAACCATGGGCCTCTCCTTGAGCTGTAAGCCCCAAATCTTTCTTTTTCAAAGCACTTTCTCCTTTGATTTTGAATATACTGTTGTTTTCAATCTTTCTTTGTTGAACAACTAACCAAACAGCATGGAAGCTCTACAACCGAGTAAGTGGTTATCGCTTTCATTTACTGCTTTCATATATATCTATATATATATATATATAACTGTATTGTGGGGCTGCTCGCTGTAAGTCTTCTTTCACAAACTCATATATATAACTGTATTGTGGGGCTGCTCACTGTAAGTCTTCTTTCATAAACTCATATCAACTGTGTAATAATAGTATAGATATTTAGAGTTTCCCTGGCAACTACGTCTAGCACTAGGTAAAGCCGTTTCGATCACTCTTAAAAATAGTCTAAACTAGATCCTCATAGGATTACCAGACATAGTCTTCCCTCCTCTTGGGGTTAAACAATATGGAGATATGAAAGGCAGCATTCTCTGTGAACCCTTTCATAGACTGTCACTTGTAGAAGTTTGTCAAATAAACTCTACTCCCCGAGATGAATGTATTCTCCGTGAATGGCATCTCTGAGTTTCTTCCAAATTCTCGAACTTTCCTGACTTTGATCTATTCTCGGTGAATAGCATTGCCTTGAATTTCTCAGGGTTTGGGGACCCACGGGCTTCTTAAAAGCACTTGTCAAGAAACTCTACTCCCCGAGATGAATGTATTTTCTGTGAATGGCATCTCTGAGTTTCTTCTAAATTCTCTAACTTCCTGACTTGATCTATTCCTTGTGAATAGCTTGCCTTGAATTTCTCGGGGTTTGGGGACCCATCGGCTTCTTAAAAGCAATCGGCCTCCTCTTGGGCATCGTACAAGGACCCACAGGCTTCCTAAAAGCAACCCCGCCTCCTCTTGGGCTTAGTACAAGGACCGATCGGCTTCTTAGAAGTATTCACAGCCTCCTCTTAGGCTTCGTATAATGATCTCTTCCTCCGGGAATGATAGCCTCCTCTTGGGCTTAGTACAAGGACCCGTCGGCTTCTTAAAAGATTCCAGCCTTCTCTTGGGCTTCGTACCAATTATCCCGATGACCTCCTAGAGGTATAGGAACAGAACTTAGTAATCTTCAAAGAACAGTCCTTTCTAGAGTCTACTACTGTTTCTCAAAGCATAGTACAAAAGATAAAACTCTAGACTTGGACAGTCTAACTTCCTTGAGTCTCAAAGACATTCTCAAGTGACCCCTTCGTTAAATAGGAAGGAAACCCGCAGACCCGGACAGTCTCAATACCCTTTGGATTTCCCACTTCCTTAAAGAAATAGGAAATATCCCTGGTCCTTAAGCCAAATCCTCGAGAACAGTGTTGCTCATAAAAGAACTGATTTTCTCTTTAATCAGTATACTGGACCTGTCACTTAACTGCAACAGTTACCGTAGCCTCCTCTTGGGCTTTGTACAAATGATTCTCCCCAGCGGAGCAAACCTTTTAGCCTCCATCTCGGGCTTTATACGAGATACCAAAAGACTCCCTCGTTGAGTCAATCAAACCTTTTAGCCTCCATCTCGGGCTTCGTATGAGATACAAAGATTCTCCTGTAGAATCAAAACCTTTTAGCCTCTCTCTCGGGTTTTGTACGAGACACACATAAGAGACTCTCTTGTTGAGTCAAACACCTTTCGCCTCCATCTCAGGCTTTATACGAGATACAAAAAGGTTCTTATTGAGCCAATCTGTTTTTAGCCTCCATCTCCGGCTTTGTACGAGATACAAAAACACTCTCTTGTTGAGTATAAAAGATTCTCTTGTTAAGTCAACCCTTTTAGCCTCTCTCTCGGGCTTCGTACGAAACACATAAAAACTCCCTCTTGTTGGGCCAATAGCCTCCTCTTAGGCTTTGTATAAGAAAACCACTGGTTGATCGAATCAACCTTTTAGCATCAAAGTTTTGCCTCGTTCACAGTACACAAACATCAACAACTCCTTCCCCTTCATCTAATCGTTGTAAGCGGCAAGCCTCTGGATCATCTATATCCATGCCACTGTCCCTCTTTTAGCATGAGAAATTCCTAAGGAAAGATAGCATTGCTCTACACTGAGTTAAAGTCTTCTCCTTCAGGTTAAAACCCCTTTCTTAGGAAATTATGGCATTGCTAGGATCCGCGTATCCCGGTTAAAGTAATTCTCCTTTACCCCCTTTAGAGATGACAGATTCTCTCTAAAGTTGAGACCTTTCAGCTTCACATCTTGGGCTTTGAATAAGATACAAATCACCTTTCGCTTCACGTCTTGGGCTTTGAACAAGACACCAAAACACCCATTTCCTCCCATAGAATAGGAGGAACTACGAACGCTCTGATTTCCCTGTTTCGGTAAACGGGAATACGTAGGCATAAGATCGAAAGAAAAGATCTTAGCGAGCACACTAAACAAAAACCCAAAATCCCATATCTCCATCAATCAAAAGCAGTAATTCAAAACATCAGTCCTAACATCCTAATCCTTGTTCCCCGCCAGAAACCTTCTGTCAAAATAACACAAGAAAGGCCCCACCACATTGATCGCATCCGTAACCTAACAGACCGCTGTTTAAACTTGGTATGCAAGCAGGGTTAATTGGAGACATCTATTTCCCTTCCTTAGTCAGCTTACAATAGGATAAAAAATGAATCGGCCTCTAGTAAACTCAACCGCAGAGAGCGACCGCGCTTAAGAACTGCGTCCAAAATCGCTCGCTACACAGCTGATGAAGGGAAAGAATGCAAGTAAGTGGGATACACAGACTCTAGTTAGTGTGGTGATGCAGAGGATAGAAAATTCACAACTGGATATGTGTTTATGTTATGTGGTGCACCAGTTGCTTGGAGTTCGAGAAAGGAACCAGTAGTGGCATTATCATCATGCGAATCAGAATATATAGCTGCTTCTCTTTGTGCATGTCAAGCAATTTGGATGGTGAACTTTGTCGAAGAGATTACAAGGAAGAGTCATGGAGCAATTACCATGAAGATCGACAACATGTCAGCTATCAACTTGGCGAAGAATTCAATAGCTCACGGTCGAAGCAAGCACATCGAAATGAGGTTCCATTATCTTCGAGAGCAGGTGGCAGAAGGGAAGATGAATTTGGAACACTGCAGAACTGAGAATTAGATTGCAGATATCATGACGAAGGGAGTGTAAGTCGAAGCCTTCAGAAGACTAAGAGCTATGATGAATGTAGACAGTTTAGACACAATGAATTAGGTGGTGTGTTAAATGTAATTCATAGTGTCGAAGTCGAAGTCGAAGCATTCATGTGTCGAAGGTGTTTCGACAGATTCATAGATTTGATTGGATTCTGTTTAGATTAGATTAGATATGATTTAGATTAGATTTGATACTTTGGGCTTTTAGAGTTTTGGGCATTTGTAAATCTAAATCTATAAATAGGGAGTTTCCCTTGTACATTGTAACATAATTGCATTCACAGTTTGCAGATTAGCAAATGAATAATAGCAATAGAAGAAATCTCACAGTTCGTGGGTAGAAACACTTTTCTCCAAATATTTCTCCTCTTTCTTGTTGTTTTTGTTTTGTTCTTCTTCTTTTCATTGTCATTACGTATTGTTTGTGAGTTGGTTATCAATCTTGAGATCAAGATTAAAGGGAATTACCATATGGTGTGGTGCATTTCCAACATGCATTAGTTAATATAAGTTGCATTTTTTAGTATGAGTTGATTGTTTTCGACTCGGCGCCAAATGTTATTACGAGATTATTAAAGAATGATACAAGAGGTGCAACTACTTCTAAAGTGGTGCTTTTTAGTTTTTTTTTTTCCTTGTCAAGCATGTGCTCTCTCTATTAAAAAAAAAAGTAAAATAGAAATAGTTTTGGATGGTGATAAAAAAGTGTATCAGTATTTATTAATATTGATAGCAAGAAAACTAACAAGATAAATATATTTGTATAATGTAAAACAAAGGAGGAACCACTACCATACATACGAATCTGAAAAACTCTTGTAAATAAAAAGATAGATTCTTACATATTTATAAGGATTCTTCTAATTTACATATTAATTTAGAACTACTCAACAAATTTTTCTTTTTTTTATAACAAGAACTACTCAACAATTTTAGTAAAATAAGAGTGCCACATTGACTCTTTTTTTATTAGTTTTCAACTAACGTTTGAATAACACGTGGAATTTACTTATTAAATTTTTATTTTAAATAAATAAATCATATATTATTAAAACTAAATTAAATAAAAACAATTTCAAATATCTTCAATTGTCCAAAAAGCACTCCTAAAACCTAAAAGAATAATTCTTTATTCAATTCGTCTTCTACCTCAAATCACCTTATTCATCTTTGATAAAAGAAATATTGTTTCATGGTGAAATTAGAATTGATTGGTGAATAAGTGATGATGATCACTGCAGTGGGCTCGAGCTTTAGATATGATAGAGTGGGGCTGACTTGTAAAATTAGTACTTCAATACTCAAGTCAATAAGAGAGTGAGATGAATTGAAGTAATATTCGAATTTGATTATCATCACTTATTAATTTTTTTTATTTTAATTAAATAAATCAAATATACTTAAAACTAAATTAAATAAAAAAAAATTCAAATATCTTCAATTGTCCAAAAAGCACTCTTAAAACCTAAAAGAATAATTATTCATTCAATTCGTCTTCTACCTCAAATCACCTTATTCATTGTTGATAAAAAAAATATTGTTCTATGGTGAAATTAGAATTGATTGGTGAATAAGTGACGATGATCACTACAGTGGGCTCGAGCTTTTGATACGATAAAGTGGGGTTGACTTGTAAAATTAGCACTCCAATACTCAAGTTAATGAGAGAGTGAGATGAATTGAAGTGATATTTGAATTTTAATTACCTATGAAATGATGAATTTTCTTCTTTATATGTTAGGGCAGTTATAACTGCTCACAAAATTAGCGGTGTATTATGTGGAGGGTCGTCCGATTAATTTGGAGGTGTGAGATGATATAAGGGTTGAAATCATCTATCTTCATGTTTAACGTATGATTTAGTGTGTCGTTCGCTTTTGGGTTTTAGTTATTCGGCCTTCTGGGAGTCTCAAAACAGTTGCCCTCATGCCCTTGTTTCAACTTTGTAGGGTGTAGGTTGCTAATTTCGATGCCAAGATAATTGTTCTAGAGCAAATTCGGAAATTCGCCAGAACATTTCGACAGGAAGGTATTTCTGATGGGAGAAAGCCAGTCGAAGGCAAATGTTACTTAAGAGAAAGCATTGGCAAATTTTTCTAAGTATTAGGAATATTTCGACAGAGGAGTAATAGGCCTCGTTCGACAGATGTTTGAAATTCAAATTTAGGAGGGAGTTTCATTTTGAAATTGGACGCGTGGAAGGCATCTAGTTGACGAATGCATGTAGAATGCCATTTGCCGCCATTAAGAGAAATAGTTGTTATTGGTGGTTATTTCGATTGTGTATAAGTAGGGAGTCTTAGTGTTAGATTTCGTGTGTGTTCAGAATTTGTACAAATCACTCAAGAAATACTCAAAGTAACCGTGAGAGAGAAAAGAGTAGTTACTGAGAAAATGTACGTTTGAAAAACACCGGTTTTCATTCCTTGCATTTTAATAAAAAGTTTTAAGTTCTTCATTTACAATTCCCTTTACATTTCTGCCATTTTCTTACTTGCAAGTTATTTATATTTCGCCATTTATTTCAAGAAGCAAAGTTTTACTACTTTTGTCGAAAAATACGAAAGTTGGTGAGAACCATGATGAATTCAATAAACAAAAGATTTTCTAACACGAATTGTCAAGATTGTTAAAGCACATTGTCATAGGATTTGTTTGATCGGTCATGTAAGCAAACTAATTTTTTCATAAATTAGGAGATCAGCGGTTGTTTGCGAATTTTCCAAGCAAACAAATTGGCACGCCCAGTGGGACCTTGTGCTATTAACATTTGAAAACCTTCATTTTACACTTTACTCGTAAGAAATTTTCTTCGTTTTGTTTCATGAGACTAAGAAGTGGTAAAATAGCCATAAATAACGAAGAAAGACCCAGAGGAAGACGAGTACGCAGAATGGCGAATCCAAATCCACCTAACAATCAGAATCCTACGAATAATGAAAACCACCCCCTAATCCTTAGACTAGGGGCAATACGGCCTCAATATCAGTATCAGAGGCTATGCCATCAACAGCGGGTTCGACACCTGCGCTTTCAATTCCCCAGAGTGCGCCTAGTTTTTCAACTATGGGACCCCAAATGCCTCAAATGACTCCTCCCCCTTCAGGAAGTATGTTCATACCCTTTATATCTGGGTTTTCGATGCCTCTAAATCGAGAACAACCATATGGAATGCCAACTTCAGTAATGGTAAGTTTGCAAAACGCGCCATCAACATTTACGGATCCAACAATGAACATAACTTCACCCTTGCAAGGGTCTGGTTCTGGTGTGAACCATATGGGTAGAATTAGCCAGCCTTTAGGGACGGGATATCAAACTTACATGCCAAACATTACCAATAACTCCGCACAAGTAATCAGGCAACAAATGGATGAGAGTAACCATGATATGGTCCAGATGTTAGCCCAACAGATGAGGGTTATATTCAACCCTTTGATCCAAAACACGACACAAACAAATCAACAATTTGCAGCACAGATGACGCGCATTGCTGATTTCTTTGGTGTCTCCCAACCCCCCCCCCCCCAAGGGAACAAGTAGTTCAGAACCCAAGGGTAGCCGTCGAAGAAGAACCTACCATAAACCAAAGGCAACCAAACGTCCCTCAGGTGGAAGTTCTGAACCAAGGAGGGGCAGTCGAACCCCCTGGGGTCGAAATCCCTGTTCAACAAGAACCAAGAGTGTTGCTAGTAAACTGAAACCAAAATGCTGACAATATTATACAACAAATGCGTTGTAATGATATGCCGGCAGAGAACAATTTGGCTGCCATGGTCGAAAGAATTATGGCGCGAAATGGTATGAATTTGGGATTACAAAGACCCAGTTATACTTCCCCTTTATCGTAGTATATTTTGTAGCAAGAATTACCCCATAGATGGAAAGTTCCCAAGTTCACAAAATTTTTAGGGGATACCAGTGAATCGACGGTCGAAAAATGTGGCGCGATACTTAATTGAAGTAGGCGAAATAGCGCTAAATGAGAATTGAGAATAAAATATTTCCCTAGTTCCTTGACGAAGAATGCTTTCACTTGGTTCACCACATTACCCCTGAATTCGATACATACTTGGACCCAGTTGGAGAGGTTATTCCATGAACAATTTTACATGGGGCAGATGAAGATATGTCTGAAAGAATTGGCTAGCGTAAAGAGAAAGTTCTCAGAACTAATTGATGATTATTTGAATAGGTTTAGATTGCTCAAGGAAAAGTGTTTCACACAAGTACCTGAGCTTAGTCGAAATGGCCGCTGGTGGCCTTGACTATTCCATCAGAAAGAAATTAGATACCCAATATTTAAGAGACATGGCCCAATTGGCTGATGGGTTAGACAGGTCGAACGACTAAAAGCCGAAAAAGCTAGGGTTAATAAAAATAGGAAAGAAAGGGTATCATATGTCGGAGTTTGTGAGGATGATGACGAAGAGGAATCATCAAATTTCGAAGAACAAGAGGTAGCTTTGGCGGAGTTAAAATAGGGTCCGCCTTATGCTTGCAAAGTCTTGGCTCCGTCGAATGGAAAAAATCCAATCGAATCGGAGAAGAACGACAAGTTCCCTAAAAGAACTTATACGTTCGACGTTACAAAATGTGACAAAATATTTGATTTATTGGTCAAGGATGGCCAAATGATAGAGCCTCCTGGTACTAAGGTGCCTCCTTTAGAACAACAGAAAAAGAGAGGTTTTTGCAAATATCACAATTTTTTGGGTCATAAAACGTCTCAATGTTTCCTTTTCAGGGATCTAGTGCAGAATGCAATAAGAGATGGAAGGCTCAAATTCGGCGACAAGTCGAAATCCCAGGCAAAGATGGATTCAAACTCCGTGCAGGTGGTGGAGGCCCACTATGCTGAGCCGTCCATAGTGAATATGGTCGAGGTTGCTGAAGGTTTCGAAGATAGCATGGATATGATGAAGGCTGCTGGTGGCTTCGACAACAACGTGAATATGGTGGAGGTTGCTGAAGATCCCGCTAACAAAGGTGACATGGTCGAAGTTACAACTGACTGCGTGGACCAGCCAGTGATGGTCAAGGTTACTGAAGACCTTGACGCAAGGATCATCGAGAACTACATTGTTGAGGCCACTGAGGGCATCAACAACCAAACTACTGAGGGTTTCGACAAAGTCAAAAATGAAACCACTGAGGGTTTCGCCAAAATCAACGAAGGAACTGCTAAAGGTTCTTGCAAACAAGCTGCTGTTGGTATTCTCCGAAGAACCATGGAGGATCCAAAAGACAAAGATGTCAGATTCGTCAGCCCACAAGTTGCCAGGAATCCACTCCCAAAGGTTCTAACGAAGAAAATCTCTAAGGATTTCAATCGAATGAAGAAGGAACACGAGGTCAATGAAGGCCTCATCTTGAAGTTGAATAAGTTGAGCATGGACACAGAGTCACCTGCCAATATAAACATGGTCGAAGTGGCTCAGAATGCGTCGATGCCATTTGACGAAGAACGTCGACGGGATGAGTACTAGAAAGTGGCTTACCCTAAGGAGGAAGAAAATCTGGCAGATTTTATTCATAGATGCCAGAGGAAAAGGTCTGAAGTGATGCTTTGCCCTCAATGTAGTGCCGTCTTCGACAAAAAGGCAGCACAAAACTTAGAGGGAGTGGAGAGAGCAAGAAGAAAAGTAAATTGGAGGCCTTCTGGAGAAAGATTTGACCCCAGAAGAAGGGACCGAAATAGGGAAAGGTTAGGGGAAAGACACACTAACACATTCAAACCAACAACCAAAGCTCCAGATGATAGGTGGGTTAATCCAATCCGACAAGCCCAAGGGCAAGGAAAATGGAAGGACTTCGAAGTACAGAGGGGATCTTCTGTATCATACAGAAAAGAATTCCAAAAGCCCAAAATGGTGACTTACCCTTCTGAAAATTATAAGGTCAAGAATCCTATGACGACGTCACAATGGAGGAGATACCAACGTCGAAAGAAGGCTGAGAAGGAAGTTACAGGAAAAGACAAGCCAGAAACCAGCAGCAACGTTCAAACTTCGACTCAGATGGAAGGAGTGAAGTTTGATAAGCCACCTACTACTCCGGTGCAAGAAGCGTCAAAGGAGGAAGTAACCAAGGATGATGAAATGACAAACGATTTTAACTTAGAGTCAGAGGCATCATTCGACGTAACATGTAATGTCGTTTCAGTGCTCCCTAGGGAGTATGATCAAATAATGGAAGTCGAAGAGGAAGAGGAAGCTTTGGAGGTCGAAACGGCCAGACACAGGCCTGTTTGCTACTATATCATGAACAATGGATGCGTTGAAGAACAAAATGCATTTTTCAAAAGGCCAGATGACTCAATGAGGAACCACTTGAAACCCCTATTTATAAAAGGAAAAGTGGGTAACATAGGGGTGAATAACATTTTGGTCGATGGAGGAGCGGCTGTCAACTTGATGTCGCATTATATGCTTAAGAAAATTGGAAAAGATGATTCTGACACCAAGCCTCACAACATGGTGTTGTCGAATTATGAAGGGAAAGTAAGAACCACTATGGGTGTGATACAGGTAGATTTAAATGTCGGAACTATCACAAGGCCGACAATGTTTATGGTGATTGCGTCGAAAGTAAATTATAACCTTCTCTTAGGTAGGGAGTGGCTACACTGCATTGGTGTCAGCCCTTCGTCAATGCATCAGCGAATAACAATTTGGCGCGCAGATGGGATTGTCGAAAATATAGAGGTTGACTAGAGTTATTTTCTGGCTGAAGTAAACCAGGTGGATAGGCGAAGTTTCGACAGGAATCTAGCTCACATACCTTCATCCCACCCACGGGTTTCAGTGAGATAGAGAGGTAGTTGGCGAAGAGGACTACATTTTTGGAACCTCACACATCCGGCCAACTGGCTGGGGTAGCAAATTCAGTGACAATGAGTGACTCACTAGTTCTCGAAAAGATCACGACTTATATAGCCGAGAACAAACTCAAAGCGGCCTTAGAGGCCGAAGTAAGATATATGGCTGTCGAAGCCAACCAAATCGAAGCAGATCAACAAGGTCTTGAAAAGGGTTCTAATAGGGATCCTCCAGATAAAGATCTAGGAGATTTGCAAAACCAGAGGCTTGACGCGATTTATGACAATGAGTCGTTGGGCTTCGAAAAGGACCCTTTAGCAGCAAACATCAAGATGATGGCACAGGATCCACTCGAAGAAATTGACTTGGGATCAGGGGCAGAGAAACGACTAACTATATCAGTGCGAAAGTGAGCCCCTAACTCAAGATCGAAATAGTCCAGTTGCTGAAGGAATTCAAAGATTGTTTCGCATGGGACTATGACGAAATGCCCGGGCTGGATAGGAGCCTGGTTGAATTAAGGTTGCTAATAAAACCTGGGAGGAAACCTGTTAAACAAACTCCAAGGAGATTCGCCCCAGAAATCCTTTCGGAGATTAAAGAAGAAATCGAAAGACTCCTCAGGTGCAAGTTCATCCGTCCAACCAGGTATGTCGAATGGATTGCTAACATAGTTCTTGTAATAAAGAAAAATGGCAAGTTAAGGGTATGCATTGATTTTAGAGACTTGAATTCAGCTACCCCAAAGGATGAATATCCTATGCCAGTGGCGGAAATGCTTGTCCATTTTTCCGCGGGCCATGAGTACCTCAGTATGCTTGATGGGTACTCTGGTTATAACCAAATTTTTATTGTTGAGGAAGATGTTCCAAAAACGGCATTTCGATGCCCTGGAGCCTTAGGCACTTACGAATGGGTGGTAATGCCTTTTGGTTTAAAAAATGCTGGGGCAACATATCAGCGAGCAATGAATTCAATTTTTCACGATTTCATTGAGGATTTTATGCAGATTTACATTGACGATATTGTTATTAAGTCCGTTTCAGGGAAAAATCATATAGACCATCTTCGACAGTCCTTTGAAAGGATGAGGAAGTTTGGTCTGAAAATGAATCCTCTCAAATGTGCATTTTGTGTGCAGGCGGGAGACGAAATCACAAAGAAGGGGTCGAAAAGGGATCGAAATCAATCAAAACAAGTCCAAGGCAATAATGGAGGCGAAAACGCCATCTACAAAGAAAGAGTTGCAGTATTTACTTGGCAAGATCAACTTTCTCAAAAGGTTCATCTCCAACCTTAGTGGGAAGACGCAAGCCTTTTCCCCTCTACTTCGACTGAAGAAGGAAGACTTCGAATGGGGGCAAGAGCAGCAGGATGCCTTCGACAAGATCAAGAAGTACCTGACGCATCCTCCAATTTTAGTGTCACCTTGTAGAAGTAGGAGTATGAGGTTGTACATATCCGCGTCGGACAAGACATTTGGGAGCATGTTGGCTCAGGAGGATGAGAATGATGTCGAAAGAGCCATTTACTACCTCAGTAGGGTCTTGAACGATGCAGAAACTAGGTATAGTGTGACTGAAAAGTCGTGTTTATGTGTATACTTTTCTTGTATGAAATTAAAGCACTATATAAAACCAGTTGATGTTTACGTTTCTTCTCATTTCGACGTTATAAAATACATGTTATCTAAACCAATCTTGTACAGTCAAATTGGAAAATGGGCATTAGTATTGACTGAGTATTCTTTGACATATTTTCCTTTAAAGGTTGTCAAAGGACAAGTAGTGGCTGATTTCATAGTCGACCACGCTATAAATGAAAAGTTTTTGGACTATATTGAAGTGGAACCATGGAAGTTGTACTTCGACGGTTCTAGTCATAAAAATGGAACTGGAATAGGGGTTCTTGTTATTTCTCCTAACAAAATTCCAACAAAATTCAAGTACAAATTCGAAGGCCTCTGCTCAAATAATGAGGCAGAATATGAGGCTTTGATAGCAGGACTTGAAATCTTGTTGGAATTGGGGGCAATTCGGGTCGAAATAATGGGTGACTCTGAGTTAGTCATAAAGCAGATAACAAAGGAGTACAAATGTGTTAATGAGAATTTAATCATGTACTTTGTAATAGCTAATCGACTCTTAAAAAATTCGATATGGTTACGATTCGACATGTCCCACGAATAGAAAATCAGGAAGCAAATGATTTAGTGCAGATAGCTTCTAGATACAAAGTGCCGAAGGAAAAGTTGCAGAAAGCCATTGAAGTTAGAGGAAGAGTCGTGTCAGCTAGATTATCCCCATCATATTTGGAGATGATAAAGCTTGGATACGCTGACGAGGAAAATTTTGAAATTTTTAACATAGATGATTCAGACTGGAGATTGGAGAAAGCCTATAATAGAGTACCTGCAAAACCCAACAGGACCAGTCGAACGAAAAATCAGGTATCGAGCTTTGAGTTATGTGATTCTGGGGAATGAATTATTTAAGAAAACTCCGGAAGGGATACTACTTAAGTGTTTAGGCGAATCTGAGGCATACATAGCTTTGTCGAATGTACACAGTGGGGCATGTGGTGCACATCAGGCAGGCCATAAGATGAAGTGGTTATTATTCTGACAGGGAATGTATTGGCCAACTATGTTAAAAGATTACGTCGAATACGCGAAAGGATGTCAAGAGTGCCAGGTACACGCAGGGATACCACATGTTCCTACAAGTGAATTACATTCTATAATAAAGCCTTGGCCCTTTAGAGGTTGGGATTTGGATTTGATTGGAGAAATTCTACCGGGCTCTTCAAAAAGTCAGAAGTTTATTTTGGTTGGGATCGATTATTTTACGAAATGGATCAAAGCCATACCCTTAGTAAACGTGGATCAAGAAGCAGTAATCGAATTCATTCGAAAGCACATCATTTACAGGTTTGGTATCCCAGAGACAATAACAACGGATCAAGGATCTGTTTTCACTGATAAAAATTTGCAAGCATTCACGAAGGAAATGGGTTTCAAGCTTCTCACATCAGCGCCTTACTACGCTCAAGCCAATGGTCAGGTCGAAGCAGCAAACAAGGTTATAATTGGTTTAATAAAGAAGCGCGTGGGAAGAAAACCAAAGAGTTGGCACAAAACTTTGGACCAAATTCTATGGGCTTGTCGAACCTCTCCTAAGGAAGCCATAAATGCGATACCTTTCCGACTAACGTATGGCCATGATGCGGTCTTACCGGTCGAAATATACTTGAAGTCAATAAGAGTTCAAAGACATCATGAAATTCCATCAGATGCATATTGGAATATGATGATAGATGAATTAGTTGATTTAGACGAAGAAAGATTAAACGCGTTAGACTTATTGAAAAAGCAAAAGGAAAGAGTGGAGAAATTCTACAATAAAAGAGTGAAAAATAAAGCTTCTTCGATTGGTGACTTTGTGTAGAAAATGATTCTTCACATGGATCGAAAAGATAGACTTATGAAAAAATGGTCCCCTAAGTGGGAAGGACCCTTTCAAATCACACAAGTATTTTCCAGTGGCGCTTATGAAGTCGAAGAATTAGATAAAGATAAGCGAATATTAAAAATAAACGGGAAATATTTGAAAAAATACAAGCCCGCATTACAAGAAGTAAAGATAACAGTCGAATAGTCATGCGTAGGAAAATAAGCAACATGGTGGATTGAAATTCTTTTTGCCAAATAAAATAGCTCAAATGTCATTACAAAAAGGCCTTAAAAATGCCAAATAAAAAATTACAAATATTTAAACGGGGAAAGATTCTTTCAGCTTTTCAAATTTGGATTTCTGAATTTGAAGACGACGCTCGCAAAGGGCCTTGGCATTCAAAAACTCCTCGATTTCCTCACCAAGTTTTCGAGCCCTATCAACATGGTGCACCCCAACTTCAATCTCTTTAGTTATTTCTTCTTGATTAATTTGTTACAATTCTTCTTGGCGCTTCTCTGCCTGGGAAATTTTGTTTTGAAGAACAGCAATTTGTTTCTTCCACTTGAGGATGTTTTCACCACACAAAGTTGCTTCTTTCTTGTTTTGCTCAGAAGCTCTTTCCAGTTCAGTTACTTCGTTGGAAGAACTTGAAGCAGCATCCCACTCAGCAAGTTGGGTTTCTGTCTTATTTTCGAGCTTCTTGGAGTAATCTCGAAGCCGGTTAAAGTCTGCCAATACAAGATCTATTAGAGTAGTCAGGTCCAGAACAACATCAGTAACTTCAGGAGGAGCCTCCAGAACATTAATTTACTTTAAGATCTTTTTTAGGTCAAAGTGAGCAGATGAGTCATTCTCTAAAAGTTGAAATAAATCGATGTTGAGGATTTTTTATCGAATATGGGTCAATGCTTCGTCCATGGAATTGGCATTAAACGTAGTTCCTGAGGTGGTCGAACTACTGACGGTAGTATCAGCAAAGTTATAGCGAGAACTAAGCGTGGCCTTTAGATATTCAAATGGTCTTTGCACCTTCAGATTCTCAAGTTCCTCTTGAGAGAGTCGGGTCGAAGTTATAGCGGTCGAAGCAGCTTTGGTTGGTTCACCAAGGTCTTTCTTGTCGCTTTCTCGTTCCTCATCCGTAGCAGTTGTGGGAGTTGTTGGCTCTTCGTCTACTTTCTCTTCCTCATCTTCGCCATCAGTTTCAGCCTCCTCATCCTTCTCTTCGTTAGCACTTTGTAAGTTGAGGGGAGAATGGTCTTCAGGATCATTATCTGTTGTGGGCGCTGCAGTAGGCATCATAGTATCCCCGCCAATGTCGACTAAGACGTTAGCCTCAGGACTAGCTTCTTCTTCCACTACGTCTTAAATTTGTTTAGAGACAACAGTGGGCTGATTCACTTTAGTGGCTGATTCTTTTGTCGAATCTTTAGGAGAAGGTTTGGAGACGCTGGTTGGCTTGTAGGTAGGATCGCTGCTAGTCTTTGGGAGGACTTAGACCATAGGATGCTCGTGAGTATCGACAAGGACCTGGAAGACAAATGAATTAATAAAGGTATTATAAGGAAACTGCCTTTCAGCGTCGAACTATAAAAAGAAAAGAGAAAAAAACATGCCTTGGGAATCTTAGTCCTAAGACTATAACTTTCGCTTTCTGCTGGAGCAGGGGTAACTTTATCGTCAGGATCTTTGAGGGGGGTTTTTTCCAATGTTCTGGAAGCAGGAGGTTTTTGTTGTTGAGATTTTGTCGTTTTCTTTTTCTTCCTTGAAGGCTTCAGTTGGTCTGGTGATTCGTCGCCATCATCGATGTCAACAGCTTTGACTTCAGGGTCTTTCTCCTTTCTTTTCTTTGGCGTCGATGGAGGTCTTCGACTTCCCTGTGGAACAAAAGAGATTTTACTATTATTTAAGAAAAGAAGAAAATATATATTGACCAAGAGAAAAGAAAAATAATACCTTCGCCAAAGGTGTCTTGGTAGTATCTTTTTGGATTTCTGCATCCCCTGCAGTTGACGCTTCGCCAGTAGATGACTTCTTGGTAGTAATTTTGATAGCTGGAAAAGAAAGGAAAAAAAGGTTTAAACATAAATTGACACATACGCTCGTGGGTAAATGAAAAAGTGAGGTCGAACATCTTCCCATTCCACACCTTCATATATAGGAGTTTCCACGCGAACGTGTTCTATACCAATATGAAGGTGGCCTTTGAAATTGTCCAAGGTGTATTTAGTCGGAACCACTCGCTTAGCACGTTTTTGATATTCTTGGCGAAGAAGTTTCATAGAGTCCCCACAAGTGAACCAATCTGGAAACGGAGGGCTAAAAGCCACGCCGAATTCAGCAGATGGTAGAGGGGGAAATTTTGGTGGATAAAGGTTAAAGGCAACCTCATAACGTTGTTCTGGTCGAACATATGCATGTAGTTTTAACTCATCCAATTTTCTAGTAAATTTTTCTTTCAAAGTCACAACTGCTTCGCTTATGGTTCGACTAAGTTCATTGGGCCTATAGGCAGTTCCAAAGTATTTCTGGAAAGCTTGGATTTCATTGATGTGTCTTGAAGTACCTTTCTTCGTCTTGTCCTGCACAAGGGCAAAAGCCCTGGTCAGTTGGATGGTGAAATAAGGCACGTCGAAAAATTGAGAGTCATAATAAGCCTTCCACCATTCGTCAAACCCTTGAGTGTAGAGGAAGTTAGGTCGAAAGACCACTGGTTGAATTTCGACCAGGCTTGAATACTTCGCCAGCAACCCAGAGCACTCATCTTCTGTGTGGGTCATGTTATAGTGAATCAAAGAACCTTTCCTTGAGAAGAGGGGTTTTGGTTTTATTTGTATTAACCCAAACTGTTGAGAGACCAGATTGGGTTGGTAGTTAACAAGGGAAACCTTTAGCTTTGAGGGAGTAAGTATGGAAACTAAAAGTCTAGGAGTGAGAAAAGATTCCCAGACATTGAGGAATTCATCTTCTAGAGCTTTCGACTCTAATGGAAGTTTCCTGGTAAGCCACTCTGGTCCAACTTTTCTATCAGCAAAAGGAGCCATATTGGGAGTGAAGTTGTGACGTTTAGAAAACATCATAACATAGCTAGTAAAAGGTTGTTGAAGGCTCAGACCTTCATCATGGGGTGTTAACTGCACCAGTCTAGTGCCTTCGACTCTCCTGTCCTTCAGAGCAGTTTCGTCCACAGTTTGCTTGTTGGGAAGGGAAGCTTCAAAGGTGGCATTGAGCCACAATTATAAGAGCCAAAATGGTCCTGACAACAGTAGACTCCCTTTTTCTTTGATATTCTTCAGGAGGGTAATCCCTTCGCAAAGAGATTCGTAGAGGTTCGCCAAGATCATCTCACTGAGACACAGCTGATGTCCAGCATGAAGCTTATTTTCTATGGTAATATAGCGCTTCCCCACTTGAAGAGATCTAGAGCAAAAAATGCATCTCGACAGCCAAAGGTCTAAGAAGGCTACATACTCTTGATCAGAGACTTCTTCAGTTTCTTTGTCATGCTAATTGGTGATATAGGCTGTAAAGGTGGCCTTGCTTGTGTCGAAGCCTATGGAATCGTCGAATAGTAGGGTAGGATCATAATCTACTCCTAGTGGACTTAAGCCAGTTATGGCAGCCACGTCGAAAAGAGTGGGGGTAATCATTCTACAAGGAAGATGGAAGTTGTTATAGGTGTTGTCCCAAAAGTAAAGGGAAGCTAGAAGCATGGAGGGACAATATCCTAGTCCTACTTTCGACAGTTGAATGAGGTCGAAAATGCCCATAGTTTTCCAAGCATCAGCTTTAACCTTCTCTATCTTCTTCAGCCAAGCTTGATAATCAGAGGGGTCTTTCGACAAAGGGAAAGATCTAAAGATTCTAAAGTTGTTCATGTACTCTAAATTTATAACTTCTTCAGAAGGAGACCCTTGGCCGTCTACCTTGGATTTTTCGTCTATAATTTTCTCCTTAGCGGTTCTAGGCCTAACCCCGTTAGCTATGGGTTTGTAACGGTGGTAAGCTGGAAAAAATTCTCTCACCTTTGCAGGATCTAGGGCTAAATCAAGTAAGGGTTCTAGCATTGCATGGGATTTACCAGAAATTAAAATTGGAATTAGTACCTGAGACTGGTAAATGCGTCGTTTCTCCTCTTCATTTGGAGGCTCTGGTACGTACTGTTGGTTTTCCACCACCTTTGGCCCAAGGATCTTGTGGGCAGGTGGTAAGTTTTTGGATTTTTTGGAATCTTTACTTGTGATTTGGGGAGCAGCGGAAGATGCCATTGTTGATTGCAAAAAAAATGAAGAGCTATGAAGAAGATGAAGTTGAAGAAAGTTCTTGTTTAAAAAGAGGAAGCGTGAAAAGTGCAAAATAAAGTTTTCCAACTTATTTATAGGAAGAAAGATTGAAGCGGTTGGAATTCAGGAGTTTTTTAATGGGAAAATAATGAAAAGATTGTGGGACACGTGGAGCTTATGAAGTGGATGGTTTCAGACGGTGACAGTTAAGTTTTGACCCATGATCTGCTAGGGACTAGAGTAGTGATGATGGAAGATCTTAAAAACGTGGGCTGAAGAGACGTTTTGAGAAAAGTGCAATGATGGCTCTGATGTTACCAACGTCTATTCATATGAACAGTCACTGGTCGAATTATTGATGGCGTCGAATTGCATTGGCAAAAAAATGCTTTTCTCCCTTTATTGAAAATGCATTTTTTGGGGGGGCAATTTGTAGGTTGCTAATTTCGACGCCAAGATAATTGTTCTAGAGCAAATTTGGAAATTCGCCAGGACATTTCAACAGGAAGGTATTTCTGATGGGAGAAAGCCAGTCGAAGGCAAATGTTACTTAAGGGAAAGCATTGGCATATTTTTCTAAGTATTAGGAATATTTCGACAGAGGAGTAATAGGCCTCGCTCGATAGATGTTTGAAATTCAAATTTAGGAGGGAGTTTCATTTTGAAATTGGACGCGTGGAACGCATCTAGTTGACGAATGCATTCAGAATGCCATTTGTCGCCATTAAGAGAAATAGTTGTTATTGGTGGTTATTTCGATTGTGTATAAGTAGGGACTAGGGAGTCTTAGTGTTAGATTTTGTGTGTGTTCAGAATTTGTACAAATCACTCAAGAAATACTCAAAGTAACCGTGAGAGAGAAAAGAGTAGTTACTGAGAAAATGTACGTTTGAAAAACACCAGTTTTCATTCCTTGCATTTTAATAAAAAGTTTTAAGTTCTTCATTTACAATTCCCTTTACATTTCTGCCATTTTCTTACTTGCAAGTTATTTACATTTCGCCATTTATTTCAAGAAGCAAAGTTTTACTACTTTTGTCGAAAAATAGGAAAGTTGGTGAGAACCATGATGAATTCAATAAACAAAAGGTTTTCTAACACAAATTGTCAAGATTGTTAAAGCACATTGTCCTAGGATTTGTTTGATCGGTCCTGTAAGCAAACTAATTTTTTCATAAATTAGGAGATCAACAGTTGTTTGTGAATTTTCCAAGCAAACATAGGGTGAGGGCTTCGTTGCGCTCAACTTATTGACCGATCATTGTTTAGGCCAAATGAAAGGTCGTTATGTGACAACACTTTTACTAGGATCTCATGCCTTAAATGCATTTCACGTGTTAGGTGTCTTTTCGTTAAGGAACCCCTAACGCATGCCCCCTTACTTGCTTAGTAATGATGACCTTTGAGAGCTAGGACACTTGAGCGCTTTCTTCCATTGTTATTGTAAGGCATCGTACGGTTCTTTGTTTTAAAATAGCTATAAAAGCTTCTTTGCTAACACCAATATTTGTGCCATAGAAGTCAACCTAGAATACTGATGTATAAATTTGTCCCGCAAGTTCTGGAGACAATGTCACATCTTAACAGAAAATGGGTGTCTACAAAGAAAATGACTCGTCAGAAGAAGAAATTTATTTGAAAAAGCAATTGGTCACCTTAATTAAATAATTGGGTTATGCCAGAGTTGTCACTCCGCGGGAGAAGCATCAAAACTCGTATATGTTGAATCATTGGGCTTGTTTTTTGTGTAATTATCCTAGGTAATTTCGTAATGTACCCTATGTGGTACTTAGGCACCACGTGAAAATACTTAAATGTCCCCAGAACTGTTCCCATTCCTCATTTCTAAAAAAAGTCAAAACTCTCTTCAAAATCCCTCAAAAAAATTTCTATCACCAAGTCCAAAAGCAAACAACCAAGCTCAGAGAATCTTGATCCTTTATTTTCTAAGATCTAGGAACTGCAAGCATGTTTGGAAAACTTATGCCTTAATCCTCTTTTGGCGGATGATTTCATTTGGAACCTTGATCCGATGGGCTGGTACATGTTAAAAACTGGCTATGAAGCTCTGACAACTGACGGTAATCCTCTCAACATATCTGAAGATCTTACCAAAGCTTTCTTCTTACTCTGGAAATGCCCTTACCTTTTTAGTATCAAAGCATTTGGGTGAAGTTTTCACAACAAATTGCCTACTAAGGATAAGTTAAAGTGTGAAGGTGTTATTTCGAATCTGAATGACGGAGTATGTAGGCTTTCCAACAACCTCGATGAAGACTTGGATCACCTGCTTTTCTCGTGTTCGATAGCAAAGGTAGTATGAAGATGTATTACAGAATGGTTAGACGTGAGTGTGACGAATTATGGTTTGGCGTCACATTTTTTTTTCTTGGAGGCGTAACTGTAGGTTCAACAATTTCTTTAGAGGAAGAGCTGAGATGATTTGGCTTGCTATCTTGTAAAGCATCTGGACGATCAAGAATGAAATCATATTCAGTGAGGTTGTATGTAACATTCCGGATGTGACTTGGAACATTAAGTTGAAAGCTTGTAAATGGGTTGTTATTGGAAATATTCAGCATGCCAACGTTAGCTTTTACGACTTTTGTAAGAATCCTTTCTTTTGAAGTTCTTATCAGGATTTAAGTACCCCTAATACTCACCTAAATTAAGCTTGGTTAAAAAAAACCTAGATGACAATTCTAAAGGTCTATATTATTTGCCCAATTTGCGGTAGTCTAGATGTAACCTATCATTTCTTAGACCACACACAAATGCTACCAATTCATGGAATCCAATCAATCATGACTTGAAATATATATATATATATATATATATATATATATATATATATATATATAGCTAATAATAGTATAAATGAATTTGATTTCCATTTACTGCTTCTATAACAACAAACTCATCATGTATTAAACCACAAATATAAAAGATAACTGCACTCCACATTAATTGATATATAATAAAACTACACATATGCCAATTTAATCATGTCTACGTTTCAAACAATTAGCAGTTCGTATCACTCATATTTCTAGTTCTATAAATCATAAAATTTGAAGGCAATTACATTTTTAAAAAAAAGTAAAACAAGTTAATACATATAGATATAGTATGGCAAAATACACCACTGCTTCCCTTGTATTATTTCTCATTGTTATGACAATTCTGAATGGTGATGAATGGAGCTGTTATTGGTGTATGTTTAGTTCTTGGGCTTGTGATTCGTGTAATTATAGTAAGCCACCTGATAGCCCTGCTATTTTCCCTACTTTTCAACGAACATGAATCCAAAATTATATATTTATATTTTAACGTGTTATACACATGTCATCTTTGTATTTGAAATAAAACTGAGGGATTTATTATGATAATTTTTTTTAGACTTAATTAAAAAAGTTTATGATATATATTATAAAAAAAATTGTATTTATTTTTATGAATTCTTCAAGATAACTAATGAAAATAATTTATTATATATATATAACAATTATTTTATTTTTTGTTTAAAATATAGTTTCCGCTGATTTTATTTATAAATGTTTATTTTGATAAATGTTTGTGCAGTAAGTTGCAGATAAATTGTTTATTCAAACAAATTTTTTGTTAATCATATATCATCATTGTTTTTATTCTTCTTCTTTGTAACGCCCAATATATATATATATATATATATATATATATATATATATATATATTTCCTTATTATTATAGTAAGAAAGAACAAAATAGAAAAGTGAAGGTTTGACTTTGATTAAAAAGATTATAAGATTGTAAAAGTAGAATATGCTTATAGAAAATCAAATATATGTGTGAGTTGATTAGTTAATATAAGTTGCATTTTTTAGTATGAGTTGATTGTTTTCGACTCGGCGCCAAATGTTATTACGAGATTATTAAAGAATGATACAAGAGGTGCAACTACTTCTAAAGTGGTGTTTTTTAGTATTTTTTTTTTCCTTTTCAAGCCTGTGATTTCAGGGCTGGTCCAACGAATTTTGAGGCCTGAAGCAAAATTTAGAATATATTTTTTAAAAGTAAGAAAAAATATTAATTTTTATTTTAAAATAAAAAATTATCAATAAATTTTTTAAATTATTATTTTCTTCAATTAAATCTCTAAATAATATAAATTAAATATATAAAATATATTAGTTTAATCCTTAATTAATTATAAAAATTCATGTTATTTTTTATAATCTTATGAAAAATAATAATAATTTTATGTGCTTTTGTTTGAGCTGTATAATAAAAATATTTGTTTATATAATTTAAGAATTATATTAAAAAGATAGTATTATTTTGGAAATTTATTTTAAAATTATTTATTAAAAATATTTACTTTTTATGCAAACTCAATAGTAAAATTTAGTCAATTTCTTATGACAAAAAAATAGAAAAGGTTTTAAAATAAATTATAAATGGATTGTTAGAATAATGACCAATCTTATTAAATGGGTTGAATGATAATAAATGTTTTGTAATGAATTATAAATGAATTATTAGAATAATGACCAATCTCATTACAACATTTGATTAAAGAAAAAGGAAAAATGAGACACAAAACTTATAACAAGAAGTATTGAAGCGCTACCTCCTAAGACATAGGTTATTATTACTACAAACAATTCAGAAGTTTAACGTTATTTCTAGTATATAACTATTAGCTATATTATTGGAGGCCTATTATATAATCCATAAAAGTGAGGTCCAAGGCAAAGGCCTAATTTGCCTTGCCCTTTGGCCGGGTCTGTGTGATCTCTGTATTAAAAAAAGAAAATTTTACTTCATACCTCATCATTTATTCTTTTATCTTTACATTATATTTTTTTACCAAAATATTCTCATATAAATAAGTGCAAAATTTTTCTAATTTAATTATTTGATCCACAATTTAATAAATAAATCTATTTTTAAATGCTGCTTTATTAATATTCTCAGCAAATATGGCAAGTATTATCTATACTATTATATAATCTTATAATGTTTTCATCAAAAAAATTTCGCTAAAACATTTTCTTTTAATTAATTAATTAAATGTAAATATATTTATTATTAAATTCATTTAAAACTTCCGATTAACTCATTCTTATATTTTAAATAATTATAAATTAGTGGGGCTATAAAAAACTTTAACAGTTTCATGAATTATATTTATTAATTTATTTTTGTATTAAGTAATTTTAAGGTTTTCATTATATGTCTAATTTTTTTTATTTTTTTTATTTTTTAATTTCATATTATTATGTGCCATATTAATGTGGGGTTAGAGAGATGTTATGAATGGAGGAAGGTTAATTGTTTGTATAATATAAATAGAGATTGTTGAGCGGAGAGAAATTTGAGAAATAAACATGTTAAATATTTTAATTTAATTATTATTTAATTAATAATAATAATATTTAATTATTAATAATAAAAAATTAATTAATAAAATGAAAAAAAAATTATGCTAAGTAGTTACTATGTTAACATATTATTGGTAGGTGGCTGCATTTTAAAAAAAAAATTGGAGTGTCTTATTGCATTTGTTAATTAATAATTATTTAAAATAGAAGAATGTGACTTAGTTAGAAGTTTTAAAGGATGGAGTTAACATTAATATATTTATATTTAATTAATTTTTGGTAGGTAGCTGCATTTTAAAAAAAATTTAGAACGTGTCTTATTGCATTTGTTAATTAATAATTATTTAAAATATAAGAATGAGTTAGTCGGAAGTTTTAAATGGAATTAATAATAAATATATTTATATTTAATTAATTAATTAAAGGAATAAATCTTTGATCGAGACATTATAAGATTATATAATAATATAGATAATAATTGTCATATTTGCTGAGAATATTAATAAAACAGCTTTTAAAGATAGATTTATTTATTAAATTAAGAAAATTTATATGAGAATATTTTGATAAAAATAAATATAAGATAGGCGTAGGGGAATAAATGATGGGGTATGGGGTAAAATTTTCTTTAAAAAAAAAAGCAAAATTAGAAATAGTTTTGGATGATGATAAAAAAGAATATCAGTATTTATTAATATTGATAGCACGAAAACTAACAAGATAAAATATATTTGTATAATGTAAAACGAAGGAGGAACCACTACCATACGAGACGAATCTGAAAAACTCTTGTAAATAAAAATATAGATTCTCACATATTTATAAGGATTCTTCTAATTTACATATTAATTTAGAACTACTCAACAAATTTTTCTTTTTTTTTATAATAAGAACTACTCAACAATTTTAGTAAAATAAGACTGCCACATTGACTTTTTTTTTATTAGTTTTCAATTAACGTTTGGATGACACGTGGAATTTACTTATTAAATTTTTATTTTAATTAAATAAATTATATATTATTAAAACTAAATTAAATAAAAACAATTTCAAATATCTTCAACTGTCTAAAAAGCACTCCTAAAACCTAAAAGAATAATTCTTCATTCAATTTGTCTTCTACCTCAAATCACCTTATTCATCTTTGATAAAAAAAATATTGTTCTATGGTGAAATTAGAATTGATTGGTGAATAAGTGATGATGATCACTACAGTCGGCTCGAGTTTTTGATATGATAGAGCGGGACTGACTCGTAAAATTAGCACTTCAATGCTCAAGTCAATAAGAGAGTGAGATGAATTGAAGTGATATTAGAATTTGAGTATTGATCGTGAGGGCTGAATCAGATCCTGTTGAAGTGGACCACCAAGTACGTCTGAGATGCTAGTCGTATGGAGAGGAGAAGGGGGTGTACCTGCAAGGCACTCTGTCGCTCAAGTGAGAAAAGGTCAGAGAAAAGGGGCAAGTACAGAGTATTAGTTCGTAGGGTGAATATTTGATATCTGGCCCTCTCAAGTGAGAGGGTTTATATAGTGCCCCCAGCGCGTGGCCAACGGTCCTATTTTCGGGGTGAAATAATTGTTTTCCCGAAGAATAGGTAACTGCCCAAACTAGCTGTTATGTCGGCCAGGGTGTCCAAAACTAGCTGTTATGTCGGGCATGGGCTTGGTTTCAGGCACCTGCCCTCAGCGGTTCGGGGAGTGCAGAAGCCGTGCGGAACGGGCAGTAATTCCGAGGAGGGTTGCGCAGTCCTTGCCCGGTAAGAGGGGCATAAAGGTAACTTTCGTCCCCCTGTGGACTAGATTTAAGCAATTGGGCCGTTCTGGGAACAGAAGTGGATTGGGTCATGCCTGGTCGTTAGTCTAGTCCAGAACAGGAGTCCCCCCAAGACGTTTCTCCCGAGCATGAGAGTGATGACTTAAGGATATCTCGTGGCTCCGGGGAGTCAGTATGAAGTCGTCGTTTGGTGACGGGGAAGTTGCTCCTTGGTGCCCATGACTCTCGACGTTTTTGACAACGATGTTTGTGTCTTGGTTGCCCGTGGTACGGGTAGACTAACGGTTAGGAGGAAGGAGAAACGTTACGGCGCCACGTGGGCCTCGAGCCTTGTGCACCAGTTATTAGGCAATGATGGCTAGTTAATAGCCATCATGACCTATGCGAGCGTGCCACGGCACGTGCTCCTCAGTATAAAAAGGGGGAGACCCGTTTCATTTTGAACTTTTCCTTCCCGCTTCTCTTTGTCTTCTTCAGAGCTCTTGTCCGTCTACGTTGCTCGTCAATCCGGCTGTTGGTTGCAGAATAGCGGCAAGCAAGCAAAAATATTTATTTTCGGAAGAATTCCCTCCGGGATTTATGTCGTGTCCACAGAGATCGGTTCGAGGGAAAGGATGTCGTTCGACAATCTCTCGCGTTTATGAGTTTGGGTTTAAATGGTTTAAAACAAGAAAAGTAAACATTAAAACAAAAAGAAATCATTTTTCAGAGAGAAAAACTCGTCCGACACTGCATATAAATCACTCCTCACAAACTTAAACTTACTGACCAGTTATACTCCACCTACAATACTCCTCAATATCACCCAACATCGCTCACAACAAAGGTTATGTCTAACGCAAAGTTGAGATAACAACCGTGTCACTCTCTTCGTCACTCTCGCGAGCGAAGCCTCGAAACACGGAAGGCATTAAGCTTCAACGCCTATTGAAGATTGTTAGCTCATAAATCTATCTCTAGAGTCCAGAAACTAACAGATAATCATCCCTAATCGAAGTTTGCGAGGATTATCTCTAACGCAACTCAAACCCCGCGCATAAAGCAAAAATCAGAGACAATCACCAATAAAGATTTGTAAAGCAAGTTTCATATAACGCCATGGGCGACAAATATACATGAGTTTACAACAAATACATATACACAACCCAACCATAAAGAAAAACACAAAGAAAAAGAGAAATAAACCAAACATCTCGCGGTTTGTCTGAGCCGATCGATGATCAATCCACCCCGGTTCATTCGTATGCATGCTCCACAGTTGTTTTCTAAGCTCTCCAATGAAAAATGAAGTTTGATGGAGTTGGGATCACAAAACCCCAAAACCATCCTCAAAAAATAGTGTTTTTGGCCTTAAATGGTGTTTCAGCCCGTACAGCATCGCCCGGCGGTGGTTTGGGGCGCCCGGCGGCGAAATACGGCTTATTTTGAAAGTTCCAGTAGTTTTCTGGAGTGCCTGGCGCTGGAAATACCGCCCGGCGCTGCACCGCCCGGCCCTGCAGGGGCGCAGCACACCAGAACAGCAAAAATTCTGCAGTGTTTTATTCGTAACTTTTGAACCGTAACTCCGTTTTTCGCCCGGTTTGAAGCGATAGAAAGCTTATTAAATGCTCTATACAACAATGGCAAGACATCCTTGATTGGATACCTGCAAAAATTGAGAAAAAATCAATTAAACTCAATGATATTTACACTATACGCAATATATACACTAAAAAGTAAAGTAAACGTATTTATAAACAAATTGGGGTTTATTCAAACGATATTTACCAAAAAGCAATGATAAGTGCAACAAAACATATATACAAAAATAGGTACATTTTGCACTTATCACCGGCCACCGTATCAGACTTCGGGCAACCGCTTTTCTACTCCTTAGTTCAAGTAAGTTCGCTGATCTCGTGCTTTGTTATTCCTTTTCATGATCATTTTTAGGTTGCATGTAGTTAGGACTAGGTTTAGACGATGGTTATCCCCGTCTCCGGCGGTTGTTGGTGGTGGATGATGGCTAGGCCATTCTCTGCCGCCATTGTGGCCGCTGGAGTCTCAGGATATTCCAGCGAGGAGGGCGGTTTCTTGTGTCGTCTGAAGATGATGCATGTGTAACCGCTGTAATTGTTCATATTATAGAGGGACGGTGAATTTTCCTGTTGAAAATTAGCAGTTTCCGGCGAGGCTTTGTGTTTTCCGGCGGAGCTTCAAACGGAAACTGGGAGTAGACTCGGGGATGCTCCTCGTACGGGACTGGTTTGTCCCTAGCATCTCCTCGCGGGGAGGCTCTTGAATTCCCTCGTTGATGTTAGGGCTTAGGTCGGGGACATTATCCTCAGCCCTTTGCACGGCCTTTCACTTGACTAGCGGTGGAAGAGTGGATTTGATTTTCGTCGAATTCACTTTTTTCTCTGCTTTTTAGGTGATCGACATGGCGACTCGTCTGAGGAGGAAACGAGCTCCTCGGATAGTTGTATCTCAACGGCCTCGAGTGTCCCCATCAAAATCGGGGAGAAGGAGGATATGGACGAGGACGTTGTCGAGGATTCTTCGGAAGAGTGGATGGTGGCCGAACCGGCCGAGCATGTGTCCATATTTGCCAAGTATTTGGGGGACGTCCATACGATTGTATGGCCAGAGGGGGAGTGGAAGGTGCACTTTCCCTCTGAGGACGACAGAGTTTGCACGAACTTTGGGGAGCGTTTTACTATGTACGAGTATGCCTTCAAGGAGCTGGGCTTGAGGTTGTCGTTCACCGACTTCCACCAATCAGTGTTCGTGCACTTGAATTTGGCTCCGACGCAGTTGCATCCGAACGTGTTGGCTTTTATTCGGGCGTTTGAGCTGACATGCGACTTTTGAAGATCGGGGCGACTCTTCCATTATTTTTCACCGTATTCCATCTCCAACGGCAGACGACGGGAAGGAGGTATGGTTGGGTCTCGTTGAAGCAGCCTCGCAAACTGTTCAAGCCTTTCTCGGAATCAATACGGACGTTCGAGGAGAGGTATTACATCATAGAACCTGTGTCCGAAGCTGCCCAGGATAATACTTTTGTCTGGGAGGTCAAAGTTGACGAAGATGGTAATGACCTGCGTGATGAGGATAGGAAGTATATTAGGGAGAGGCTGCTCAAGTTCCCCTTTCACTAGGGACCGAACCATTTCATGAAGGCGCCCAACGAGTACATCCTCCAACTGCACAACCTGGACGGGCAGGATGCTGCTTCTTATGACGTGTTAGTGAAGTATATTAGCTCGTTTCTCCTGGCTGAGTGCATTACGAAGAAAGGGGCCGCGATCTACGAGGATGATGGTAGCAAGCGCGTGGAGTTCCGTTTCATCAATACTAAGGCGCTGCTGAAGTGCAAGACTCCTATAGATGCTTACAAACTGCTTGGTAGTTTTATTTTTTTATCTGTCCGACATGTTTTTCTTCGTTGTCTAACGTTTTTCTTTTGTTTTTGCAGGTGAGATGCCTTCTGCTCATGAAAGGATGGTCAAGAATGCTGTTGCGAGGAATAAGCCCGAAACTGTTTCCCCTAAAAATCAGTTTCTTCAGCGTGTCTTTACCCCTACTCAAGTCGCCTCGGGGAGTGCCTCGCCTGCCCCTACTCAAGGATCTCCATTGTCGCTGGCCTCTAGGTTCAAGCGGACAAGGGTTAGTGAAGCGGTGGACCTCAGCCGGGCACCAGAGAAGGGGAAATTTGAGCTTCCTCCGTGCATCCTGGACAGAAAGTTCTTCGAAGGGATGTATTTGGTTGTCCCGCGGGCAGAGTCTCTTTAGTTACAAGGAATGTACTGCCCGAGCAAGAAGGCGTTGATGGCCCAAGACGCTTCTGCGCTGGTCAGAATGCTGGAGATGGCGGCTGTATATACTGAAGGGGATTCTGTAATTGAGTCTGAACTGAGAGTTGCCCGGGTTACCGTAGCGTCCTTGGAAGAGACGGAGAGGAAAGCCAAGGTGGAGGTTAAAAATGCTGAGGATGCCCGAAAGGTGGCAGACAAGGAGGTAACCAGGCTAAAGGGGGAGAACACGAAGCTGGCCGCAGAGAAAAAGGCAGTCGAGGAATTGGCTGAGCAGCTGCGATCGGCTAATACTCTGGGCGAGGATAAACCTGGGGATGTGAAGGAGCTGAAGACTAGGGCTGAGCTGATAGCCTGGATGTTGGAAGCCGAGGATGACAACATTGTCATCGCGGATGAGTCTTTCAGGAATGCCGTGTCTCAATTGCGGCTGGTGAACCCTGAACTTGACATCGCTACGGAGGACATTAATTATTTAGCGCACGTTAAAGACGGGCGAATTGTCAGGCCGGACTCCCTCCTCAAAGAACATGCCGAGAACCAGACCCCGGAAGGCCAGGATCCTCAGCCCATTGTTGAGCAGGTTGATGATACGGAAGAGTGAAGTGATTTATGGTGGTTGTTATTTGTCTGGCATGTGTGCTGTGTATTTATGTTGTAATGTATTTTGTTTGGGGGGCGTGGCCCCTCTTTTATGTAATCTCGTACAATGGTGGCCCTTGAGGTCGGTTTTAATTATGTGCCCGGTGCTTCTGGCCGGATTTATGACTTGCATGATTTTTCATCTGCTTTAAATTTCTGCTAAGTGTTATACTCATGCTCATTGTGTATGCATGCCCGCCCAGTATAGGGAGTATTTTGATTTAAGTTAAGTTTCTAGGGGTTGCTCATTGTAGATGAGTTCAGCAGTGAGGGGTACTGGTCGAACGGCCAGGGAATGTCCTAGCGAGGATGTGGAGCTCAGGTCGCGCTTGAGGCCTGAGTTCGCGGCGTGAACGTCCCATCGTGAGCTAGGGTTCTACCAATCATGGTACTTTGACGATGGCGATGCTCAATTAAGGACCGCTGTCAAGCAGATACCTGGCTCGTTTCCTGAGCGAGGTTATACTTTACTGGTAAGCGACGCTTGTACCTAGGCGTGCATCGTGGTCGGTAGGCGACTTTCGTCGTGGTGACGGGTCGAACCAATCATTAGGGCATTAGCTGTAGTATTGTTTCAGCTTTTCGGCGTTCCATGGTCGAGCAAGTTCTTCCCTGTTGAGGTGTACTAGGAAATAGGCCCCATTCTCCGTTTTTGCTCGTACGCGATAGGGTCCTTCCCAGTTAGCGGCCATCTTGCCTTTGCGGGAGTCCTTATGGTTTCTTCTTAAAATGAGGCTGCCCACATCAAACTCTTGCCGGATGACTTTGGCGTTGTGCCTAATGGCAATTTTTTTCTTTAAAGAGGCTTCGCGGAGGGTCGCCCCTGTCCGGATTTCCTCGACTAGATCGAGTTCCTCTCTTAGTGCGTCATCGTTCATTTCCTCGTCTAGGGGTGATTCTGTCCGCCTAGAGGGCACGTGAACTTCAATGGGGATCACGACCTCTGTTCCATACGCTAGACGAAAGAGGGTTTCCCCGGTTGAATAATGTGGAGTTGTGCGGTATGCCCACAAGACGTTGTGCAGTTCCTCGACCCAAGCCTTCTTTGTCTTGTCCAGCCTTCATTTAAGGCCTCGAAGGATGACCCAGTTTGCTGCTTTGGCTTGCCCGTTCGATTGAGGGTGTTCGACGGAAGCGAAGTGTTGCTTCGTGCCTAGATGGGCGATGAAGTCCTGGAACTTCTTATTTGTGAACTATGTCCCGTTGTCCGTGACTATCGCTTGGGGAATGCCTAAGCGTGCGAGGATGTTTCGTTTGTAGAAACGTAGTATGTTAAGGGCAGTTATTTTGGCTAGATCCTCCGCTTCTATCCATTTTGTGTAGTCTACGCCTACTATTAGGTATTTTTTCTAGTTTGAGCCCACCACGAAGGGTCCTAGGATGTCCAGGCCCCACCAGACGAATGGCCACGGGAAGGACATAACCTTGAGCTCGTTAGGTGGGGCCAGGTGCATGTCCCTGTGCCGTTGGCATTTATCGCATTTCTTCACGTGCTCTTTAGCATCATGTTGCATGGTTGACCAGTAATATCCTGCTCGGAGGGCCTTTCGAGCAAGGGACTTTCCACCGAGGTGTTGGGCGTTGATTCCCTCGTGGATTTCACGTAGGATATGGGTGACCATTTCTTCCTCGACGCATTTGAGCAGAGGGATGGAGAATCCTCGCCGATAGAGCTTATCTTCGACCAGGACATACGAGGAAGCTCTCCGCTTGACCACACTGGCCTCTTTGGGGTCTGCCGGGAGTTCGTCCTTGGCGAGGTAGTTATAAATGGGGGTCATCCAGCAATTGCTGTCCCCGATTAATTGTACGTCGAGGGTTGGTGGGACCTTCTTGATGCTTGGTCGAGGAAGGACCTCCTGAATGACGGACTTGTTTCCGTCTTTCTTCTTGGTGCTCGCTAGTTTGGACAGGACATCTGCCCGCACATTATGTTCGCGGGGAACATGCTTTACCTCCACTGCTGCGAACTTCTCCATCTCTTTCTTGAACAGGGCTAAGTATTCGGTCGAGTTGTCATTTTTGGCTTGATATTCTCCTCGAACCTGAAGGGCGACGAGTTGTGAATCCGTGCAGATGACGACTTCTTCTGCGCCCAGGTCTTTGGCCAATCGTAATCCGGAGAGGAAGGCTTCGTATTCAACCTGGTTATTAGAGGTGGGGAAGGATAGGGTGAGTGATACTTCCACGATGATACCTTCGTTGCTTTCCAGTATGATGCACGCGCCGCTCTCTGCCGAGCTGGAGGCCCCGTCTATGAAAATGGTTCATTTGCGCGTTCCGCGAGTGGGGGAGTCCGCGAATGTCATTTCCGCAACGAAATCAGCTAGAGCTTGGGCCTTGAGGTCTTTTCTGCTTTCATAGTGGATGTCAAACTCGGACAGCTCAAGCGACCATTTGAGCATTTTGCCGGCCATGTCTGGCTGTCCCAGCAGCTGCTTTATGGGTTGATATGTTCGAACCGTAATCGTGTGGGCTAGGAAGTAGTGTATCAATCTTCTAGCTGCGTTGATGAGGGCCAGAACCACTTTTTCTATTTGTTGGTACATTAATTCTGGTCCCTGTAGTGCTTTGCTCGTGAAGTATATGGGCTTCTACCCGTCAGGCGTCTCGCGGATAAGGGCGGCACTTACTACCTCGATTGCTACGGCGAGGTATAAGTATAGAGTTTCGCCATTGTCCGAGCGAGAGAGAACTGGCGGCTCTGAGAGTGCCCGTTTCAGATGGAGAAGGGCCTTGTCACACTCCTAGGTCCATTCGAACGTTGCCTCCTTGCGGAGGAGTTTGAAGAATGGTAAGGCGTGTTGGGAAGATTTGGCTACGAAACAAGACAGTGACGCGAGCATCCTGTTGAGGGACTGGATGAATTTCTTCGACTTGGGCGTTTGGAACTCGGAAAAT
Source organism: Lathyrus tuberosus (assembly GCA_022829125.1). Classification (NCBI taxonomy): domain Eukaryota; kingdom Viridiplantae; phylum Streptophyta; class Magnoliopsida; order Fabales; family Fabaceae; genus Lathyrus; species Lathyrus tuberosus. The sequence goes on from JALAZF010000537.1 coordinate 2,004,139, forward strand.
GCTCGGCACTTATCGGGGTTGGCTTCGATTCCTCGTTCGGTTAAATAGAAACCGAGGAACTTGCCTGCCCGGACGCCGAACGTGCACTTCTCCGGGTTAAAATGCATTTTGTATTTTCTGGCCTGTTCGAAGAACTTCCTCAAATGGGTTGTGTGATCGAATTCCTCATGGGATTTTTCGATCATGTTGTCTATGTAGACTTCGAGCATGTCGCCTATTTCTCCCCGGAAGACCTTGGTCATCATTCTTTGGTAGGTCGCTCCGGCTTTCTTCAGGCCGAAGGGCATTACGTTGTAGTAATAGTTGCCCGACTCGGTCATGAAGGCCGTGTATTTTTTGTCGCTCATCGCCATTGGGATTTGATTATAGCCCGAGTAGGCGTCCATGAATGATAAAAGTTTAAAACCGGCAGAATTATCAACAAGTTTAGCAATATTGGGGAGGGGTAGGCATCCTTCGGGCATGCCTTATTAAGATCGGTATAATCAATGCACATTTGCCATTTGCCATTAGATTTCTTTACAAGTACAACTTTGGACAACCAAGTGGTATACTTGGCCTCCGAGATAAATTTTGCCTCGAGGAGGTCTTTTACAGCTTTTTCTGCAGCCTCCGTTTTCTTCGAAGACTGCTTTCTCCTACGTTGTGCTACTGCTTTAACGACCGGGTCAATTTTAAGTTGATAGCAGGCGACGGACGGGTCCAAACCGGGCATTTCGGCTGTGCTCCAGGCGAAGAGGTTGGCGTTCTCATGGAGGCAGGCTTTGAGCTGCTTCCTCGTGATGTTGGGCAGGTCCGCTCCAATCTTTACTCCCCGCTGGGGGTCGTCGCCGAACAGAACGAGCTCGAAGTTGCCGTCTGGGATTGGGCGCGTCGGATAGGAGCTGCTGCTAGACGGGGCAGATGAGATGGCTGAAGCTGCTTGGTCCCCCTGTTGTTCTTCTTCGGGGAAGCGACTGTCGAGGTCAATGGAGTCGACCTGAGGCAGAGGCTTGGCTTCTTCAGAACTGCTGTGCAAGGATGGCTTGCTCGATTGCTTCGGCTTGGTCGCGATGGCGTTGAGTCCCTTTGAGGCTGCTTCGAAGCATCTTCGAGCGGCTTTGATGTCGTTGTGGAGGGTAGCGACCATCCCTTTTGAAGTGTAGTACTTCATCTTGAGGTGGAAGGTCGAGGGAACAGCTACCAACTCGACCAAAGTTGGTCTTCCGAAGATGCACTGGTACAACGACGGGCAGTCGATCACCAGAAACTGTACTTTGACGGATCTGGCCGTCTCAGCTGACCCAAAGGTTACGATCAGTTCGATGTATCCCCATGGTTTGCTCATCGATCCGTTGAATCCCTATAAATCAGACCCCATATAGGGGGTGAGGTGTGATTCATCTAGCTGGAGTGTTGAGAACAGCTGGGAGTACATAATATCGACTGAGCTGCCTTGGTCGACGAGGATTCTGCGAATGTCAAAGTTTGCCATTCGGGCCCTGACGAGCAAAGGTATGCTCGAGTTTGGAGATCCACCGAGGAGCTCTTCCCGGTAGAAAGAGATATGGACGAAGCCTTTTTGGGGTTGATCAAGCGTGGTCACTTTATTGGAGCTCGTGTTGATTATATGCTCGAATATTCTTTTCACGGAGCCCACCGTGACTTTATTGAAGCCTCCGCCAGAGATGACCATAGCGGAGGGAAACGTCTCCCATGGGCTGTGGGCCGCGAAGTAGGCAGGGGCGTTGAGCTTGTCCTAGACGTAGAAGTCCTCTGGCCGTGATACGGACATGGTGACCTGGATGTTCGGCTCTTCCGAGGAAGGTACCTCTTCCTCTATTTTCTTGGATTCCTGGGCGTCTTGCCGAGGAGCGTCTTTCTTCTTCGTGAACTGCTTCAAGTGGTCGTCCTTGATCAGTATCTCGATAGCATCCTTCAGATGGATGCAGTCTTCAGTAGTGTGGCCGTGACTTTTATGGAAACGGCAGTACTTCGATTTGTCGGCGTTGGGTTTGGCCGGCATTTGTTTGGGGAAGTGGACCCCTGCTTGTTTGAATTCCGAATTTGTGCATTCGGATAGTATCTTCTCACTTAAGACTGCGACGGGGTGTAATCGTGGAATCGCCCGGCGGGTACCTTGTTGTCGCGGGAGTCCTGAGGACGATCTTCGCGCCTCCTTTCGCCTCGATGAGATGTCGAGGCTTCTTCTCATCTGGAGGCCCGAGCGTTCTCCTGGTGGCGGGATGCTCGAACGATGTTGGCTGCTACCTTCTCTTCGTACTGAATGTGCGATTAGGCTTTGAGGAGGAGGGCGTCTAGGTTCCTCGGAGGTGCGAGGCCGACGACTTTAGAGAATTCAGAACCTGGGCGGAGTCCTTGCTCAAGCAGGAACTTCTTTATCTCGTCTGTTGTAAGGACTTGTGCCGCTTCTTTGTTGAACCTCTCTATGTATGCTCGGAGGGGTTCGTCTTTCCCTTGGATTATGGCCCCGAGGGAGGCTTCGGTCTTGGGGTGACGGCGTGAAGCGGTGAAATGCCGGGAGAACATTATGCCCAGTTGCTTCCACAATGTGATGGATTCTTCGGGAAACTGCTTGCACCATGTCATTTCTCCTTTTCGGAGCGTGGTCGGGAATAACCGGCACTTGATGGCGCCCCAGACGCTGCGGTAGTCCAATAGTGCATCTATATTCTCGATGTATTTATCGGAGTCAATCGTACCATCGTACGTACCCTGTGATGGGGGCTTCTCCAGGCACTTAGGGAGACGAGTTTCCAAAATTTCCTGGGATAATGGGCTGTGAGACTCATCGTCGCTGCTGGAGCTGGTGAATGATAAAGACTGAACGACCCGTTCATGGCGGCGTTTTCTTCGGGGGGGACGGCGAACGTGTCCGGCGTTTTGCCCTGACCGGAGGTGATTGCCCGTCCCTTCGGGTCCTCTTGTGACCGGGAGAGTGTTGATTGCGCGGGGAAACTTGGTTGCACTTCCGGACAGCGCGAGAGTCGGGTTCTTGGTGCAGTCTTTGGTCGACTTCTCGCCGGGGCTGCGGGCTCTTGGATTGTCGTTGGTTCCTCCTCGGAGGAAGGGATCTTGGACGGGTGGACTCCTCTAGCGCCCCGATCCTTTCGTTCTGCTGCAGGATCAGGGTGTTGGTTATGTTGATTGCCTCTAGGAGGCCCACCATGGCCGGGTCGGCGTTGGGTGGAAGGTCGACGGGATAAATGGTCGGCGAGGGCTGGTCGTCTTGGTGGTCGGCCAGAGTCGGGGAAGGAGAGGCTGGGGCCCCGTCCCTCAGAAAATGGGGATCTCCGAGGAGAGAAGACTGGCGTCAACGTCAGTCTTGTTGACGGGGAGGATGACGGATTGGAGATCACCTTTGGCGTGATCTTGATGAGCCATGGTCGGAATCTTGGAAATTTGCTTTGATCTTCGGTTTTTGGGGAAAGAAAGATGGGGAGAACAATGTTTCCACAGACGGCGCCACTGATCATAAGGGCTGGATCAGATCCTGTTGAATTAGGTCATAAAGTACGTTTGGGATGTTGGTCGTATGGAGAGGAGGAGGGGGTGTACCTGCAAGGCACTTCGACGCTCAAGTGAGAAAAGGTCAGAGAAAAGGGGCAAGTACAAAGTATTAGTTCGTAGGGTGAATATTTGATACCTGGCCCTCTCAAGTGAGAGGGTTTATATAGTGCCCTCAGCGCGTGGCCAACGGTCCTATTTACGGGACGAAATAACCGTTTTCCCGAAGAATAGGTAACTACCCAAACTAGCCGTTATGTCGGGCATGGGCATGGTTTCGGGCACCTGCCCTCAGCGGTTCAGGGAGTGCAGAAGCTGTGCGGAACGGGCAGTAGTTTCGGGGAGGGCTGTAACGCCCCAGTTTTATCTGTTTTTATTTAATCGAGTCGTTTTGATTATTTTATTATTATTTTATTTTATTTTTGACTTTTATTTGGAAATATGTTATTTTTCAATGTTGTGATGTTTTATCGCGTTTTGGGAACGTTTGCGAGATATTTGAGTGTAGGGGTATTTTGGTCATTTCACTTTAATTTTTACTTAAGTTAGTAAATAGAAATAGAAAGAGAGAAAAATAGAGAGAAAGAAAAAGAGAAGAAGGAAAAGGAAAAGAAAAGCGAAAGAAGAAAAGAGAGAAAACTTGGAAAAGAAGAAATCAATCTCCCGACTTTTTCAAACACGATTAAATCGGGTAAGGGTGCGAAACTTGATTATTATATACTTGTGTATGATTATGTATGTATGTTTCTGGTTGATATTGGATTGAAATGGAAATAGAGAGTAAAAACCATAATATGTTGAAATTGATAGAATTTGATTAAATTGTGTCTAAAATCATGTTTTAGTGTCCATTATTGTTGATACATGTTAGATACATGTTGTTAGGCATTGTATTGGTAATTTTCTGGTGTGTAGGTGCAAAATTGGATGGATTTTGGGTTGAAAACGCAAAAAAAAATCTGCAGAAAATTCTGGTTTTTCCACTGCCCATACGCGTATCACTCAAGGCAATACGCGTATTGGTCAAGGCAATACGCGTATGGAATTGAAGAATTGTGGGCAATACGCGTATGGAGCTTCATTTTCTCGGCCATCTGCCCATTTGCGTAAGGGTACGCGTAAGGTTGAGGGCAATACGCGTATGATGCAAGGTAATACGCGTATTGGATTTTCAATGGGAATTTTGGGAAAAATGGGTCTCTGCCCATACGCGTATGACCTTGGGCAATATGCATATGGCATGGGTGAGCCAGCTGGGCAATACGCGTATGGCTCAAGGCACTACGCGTATGACCAGAAGGTGTGTATTTTGGGTTCCATTTTTGTGTCTGAGGTCGTAACTTGGGTTCCGATTATCCGTTTTGAACATTCTTGGTATCGTTGGAAAGCTATTTAGCTGTTCTTTCTTATGATAATGATTTTGAGATTGTTGGCCGATTTAATTATGTTGGGAATTTGGAATAATATCATTTTGTCGACTTTTGCCATTTGAATTGCGTGTAGTTGATGTGTTATCATGCGATGTGCTGTTATATGATGTGAATACATGCCATTAAATGTTGTGATGATGTTTTGTGGCCTTATGGCAAATAAATGCATTGTTTTGGGCTTGAGTGCCAAGCATGATTATTGTTAATTGAGGTGATTGCATATATGTGTGCATTTGAATGTCATGAGTCATTGTATGCTAAGCATCATGATATGCATTCTTTTGATGTCGTGTGCCCTAGTGGGGTGTGAGCGACGAATCGATTCCAGAGGGAATCTGCTATAATATCGTGTGCCTTATACAAAGAGGTGTGAGCGATGATTATAGACGATCGTGTGCCTTATACAAAGAGGGGTAAGCGATCGGGTCGTGTGTCTTATACAAAGAGGTGTGAGCGGTCCATAAACGTCGTGTGCCTTATACAAAGAGGTGTGAGCGATGGGGAACATTGTATGCCCGACGGGGAGTTACATTATGTAACGAGCGATGGTTCCAATAGTTCTTGAGTGAACTGGTGTTGAGATGATGATGTCGGTACTGCATTGTATTGCATAGAGTCATTGTGTCAGTCTCTGTGCATTTGCATTGAATCATGATTGGGTTGATTTTGTGTGGAATTGTGAATGGAATTGATGAGTTGATATATGTATTGGTGTGGGTGAGATTATATTTGTGTTGGTGATAAATGCGAGAATATGTGTACTTTTGTGTTAATATATACTTGTATGCAATTATATTATGATTGTGTTTCTCACCCCTTCTGCTGTTTTATAATACTCTATGAGGCATTGCAGATTAGATTGTTGGAGGTCTTTTTGTGATGCTTAAGTCTTCATTCTTTTGTCGGTCGGCTCTGATATGTGACACGGGGTAGTCGGGGTGATCGAGTGTCATTATTTGTACTATGTATACACATGTTTTGGATTATACTTGTGTGGCTTTGTATATGTCAGATACACTTTGTATGATGTATATATATATATATATATGTGAGATTCAGTTGCAGATTTTCCGCTTTTATTCTGTAATTGAATTATGGATGTTAGGAACTGAGTTCCTTTGTTATGTGCTACCTGAATTGTTGCATATCTATATGAGCAGGTGATTGTATTTTGTTTCAATTGATGTGACGCCTCCGTCTATGCCATAAAATTTTAATTATACTCTAATTATTTGTTACCGCTTTATTTATTTAGGGGTATAGATTAAGGGAGTTACATTAAGTGGTATCAGAGCAGTCTGTGTCAGTTTGTGTCAGTCCTTGCTGGTCGTTGTGTTTGGGTGAGCTGTTTGTTTAACCATAGTTGCTGTTATTGGAAATGAACAGAATATGGCTGATAGGAACGACGCTGCTTTAGCTGCTACGATGCAGGCTATGGCTCGGGCTATGCAGGGTGCACCTCATGCTGCTGGAAATGATGAGTTCAGGAAGAATAAACCGCCTGTCTTCAAAGGGAGACATGATCCTGATGGTGCTCAGATTTGGCTGAAAGAGATTGAAAGGATTTTCAGAGTGATGAATTGTGCGGAGGATCAGAAGGTGAGACTGGGTACTCACATGTTACAGGAAGAGGCCGATGATTGGTGGGTTAGTACTCGTCGTATGTTGGAAGCTGAAGAATAAGAGATCACTTGGGAATTGTTTAGCCGGGAGTTTCTGAGGAAGTATTTTCCCGAAGATGTAAGAGGAAAGAAAGAGATCGAGTTCCTGGAATTGAAACAAGGTAATATGTCTGTTGTTGATTATACTGCTAAATTTGTGGAGCTTGTGCAGTTTTATCCCCATTATGCTGAAGCGACTGCGGAGTTTTCTAAGTGTGTGAAGTTTGAAAGCGGATTGCGTCCTAAGGTCAAGCAGGCAATCGGTTATCAAAGGATTATGAGGTTTTCTGATTTGGTAGACTGTTGTAGGATTTATGAAGAAGATAGTAAAGCTCGTTCTACTCATTATAAGAGTGTGAGTAACAGGAAAGGGAAGCAACAGTTCTGTGGTGGTCCTTATGTGACACCAGCTGATAAGGGTAAGCAAAGGGTTAATTTTGAGAAAAGGCAAAGTGGAAGAGGTTTGTCTAATTCTTCGAGATGTTATAGATGTGGTAAATTGGGACATCGTCAGTTTGAATGTAAGAAAGATATGAGGAAGTGTTCCAATTGTGGAGGGGTAGGACATGTTGCAGCTGATTGTAAAAGGAATGTGGTGAAGTGTTTCAACTGTGGTGAAGCTGGTCACATTAGTACAAAGTGTCCGAAACTAAAGCAAGCTCCAGCTGGTGGGAAAGTTTTTGCATTGGCGGGAACTCAGACTTCAAGTGCAGACCGTCTGATCATAGGTACTTGTTTTATTAATATACACCTTTAGTTGCTATTATTGATACTGGAGCGACTCATTCGTTTATTTCGTCTGAGTGCGCGAAGCGTTTGAAACTTGTGCTGTCTTTGATGGGTGGTGAGATGGTTATTGATACTCCAACAATGGGGTCAGTAACTACTTCTTTGGTTTGTTTAAGTTGTCCTTTGACCATTTATGGTAAAGACTTTGAGATGGATTTGGTGTGTTTGCCGTTGGAGGGATTAGATGTAGTCCTGGGAATGAATTGGTTACAGTTTAATCGGGTTCATATTGATTGTTATCATAAGCTGGTAAGATTTCCTTCTCTTGAGGAAGACGAGGACTCGAGTTTCTTATCTACCAAAGAGTTGAAGAGACTTTTGGCGGATGAAGCTCAGTTGTTTGGGTTGTTTGCATCATTGACTGTGGATAGTCAAGTTTCACTTGATGTGTTTCCTGTTGTGTGTGATTTTCCGGAAGTGTTTCCTTAGGATATTTCAGATGTACTGCCAGAGAGAGAGAGGTGGAGTTTTCTATAAATCTAGTTCTTGGTACTAGACCTGTATCTATGGCACCATATCGAATGTCAGCATCTGAATTGGTTGAGTTAAAGAAACAGTTGAATGAATTGTTGGAAAAGAGGTTTGTGAGGCCAAGTGTGTCGCCTTGGGGTGCTCCAGTTTTATTAGTGAAAAAGAAAGATGGAAGTATGCGATTGTGTATTGATTATCGCCAGCTGAATAAGGTGACAATTAAGAATAAGTATCCTTTTCCAAGGATTTATGATCTGATGGATCAGTTGGTTGGTGCGTGTGTGTTTAGTAAGATTGATTTGGGATCAGGGTATCATCAGATTAGGGTGAAAAAGGAAGATATTCAAAAGACAGCCTTTAGGACAAGATACTGTCATTATGAATATTTTGTGATGCCGTTCGGGGTTTCTAATGCGCCAGGTGTGTTTATGGAATACATGAATCGTATTTTCCATGAGCATTTGGATCGTTTTGTTGTTGTGTTTATTGATGATATCCTAATTTATTCTAAGTCTCGGGAGGAGCACGCGGAGCATTTGCGTATTGTTTTGCAGGTTTTGAAGGAAAGGAAACTTTTTGCCAAATTATCCAAGTGTGAGTTCTGGTTGTCGGAGGTGAGTTTTCTTGGACACGTAATTTCAGGTAATGGTATTGCACTGAATCCATCTAATGTAGATGCAGTTCTACAATGGGAGGCTCCTAGATCCGTTACTGAAATTCGAAGCTTTTTGGGATTAGCCGGATATTATCGAAGGTTTATTGAAGGTTTTTCTAAGCTAGCACTTCCTTTGACCCAGTTGACTTGTAAAGGCAAAGTGTTCATTTGGGACATTCAGTATGAGGAAAGTTTTAATGAGCTGAAGAGAAGATTGACGACAGCTCCGATTTTGATTTTACCGAATCCTAATGAACCGTTTGTGGTCTATTGTGATGCGTCTTTAATTGGGCTAGGTGGAGTGTTGATGCAGGAAGGTAAGGTGGTGGCTTATGCTTCAAGGCAATTAAGGGTTCATGAGAAAAATTATCCTACTCATGATCTGGAATTAGCGGCTGTGGTCTTTGTGTTGAAAATTTGGATACATTATCTCTATGGTGCAAGATTCGAAGTCTTTAGTGATCATAAGAGTTTGAAATATTTGTTTGATCAGAAAGAGTTGAATATGAGGCAACGGAGATGGTTGGAATTCTTGAAGGACTATGACTTTGGCTTGAATTACCATCCTGGTAAAGCTAATGTGGTAGCCGATGTGTTAAGCTGGAAATCGTTTCATATGTCCGCTTTGATGGTTAAAGAGTGGGAACTTTTGGAATCATTTAGAGATTTGAGTTTGGTATGTGAATTGACGTCGGATAGCATGAGGCTTAGAATGTTGAAGGTTACTAATGATTTTCTGTTGACGGTTAGTGAGAAACAAAAGATGGACGTGAAATTCGTGGATTTGATGACGGTTGGAGAGAAAAGTGGGAATAGGGACTTTAAAGTGGACGATAAAGGTGTTTTGAGATTCCGAGGTAGAATTTGTATTCCGGACGATTCGGAGTTGAAAAGGATGATTTTGGAGGAAGGACACCGGAGTAATTTGAGTATACATCCGGGAACTAATAAAATGTACCAAGATTTGAAGAAGATTTTCTGGTGGTCTGGATTAAAGAGAGATGTGGCTCAGTTTGTTTATGCATGTTTGACTTGTCAGAAATCAAAGGTAGAACATCTGAGGCCTAGTGGATTGTTGCAGCCGTTGGATATTCCTGAGTGGAAATGGGACGGCATTTCTATGGATTTTGTGATAGGGTTGCCGAACACTCAGCGGGGACATAATGCTATTTGGGTGGTTGTGGATAGGCTGACTAAATTGGCGCATTTCATTTTGATTGACATCAGTTTTTCTTTGGAGAGATTGGCTGAGATTTATATCAGTGTGATTGTGAAATTGCATGGTGTTCCGTTGAGCATTGTTTCTGATCGAGATCCTAGGTTTACTTCCATATTTTGGGAAAGTTTGCAAAAGGCTTTAGGATCTAAATTGAGGTTGAGTTCTGCTTATCATCCTCAAACGGATGGTCAGACCGAGAGAACGATTCAGTCGTTGGAAGATTTGTTGAGAGCGTGTGTTCTTGAGCAAAGCGGTGCGTGGGATGGTTATCTTGCATTGGTTGAATTCACGTATAATAACAGTTTCCATTCGAGTATTGGAATGGCACCTTTTGAAGCATTGTATGGACGAAGATGTAGAACACCTTTGTGTTGGCACGAATCTGGTGAGAGTTCGGTGGTTGGGCCGGAGTTAGTGCAATAGACTACGGAAAAGGTGAAGCTTATTCGTAAGAAAATAAAGGCTTCTCAGAGTAGGCAGAAAAGTTATCATGATCGAAGAAGGAAAAATCTCGAGTTTCAAGAAGGCGATCATGTATTTTTGAGAGTTACACCGGTGACGGGTGTTGGTCGTGCATTGAAAACGAAGAAGCTTACTTCTCGATTTATTGGTCCATACCAGATATCTGTGAGAGTGGGTGTTGTGGCTTATAGGATGGCGTTGCCGCCGAGTCTTTCGAATTTGCATGATGTGTTCCATGTTTCACAGCTTCGGAAGTATGTTCCGGATCCGTCGCATGTGATTCCGATGGATGAGGTGGAGGTAAGGGAGAACCTTACGGTTGAGGCATTACCAGTGAGGATTTTGGATTGCGAGTTGAAGCGGTTACGAGGCAAGGACATTGCGCTTGTGAAGGTAGCGTGGGGAGGCGCTGCTGAGGGCAATTTGACTTGGGAGTTGGAGAGTAGGATGCGGGAGTCGTATCCAGAGTTGTTCGTCTCAGGTATATTTTCGAGGACGAAAATTTCTAATTGGGGGAGAGTTGTAACGCCCCAGTTTTGTCTGTTTTTATTTAATCGAGTCGTTTTGATTATTTTATTTTATTTTTGACTTTTATTTGGAAATATGTTATTTTTCAATGTTGTGATGTTTTATCGCGTTTTGGGAACGTTTGCAAGATATTTGAGTGTAGGGGTATTTTGGTCATTTCACTTTAATTTTTACTTAAGTTAGTAAATAGAAATAGAAAGAGAGAAAAATAGAGAGAAAGAAAAAGAGAAGAAGGAAAAGGAAAAGAAAAGAGAAAGACGGAAGAAAAGAGAGAAAACTTGGAAAAGAAGAAATCAATCTCCCGACTTTTTCAAACACGATTAAATCGGGTAAGGGTGCGAAACTTGATTATTATATACTTGTGTATGATTATGTATGTATGTTTCTGGTTGATATTGGATTGAAATGGAAATAGAGAGTAAAAACCATAATATGTTGAAATTGATAGAATTTGATTAAATTGTGTCTGAAATCATGTTTTAGTGTCCATTATTGTTGATACATGTTAGATAAATGTTGTTAGGCATTGTATTGGTAATTTTTTGGTGTGTAGGTGCAAAATTGGATGGATTTTGGGTTGAAAACGCAAAAGAAAATCTGCAGAAAATTCTGGTTTTTCCACTGCCCATACGCGTATCACTCAAGGCAATACGCGTATGGCATTGAAGAATTGTAGGCAATACGCGTATGGAGCTTCATTTTCTCGGCCATCTGCCCATTTGCGTAAGGGTACGCGTAAGGTTGAGGGTAATACGCGTATGATGCAAGGCAATACGCGTATTGGATTTTCAATGGGAATTTTGGGAAAAATGGGTCTCTGCCCATACGCGTATGACCTTGGGCAATACGCGTATGGCATGGGCGAGGCAGCTGGGCAATACGCGTATGGCTCAAGGCAATACACGTATGACCAGAAGGTGTGTATTTTGGGTTCCATTTTTGTGTCCGAGGTCGTAACTTGGGTTCCGATTATCCGTTTTGAACATTCTTGGTATCGTTGGGAAGCTATTGAGCTGTTCTTTCTTATGATAATGATTTTGAGATTGTTGGCCGATTTAATTATGTCAGGAATTTGGAATAGTGTCATTTTGTCGACTTTTGCAATTTGAATTGCGTGTAGTTGATGTGTTATCATGTTGTGTGCTGTTATATGATGTGAATACATGCCATTAAATGTTGTGATGATGTTTTGTGGCCTTATGGCAAATAAATGCATTGTTTTGGAGTTGAGTGCCAAGCATGATTATTTTTTATTGCGGTGATTGCATATATGTGTGCATTTGAATGTCATGAGTCATTGTATGCTAAGCATCATGATATGCATTCTTTTGATGTCGTGTGCCCTTGTGGTGTGTTAGCGACGAATCGATTCCAGAGGGAATCCGCTATAACATCGTGTGCCTTATACAATGAGGTGTGAGCGATGATTATAGATGATTGTGTGCCTTATACAAAGAGGTGTGAGCGATCGGGTCGTGTGCCTTATACAAAGAGGTGTGAGCGATCCATAAACGTCGTGTGCTTTATACAAAGAGGTGTGAGCGACGGGGAACATCGTATGCCCGACGGGGAGTTACATTATGTAACGGGTGATGGTTCCAATAGTTCCTGAGTGAACTGGTGTTGAGATGATCATGTCGGTACCGCATTGCATTGCATAGAGTCGTTGTGTCGGTCTCTGTGCATTTGCATTGAATCATGATTGGGTTGATTTTGTGTGGAATTGTGAATGTAATTGATGAGTTGATATATATATATATATATATATATATATATATATATATATTGGTGTGGGTGAGATTATATTTGTGTTGGTGATAAATGCGAGAATATGTGTACTTTTGTGTTAATATATACTTGTATGCAATTATATTATGATTGTGTTTCTCACCCCTTCTGCTGTTTTATAATGCTCTATGAGGCATTGCAGATTATATTGCTGGAGGTCTTTTTGTGAAGCATAGGTCTTTATTCTTTTGTCGGTTGGCTCTGATATGTGACACCGGGTTGTCGGGGTGATCGAGTGTGATTATTTGTACTATGTATACACATGTTTTGGATTGTACTTGTGTGGCTTTGTATATGTCAGATACACTTTGTATGATGTATATATATATATATATATATATGTATATATATATATGTATATATATATATATGTATATATATATATATATATATATATATATGAGATTCAGTTGCAGATTTTCCGCTTTTATTCTGTAATTGAATTGTGGGTGTTAGGAACTGAGTTCCTTTGTTATGTGCTACCTGAATTGTTGCATATCTATATGAGCAGGTGATTGTATTTTGTTTCAATTGATGTGAGCCTCTGTCTATGCCGTAAATTTTTAATTATACTCTGATTATTTGTTATCGCTTTATTTATTTTGGGGTATAGATTGAGGGTGTTACAAGGGTTGCGCAGTCCTTGCCCGGTAAGAGGGGCAGAAAGGTAACTTTCTGCCCCCTGTGGACTGGATTTAAGCAACTGAGCCGTTCTGGGAGCAGAAGTGGATTGAGCCTTGCCTGGTCGTTGGTCCAGTCCAGAACAATTATCATCACTTATTAATTTTTTTATTTTAATTAAATAAATCATATATACTTAAAACTAAATTAAATAAAAAAATTTCAAATATCTTCAATTATCCAAAAAGCACTCCTAAAACCTAAAAGAATAATTCTTCATTCAATTCGTCTTCTACCTCAAATCACCTTATTCATCGTTGATAAAAAAAATATTGTTCCATGGTGAAATTAGAATTGATTGGTGAATAAGTGATGATGATCACTACAGTGGGCTCGAGCTTTTGATACGATAGAGCGGGGCTGACTTGTAAATTTAGCGCTCCAATACTCAAGTCAATAAGAGAGTGAGATGAATTGAAGTGATATTCGAATTTGAATTACCTATGAAATAATGAATTTTATTCTTTATATGTTAGGGCAGTTATAACTACTCACAAAATTAGCGGCGTATTATGTGGAGGGTCGTCCGATTGATTTGGAGGGGTGAGATGATATAAGGGTTGAAATCATCTATCTTCATGTTTGACGTATGATTTAGTGTGTCGTTCGCTTTTAGATCTTAGTTATTGGGCCTTCTGGGAGTCTCAAAACAGTTGCCCTCAAGCCCTTGTCTCAACTTTGTAGGGTGAGGGATTTGTTGCGCTCAACTTATTGACCGATCATTGTTTAGGCCAAATGAAAGGTTGTGATGTGACAACACTTTTACTAGGATCTCATGCCTTAAATGCATTTCACGTGTTAGGTGTCTTTTCGTTAAGGAACCCCTAACGCATGCCCCCTTACTTGCTTAGTAATGATGACCTTTGAGAGCTAGGACACTTGAGCGCTTTCTTCCATTGTTATCGTAAGGCATCGTACGGTTCTTTGTTTTAAAATAGCTATAAAAGCTTCTTTGCTAACACAAATATTTGTGCCATAGAAGTCGACCTAGAATACTGATGTATAAATTTGTCCTGCAAGTTCTGGAGACAATGTCACATCTTAACGAGAAATGGGTGTCTACAAAGAAAATGACCCGTCAGAAGAAGAAATTTATTTTAAAAAGCAATTGGTCACCTTAATTAAATAATTTGGTTATGCCAGAGTTGTCACTCCGCGGGAGAAGCATCAAAACTCATATATGTTGAATCATTGGGCTTGTTTTTGGTGTATTTATCCTAGGTAATTTCTTAATGTACCCTATGTGGTACTTAGGCACCACGTGAAAATACTTAAATGCCCCCAAAACTCTTCTCATTCCTCATTTCTAAAATAAAAGTCAGAACTCGCTTCAAAATCCCTCAAAAAAATTTCTATCACCAAGTCCAAAAGCAAACAACCAAGCTCAGAGAATCTTTAATCAATATTAGAAACATCATCCAAGTCCAAAATAAATCTGAAAAATTGTAAGTTTTTAATGTTTTGATTTTTTTTTTAGTTTTTTGAATTTTTGTGTAAATGAGTAGAAAATGACGATTAAGTTGAAAAATGAGTAGAATTCCATGAATGATAGTTTAGACATAGTGTAAAACATGTTTGTTGGCTGAAAATGATGATCAAACCATTATTTTATGTGTTTGGTGGTCTGCATTGCCTCCATTGACGGACATGAAAAGTTGCAAAAAATTCTGGAGATGCATCTCTAGAATTTTTCAACGTTTGGATTGCTAGCAACCAGAGATGCATCTCCTGAATTTTTCAATGTTTGGGTTCATATTACCCAGAGTTGCGTCTCCATAAAATACCAGTCTATTTTTTTAGCTTTCTTGTTTGTAGTGTGGCTTGTTTTCACTAATTGTCTGGTTTACTTTAACTTTCAGGCATTATGGCTGATACACACAAAATAATGAGGCATGGCAGGGTTGCACAACATGCATCAGTGCGGTAGGAGAAGAGCTAGCAGGTTTTGGAGGCTATTGTTCCCTCGGATCATTCTGAGGAATCAACTTCTTGGGCTCGTGCTTCTCCTCATGCTTCTCCACCTTCTTCTTACCGTAGGAGACGGGTTTCACCTACTGATGCATCACTCCCTTCATCCTCCCGCATGCTCCAGGTTTCACCTATTCAGGCGCCAGAGGTACCTGAGTCACTAGTGGTACCTCCTGCTTATGATGCTTATGAGCAAGTGCCACCTCTGGATTCTGATGTTGCTGAGCCAGGGCCCCAAATGGTGAGACGGCTGAGGATACTGAGCCAGAGGAATTTAGAGGAGGCCCTGTAGATTTGTCACTACTGCCTCTGCACCCAAACCATACTGCCAGACATATCTGGGACGGAGAGGTAGCATTAGTTGGATTCATTCTTTCTAATTTATATTTATTTTAATTGACAAGTTTTTGACATTTATTTTTATTTTTTTCTCAAGACCGTGATCCATTGAAGTTTATTAACCATGGGCGAAAGATTATTGGCTGACCACAACCGAATGAGGATTGGTTTTAGGCAGATTTGTCCCTATCTGGGATGAAGGACTTGTGCATGACTGGTTATATTATGGTCAACCACAAGATGTTTAATGCATTCGTGGAGAGATGACACTGATACCTTGTCATTTCATCTCCCACTTGGTGAGATGTCTATCACACTTGAAGATGTTTCGTGTTTGCTACATCTTCCGATTAGGGGGAAACTTCTAGATCATGGGAGGATTACCAAAGATAAGGCACTCGAGATAATGGTAGACTATCTGGGGCTGACCCAGCGGAGGTGGAGGAGAAGTTGGATAGAACCAGGGGGCTCATGTTAGGTTTGAATACCTGAAAAAGATATATACCGGTGAGCTCCAGAGAGAACAACAAGTTACAGGTATTGACGAGCAGGTGGGGCTCCACAGAGCGCATGCTATGAGAGCATACCTGCTATATTTGGTTGGCACTATGATCGCGACTTTCCGAGTCTAACGGTTACTAACTGCAAGTGCATAGCCTATCGCGTAGTAATAAAGATATCGATCCCACAGAGACCTGATAATCAACCTAGTGGTACAGTTTTTTACTGTGTTTAGCTAAGGCAAAGATGTTTTGGTTTTTAAGTTCAAAAAGGGAAACTAAAGGGAATCTAAGTTTTGGGAATAAACTAGTTGATATTAGGATATCGGTACGTAACTTAGTATACCATCATGGATTCTATAAGACTTAAGCATATAAAAATAAGTCACATTATATATCTATAGAAAATATCAGTTTAAAAGTCCTCACCTCACACTCTCGTGGATCTTGCTTCGGACTATATCCCTAAATCATAATTTTTGCTCTCGCTAGACCATTTGAGTTTAAAAACACTTTTTGAAAACTAATACAGTCTAATTAACTTTAAAGCGCTCTCGCTGATTTTAAAACCAATGCCCGATATTAGCTATCCGATTAAAATCTCACACTCTCGTGGATCTTGATCCTAACCTTTACTACCTTTTTACTCTCGTAACAAAAGTTCAATTTTAATTAAGAAATCGCGGCCAGAAAATATGTTGTTTATGATTTTAGCTTAGAATTATCGAATCCATTCTGGTTAACTTAATTACATACCGATAAATCAGATTTAGCTAGACATATTAATTATAATAAACATGCAGAAAAATAAATTACAAAACAGTAAATTAAACATTGCAGTGGAAAACGATAGTGCTGTCATAAATAAAAACCTGATAAATATGAATACGTTGGCTCTCGCAATTCCTCCACAAGTCGGTAGGCTTTTGCTTGATCGTAGCGGACTAACTAATGATGAAGGCAAGATTGAAAACAAAATTCTAACTATGGTGCAATAGCTCCTCAATGTGAGAAGCTATCACTAATTCAAGGTAATGGTAAACAAGGAATTGGAAACGAGAAACAAAAAAAAGGAATGCAAGGAATGTAAAACTCTGAAAATAATTCTGCAGTAATTCGGGTAAAATTCTCTATATGGTGTGTCCGTTGCTCTTCCATTCATCCAGTATTTATAGTTAAATCATTGCCTTTACGTTAGAGAAAATACAGGAGCACTACTTTGGTTGTTGAGAAATCCAAGGGTGACTGACTCATGCAGTTGAAATTGGAGTTGAGAGAATGTAGGAACAAATGCTGATCGTGCGTGTACAACGGTCTCTTTTTCCACATATGCGTTTCTGAAGGAAATAACCACTTTGGTGCGTGTGACGGTCGTGATGAATTTGTGACGAGCGTGGTGCGCTTTGTGAATGTGTGACGGTCGTGGTGAGTGTGTGACGGGCGTCACACACACCACTTTTCATTTTCTGCTCTTTTTCTTGACATTTATTCCTATTTTCTTCTCTTTTCTTCATGTTTCTCAACTTTGCTCCTTTTTAGCATGGACAATGAAATACCTGTGAAAATACTAGAATACTTGCGGAATAATCGGAACTCGGGCTGAAATAATATAATTATTAGTCGTAAACCAAGGCAAATATATGATACATTTTCGTGTTATCAAACTCCCCTACACTTGAATCTTTGCTTGTCCTCAAGCAATTAGTCAATAAGAACATCAGACAAGTTTTATCAACCGCACGCACATGACATACCTTTGTTTTGAAAATGTTTTGTAAGGCAATTTGTTAAGAAGATGGATACTCAAGTAAAAAAGTAAAGATACATTAGTGACACAAGCAACAAGCATAATCATAGACCTCCCCTCTACACAAGTCAATTCTAATCATTCTATTATAGCTCAACCTAAAGTTTCTTATATCTATTTCACCCGGTTTCATTCTAGCGCAATCACATTAAGCCCTTTGCCTTTGTACGTACGTAGTGGAGTAGCCGGTTAGTGACTTTGATCCTTTTTAGCACGGGGTCTGGTACACAAGTGTGGTAACCCTTTATATATATACATCCTAATCGTAGGTTGTGGGGGATCGGACCGTAGTTCGCCCTACCGAGTTCAGAACCAGGTTCCTCTGAACCAACCAACAATGGATTATTTCTTTTCTTTTGTAAAACTTTTCCAACCGTAGGTTTGGTGCATTTTTTTCACATTTTTCACAATAGCGAAAGCTATTTCATAATTCGGCATCAAACACTTATCTTCATCGGCTCTCCATGTGGTTTGTGTTTAAGACGGTGCTGACTGCTAATATAAACTACTAGGGGTTACTTTAGACTAGAACTGAGGTTATCGGTATAATGGGTATTGAAACTGATCTCGCATGTGCAAGAGGTCTAAGGTGTCAAGACAGTATCAATCTTGTTAAATTTTTCTCGATTTCCTAACATAGCCTATGTTCCGGTATGTTAAGTTGTGCAATGATCATAAAATTTTTTGTTATAGCTGAATAAAGTGGGGAAATTTTGAATTGTACGAAAATTTCATGTAAATGCTTCTTTATTCGAAAGGAAACGCGGAAAGGGAATATATAAGGGAAGAAAGGGAATACATAAGGGAAAAATAAAAGGTACCTCTCCCACACTATATCGGACATTGTCCTCAATGTTTTGATATAAATGCGGAAAGAAACTACAAAAAGGGAAAATACTAAATCAAAATCTAAAACTAATGAGGTCCATGTCCTCTGCCTCGGGTGCGACCACGTCCATTCTGGGCTACATAATCTGGGATGCCTACGTGATGGATATAATCATGCAGGTCTTGCACGCGTAGCGTCAGGGCACCCATCTCATCTATCATACCGTCGATCCGTTGTCCTTGGTGGACTTGCCCCTGTTGGATTTGGTGCATTAGGCTCATCATCTCATTGTACTGCCTTTGTTGCTGTTCTTCTCTTTGGGCAGCCAATTGGTTTTGTAGCCATATGCCCCTTAAGATTTCTTCATTGGTGACAGGGTCTTGTGCGTCTCGAGTGGCGCGACGACGACGTCTGGAGTATGTTGAGGCATCTTGGGCAGGAGGTGGTGGGTTTTCATGTGGTGGGTGATCCATTTCTTGCTCCATTTCGTCGACTGCTTCATTATTTTGGTTTTCTTGAGCAACCACATTAGGCTCAGGAGCACGGAGATCAAAAAGCCAATTTTCTTGTCTTTAAGGGTCGATGCGGTTTCTGCATGGCATGATGATGCTCCTGATTATTCCTGTACGGATCATTGGATGGTATTGTCCATCCGCACTTGATTTAATGAGGTGGGAGGAGCGACAATACTCGGTATCCAGGAACTCAGGTGGTATGGCAGGTAGATCAGTGAGGTTATCTTCTAGACCAAGGCCGATTGCGATAGAAGTCACTATACCTCCGAAATTGAAAGGTTTAGAGCCTCTAGCACAATTGGCATGGATGTGTGACAGAAGGAACGGAGCTGCATTAATTGGTTCAGGATGGAGCACACAGTGAAGGAAAAAGAGCTCCTTGGAGTTTACCTTGTGGTTACTGTCCCTCGCGAAGATTGTGTGCCTTAGAACTCTGTGGAAATATATGATCGCTGGGTTATGAATATATGTGGCGTTGAGGCTGTCCCAGCTTGAAGCAGCTACACCTGTAAGTCGATTCCAAAGGTCGAAGGCTTCCTGGAACCAGGCATCATTAGGCAAACGGCAATGAGCATTCGTGCCATGATGGAATCCAAGCATTTGGGCGAGTCGATTTTGGCCCACAGAATACTCAGAGCCAAACATGCGGAATTTTGCTACACCAGAAAGTTGGTTTGTTTCTCCCGGAGGTGTAACATAAGCAAACGAGCTTAGAAACTCCAAAGTCAGAGCTTCGTAGGTAGGCTTCCCTTGTGTACAGAGCTGCCATAGACCGGTATTTTGAAGCATCCAACAGACACCTTCTAGCATACCCAACTCTTCAAGGCTGGAAATGTGGACGTACCGTGTCGGTTGGAAAGAGCGTTGGTAGAAACTGATGTAACTCTCTCTTTGGCGCTCACCTGCTTCTCCCTGTCTGAATGTAACAGTGGAAAGGTCAGGAGCTTGTCCTGTGCGTCTGGCCATGGTGCATGCAAAATGAAATAGGTTAAATGGAGGGAGTGGGTGTGAGTGAGAGTTGTTCCGTGAGAATGAGAGTGTTTTGTGAGGTTTAAATAAGAGGGTTTGGAAATATGAGGTGTTGGAGAGAAATTGGGAGTAAAGGTGAGGAGTTTATGGAGAGTAATGTGAGTGGGACGGTTAGGGGAGGGGAAAAGATAGTGGGTCGTTTGAAAAGAATTTTGAAGGGAAAAGAAGATGAAGAGAAAAAGGGTCTCTGTTTATAACAGAGAGCGCGTTAAACTGTATGACGCTCGTCACAGACCTGTCACGGTCGTGACCCGTGTTACGGTCGTGACAAGGACGTTACGCCCGTCATGCTCACAAAATCTGCATTTTCACAGAAACTTAATAGCAGTAGGTTGCATTATATATATTGGATATGCAATTATCAAAAGTAGTAGGTTATGAGATAGATAGTATAATGCATATAAAATGACTGAAACAAATTACAATAAGCAGGAACATTATATCATCAACTCAACCACAAGCAATAAACATGAATTGAATACTTTATTAAAATTAGAAATTCATAACAGTGTACTCAAAGTAAAATTTCAGTAGTGTATTTAAAATTTAACTGAAACAAACTTGTTCCTTAACATTAAAAAGCAATAGCAGTAAAGTAAAAGGTTCTAAAACATTAAAAGAAAAGCAATTAAATGGAAATTTTCAATGTGACAGAATTAGCCACGTTGCTTCTTCAAATATTCTACAGCTTGGTTCAGATGATCAAACTCTCTGACAGCGGTATCCATTAGACCGACAACGTCAAGACGGATAAGTTGAAGTTCATCTCTCATATCTTGAAGTGCAGTGCAGAAGGCTTCGAGGGTGGCATGTATGTTAGCAGGGGGACAGTGTAAATATTTTTCATGGGATGCTCAGGGTAATCATGATAGTGAGGAGTAGTTTCAGTGTCTATCTCAATGTCAGACACATGACTTTTAAAATCTCTTTCAGGCAGGGGCTCATCTAGATCATACATCCAGTTATGGCGGTTATGCACACTAGTTCGCTCGTGATCAGGTAGTGTAAAGTGTAAAACAACTTCATTATTGATCAGGAGTTGGAACGGGGGTGGTCCAAGATTCCTAATGAGTCCTCGGTTAAAACAAAAAGTTATGCTCATTGGCCTATATCCACCTAGAGGGTTTACTTGGGAAAGTCGTGTTCTAAATCCCATGGCGTCAGCAATTTTTGTTACGAGGCCACCTATCAAAATGGGACCGTGGTCAGCTCGAGTAATCCTGCGAAGATTGTCAAGCATAAAAGTGGCTCCGTTAACGGGCCGGGATTGAAACACACAAAACATGATAAAAAGCTCATCTCTAGAGATTAGGGTGTCATTCTCGGCTTTTCCAAAAAGGGTAAAGGCTAAAATCATATGGAAGTATCTAATGGCCGGGTTGTGAATTTTAGTGGACATCATAGAATGCGGGTCATGATGAGGTCGTCCTGAAATACTACTCCAGAAAAGGTCTAGTTCATCTTCCATTACCAAAACTTCCTGTGCCATAGTAAAAACGTCGGGTCCATTGGGGAAATCCAACAGGTCCGCAATCTCTCTAATGTTGAAGCGGCACGTGTATCCAAACAACCTAAAGGTTATATTGCCCCTATTAAATCCTATGTCGTAGTTAGGGTTGTAGGACAACGAGCTTAGGAATTCTAGGGTTAGCCTGTGGTAAGTTGGATACTTCTTTCTAGCAAAACCTTCCCATCCTATCTGGCTAAACATAAAATTTATGCTATCTCCTATACCTAAGGCAGTCATGGTAGGTCCATGGGCAAATTTGGTTAAGGCCATAGGTCTGCGAGAGAGAACTTTATAGCGGTGCCATTGGACAGCGTCCCTGAATAGCACAACCATGGTGTCTTCGTTATCCATCTTAACAGTTAGTCGGAAAAGTAAAGCAGATGTAGAAGGAAGAAGGTAGAAAGACTTTAAAATCCTGTAGCATGTAATTATAAGATCAGCAAAGCAATTTCCATAAAAAATTTAAATTTTTGAGAAAAGAAAATAAATAAGAATGAAAAAGTAAAGAAAATAAGATTAAGAAAGTAAAAGGGGAACAAAAAGAAATAAAAATAGACTTAAGAAAAATGTAAAGAAATTTAAAAAGAAATAAAAGAAATTCAAAAGGAAAGAAAAACAATCTCGTGGGTTGCCTCCCACTAAGCGCTGTTTTTAACGTCAAAAGCCTGACGAAAGCTTAGTGATAGTTCAATTATAGGGATGAGCTGGCACCTCTAAAAGTCTTAGAATATCTAAATAGTCCCTGTTTGCAATATTATGATAATGTTTTAAGCGTTGCCCGTTTACTATGAATGGTTCACTATTTCTTCCTTTTATTTCTATCGCTCCACTTTGAAAAACCTTAGAGATTTCAAAGGGTCCGGACCACCTAGATCTAAGTTTTCCTGGAAAAAGATTAAGTCTCGAATTAAATAGGAGCACGACGTCTCCCACACTAAATTTTTTTCTAGATAAGCGCTTATCGTGCCATCTCTTAGTTCTTTCTTTATATATGTGGGCGTTCTCATAAGCATCTAGTCTTAGTTCTTCTAACTCGTGCAAATCTAAGATTCATTTTTCTCCTGCGGCAGCGTAATTTGAATTGAGGGTTTTAATGGCCCAATAGGATTTGTGCTCTATTTCTACCGGCAGATGACAAGATTTTCCATAGACTAACTTAAATGGAGTGGTTCCTATGAGGGTTTTGTAAGCGGTTCTGTAAGCCCACAAAGTTCATTAAGTTAGTTGACCAATCCTTCCTAGAGGTAGTGACAGTCTTTTCTAAAATTTGTTTTATTTCTCTTTTCGAAACCTCGACTTGTCCACTGGTTTGTGTATGATATGGTGTGGCAACACGATGTTTGACTCCGTATTTTGATAGCAATTTATCGAATATTTTAGATATGAAATGGGAGCCACCGTCACTGATGACGAGTCTTGGCACACCAAATCTGGGAAAGATTATGTTCTTAAAGAGCTTTATCACTACTCGTGTGTCATTTGTAGGAGAAGCTACAGCCTCGATCCATTTGGAAATGTAATCGACAGCGACGAGTATGTACTGGTTACCAAAAGAAGACGGAAATGGTCCCATGAAATCTATTCCCCACACGTCAAAGACTTCTACTTCTAGAATGCCTTTTTGAGGCATTTCATCGCGTCTGGAGACGTTCCCAGTGCATTGACACCGGTCGCAATTCACAACCGCGATATGGACATCTTTCCATAGAGTAGGCCAAAATAGGTCAGCTTGCAAAATCTTAGCACAAGTCTTTGAAGTGCTTGCGTGCCCACCATAGGGCGCGGAATGACAATGAAAAATTATGTCTTCTACCTCATCTTCGGGTACACAACGACGGAAAATACCATCGGCGCCCCTCTTGAAGAGAAGTGGTTCGTACCAATAATAGTGCTTAAGGTCGTGGAAGAATTTCTTCTTTTGTTGATAGGTTAGATAAGGTGGTAGCACTCCAGCTGCTAGATAGTTGACAAAGTCAACATACCATGGCAACGTGGTCTTAGTGTAAACAGATTCTACCACTTCATTAGTTTCTGTATCAGTATAAATCAGGGATTGTTCTATTGTATTGCTTTCTAACTGGGCTAAGAGTCTTTCATAAGGGAAATCGTCATTAATAGGTACTTGGTCTAGTTGGATGTTTTCCATTCTCGACAGGTGGCCAGCTACTACATTTTCAATGCCTTTCTTGTCCTTAATTTCCTAGTCGAATTCTTGTAAAAGTAGAATCCACCTCAGAAGTCTCGGTTTGGCGTCCTTCTTGCTTAATAGGTATCTGATTGCGGCGTGATCAGTGTGGATAATTATTTTTGCTCCTACTAGGTAGGAATGAAATTTGTCCAATGTGAACACGACAACTAAGAGTTCCTTTTCTGTGGTAGCGTAGTTCATTTGTGCATGATCCAAGGTTCTACTGGCATAGTAGATTGCGTGAAGCTTTTTGTCCCTTCTTTGTCCTAGGACTGCACCTACAGCATAGTCACTCGCGTCGCACATGATTTCGAATGGCTTATTCCAATCTGGGGGTTGCATAATGGGTGCTGATATTAAAGATTGCTTGAGTGTTTGAAATGCGTCCAAGCATTTGTCATCAAAGACGAATTTAGTATCTTTCATTAACAACTCAGTTAGGGGTTTGGTTATCTTAGAGAAATCTTTAATGAAACGTCGATAAAAACCGGCGTGTCCTAAGAAACTTCTTATTTCTCTTACGGTTTTAGGTGGCTGGAGATTTTCTATAACTTCTATTTTTGCTTTGTCGACTTCGATTCCTCTATCGGATACTATATGTCCTAGCACGATTCCTTGTTGGACCATGAAATGACATTTTTCCCAATTGAGCACTAGGTTAACTTTTACACATCGTTCGAGCACCATTTTGAGGTTTGATAGACATCCTTCAAAACTTTCCCCACAGACAGAGAAATTATCCATAAAGACTTCCATTATACCGTCCAAGAAGTCGGAGAAGATGGACATCATACATCTCTAAAATGTTGCGGGTGCGTTACATAATCCGAAAGGCATTCGCCGGTAGGCGAAAGTTCCATAGGGACATGTGAAATTAGTCTTTTCTTGGTCGTCAGGATGGATAGGAATTTGGAAGAATCCTGAATATTCATCTAAATAGAAAAAATGGGAGTGCTTAGCCAGACGTTCAAGCATTTGATCTATGAATGGTAAAGGGAAATGATCTTTACGAGTGGCTTTGTTTAGTTTTCTATAATCGATACACATTCTTCATCCGGTTTGAGTACGTTGTGCTACAGATTCGCCTTTTTCATTATTGATGACCGTAACACCTCCTTTCTTGGGTACCACGTGAACTGGGCTGACCCATTCACTATATGATATTGGGTATATGATTCCTGCTTCTAACAGCTTTTGTACTTCTTTCTTAACGACATCACTCAGAACGGGGTTGATTCTCCTTTGATGTTCTCTAGAGGTTTTGCAGTCTTCCTCAAGCATGATGCGATGCATACAGATAGAGGGACTTATTCCTTTCAAGTCTGAGATGTTATAGCCTAAGGCAGTATGGTACTTTCTCAGGACATGCAATAATTTCTCGGTTTCTATTTGTCCTAAGTCTGCGTTGACTATAACCGGTCGTTTGAGTTTTGTGTCTAGGAATTCATACCTTAGATCTTTAGGTAATGTCTTTAGTTCTACAGCTGGTTTCTTTGGGCAAGGCATAGGGTCAGGAGTGAGTGCGAGACATTCACTTAGATGATTATCTTGGTATTCATCACGCCAATTATCATCTTCAAAAATTTGTGGCATCGGAATTCTCAGCACTTCAGAACACGTGTTTTGGTGTTTTTTCATTTTTTTAACGCATTCATCAATGACATCTAGGAAGCAGCACGAATCTTCTATTGCAGGTGCTTTGAAAATTGTGAGAGAATGAATTCTACGTTTTCTTCACCAACCTCGAAAGTCAGTTTTCCTTTTTTCACATCTATGATGGCTCCGGCAGTAGCTAGGAAAGGTCTTCCTAAAATGATAGGGATGTTTGAGTCTTCCTGGATGTCCATGATTATGAAATCTGTAGGAATATAGAACTGTCCTATACGTACTGGAACGTTTTCTAGCATTCCTAGAGGAAATTTCACTGATCTGTCAGCTAGTTGTACGGACATTCTTGTTGGTCTCAGTTCTCCCATGTTGAGCCTTTTACAAATAGACAAGGGCATTAAACTGATGCTGGCTCCTAAATCACACAGGGCTTTATCTATGACAAACTTTCCAATCACACATGGTATAGAGAAACTACCAGGATCTTTTAGCTTAGGAGGCATATTGTTTTGGATTATTGCGCTACACTCTGTAGTAAGCATAACGGTTTCAGTATCCTCGAGCTTTTTATTATTAGTTAATATTTCTGTTAGGAATTTAGCGTATGAGGGCATTTGTGTGATTGCTTCTGTAAAGGGTATTGTGACATTTAATTGTTTCAGAAGTTCAACAAATTTCTTAAATTGACCTATGTTTTTAGATTTAGCAAATCTTTGGGGATACGGGATAGGTGGTTTATAAGGCGGCGGAGGCACATATGGTTCTTCTTTCTCTTCGGCCTCTTTGCCATTATCTTCCTTCTCGTTTTCTTTTGGTTCGCCTTCCTTTTCAGACTCCTTACTGGGCTTTTGGTACATGGCTGGATTTTCAATTCTTGGGTCAGTGGGTCCTTCTAGTTGTGTTCCACTCCGAAGTGTTATAGCGTTTACATGTCCCTTCGGGTTAATCTGAGTTTGACCTGGGAGGTTTCCAGCTGGGGCAGCGGTAGCTGCTTGTTGTTGAGCCACTTGTGAGATTTGTGTTTCTAACATTTTGTTGTGAGTGGCTAGGGCGTCAACCTTGTTGGCTAATTGTTTGATCTGCTCACCTGTGTGAACATTCTTGTTAAGGAACTCCTTGTTTTGTTGAGCTTGTGTAGCAATGAAGTTCTCCATCATAATTTCAAGGTTTGACTTCCTAGGAACGTTAGCAGCAGGTTTTTGATATCCAGGTGGCACAGCTGGCGCTTGTCCAGGTGCATACAAAGCGTTATTATTCTTGTACGAAAAGTTTGGATGCTTCTTCCAACCAGGATTGTAGTTATTTCCATAAGGGTTTCCTTGAGCATAATTCACTTGGTCGGCGGAGACTCCTGCTAAAATTTGGCATTCGGGGGCAGCATGTCCAGGTACTTCGCATAATTCGCAGTTTGGAGTTACGACAGCCACGGTGGCTGCAGGTGTTATGGTTAAGTTTTCTATCTTTTGAGCAAGGGCATCTACCTTAGCGTGGACATGATCAAGACTACTGACTTCATACATTCCACCTTTCGTTTAAGCTTTTTCCACTGGCGTTCTTTCACCTCCCCATTGGTAATGGTTTTGAGCCAATGCTTTCGATGAGTTGGTAGGCTTCGGTATAAGGTTTGTCCATAAGTGTACCACCAGCGGCGACATCTATTGTCATTCATGTATTATACAAGAGACCATTGTAAAACGTATGGATGACTAACCAATCCTTAAGATCGTGATGCGGACACATCCTCATCATATCTTTGTATCTCTCCCAAGCATCGTAAAGAAACTCAATATCTTTTTGTCGAAATCCATTAATTTGGGCTCTCAGCATAGCTGTTTTGCTTGGTGGGAAATATCGGGCTAAGAACACCTTTTTCAACTCATCCCACGTAGTGACGGAATTTGATGGCAAGGATTGCAACCAAGCCCAAGCTCTGTCTCTTAATGAGAAAGGAAAAAGACGTAGTCTTATCGCGTCTGCAGTCACACCATTTTCCTTCATTGTGTCTGCGTACTGCACAAATTTGGTCAAATGTTCATTAGGATCGTCCGTAGGATTTCCAGAAAATTGATGTTGTTGTACGGCTGACAGCAATGAGGGTTTCAACTCAAAATTGTTCCGGTTGATAGTGGGGGCAGCAATGCTGTTGTGTGGTTCTTGCTCAGATGGGGTAGCATAATACTTAAGAGGACGGTTATGTGGTCCATCGGCCATGTTTCGTTCTTTGACTGGTTCAGGAGTATGAGCGAGAAGATCGGGAATATTATACTTGCGTTGATACTCAAGTATTCTGCGTCTTAAATGTAAGAAGTGCTCTAATTCGGCGATTGGTGGTTGCAAGTCTTTGCTTTGTGAGCGAGTACTTAGCATACAATCGAGAAAAAGGGAAATAAAATTTGTTTCCTTAGTCCATACTGCGCAACAAAGAATTGCACTATTGACTAAATCAAAGTCCCCGGCAACGGCGCCAAAAACTTGATCGCGACTTTCTGAGTCTAACAGTTACTAACTGCAAGTGCACAGCCTATCGCGTAGTAATAAAGATATTGATCCCACAGAGACCTGATAATCAACCTAGTGCTACAGTTTGTTACTGTGTTTAGCTAAGGCGAAGATGTTTTGGTTTTTAAGTTCAAAAAGGGAAACTAAAGGGAATCAAAGTTTTGGGAATAAACTAGCTGATATTAGGATATCGGTACGTAACTTAGTATACCATCATGGATTCTATAAGACTTAAGCGTATAAAAATAAGTCACATTATATTTCTATAGAAAATATCAGTTTAAAAGTCCTCACCTCATAATCTCGTGGATCTTGCTTCGGGCTATATCCCTAAATCATAATGTCTGCTCTCGCTAGCCCATTTGAGTTTAAAAACACTTTTTGAAAACTAATACAGTCTAATTAACTTTAAAACGCTCTCGCTGTTTTTAAAACCAATGCCCGATTTCAGCTATCCGATTAAAATCTCACACTCTCGTGGATCTTGATCCTAACCTTTACTACCTTTTTACTCTCGTAACAAAAGTTCAATTTTAATTAAGAAATCGCGGCCAGAAAATATGTTGTTTATGATTTTAGCTTAGAATTATCGAATCCATTATGGTTAACTTAATTACATACCGATAAATCAGATTTAGCTAGACATATTAATTATAATAAACATGCAGAAAAATAAATTACAAAACAGTAAATTAAACATTGCAGTGGAAAACGATAGTGCTGTCATAAATAAAAACCTGATAAATATGAATACGTTGGCTCTCGCAATTCCTCCACAAGTCGGTAGGCTTTTGCTTGATCTTAGCGGACTAACTAATGATGAAGGCAAGATTGAAAACAAAATTCTAACTATGGTGCAATAGCTCCTCAATGTGAGAAGCTATCACTAATTCAAGGTAATGGTAAACAAGGAATTGGAAACGAGAAACAAAAAAAAGGAATGCAAGGAATGTAAAACTCTGAAAATAATTCTGCAGCAATTCGGGTAAAATTCTCTATATGGTGTGTCCGTTGCTCTTCCATTCATCCAGTATTTATAGCTAAATCATTGCCTTTACGTTAGAGAAAATACAGGAGCACTACTTTGGTTGTTGAGAAATCCAAGGGTGACTGACTCATGCAGTTGAAATTGGAGTTGAGAGAATGTAGGAACAAATGCTGATCGTGCGTGTACAATGGTCTCTTTTTCCACATATGCGTTTCTGAAGGAAATAACCACTTTGGTGCGTGTGACGGTCGTGATGAATTTGTGACGAGCGTGGTGCGCTTTGTGAATGTGTGACGGTCGTGGTGAGTGTGTGACGGGCGTCACACACACCACTTTTCATTTTCTGCTCTTTTTCTTGACATTTCTTCCTGTTTTCTTCTCTTTTCTTCATGTTTCTCAACTTTGCTCCTTTTTAGCTTGGACAATGAAATACCTGTGAAAACACTAGAATGCTTGCGGAATAATCGGAACTCGGGCTGAAATAATAGTCATCTACCTACGGTACTTTGAGGATTTCGAGTGGATCCATAAGTACAACTAGGGGGCCGCTTGTTTCGTCTACTTGTACTTGAAGTTATCAGAGGAATATAGGTGGAAGACGAAGCAGGTCACAGGCAGCATCACACTACTGACAGTAATATTTATTGGTCTTTTAATCTTTTTGTGTCATTTCCATTTCATCTTGACAACGCCATTACTTATGATTCGTGTGTTCCAAACTTTTCAGACCTGGATGCTTCAGCACTTCCCACGCATCTCCAGCCGCGCATTTTCCATGCTCAGGGGGAACTAGGTGATAGAGTCGTTCAAAGTGTATCTTGACCGCTTGGTTGCTAAGGACATGCTCTCAACAACTATGTGGATCACCGTGAGATGCGACCATATGAAGAGATAGTGTTATACTCAGGATGATTGTCTTGCAGATCACGTCTCATTGCTCCTCATCTTCCCGAGCGCGTCATGCGGCAGTTCGACTACACTCAGACCATTCCTAAACACCCAGTGCTCTCTGATCCTCTTACTTTGACATGTAGACATATTAATGTCATGTTTGATGATTATGAGAGTCATTTGGTACCGGAGGAGGCACAAAGTACCATAGATATAAGTGACTGGAGCTATGTCGACAAGTATATCAGACGGTTCTTTAGGGTGTCACATCAGTATATGGTACACGCTGTTCCAATAGATTTATCGAAGCTAGCTCATCAGAAGATACTAGAGAAAGAGCATATACAGTTAGATCATGTTGACGGTGTCTTGCCTAGATGTTGTCACGTAGTAGAGATTGGGCAGACAAGCATTGATAAAGGTATCTTCCCTGATGGGTCTGATGTGAGGCCGGTACTAGATGTCATCATGACGGAGGCACGGGGGCATTTATGTACCGGAGACAACACTGGAGGGGGGAGATTGATGGCCGAGGAGCCAAAGGAGACAAAGGAGATGTAGTCCGACATACAGAATAGTTCAATAGTATATAGTAGTTGTACTATGGATTGTATTTTATTTTCACATCATGCTACTTTATCGTTGTTTTCGACTTTATTTATATATGACATTTGGACCATCTGGATTTATATACGTCATTTTTTGCATATGGATTGTATAATTTAAATCTCGTCATATAATATGGTACATAACGCTTATAAATCTTCATTTGAATACACATAAACAAAACATAACATGTACTATTCTGTTCTGATAGGTTACGGAGATACATCTTCGTAAAATAAACGGAGATGAATTTTCAGTACAATAAACATGTAAAATGTCTTCTTAGTGTGATGCATGGTATATGTTTTAAATTAAGGTGCGTCCGGAGATTCATCTTTCAAAATCTGAATGACTTATTAGTATTTTCGTGTGATGTATAAATAACATATACGGTGCATTAAAAAATACTTTTATCCTAGGCCAGCTAATAACCCTATTATTTCCCATACTTTTCAATGATCATGAACCAAAAATTATATATTTAGATTTTAACGTGTTATATACATATATAATGTTTGTATTTGAAATAAAACTCCAGAAGTACTTTTTGTGAGATTGAAGGATTTAAATAGCTCTATATCATCATCTTTATTTATTCTACTTTTTCGCATATTCTTTATATACAT
Organism: Lathyrus tuberosus; assembly: GCA_022829125.1. Lineage (NCBI taxonomy): Eukaryota > Viridiplantae > Streptophyta > Magnoliopsida > Fabales > Fabaceae > Lathyrus > Lathyrus tuberosus. The sequence goes on from JALAZF010000537.1 coordinate 2,035,233, forward strand.
ATATGTTTTTGTGTTCCTTGTTAATTATAGGAAGAAAAAACAAATTAGAAATAGCTTTGGATGGTGATAAAAGAATATGAGTATTTACATGTATTGATAACAAGAAAACATGCACGATAAAACATAAACTTCTTTAAATTAAATCTCATATTCCCTATATTTTATAACGATTATCATATTTTGAATCTTCATTATAATTATTTAGCAATTTTATTGAAATGACATTGCCACATTGATTTTTTTTATATTAATTTTGATTAATCTTTTAGGGTATATTTGGATTAGTGGTATCTTATGTAGTGACATCAGATGAAGGAGCGCAAGTTCGAACTCGCGATATTCCACGTATTCATCTTTAAAAGATGAACTCCAACCACTAGACTACTTAACCAAAAAAAGAATGAAGTGGAGTGTTAACTAATAAAATTCAATTGTTTTGATTTGCGAATAATAAATGCATGGGAATAGAACATGCATGATCGAATTCATTTCATCATATTCCATCCAATCCTTCAATTTTCATTCCGCACAATTTGAGGTTTATGAATGGAATGAGCTAATTAGTTATGTTTCATTATGTCAAATTAACAAAAAAAAATATTCCACTCCATTTAATTAGGTATCATTCCACTCTGCTTCGTTCTAGTTCATCAATCCAAACATAACCTTAATGATGTAGCTTCAACTTATTGATTTTTTTTTCATTTCAATTGATTAAATCGTATATAATTCAAACCTAACCGGAAGTAAAACAATTTCAAATGTCTCACATTTCCACAAAAGCACCTCTTAAACCTAAAAAAACAAATTTTCCTTCAGTCTGTCTTCTTCCTCAAACTGTCTTGTTCATTGTTGCCTAGTATCATCATTGTTGCATCTTGGGGATAGGACTGGGCCTTTAATCTCCCCAATAGGTCTTCTTGAGAGTTTTAAAAATGACTTGAGTTTTTTCAGCTTATGCCACAAACCTTTGTTACAATAGAATTCAGAGATTTTACAGGTTTATCCCCCAACCAAACAAGAATTTTTTCATGGGATGATCTCACGAACCGAGTAGAGATTTTACTAGATAATCTCATTAACCAAACAAAATTTTTACCAGGCTGAGTTCTAGAACCAAATAGAGTTTTTCACTGTTTTATCTCTAGAACCAAACAAAGAACTTTCAAGAGAATTGCACTCCTGAATCAATGTTGTTCCTTTTTTATTAATTGCATTTTGCAAAACAACAACATGGAGAAGTGTTCAAAGTGTTCAAGATTAATCTAGCTTTCTTAAACTGTATGGAGGTGTAGAAGAGACACATGTTGGACGCGATGTCACAACATGTTAGTACAACATATGGGCCTAGCGCAACAAGTCATTATTCCTGCGTTTTGGAAGATTATCTTGTCAAAGATTGAATAAGATTTTAATGTTATTTAGCTTAGCAATATGATTAGGTGATTTATTTGACACCTGGACAAAGATAAATTCAGATTTAAATGAAGATTTAAATTTGAATTTTAATTGAAACAAATCATATCTTATTGCAGAGATTTACGAAACAGATAATGTTCAACAACTTCTACATTTATTTTGGACTAAATTAAAGTTAATATCCAAGGCAAAAAACCTAGAGTTATTATGCTATATAAGGAGCTCAAACCTACATTGGAAAGCAATCATTCACCTTGAAGATTTTAGAATGCTAGAGTTTACAAGAGTCCTTGTTATTTTTATGTACACCACACTATCTTTTAGTAACTTGGCATAGTTGTAGGTTTGTCTAGTTGAGTTGTAAATTCAATATTATTATGTACACCTCTATGTTTCAGTAACTTGTCATAGAAGATTTGTCTAATTAATTTGTAATATTCAACATTGATAATTGGATTAAACACCAATCACTAGGGTTTAGTGATTGATAGAAAGTGAGAAGGGTTCTCATATTTAGGGGGAGTCCTAAATAGAAATTCATTGGGAAGTGTTAGGAAGAGACATTGAACAACATAAAGTTTGTTGTTGCTTGTAAGACTAATTCTAATGAGCTACTAATAGCGAATTTCCTTTCTTTCGTGAGTAACATATATGATGCATTGAGTAACTCCATATTTTAACTGAAATTGTAAGGCTCAAATGGATCTTATCTGTAATACCCCGTAAATTTATAAACGCTCGAGTTAATATTATTATGATCAACTGGGTTCCGGAGTACTCCGAGTAATTATTTGATAAAATAATTGGAGTAAACTGACGAACTCAGAGTCGATTAAATTAATAGTATTTAACGTTGAGTTTTTATAATTTGATGTAATTGAGCTAATTTTGGACATTTAGTAGTGTTACTAAAAATGATAGTTTCTATACTATCTATTTTCTTTTCATTTTCCTTGAAAACCAAACAAAGCTAAAGAGAAAGATAGAAAGAAGGAAAAACAAAGGAAAAGGAGGAGAAAGGAAAAGTGGAAGAAGGAAAGGAGAGAAAATTTCCAAAAGCTCAAGAATCATCATCAATTCATCTGTTCTTCGTTTAATCGTCTCAGTATCAACCTCCTCGTCTAGTAATCCAGGTGGGTTCTAGTTAGACTCTTTAGAGTAGGATTATTTTGAGTTTAGAGTTAGATTAGAAATTGTGAAAATTGAATCTTTTTGCACAAAATTCGTGAATCTAACTGCTAAATGCAATGTTTGATTATATGTTATACTGGTTGTGATGTTATAACATGTTTTGATGCATTTTGATTGATGAAAAATGGGATTTGGGGTTGATTTTGGATCAACCCGTAGCAGAAAATTCTGCAGGAACTTCTGCATTTTTTCTCTGCCCATACGCGTATGGAGCATGTCAATACGCGTATGGAGCTGGTCAATACGCGTACGGCAAGGGCAATACGCGTATGGATGGCCGGGCATTTTGAGCAATACGCGTATCGCTTGGGGCAATACGCGTATGGCTGGGCGAGAATTTGGGCAATACGCGTACGGGGAGTGCCAATACGCGTACGGCCAGGAGAGTTACAGAATCCTGCTGTTGTGATTTATTTTCCGATCGATTGTTTACAATACCGTAACTTTTTGTACGTAACTCGGATTGGAACAATTTTGATATCGTTGGAAAGATAATAAAATGTACTTTCTTATTAAAATGGTTTTAAGATCGTCGACCGATTTAATTAAGTCGGGATTTCTGAAATTGTGTCGTTTTATCGACTTTTACCTGTTAATTGTGTGTAATTATTATTGACAATATATGCATGTTAAAATATGGACTAGGCAGGGTGAGGATTATTACCAAAACTGTGTCGGAAGTGTAATTGTTCCACGTGTGGCAACGCTCGTGCATGAAGGCCGAGGCGTATGCATTTCTGTTTATCAATAACCACAGTTGTGCGGTGTAGTTCATGAGACTCGAGCACCTCCTCTGAACGTTATACACAACTACTTGGCAGGTTTGAGTCCCGTGTTAAGTACGGTTGGAGCCTACGGGTAAAGAGACTTGTGACGGTGTACGGGCCGTGAGAAGTGACGGATCACGGTGTACGGACCGGTGATCCCGAATCCAATCGTATGCCAAGTAGCTACAAGGATCCATGACTCGGATCGCCTTCTAGACGTAGAAGGGTACGGGAAAAGGGGATACCTTGGTATTGGTTATTGATATGTGAGTTCTTGAGTGTACGGACTCAGAACGTACTTCGGTACTTTGTGAATCCTTGAGTTTACAGGCTCAAGAGGTACTTCGGTACTAGTGTGAGTTTACAGGCTCACCGTGGCGGTCACTTGTGTGTGTGTACTCATGGTCTTTCCCCTTTCCCCTTGGACATGAGTTAGGACTTTGTTAGAACCTTGTAAAGCCGAGAGGACTTTAAGATAGGGAACTCACTGAGATTTGATGTATCTCACCCCACTGTTGTTGTTTACATCACAGGTTCTGCAGGTTCGGCGAAGGGTAAGGACAAGGTTATTTGACTTTCCTTACGGATCGTGGTTTTGTGATGGCATGGCTTCCGCTATGGCGTTATGTTTTGAGATCATTGTTTTGATCTAGTTCTTAGTTTTTATCATTTTTGGAACATCTTGTATATGTAATGCCTTAGACTTTTAGTTCTTGTGTATTAGAGGCATTTATATATATAATGTGTTAACTAGGAACTTATTATGTTTCAGTACCAAAAGTGAAACTCATGTATAATATATGATTTGATGCATGTATTATTATATGGTCTTTACAGTTGGTATCAAAGCAGGTCGTATCCTCGACCTAGCCATGAAATAGAATAAGTGTTTCTTTCCGTTTCATATGCGGCGTGTCGCCATGGGTCTTGTCTGTTATATTTATGGTATTGAGTCTGATCAACTTAATCCTATTGATATGGAATTCAGGAACATGGCTGATAGACGCAGAAACAACCGTGGAAGACCAAGAACTACTCCAGCTGGGACAGTTCCACAAGGTGATGAAGGGAATGCCCCGTTGTACCAATTTATGCAACAGATGCAGCAACAGCAGAATCAGTTTATGCAAGGGATGATGCAACAAATGGCTGATGGTCTGCATCCTCCAGTGGTTGTTCCGGAAGTTACGGGAGGAACCTACAGGGAATTTGTTCGTATGAATCCTCCGGAGTTTCAAGGAGGGCTAGATCCGGTGAAGGCACACGAATGGATAACAGAAATGGAACGGATTTTTCTGATAGTTCATTGCAGTGAGGAGAATAAGGTGGTCTTTACTTCTCACTGGTTGAAGGGTCCTGCCATGAGGTGGTGGGAGAGCGCTTCAGCCTTGATGACAACTCAGGAAGTGCCGAAAGTGTGGGAACAGTTTAAGGTAATCTTTATGGAGAAATATTTTCCGAGTTCTTTAAGGTCTCAAAAGGAGTTTGAGTTCCAACAGTTGAGACAGGGAAATTTATCAGTGGCTTCTTATGCGGAACAATTTGAGATCATGGCTGACTATTCTAGACAGGCCATGTATGCTCCTGACGAGAGGTGGAAGATAGACCAGTTTCTGTTTGGGTTAAGGGCTGAGATTTCACACAGCGTGTCTCAACGGGAATTTGCTACTTATGCTGAAATGTTAAGACAGTGTTATGTGGCGGAAAATAGCTTGAAAAAGATACAAATGGAGGTGGATTCGAACAGGGTAACTCAAGGTGACCGTGGAAGGTCGAATCAACAGTTTAGGCACAGGCAACAGTCTTCCAAAGGGAAGCAAGTACAGGGCTCTAGAACTAGTGTACCTCCAGTATGTCGCACTTGTGGGAGGAGTCATTTTGGTAGGTGCTATTCGGATGGGATACGGTGTTATCAGTGTAACAAGATGGGTCATGTAGCGAGAGATTGTCCTCAGAGTAGGAATCAGACACAAGGGAAGACTACTGGTCGAGTATATACTCTGGATGCAAGGAAAGCAAAGGGTGATAATTCCTTGATTGCGGGTACGTGTTTTGTTAATGGTCAGCCTTGTTTTGTTTTATTTGACTGTGGGGCTACACATTCTTTCGTGTCTTTGAGATGTGTGAAGCGACTTGGGTTGCAAACTATTCCTTTATTTCCTCCTATGGTGGTTACTACTGCCATGGATGAAATGGTTGAAACACCACTGATGTGTGAAAATTGTGTGTTGTCGGTGAACGAAAGAGTCTTCCAGATTGATCTTATTTGTCTGCCGCTCAAGAAAGTGGATGTTGTTCTGGGAATGGACTGGCTTTCAGCTAATTCGGTTTTTATCGGTTGTGAGGAGAAGCTAATTATTATTCCATCTGCTGAGGCTACTCCGAAGGATGTATTATCAACGATTTTAGAAGGTACGGTGGGAATGGTAAATTTCTTGTTTGAGAAAGAGAAATCTGTTTTAATGGTTCTTACTAAGGAAGGGAGTAGTGAACAGCAAGTTCTGAGTATTCCAATAGTGTGTGAATTTCCTGAAGTGTTTCCTGAGGATGTTTCTTCTCTTCCTCCGGAGAGAGAAGTTGAGTTCTCTATTGACCTGATACCGGGAACGGCTCCTATATCCGTTTCTCCGTATCGGATGGCACCGCTTGAATTAAGAGAATTAAAGGACCAATTGGAGGACTTGATGTCTAAGCATTTCGTTAGGCCTAGTGTTTCACCGTGGGGAGCTCCAGTGTTATTGGTAAAGAAGAAAGATGGGGGAATGCGTTTGTGCATTGATTATCGTAAGTTGAATAAAGTTACCATTAAGAATAAGTATCCCTTACCAAGGATAGACGACTTATTAGATCAATTGAAAGGAGCCTGTGTGTTCTCGAAGATTGATTTACGGTCGGGTTATCATCAGATTCGAGTGAAGAGTTCCGATGTGCCAAAGACTGCATTTAGAACCCGTTATGGTCATTACGAATTCTTAGTGATGCCTTTCGGTGTGACTAATGCTCCAGCTGTTTTTATGGATTACATGAATCGAATATTTCAGGCTTACTTGGACCAATTTGTGGTAATCTTTATTGACGACATTCTTATTTATTCTCGTACTCCACACGAGCATGGAGAACATCTGAGGATTGTCTTATCGGTCTTGCAAGAGAAGCAATTGTTTGCTAAGTTGAGCAAGTGTGAGTTTTGGATGTCGGAAGTTAATTTTCTTGGACATGTGATATCTCGAGGTGGTGTGGCAGTGGATCCATCGAAAGTAGAAGCAGTAATTAATTGGGAGAGACCGAGAAATGTTTCAGAAGTTAGAAGTTTCTTGGGATTGGCCGGTTACTATAGAAGGTTTATTAAGGGTTTTTCTCAATTGGCCTTACCAATGACGAAACTTACTCGGAAGGATGTTATTTTTGAATGGGATTCAGGTTGCGAACAAAGTTTTATGCATTTGAAGGAGAGTTTGACGAGTGCTCCAGTATTAATTATTCCTGATCCTAACAACTCTTATGAAGTATTCTGTGATGCTTCTAAGAGGGGATTAGGGGGTGTTCTGATGCAAGGTGGTCAAGTGGTAGCTTATGCTTCTCGACAGTTAAAAGTTCATGAGAAGAATTATCCAACTCATGATTTGGAACTAGCTGCAGTGGTTTTTGCACTGAAGGTGTGGCGTCATTATTTATATGGTGTACGTTTTGAAATGTTCAGTGACCACAAAAGTTTAAAGTATTTGTTTGATCAAAAGGAGTTGAATATGCGACAAAGAAGGTGGATGGAGTACTTAAAGGATTATGACTTAGAATTGAAGTATCATCCAGGAAAAGCGAATAAAGTAGCGGATGCTTTAAGTCGGAAAATGGTTCATAGTGCGGAATTGATGATTTTAGAGTATTCATTGTTGGAAAAGTTTAGAGATCTTAATCTCCAATTTGTGTGGACTCCGAATGGTGTGATTATGGGAAATTTGAATGTCAATTCTACTTTGAGAGTTGAGATTCAACAGGCACAATTGTTAGAGGAAGAGTTACAAGAGTTGTTACTTCAGCCGGGTTTTACACGAGCGACAGATGGGATTGTTCTGTTTAATCAAAGGATTTGTGTTCCGAGGGATGAGGCGTTGAAAAGGAAGATCTTAGACGAAGCTCATAAAGGTACTTTTACGATACATCCTGGTTCTTCAAAGATGTATCAGGATTTAAAGAAGGATTATTGGTGGCCTGGGATGAAAAAGGATATAGCGGGATACGTGTCAGAATGTGCGGTGTGCCAACAGGTGAAGATTGAACACCAAAGACTGGGCGGTTTGTTACAACCTTTGGATATTCCAGTTTGGAAGTGGGATAGTATTTCTATGGATTTTGCAGTGGGTTTACCCCGTACCCAAGGTGGGTATGATTCTATTTGGGTGATTGTAGATCGACTAACGAAATCTGCACACTTCTTAGCCGTAAAGACTACTCATAAGGCAAGTCATCTTGCAAGGTTGTTTATTGCTGAGATTGTGAGATTGCATGGTATTCCTTCTAGTATTGTGTCCGATAGAGATTCGAAGTTTACTTCGAGATTTTGGAAAGTGTTCCAACAAGCGATGGGTACGAATTTGTGTTTGAGCACGTCGAATCATCCTCAAACGGATGGTCAGACTGAACGAACAATACAAACGATGGAGGATATGTTAAGAGCTTGTGTGTTAGAGAGTAGAGGGAATTGGAAAGAACTTTTGCCGTTAATTGAGTTTTCCTATAACAATAGTTATCATGCGAGCATCGGTATGGCTCCGTATGAAGCACTGTATGGGAGAAAGTGTAGGACACCTTTATGTTGGGCTGAAATTGGCGAAGATAGAATTTTGGGACCCGAGATTATTCAAGAGACTACGGAAAAGATTCGAATGATCCGCGAGAAGGTTAAACAAGCACAAGATCGTCAAAAGAGTTATGCGGACAATCGTAGGAGACCTTTGGAATTTGAGGAAGGTGACCATGTATTTTTGAAAGTTACTCCGAGATTGAGATTGAAAGGACCGTTTAAGTCGCGTAAGTTAAGTCCGAGATACGTGGGACCGTATCAGATTTTAGAAAGGATTGGTGAAGTTGCTTATAGATTAGCCTTACCACCCTCTCTATCCGAGATGCATGACGTTTTTCACGTATCTCAGCTCCGTAAGTTTATTCCTGATCCTCTTCAGCCAATTCTACCCGAATCAGTGGAAATTGAAGCGGATTTGACTTTTGAACCACAACCGAGTTGTATTGTGGGAAGGGAAACAAAAGTGTTAAGGAACAAAGATATTCCACTTGTTAAGGTGCAATGGGATATGACGCATCCGGGTGATGCTACTTGGGAGCTAGAATCGGAAATGCGAGATTCTTATCCACATCTGTTCAGGTAATATTCTAAATTCGAGGACGAATTTCTATTTAAGGGGGGGAGGATGTAATACCCCGTAAATTTATAAACGCTCGAGTTAATATTATTATGATCAACTGGGTTCCGGAGTACTCCGAGTAATTATTTGATAAAATAATTGGAGTAAACTGACGAACTCAGAGTCGATTAAATTAATAGTATTTAACGTTGAGTTTTTATAATTTGATGTAATTGAGCTAATTTTGGACATTTAGTAGTGTTACTAAAAATGATAGTTTCTATACTATCTATTTTCTTTTCATTTTCCTTGAAAACCAAACAAAGCTAAAGAGAAAGATAGAAAGAAGGAAAAACAAAGGAAAAGGAGGAGAAAGGAAAAGTGGAAGAAGGAAAGGAGAGAAAATTTCCAAAAGCTCAAGAATCATCATCAATTCATCTGTTCTTCGTTTAATCGTCTCAGTATCAACCTCCTCGTCTAGTAATCCAGGTGGGTTCTAGTTAGACTCTTTAGAGTAGGATTATTTTGAGTTTAGAGTTAGATTAGAAATTGTGAAAATTGAATCTTTTTGCACAAAATTCGTGAATCTAACTGCTAAATGCAATGTTTGATTATATGTTATACTGGTTGTGATGTTATAACATGTTTTGATGCATTTTGATTGATGAAAAATGGGATTTGGGGTTGATTTTGGATCAACCCGTAGCAGAAAATTCTGCAGGAACTTCTGCATTTTTTCTCTGCCCATACGCGTATGGAGCATGTCAATACGCGTATGGAGCTGGTCAATACGCGTACGGCAAGGGCAATACGCGTATGGATGGCCGGGCATTTTGAGCAATACGCGTATCGCTTGGGGCAATACGCGTATGGCTGGGCGAGAATTTGGGCAATACGCGTACGGGGAGTGCCAATACGCGTACGGCCAGGAGAGTTACAGAATCCTGCTGTTGTGATTTATTTTCCGATCGATTGTTTACAATACCGTAACTTTTTGTACGTAACTCGGATTGGAACAATTTTGATATCGTTGGAAAGATAATAAAATGTACTTTCTTATTAAAATGGTTTTAAGATCGTCGACCGATTTAATTAAGTCGGGATTTCTGAAATTGTGTCGTTTTATCGACTTTTACCTGTTAATTGTGTGTAATTATTATTGACAATATATGCATGTTAAAATATGGACTAGGCAGGGTGAGGATTATTACCAAAACTGTGTCGGAAGTGTAATTGTTCCACGTGTGGCAACGCTCGTGCATGAAGGCCGAGGCGTATGCATTTCTGTTTATCAATAACCACAGTTGTGCGGTGTAGTTCATGAGACTCGAGCACCTCCTCTGAACGTTATACACAACTACTTGGCAGGTTTGAGTCCCGTGTTAAGTACGGTTGGAGCCTACGGGTAAAGAGACTTGTGACGGTGTACGGGCCGTGAGAAGTGACGGATCACGGTGTACGGACCGGTGATCCCGAATCCAATCGTATGCCAAGTAGCTACAAGGATCCATGACTCGGATCGCCTTCTAGACGTAGAAGGGTACGGGAAAAGGGGATACCTTGGTATTGGTTATTGATATGTGAGTTCTTGAGTGTACGGACTCAGAACGTACTTCGGTACTTTGTGAATCCTTGAGTTTACAGGCTCAAGAGGTACTTCGGTACTAGTGTGAGTTTACAGGCTCACCGTGGCGGTCACTTGTGTGTGTGTACTCATGGTCTTTCCCCTTTCCCCTTGGACATGAGTTAGGACTTTGTTAGAACCTTGTAAAGCCGAGAGGACTTTAAGATAGGGAACTCACTGAGATTTGATGTATCTCACCCCACTGTTGTTGTTTACATCACAGGTTCTGCAGGTTCGGCGAAGGGTAAGGACAAGGTTATTTGACTTTCCTTACGGATCGTGGTTTTGTGATGGCATGGCTTCCGCTATGGCGTTATGTTTTGAGATCATTGTTTTGATCTAGTTCTTAGTTTTTATCATTTTTGGAACATCTTGTATATGTAATGCCTTAGACTTTTAGTTCTTGTGTATTAGAGGCATTTATATATATAATGTGTTAACTAGGAACTTATTATGTTTCAGTACCAAAAGTGAAACTCATGTATAATATATGATTTGATGCATGTATTATTATATGGTCTTTACATTATCAAAAATAAATATTAATATCTATTGGGAAGTACTCTCTACACCCCCAATGGAGTGCTTCCCCACCACGGTGAAAAGTCATAGATGCCCCTAAAATTGGGAGATGCATCTTCGGATGCACCCTTTTTACACACACTTCAGCGCAAATTGGTGGGTCGCTCTTATTTTTCCAAAATTTAGTCCGGAGATGCATCTCTGTATCAATATTAGGTTGAGTCTAGAGATTTATCTCCATAAAAATCCTTAATTCAAAACTTAGTAAATTTTACGGAGATGCATCTCCGGACGCGTTAAATTCATATACCCATGTAGATCCTTCCATTTTTCCTTCTTCATTTGTTGCAAACTCACTAAAGCCCCATTTGAGCTCGTGAGAAATTTTCCTCAAGTCCATTTTCAAATGTGTAACACTACTACTGCTTCACAATATTCAATCTTAGGTCATTTCATTCACTTCATTAAAGCTTTTCACCCATAACTCTCATTTAGTAAGTTTCTCATTTCATTTCTTTTTTGGGATATGATGAATGTATTAGCTAAAATAGGTTTTCTTAAGCTGCATTAGGTAGTAGTTACATGCAAAATAGGTTGCTAGTATAGACATGCAATCTCATTTTTTTGGAGTTTAGAGTGGGAGTTGGGTTTCTGCCATTTTTGCAACTCTCGAGTTTATATAGAGATGCTTCTCTAGATTTTGTCTGAACTATTTTACAGAGATTAATATCCATATTTGGCTTGACTACATTTTTATTTTATTTTCTGGTTTTATTACAGGTACAAGGACTGAGACCAACTAGGACAAACTGAGGCACGATCGTGTATCCCAACACGCATCTGTACAATGTGATAGGGCCAAGGCCAGGATCACGAGGCCACGAGTTGATGCTACCTCGTTTGATGGTTCACAAGATTGTTAGAAATTTTTTTTTACATTCCCTTAAAAGGTTTTGAGATAACAAAGTATATAAAAAACAATAGGGTTTACTAATGGTTATTCGAGTGTGCAAGATCAAAAGACATTAACCTTGATGTGAATTAAGTTAATCACTCAGAAGAAGCATTAAAGAGAACAAAGTTGTTATGAATCTAAAGGATCAGAACCAAGCTTTCAGACTTTGAAGAGTCTGACTCAAGTCTTTCAGATGTTGAACCTAAGCTTAATTGGAAATACAAAGATCAACAAAGCTCTGAAGACAAGAATCATTTGAAGCAAGCGGACTCTATTACAAGGAACAACTCTGCATATTCTAAACAAGCTTCATCAGCAATTCTGAAGATACTAATTCAAAGGATTTTATCTACATTAAGTCATCAACTCTTCAATTGATCATCCAGACTAGTTCTGATCAAGACTCTGTGAAGGCAAGACTCAGAACCTGTGAACTCAAGACTCAAAAGTCTCATTCCAGCCAGGTTCTGAAGATATACTTTACCTTCTGATCATACTTTAACTAATTCTATAAAAAAAACCTCTAATTCAGTAAGCTAAGTATAAGGATAACAAAATTATGAGAAAGCTTCAACAAACGTCTACAAGAAGACTCCAGTCTGAAGCTATCGAAAGGAAGATCACGTGAGAACAACACACTAATTTATGTCAAATCTGGTGATAGTGGCGTTGTTAGGATATTCTCTCTCCAACTGTTCAGAACTCTGCTCTGATACTCTTAACATCTTTATGCTAGCTGAGTTTTTAGCTCACTCGATTGTCCATCAGCTAAATACTTTTAATGGCTACTTGTACCATGGTAGCTTTCAACGACTATCTGTACCATGGTAGTTTCAATCTTCAACAGATATATTCTTAGTATATATTTAAGGATGAAGATTGAAAACATTCATAAGGTTCCGAACCTTTAAGGTTCTTGGAACATCTCTCTGAGCTGAACCTCTACCTCTCAATAGAATGAATGTGAGTTTAAGATTTCGTGACTGTGCTCACATGGATGTGATACCAGTTCACCGAAATGAGTTGGGAGAAACACACTTTAAAATAATATATAACCAGAAGGGTTAAGTGTGTGAGAGCAGAGTGAAACATGTTCACATACATTATAAAGATAAAATATGTGAATATGTTCATCGGAACAGGAAGGCACAACAAGATGGAAATTTGTGCAAAGAGAGAAGAAGAATGAAAAATTCATTCTTCTACACTCAGGAGCAAAGAATTCAAATATGCTAGAAAGTGTAAACCTTTGTGTATTTGTCTATCCATGAAACACATATATGAACACAAGGTTAATACCATATTCTTCTGTTATAAAAATATGAAGACTCTAGCCTCTATGCTCAGAATAAAGTCTCTTTCTGATGATTGAGCAAAAAGTCATGAACTGGATATTTAGGCATTGAAGTCTCATGCTTGCAGGCAGAGTAAGGAAGTCTCAATCAGTGTGATTGAGCATGAAGTCTCATACTTAAGGGCTTGAGCAGGAAGTCCTGAAGTTCAGGCAACGAAGTCTCAATTTGGGTGATTGAGCAGGAAGTCTTGAACGGGGATTTTAGGCAAGGAAGTCTCATGCTTGTGGGCATGAGCAAAAGTCTCTTTCTGTGGGATTGAGCAGGAAGTCTTGAGCTGCTGTCTTAAGAAATTGTAATAAGTCGGATAATAGTTAAAAAAAACTCTTGTGCTGCAAGGGCACTGGACTACTCTCACTTGAGAGGAACCAGTATATATTGTGTGTCTCTTTGTTTAATTCTGCATTTATATTCCGCTGTGCAAACATACCCTGAATTTAGACTCTGATCTGATTCAGTCTCTTACCTGCATCAGAATCTGATCTTGACACCTCTTGTTCTTAAGCAGAGTTTAAAAAAATGAAGTAAAATTTTCAGTGTTGTTACTCACCCTAATATCAAACTCTGAACGTGGTTCTGAATCTGATGGTTAAGAAACAATTAGTGAAAATATTTCTTGTGAGATATTGGATCCAACTCTAGTATTTTCGATAGAGGTTTAGCATGCCGTCGAAGTCTGCTCACATGTTGTTTTCGAAGACCTACATGTTGTAGTCGAAATGTGTTCTAGTATGTAGTTGTCGAATTGGGCTTGTTTGTTATGTCCAATTGTTTAAGTTAGCTTGCACCCTAAGTTAGCTTGTAATAGGTAATTGTTAAAAAACCCATTAGTTTAGTATGTTAGGTTTATTATAAATAACATACTAGTCTCTCATCTTAAGTGTGACAAATCCTAATTAGGGTGAGAGGTTTATTTGTTATTCTTGAGTACTTGTAATCTGATTCAAAGAGAAAGTAAAGAATAAAAGTTATAACCAATCCTTGTTGTTCTTCTTGTTTTTTCGTTAACCCTAACCCTTGTGTGTTTCTTGATCATAAAGAAACAGTTTATACTTTGTTTCAAGGCATCCGATTTCACAACAAATTGGTGTGGTGAGCGTGGAGGAAGATGCCTTCAACAAAGTATGAGATTGAAAAGTTCACCAGAGTGAACGATTTCGGTCTATGGAACTTGAAGATGAAAGCCCTACTGGTTCAGCAGGGGTCTTTGGAAGCGTTGAAGGGAGAGGAAACCATGAACGTTGTTGCGTTAACGGAAACTAAAAAGATGACCATGATAGAGAAAGCCCACAACGCAATATTGTTGAGCCTTGGTGATAAGGTTCTTCGACAGGTATCAAAGGAAACTACGACATCGGGGTTATGGTTGAAACTTGAAAGTTTGTACATGACCAAATCTCTGGTGAATCGGCTCTACCTGAAGAAAGCTTTGTATTCATTCAAGATGAGTGAAGACAAAGTGTTGGCTGAGCAGTTGGATATGTTCAACAAGCTGATTCTTGATCTTGAAAATATTGATGTGAGGATCGATGATGAAGATCAAGCACTATCGTTGTTGTGTGCTTTGCCCAGAACACATGCTCACTTCAAAGAAACTCTATTGTATGGAAGTGAGTCCCTGAGCTTTGAAGAAGTTCAATCAACCTTGTATTTTAAGGATTTGAACAAACGAAAGGAGCATAAACCTTTGACGGTTGGTGAAGGTTTGGCCGTTAGGGGAAAATTCTTGCGAAAGGAAGGTAAGTTCAACAATAAGAAAGGTAAAAGTTAGCAGAATTCTTATAGTGGCGAGGCATCTGGTATTCGATGCTATCACTATAAGAAGGAGGGTCACACAAGAAAGGTGTGCCCTGAACGCCTGAAAGATCATGGAGGTCAGGATAATGGCAACGCAAACATTATTCAAGATGACTTTGAATCATCTGATGTCTTGGTGGTTTCAAGCAGCGACTCAAGAAAGGAGTGGATTATGGATTCAGGTTGCATTTGGCACATGAATCCAAACAAAGACGTGTTTGAGGAATTGTGTGATCAAGATGGTGGATCAGTGTTGCTGGGAAACAACAAAGCTTGCAAAATTGTAGGTATTGGATATATGAGATTCAAGCTCCATGATGAGTTAATAAGGCTACTGACTGAAGTCAGGTATGTACCTGATTTGAAGAGAAGTTTGATTTCTCTTGGTGAATTCGACAAGAAGGGATATGCTTTTCAAGGAGAGAAAAGTATTCTAAGAGTCATGAAGAGGTCAAAGGAAGTCTTGAGAGGCGTGAAGAAATAAGGCTTGTATACCCTTGAGGCTGAAGTTGTAAGTGGTTCGACAAAAGTTGTATCCATGAAACCTTTGTCGAAGACAAAAATTTGGCACATGAGATTGGCCCATGTCAGTGAAAGGGGTCTGGTCGTATTGAGGAAACAAAATTTGCTTGGTGGAGACATAGTCGAAAAGCTGAAATTTTGTGAACCCTGTGTACTTGGATAAACTTGCAGAGTGAAGTTCAACAAAGGCAAACAAAGAACTCATGGATCCCTTGATTACATCCATGCTGATCTTTGGGGGCCTGCAAGATGTCCATCACATTCAGGAGCAAGGTATTTTTTATCCATAGTTGATGATTATTCTAGAAAGTTATGGGCATTCATCCAGAAGACTAAAGGCGAAACCTTTGAGAATTTCAAAGGTTGGAAGACTCTGGTCGAAAATCAGACTGGCAGAAAGGTCAAGAGGTTGAGAACCGACAATGGCCTTAAATTTTGCAATGAGGCGTTCGACAGCTTTTGTGTTGGCTCAGGTATTGCAAGGCACAAAACTACTGTAAATACTCCACACAAAATAGTTTGGCGGAAAGGTTTAATCGAACTATTTTGGAAAGAGTTAGATGCATGTTGACTAGTGTTGGGTTAAAGAAGGTGTTTTGGGCTAAGGCTGTTTCGATAGCAACACATTTGATAAACATATGTCATTCGATTGTGTTAGATATGAATACACTTGAAGAAGTTTGGTTGCGACATCCACCAGAGCTCGACAAGTTCATAGTATTTGGCTACGTGGCCTATGCTCACATTAGGCAAAACAAGGTCTAATCTAGAGCTCTGAAATGCATGTTCAGGGGATACCCTAAAGGATTCAAAGCTTATCGGCTATAGTGCCTAGAGCCAGGTCACAGGAGTTGTATCACCACTAGAGATGTAGTTTTCAATGAAGCTGAGATGGCCTTCAATAAAAATGATGATGCTGACGAATAGTTGGAACAGGGAGAGATTCCTGTTGAGATGGAGCATATTGATGCTGAATTGCGTATCCCAGATGAAGTCGAAGAAGAAGCAGAAGATACAGAGGAAGTTGAGGAAACTGTCGATGACTAGTTATTATCAAAAGATATGTCGAGGAGAGTCATCAAGACACCTCAGATACTTGGGTATGCAAATCTTATAGCTTATGCCTTAATCTCTACAAGTGAGGTTCTAGACGAAGAACCTAGAGACTATAAGGAAGTTATGAGGAGTTGAATTAAGACTGAATGGCTGAAGGCCATGGATGATGAGATGAAATCTCTTCATGATAACAATACCTGGGAACTGATTAAGAAACCTGCTAGAGCCAGGTTAGTCAACTGTAAATGGATTTTCAAAGTTAAGGAAGGAATCGAAGGAGTGGCGTCAAAGAGATACAAGGCAAAATTGGTCGCTAGGGGTTTCACTCAGAAAGAAGGTGTAGACTTTAATGATGTGTTCTCTCCTATTGTGAAGCACAGTCCATTTAAATTTTGCTTGCCACGGTGGCAGAGTTCAACCTTGAACTAGAGCAGATGGATGTGAAGACTGCGTTCTTGTATGGTGATCTAGATGAAACAATCCTGATGAGGCAACCTAAAGGGCATGTCGAAATGGGGAAGGAAGATTATGTGTGCAAGTTGAAGATATATTTATGTGGACTGAAACAATCTCCTCGACAGTGGAATAGGAGATTCGACAAGTTCATGGCACACATAAAGTTCATTAGAAGTCAGTTTGACCACTGTGTTTACTTCACATTTCGACCGGGTAATTGATTTGTTATTTTGTTGCTTTATGTGGATGATATTCTAATAGCAAACAACAATGTCGAAGATTTAATGAGGGTGAAGGCTGAACTCAATAAGGAGTTCGACATGAAGGATCTGGGAGCTGCGTCCAGGATTCTTGGGATTGACATCCGAAGAAATAGAAAGCAGTCAAAATTATGCTTATCTCAAGAGGCATACCTACGGATGATTCTTAAAAAGTTTGGTATGTCGAATTCAAAGATTGTTGTGACTCCGACAAACCCTCAATTCAAGCTGAGTATAGATCAGTGTCCCAGTACTGATGTCGAAAGAGCTTATATCAATAGCATTCCATATGCTAATATAGTGGGTTCTTTGATGTATGTTATGGTTTTTATTAGACCCGATATAACATATGCAGTAAATCTTGTAAGCAGGTACATGCTGAATCCTGGAAAGGCTCACTGACAAGCATTGAAGTGGATTCTAAGGTACATAAATGGGTCTCTGAACAAAGTCCTATTTTATGGTGGAGCCTTGGGTGAAGATAGTAAAGCAGCAATTGAAGGATATGTCGACTCTGATTATGCAGGTTGTATGGATTCCATAAAATCTATTTCTGAATATGTGCTCACTATGTTTGGCACAACAATCAGTTGGAAAGCAACACTTCAGAAGGTTGTTGCCTTATCAACCACTGAAGCGGAATATATCGCCCTAACTAAAGTTATGAAGGAAGCACTGTGGCTTGAAGGTTTTGCAAAGGAGTTGAAACTTCAAGGCTGAGTTATCATTGTTAAATGTGATAGTCAAAGTGCAATACACTAGTCAAAGAATTCAGCCTATCATGAGCAAACCAAGCACATCAATGTGAGGTTGCATTTCATTATAGGGGTAATCGCGTGTGGAGAAGTCCAAGTGCTGAAGGTTTCGACGAATTATAATGTTGTTGATATAATCACCAAGACGTCGCCCAGTTGCAAGTTTTTCCACTGTATGCAGTTGATAAAGCTGCATGAAGAAAGCTAGTTTGTTTCTTGATGTTATAGAGTTTGTTCCAAGGTGGAGATTTGTGAGATATTGGATCGAACTCTAGTATTGTCGACAGAGGTTTAGCATGTCGTCAAAGTCTGCTCATATACTGTTGTCGAAGACCTACATGCTTTAGTCAAAATATGTTCTAGTATGTAGTTGTCGAATTGGGCATGTTTGTTATGTCCAATTGTTTAAGTTAGCTTGCACCCTAAGTTAGCTTGTAATTGGTAATTGTTATAAAGACCATTAGTTTAGTATGTTAGGTTTTTTATAAATAGCATACTAGTCTCTCATCTTAAGTGTGACAAATCCTAATTAGGGTGAGAGAGTTATTTGTTATTCTTGAGTACTTGTAATCTGATTCAAAGAGAAAGTAAAGAATATCAGTTATAACAAATCCTTGTTGTTGTTCTTGTAGTTATGTTAACCCTAACCCTTGTGTGTTTCTTAATCATAAAGAAACAGTTTATACTTTGTTTCAAGGAATCAGATTTCACAACAGTTCTCATTATTTGGACATACATAATTCAATCCCCCTTCTTGTGTATTTTTCTCACCCTTAGTTGGTATCAGAGTCTGGTTGTGTTTTATCACTTAACAATGAAACAGAAAAGATCTGGTGAGAAAAACTACTTAGTCAAGAGCTCCAGCTTGGGTTAAGTTTCCTATATGTGCTCTGTTACTCTAGGCTTTCCAGTTTATGTGTTGTTGTGTACTAGACCATATACCATGGCATGTAGATAACATTTGCAGAGAGATGACATTCAGAGATGTCATATTTCCACCTTCTTATTAGTGAGATAACCATCACCATAGATAATGTCTCATACCTCTTATATCTTCCTATCAGGCGTAAAATTACTGGACCACCGAAAGCTCAGTCGAGAAGAAGCCAAAGAGATGATGTTTACCTATTTTGGAGCTGACCCAACTGATGTCCAGAATGAGGTGGTTGACACTATAGGTGCTCATGCTAGATTTAAGTTCTTGGAAGAGCTTTTTAAAGACCACCTACAAATGAATGTCAATAATACTTTCATAACTCTTGTGTTACACTTGTTACTAATATTTTATCTGAACCACTTTCAGGCTTGGATCATATCTCAGTTTCCTCGTATATCCGGATGGGAACCTGAGACTGACTACACTAAAGATTACCCACGTGTTTACGCCTTTGCACCGTAAAGAGGGAATCTGGCGATCGAGCCCTTCTAAGTGTATCTTGACATTCATGTGGCAGATACATTGTCTTCTGCTATACGAAGGTCACCGCCAGACGCGTCAGTTGGACGCCATTTTGTTATACTCCAAATATGGCGAGATCGGGCATAAAGGCTGGACTTTTGGAGGAAGGTAGTTCACAGTTGGCCCTCGTAGAAGGCATTATGGCCGAGAAATACAATGCTTTGCAGTAGAGGCGGAGTAGAAACCAGGGGTTAGACATATCCAATATTTTATGTTTGTTTGTATAATTTTTCGTATTTTCAGAACAAATTATGTATGGTCATATTTTTTTCATATTTTTGTATGTTTCGAAACAACTTATAATTATGTTTTTAATGGATGTATAATATGTTTGAATCAATTTATGACATTCTTAAATGACCAAAAAATGGTCTTAAATAACCTAAAATATAAGTTGGCCTCAAAAATGTCAAAGTTAGGACAATTTTACTACCTAAAATGTAATTATAGGATTTCTAGAGATGCATCTCAAAAATATTTTCTGTCATGTGTAATAATCTCGCTTCCAATCGCGTAAGATGAATTCAGGGGGTTTTACAGATATCTATATCCAGAGTCACTCCTGAAAATATACAGAGATGCATCTTCGACCATACTTTTTCAAAAATGAGGTGATTGTTTGAAATACACAAGTTTATATGATTTTAGGTGTTTTCGAAAATATACCTTCAAATATTAATAAGAACATTTTTAGATTTTACGAGACATGGAGTGGAACAAAGTATTTTCATGTATAAAAATAAATAAATAAATAAAACTAAACAATTTGTGAACTCTGTATAAATATGCATTCAATTTTTTCAAAATTCAGGATTATATTTTTTTTTAATTTATTAACCTGTGTTTTGATATAAGTTATCTTTATTAATAAACAAAAAATTAAAAACACGGAAAGACCGCTTCCTTGTTCAATGGCTTCTTCTTCGAATGGTTGCCGCCCTCATCACCACAATCACCACTGCCGTCACTGCCCCCTCCGCCGTCACTGCCACCACTGTCCCCTCCACAGCAACAACCCTTCTCACTCATCCTCCCACAATTTCACTTCTCCTCCTCCTCTTCAAACTCAAAACCTCCCTCCTCTTGCTCAGTAAGTTCCTTTCATTTTTCTCTTTTCTCTCTCTTCTTTTTTTTAGCATAACAACACAGTGAAAGTGATTAAGTTGAGGAGCATTGCAGAATTGTAGAGAATTGAAATTTGTAAACTTTTCAAGATTGGTAAAAAAAATTATGTAGGTTGTATAATCTAGGTTAGAGATGAAAACAACTAATTTGAAACTTTGTACCCTAGCTATTTGTTCAAATCCACTGTTGTAGCTTCTATTTCACAACTTTGTTACTCCAGAAATTTTGTTAGATTGTGATTTCCACCATAAATTAAGGGAATTAGAAGGGAATAATGTAAATATTTTTTTTTCTTGTTATTATGAAGCACAGACAAACCCGACACTGACACGTCTATACCGGTAATAATTTAAAAAATGAATAAATTAAACGTAATCACAAATGTTAGCGTTATTTTGGACACTGATACTGATATTGACACACCTTTTTTCGGAGGTGTCGGTGCTATAGAGGTTATTATAATTAGAAATTGTGAAATGGATTGAATCATAGGTTTCATAAAGGCTAATTTGTTTATCCTATATGAAAGTAATCTATCTTCTTATGCATTTGGATGGCATCAGAATTTCACAAGAGACGGAGCATATTGTGTTTGATGGTGTTGAAGAGGATGATGAACCGGTTTTTGTTATGACTGACGAATGGAGAGAGTTCTTTGCGAAATCTGAAGCAAGAAGGAAACTAGGTAACTCTTTTCATACATACTGATGATACAGCCATGTAATGCAGTTTATGTTTGCAGCTTAATTGTATATTTTATTTGTTTGGATTGCGTTACTTGAGCTTATTTATAAGCAAAAGCGCTAGTGAAACTTTTGGAGAAGGCTTATAGAAATAGTTTATGAAGTGTTCAGAAGCTGTTTTCTTTCAGGTTATTTACATAAACTCTTCAGGGTAGTTAGATTGTTATTCAAATAGCTTATCTTTTGTTATCGAAATAGCTTATACGTAAACTCTGATAAGAACTTGTACAATAAACTTAAGCTAAATTGCACTGACACCCAAAATATAATCTGTTTGGCGTATCTAAATTTGAAATGATTCAGATAAGAAGATTACGATCAAGGCAATTCTCAATTTTAATATTCGTTTTTGTACATATCATGCAGAGAAGAAGCAGGCCAAGAAGGGGAAAAAGTAAGAACAGAATGGAATGTTTGTCAACAAATTTGTCACGGATGATCAAGAGGTTGTTCGAGGGTCGTTGACAACGATCCTGCTCTCGAAAATGTTATATCTTCCTAGCCCGATGTAATTTGCAATGTATGAAAACAAGGAGTCTTGTTTACACTTTTTGAAAGGATGATGAATTACTTACTAATGTCTCTGTAATCATGTAAGCTCATCTTTTGTTTATAAATATTAATATTGTTTTATAAAGACTTTTCATATGATAATTTTTTAATGTTCCTATCCATATATATATAAGGCAAAATACTTCAATATCACAAGTTATCCCAGTGGAATTTTATCAGTATATAACCATATATAACATAAAACAATAATACAAATTAAACACAACCCAATAAATCTATAGTTTCAGCATATAAATATATCCACTGATCATCATGGATTAGTAGGAGAATTAGGGATACAGAAATAACAAGCCCAAGGATTAAACAAACAATTAGTAGGAGTGATTCCACAATAATCTTTTTGATCTAGAAAACCTCTTCCTGCAGCTTCAGAAGAACCATTCAAAGTTGTCATAACAAGGAGAACTAATATAAGAAAAGTGATGGTCTTTTTCATTGTAAACATGATATGTGTTTCTCTTAACTTGCTTTGTGTGCATTAAGGTGGCTCCAGCTATTACAATTTATAGAACCACCTAGAAGAGTGAAGGGGACTATTGGTTGCTTAAACGAAAACTGAATTAAATTAGCATTTGCTTTATAACTAGGTTTTCAGAAAATTACAGTTTTAAATTCCTAGTTGAACCAAAGGACATATTTCATATTTATATCTAGATTAATTAGAATGATATGAAATTAAGAGGAAAGTGAATAAGTTGTATATCATAATGTCTTGTTTATAACTAGACTGTTCAGGTTACTTGAATGGTTTTATTGTTAGTTACAAGTTGATGTGTCTAAATGTGTAACTAAGATTAGTTCCATAATTTTACCCCAAATGTTAAATCTATCAAAATCCGATGGTTTAGGCTGGATCTGGATTCAAACATGCAAGAGTTTGCCCCGATTTCTAACTTGTCCAACAAGGCATGGTCGAGCTAGGCCAACTAACGGAGCAAGTTGATTAGGCTGACTCATAATGGACATGAAAGGTTATTCAAATTAGAGAATGATGGACAATACATTAAGTGAACTAAGAACATTGTAGTTGGAAATTTGGCTTTAAGAAACACCATTAAGATCCATTAAAATAAAAGGAGACAATATTCTTAAATGGCTTTTATGAGTCTTAAATATAAAGCAGATCAAGACCACTATATAAAGAATATAATTATAGAGATAAAGGGAGACACTTTTCATACCATTCACATCCATATGTATGACTCTTACATCATCTCCAATGGTGCTACCATCTTTGGGTTTTTTTATGAGACACGTTGAGCCACATCATTTTGAAGTAATTTAACTAATTTTCACTCCAATGATGCAACTCTAAAAAACTTATATTGAGTTCCATAATTTTACTTTATATATTAATATTTTATTCATATTAAATAAATTTTAATTTAAATTTATAAAAATATATAATAAATAAATAAATCAAATTAAACTTAAAATTCAAAATAATAATTAAAATAAAAGTAAAATTAAAATTAAAAAAAAAATTGTTTAAAAAATTGTTAATATGAAATAAAAATTAATATATAAATCATTTATAAATGAATAAATTGTTAAAGAAAAGGAATTAAAAAGAAGAATAAGAAAGAAAGTATGTTTGTTTTATTATTAGTTTATAAGTTATTAAACGTGAAGAACGTTGCATTGCAGTGCAACGGTTGGCCACAGTGGCCAACTCTAATGGAAAGAAAAATTGATGTAACGCATGCCACGCTGGAAGATCCAAAAAGAATATGCCGCTGGAGTTGCTCTTATGGGCTCCGTGTTGACGGAGTTATCAATTAGTGTGCTCTATGCATACATTTGGAATCCACTATGGTGCTCGTTAAAATTAGCATGGCAACCCCACCTAGGGGCGAAGGTAGAGTATAATGAAGGGTTCAATTGAACCCCTTGGATTTAAAATAATTTCACATATATCCTATTTAATTTGTATTTTGAACCCCTGAAAAAAAAATTATTTTGCATCCTTAATATGAGTGATCCAAATTACTTCCATTTCATTCATTTACTAGTTTCATCTTCTCACTAAGCCTATTAATATTGTTAACGAGGGCTCTTTCTCATTTCTTCTCTTACGTGTACGCCAACCTTCTTCCTTTTAGATTTTCTTTCGCCTAAACTCTAAGTTGTCCTCCGCCCTGCATTGTCTTCCTCCATCTTCTTATACACTCCTCAATCAAAGTAACAACTAATCAACCCTTCAACATCATTCAAATAACTATTAAGGGGATCAATCTTAAAATTTCATTTTAGGGTTTTTTGTTAGATGTAATTCAGGTTTTGTCGAAGTCGAAGGACTTATAGGTTTTGGCGAAGTCGAAATGTTGTATAGTTGTAGTGTTGTAAGTCAGCTGTATTCGACAGAGTCGAATATAGCTGATAAAGAGTTCAGTCGAAATGTTAGTTTGTGGGTCTGGGCTTTGATAGCCTATATAAAGGGTCTTTTACTTTGTATTTTTACACAACAGCTTCATAATAAAATTTTACAAAGTTTCCAAACCCTAATCTCTTCTTATTTTCTTCTCTCTTTCTCCTTCTTCTTCTTTCTCTCAAACATTCATCTTTCTTGAACGTAGTTCCAACAAATTGGTATTACAGAGCCCGGTTGCGATTCAGAGAGAATCTAAATGGCAAACGAAACAACAACTTCCACACAATTCCCAGCGAATCTATCGGTTTTCAAAGGAGAAAACTACCAACGGTGGGTTGTGCAGATGAGGGTTATTTTCAGATTTCAAGATGTGGTTGAAATCGTGAATGATGGTGTAACTGAATTGGGAGCGAATGCGACTGATGAACAGAAAGTTGTGTACAGGGATCAACGGAAGAAAGATGGCAAAGCGTTGTTCTTGATTCACCAGTGTGTGGATCCGAATGTGTTTGAGAAAATTATTGAAGAGGAATCTGCAAAAGGAGCGTGGGACAAGTTAAAGAACTTGTATGGAGGTAATGAGAAATTGAAGAGGGTGAAGCTGCAAACCTTGAGAAAGCAATACGAAATGATTCAAATGAAGGAAGATGAATCAGTTTTGGAGTTCTTTTCAAGATTGGTGATGCTGACGAACCAGATGAAGTCTTGTGGAGAAACAATCACAGATTTGCAGAAGATTGAGAAGGTACTAAGATCTCTGACTGCAAATTTTGATTACATTGTAGTGTCAATTGAAGAGTCCAAGAATCTTGCTGAGATGAAGGTTGAAGAGCTACAGGCTTCTTTGGAAACTCATGAGATGAGATTGAAGCAAAGAGATTCAGAAAGAGAAAAGGTATCGGACTAAGCACTACAAGCGAAATTCACCAAGAAATCTGGGAAGGCGAAGCAGGGAAGGAATCTTGCTGGTGATGAGAAGTCAAGCAAGAGTTCAAAGAATCATGATGATTCAAAGAAAGTCATGGGCAACAAGTATTCTGGGAAGAAAGTTGACATGAAAGACGTGCAGTGTTACAATTGTCAAAGTTTTGGTCATTATGCTCGAGACTGTCGAAAGAAGAAGGAAGCACGAGCAAAAGAAAGTGACAAAGCGCAGTATGCACAGGCAGAAGATAGTGATTCTGAAGGTGTGCTACTAATGGCAGACACTCAGTCGAACGATGATGAAACAAATTTGTGGTATCTTGATTCAGGTTGCAGCAACCACATGACTGATAATAAGAACTGGTTCACGAAGCTTGATGAATCAGTTAAGAAGGTGATAAAGTTTGCAGATGGTAGACGTGTCACATCAGGTGGAAGAGGAAACATATATGTAATGAAGAGAGATGGTAGAAAAGCCAGCATTACTGATGTGTTACATGTGCCTTCTATGACAAGTAACTTGATAAGTATAGGTCAATTACTTGCCAAAGGACATAATATGAAGCTGGAGAATAATCAAATGAAGGTGTATCATGCTGATGGTAGGTTGATATTGAAAGCACCATTGGCTGATAACAAGACGTTTAAAGTTCAGATTAACATGATTAATCATGAATGTCTTGCGTCAACTACAGAAGAGGAAAATAATTGGCTATGGCATCATAGATATGGGCATCTAAACTTCAGGAGTTTGGGTATGCTCAATTAGAAGAAGATGGTTTATGGTTTACCTCAGGTGAAGGAACCAAATCATGTGTGTGAAGAATGTTGCAGAGCAAAGCAGACTAGAAAAGCATTCAAACATGATCTGCCAATTAAGTCAAAAGGAAAGTTGGAGCTTGTTCATTCTGATGTATGTGGACCGTTTGAAGTTAGGTCGAATGGTGGAAAGCGTTACTTCTTAACTTTCATTGATGAATTCACCAGATATATGTGGATTTATATGATCGAAAGTAAGAGTGAAGTATTCACAAAGTTTAAGAAGTTTAAGTTGATTGTCGAAAAGCAAAGTGGCTGCAAGCTAAAGAAACTGAGAACTGATGGTGGTGGTGAATATGTCTCTCGAGAGTTTGCTAGATTTTGTGAAGAGGAAGGTATAAAGCATGAGGTTATTGCACCCTATATACCTCAACACAATGGGATAGCTGAGAGAAAGAATAGAAGTATACTGAATATGACGAGAAGTATGTTGAAGGCTAAAGAGGTGCCAAAGAGATTTTGGGCTGAAGCAGCTTCGACAGCAGTATACATTCTGAATAGATGTCCAACGAAGAAGCTAGTCGAGAAGACTCCTTTTAAAGCTTGGACAGGCGAGAAGCCAAATGTAAGTCATCTTAGAGTTTTTGGATCAATATGTTTTAGGCATGTTCCTGAGCAATTGAGAACAAAACTAGATGATCGAAGTCAAACCATGGTGCTCATAGGTTATCATTCGACTGGTGCATATAGACTATATTCACCAGAAGATGATAAATATGTGATCAGTCGAGATGTTCTGGTAGATGAAAATTAAAAATGGGAGTGGAGTCATGGGTCAGTTCGACAGGATACTGGTCGACAGATGGAAGAGACAGTTCCGACGGTGTTTGAAGAAGACCAACAAACTGAGGCCACGACAAGTCGAAATGAAGAACCTCCTAAGCAGAATGTCAGAAGATCAACTAGAACAAGAGCTGAGTCGACAAGGTTAGCTGGATATGAGAGATTTCCAAATAATGCAATCGATGCAGATGGTGACTTAATAGAAGAAGCAATGATGATGGCTGAAGCAGAACCAATTAACTTGGATTGAGCCATGAATGATTCTAATTGGTGTGAAGCCATGAAGGAAGAACTCAGGGCAATCGAGAAGAACAATACCTGGGAACTTGTCGAAAAAGCCAGCAAGAAGCCTATTGATGTGAAATGGGTTTACAAGCTGAAACGAAGGCCAAATGGTGAAATTGCCAAGCATAAGGCAAGACTAGTGGCAAGAGGTTTTCTACAGAAACCTGGTATTGATTTCGACGAAGTCTATGCACCAGTGGCTAGGTTGGAAACAATCAGGATTGTTGTTTCGACAGCAGCGTATAGAGGATGGAAGATACATCAGTTGGATGTAAAATCAGCATTTTGAATGAACCTTTGGAGGAAGAAGTTTATGTCAGTCAACCACCAGGATTTGAGATCAAAGGGCATGAGTCGAAGGTGTACAGATTGAGGAAGGCTCTCTATGGATTGAAGCAAGCCCCGAGGGCTTGGAGTAAGAAAATATATAGTTTCCTAATCGAAATAACCTCATATGCCATGTCGAAATAAGTCCAAGTCGAAAGATGTGGAGGTATATGGTTATACTGATTCAGATTTCAGTGGAGACCAAGATGAGAAGAAAAGTACTGCAGGCTATATTTTCATGATCGAAGGAGCTCCAATCTCTTGGAGTTCGAGAAAACAAAGCATTGTGGCTTTGTCATCATGTGAAGCTGAGTATGTAGCTGCATCGTATGCAGCATGTCAGGCAGCATGGATAAATATGTTGCTCAAAGAACTCAAGATCAAGGAACCTGGGAAGATGAAATTGTTTGTAGACAACAAGTCAGCTATTGATCTTGCCAATCATCCTATGTGTCATGGTCGAAGTAAGCACATAGAAAGAAGATATCATTTTCTCAGGGATCAAGTGAACAGAGGGAAGCTGGATCTTGAATACTGCAAGACTGAAGTTCAACTAGCTGACATACTTACCAAACCTTT
The DNA here is from genome assembly GCA_022829125.1 of Lathyrus tuberosus. Taxonomy (NCBI): domain Eukaryota; kingdom Viridiplantae; phylum Streptophyta; class Magnoliopsida; order Fabales; family Fabaceae; genus Lathyrus; species Lathyrus tuberosus. The sequence continues at coordinate 2,063,257 of JALAZF010000537.1, forward strand.
GAAGAAAATCAGATTCGACGAGTTAAAGAAGAGCATTGGGATGAGAAGTCTCGAAAACATGAATTAGGTGGTGTGTTAGATGTAATTCAGGTTTTGTCGAAGTCGAAGGACTTATAGGTTTTGGCGAAGTCGAAATGTTGTATAGTTGTAGTGTTGTAAGTCAGCTGTATTCGACAGAGTCGAATATAGCTGATAAAGAGTTCAGTCGAAATGTTAGTTTGTGGACCTGGGCTTTGATAGCCTATATAAAGGGTCTTTTACTTTGTATTTTTACACAACAGCTTCATAATAAAATTTTACAAAGTTTTCAAACCCTAATCTCTTCTTATTTTCTTCTCTCTTTCTCCTTCTTCTTCTTTCTCTCAAACATTCATCTTTCTTGACAAATTTGTAACTTTAAAGATTAGAGAGAAATTTAAAACAAAAAAATATGTAAGTTAAAACCATTGAATTGTGACACTGTTTGAAACAAATGAAATTTGTTTGTGTTTTATGTTGGGTAAAGGTTTTGTTGCCCTGTTTTGGTCATGTGATATTTTGGGTCAAACTCTAACTCTGTCGATGAATAGCTTTCATGTGTTTCGACAGAAGACAAGTATGAAGTCGAATCTGGGTCACATGTTGATGTCGAAGGGTTGCATACTATAGTCGAAGTTAGTTCTAGTATATAATGTCGAAATGTAATGTTGACTTATTATGTCGAATTAGGCCTTGTGTTAAGGATCCAATTGTTTAGTTAGCTTGTATTATAAGTTAGCTAGTTAGTCTATAAATAGGCTAGATCACTCGGGTTGTTGAGTGAGGTCAATTGTGATATTCATTTGTAATCATTTGTAAACTGATCTTGAAGGCTGACCAAAACCTGAAGTGGACCAAGAGAGACGCCTGTGATGTTGGGTGTGTGAGATGAGGAGGGGGTATACCTGCAAGGCACTCTGATGCTAAAGTAAGAATCGGGAGAGGAAAAAGGCAAGTACAGAATATGAGTTTCTTAGGATGATTTTGAATACTTGACACTCTCAAATGAGAGAGTTTTTATACTGCCTCCAGCGCGTGGCCAACGATCCCTATTTTCGGGGCGAAATAACCGTTTCCCGAAGAATAGGTAACTGCCAAAAACTAGTCGTTGGGACGGGCAGAGGTGCCAGAAACTAGCCGTTACTGCGGGCAAGGACACAGTTCCGGGCACAGGCGTCGTGGCTATTTCTGAATGGTACAGCCGTGCATGACGGGCAGGAATGCCGAGGAGAAGCAGGAGACATTGTAGTCCCTCTGACTATACGTGCCTGGTACAGGGGCAGAAAGGTAAATACTGCTTTATATTGGCTGGACTTAGGCAATTGGGCCGTTCTGGGAGCAGAAGTGGATAGGGCCATGCCTAATCATTGGTCCAGTCCGGAACAAGAGCCCCCAAGTCGTTGCTCCCGAGCACAGGAGTGATGACTTAAGGATATCTCGTAGTACCGGGGAGATCTGGACGGAGTCGTAGTTTGTCGACGAGGTGGAGTTATTCCGTGATGCCCGGGGGATTTAGTGCTCGCGGGATACGTAACGTTGTTTGGAGTGCGCGGCGTACGGGGAGACCAACGGTTGAGGTGATCTGAAGAGATAAGACGCCATGTGTGCCTCGAGCCTTGTGCTGCATTAAATGTGTCATGATGGCTAGGTTAGGGTCATGATGATGCCCCTAGCCGCGCGTGCTCGTGCATGTGCCTTTAGAATGCCTATAAATAGAGGGAGAAGTTGCTCAATTGCGCTTTTCGCTTCTCTCTCCTTCTTCGTTTTTCTCTCAGAGTTTCTAGTCCGTTGTCACCGTCAACCACCGTATCCGCCGCCGTACAAGGCTCCGAGCAACCTCTTCGACCCTTCAAGTCTTCCCCGACCACGTAAGTTACTCGTCTCTAGCTTTGTTTCTAGCTTTTTGCTTCCGTTTTGCTTAGAATGCATGTGGCTAGGAAGACTTTAGGTAGATACTGTAGCATCTTCCGGTGACTGTTGGTGGTAAACGGTGGCTTGGCCACTCTCTGCTGCTGCCGGTCGCTGGAGCTTTTAGGAACTGTAGATTTAGGCTGTTTTCAACGTCGTTGCGATGATGAGCGTGAGCTCATCTGGCGGAGTTCCTGAGTTTTCCGACGCTCTTATGAGTTTTCCGATGAAGCTTCAAACGGAAAACTGGGTATTGGCTCGGGGAGAATTCCCCGTACGTGCAGGAGGGGTTTCCTCCGGGCATCACCTCGCACCCTACCATTTTGCCATTTTGATTTAGGGCTTAGGTCGGGGACGTCGTCCTTGGCCCTTTGTGCGCCCTTTCACTTGACTAGCAGTGGAAGGGTGGATTTGATTTTGTAGTCGAATTCACTTTTGTCCTCTGTTTTTCAGGTGAACGAGATGACACACGAGCCCGAAAAGGAGATTCTCATAGACTCATCCGAGGAGAGCTCTTCGAAGAGTAATGATATTGGAGCTTCAACTGACCTCAGCGATGTCATGGAGAACCCTGAACATGTTTCCGCGGAGGAATGGACGTTCGCAGAGCCCACTCAACACGCTTTCGTCTTTGCTTCCTACATCGGGGACGTCTTCACGAATGTAGGACCAGAAGGGGAGTGGAAGATGCACTTCCCAAGTCAGGATGATCGCATATGTATGGATTACGGGGAGAGGTTCTCGATGTACGAGTATGCTTTTAAGGACATAGGGTTGAGGCTGCCCTTTACCGACTTCCAGCGGTCTGTCTTCGTTCACTTGGATCTGGTCCCGTCGCAGCTGCACCCTAACTCATTGGCGTTCATCCGTGCTTTCAAGCTGACCTGCGAGTTCCTGAAGATAGGATCTACCTTGCCTTTGTTCTTCACAATCTTCCACCTTCAGAGGCAGGTTTCGGGGAGAAGGTACGACTGGGTCTCGCTAAAGCAAGCGAGAAAACTATTCAAGCCCTTCTCTGAGTCTATCCAGACCTTTAAGGAGAGGTTCTATATTATTGAACCTGTGTCGGAGAAGGCCCAGGACACCACATACGCCTGGGCAGTGTCAACGGACGAGGACGACAATGACATGTACGAAGATCATGGGAAGTTGTTGGCGGACAGAGTGTTCAAGTTCCCCTTCTGTTGGAGTAGGAGCCATTTTCCCGGGGTACTGATTATTATCTCGCTCAACCGGAGATGCTGAACGAGGATGACTCAGCCAGCTACGAGGCGCTGGTCAAATATGTTAACAGTTTCAAGCTTGCAGAGTGCTGGACGAAAAAAGGGGACCCGATATTTGACGACGATGGTGGGCAAAGAGTGGAACACCACTACATCAACATGAAAGCGCTTCTAGAGTGCAAGACCCATGTTGACGCCCTTAAGTTACGTGGTAGCTTTTACTTTTTTAGCTAGCCCGAATTATGATTTCCTTAGTGGCTAACGTGCTTGTTACGTTTTTTTTTGCAGGTGAAATGACTTATGCTCATGAGAGGATGGTGAGGAATGCTCTAACGAGGGGCAAGCCAGACGCGACCAACCTAAAATCTCGGTTCACTCAGCGGATGCCTCCTCCTCAACTGGCTGCGGGGAGCTCTTCGCTTGTTCCTTCTCCTGCCCAGGGATCTCTAGTGCCAGGGGCCTTAAGGTTTAAGTGAACCAGACCGAACGAGTTATGGATCTTAGTCGGGCGGTGGAGAAGGGCAAGTTTGAACTTCCCCCTTGCCTTCATGACAGGAAGTTTTTCGAGGGCACATCCCTGAGGGTTCCTCGGGTGGAGTCTCTAAAGCTCGAGGGTGTGGATCGCCCGAGCAAGAGGACAATGTTGGCGCAAGATGCCTCTGCGTTGGTCCGAGTCCTGGAGATGGCGGCGGTCTACGCCGAGGAAGACTCCTCCTCTAAATCTGAGCTTAAGAAGGCCCATGCGACGATCTCAGCCCTGGAAGAGAAAGTGAAGAAGGCCAAGGAGGAGGTTAAGGCTGCTAATGATGCGAGGCAGAAGTCCGAGGAGGAGGCTACTAAACTGAAAGGGGAGAATGAGACCCTGGTCGCTGAAAAGAAAGCAGCTGAGGACCTGGTTGAGTAGATGAAGTCTGCAGCAGCCCCTACTGAAGATGAGCCTGAGGAGGTAAAGGCGCTGAAGACTAGGGCCGAGCTGGTTGCTTGTATTGCGCGGGCGGGGATGATGTCTATGCTATCGGGGAGGAGTCTTTCAACAACGATGTGGCTCAACTCAAGCAGGTGAATCCAGGGGTTCAGTTGTCTACGGAGGGGACCAGTTTTCTGAGCCATGTTGAGGATGGAAAAATTGTTAATCCAGACTTCCTCCAGATTGGCGGCGAGCATGCCCGCCTCCTTAACGGGGAGCCTCAGCCGACGCCGCCTATCCCCGAGCAGACTGAGCAGATGGAGGAATGATGTCTCCTTTTTTGTTGTTGTAATGTATCTGGCCTGCGTGCCATGTCTGATGTAATTTAATTGTTGTTTTTGTATGGGGCGCTGCCCCTTTACCATGTAACAAGTACAATCGTGGCCCTCGCGGCTACTAATTATTTTTTATGTGTATGTATCTGGACGCTCTGGTTGGTTTTGTATGTTTTACACTTGTGTATGGTTTTGTTTATTTTTATTTTCTCTAAGTGTAGAGACTTTGCTTGATACGCATGCATGCCCGTAATAGGAGTAACTTCGAGTGATTTGTAGTTCAGGGGTTTACTCGACGTAGATGTGTTCGACAGTGTGGGGGACTGGTCGAACGGCCTGGGCAGCTTCCGGACATGATAGCGGAACTCAGGTCGCGTTTGAGGCCTGAGCTCGCAGTGTGAACCTCCCATCGCGAGTTGGGTGTTCTGCCTGTCGTGGTACTTTGGCGATGGCGGGCTCGGTTGAGGAACCGCCGTCGGGCAGGGGGTCCCGCTCGCTCTTAAGCGAGATCCTGTCTTAGTTAGTATACGACGCTTGTACCTGGGCGTGCATCATGGTCGAGATGTTATGTTCGTTGCTTCGACATAGAAAACTGACGATCTGGGCCTTAGCTATAATATTGTTTTAACTTTTCGGCGTTCCATGGTCGAGCGAGTTCTTTCCCGTTGAGGTGTTCTAGGTAGTAGGCCTCATTCTCCGTCTTTGCTCAGACGTAATAGTGTCCTTCCCAGTTTGCAGTGAGTTTGCCTTCTCGAGAATACTTGTGGTTACTTCTTAAGACAAGGCTGCCCACTTGGAATTCTCGCTGTATCACCTTGGTGTTGTGCCTGATTGCGATTTTCTGCTTCAATGAGGCCTCGCGGAGAGTTGCTCCGGATCGGACCTTTTCGACGAGGTCGAGCTCTTCTCTTAATGCCTCGTTGTTTGTCTCCTCGTCCAAAGGTGATTCAGTCCGCCGGGATGGCACGTGTATCTCGATGGGGATCACTTCCTCGGTCCCGTAGGCTAAGTGAAAAGGGGTTTCCCCGGTCGAGGAGTGGGGCGTAGTGCGGTAGGCCCAGAGTACGCTGTGCAGTTCCTCGACCCAGGCTTTCTTTGTTTCGTCCAGCCTTCGTTTGAGGCCTCGCAGGATTACTCTGTTTGCCGCTTCGTCCTGCCCATTGGTTTGGGGATGCTCGACGGACGCGAAATGTTGTTTCGTGCCTATTTGGGCGACGAAGTCCTGAAACTTCCTGTCCGTAAACTGTGTCTCGTTGTCGGTGACTATTGCTTGTGGGATGCCGAAGCGGACAATGATGTTTCGCTTATAGAAGCGAAGTATGTTATGGGCCGTTATTTTGGCCAGAGCCTCTGCTTCTATCCACTTTGTGAAGTCGTCAACACCCACTATCAAGTACTTGTTCTGGTTTAACCCTACTACGAATGGCCCCAGGATGTCCAGGCCCCACCATGCGAAGGGCCACGGGGAGGAAATAACTTTGAGCGCATTAAGTGGAGCCAAGTGCATGTCCCCCTGCCGTTGGCATTTGTCGCAATTCTTCACGTGCTCATTTGCATCCTGCTGCATTGTTGGCCAGTAGTACCCTGCTCGAAGGGCTTTCTTGGCGAAGGATCTTCCCCCGAGGTGTTGGGCGTTGATTCCTTCGTGGATCTCGCGCAAGACATTGGCGACCATCTCTTCCTCAACGTATTTGAGTAAAGGGATGGAGAACCCTCGCCTGTAGAGTTTATCTTCGATCAAGACGTAGAAGCAGACTCTGCGCCTGACTATGCTGGCCTCTTTGGGGTCGGACGGGAGTTCATCCTTAGCGAGGTAGTTATAAACGGAGGTCATCCAACAATTACTGTCGCTGATGACTTGCACGTCGAGGATCGTGGAGGTCTTCTCGATGATGGGTCGAGGAAGCACCTCCTGGATGACAGGCTTGTTTCCGCCCTTCTTATTGGTGCTTGCCAGTTTAGACAACACGTCTGCTCTGACGTTATGTTCACGGGGAACATGTTTTACTTCTACCGTATCGAACTTTGTCATTTTTTCTTTGACCAGAAACAAGTATTCGGACATGTTATCGTTTTTTGCCTGATATTCTCCTCAAACTTGAAGGGCCACGAGTTACGAATCGGTGCAGATGACGACTTCTTCTGCTCCAAAGTATTCGGACAGGTTATCTTGTTTATAGATATATAGATTTTTCTTATAAATAACTAAAAAGCATAATAAATAAAATGCATTTCTATTTCTGACCTTTTCCTCTTGCATACAATTTTTATTTATAATAACTTTTTAGTTATACTTTTTGGGTGTGGATGTCAGGATCGAACCCACAACATTAAGTTCTCACATCTTCAATGTTGAGGTGGGATGACGACTTTTTTTTTTGTTATACTTTATTTAGGGTAAATGGAATTAATTTATTATCGTATTTATAGGTTTTTAAAATTATTTATTTATTTATTTATGATAATTATAGCTTTTTATTTTCAATAAAAAATAAAATTTTATTACAATCATTATAAATGATGATTAATTTGCATTTAAGATTATCTATAATTTTTTTTTATATTAACTTCAATGTTACATTAATTTAAATGACGCAACTACCAAAAATATCTAGATAAATTATGTGTTTTTTTAGTTTAAACGTGTTTTTATAAACAGGAATGCTATTCTTACACCATTTTCTACACCTACACCGTATTTCCGTACGGTACGGACGATACTATTCATTCATGTACGGGCGAACACTGTTCATGTACGGATAAGTACTATTCATGTACGGAAATACGTTACTATTTATGTACGGACGATACTATTCGTTGTACGGACATGTACGGGCGGCACTATTTACCGTCCGTACATACGGTGTGGGTGTATGGCTGGGTGTAAGAATAGCATTTTTCTTTTATAAAATAATATATGTCATTAATAATCTCTTATACGTTAAAATAAAAATTATAGAAATCTGTGTCATTTTTCAATTAATACCAAATATATTGATTCAATAATTTATAATGGCAAGTTTTTAATTTCAGTTTTGATTATCTATATTAATAATTTAGTTTTTCTTTCTCATTTTAAAATTAGGTTCCGATTTAGTTTTAATAATTACAAAATAAAAATAGTATTTATTTATGAGAAAAATTTTGTTGTTAATTAAAATATTTTTATAAATGATGTTATTTATCACAATTAATATAATAAAATATACAATACATATTTTTCATTGATATACGATTATGCAAAAAAAATTGTCATTGATATACAACTAATTACGGAAAAATTATTTGACATTGACAATAACTATTTGTCACAAAAAGTTTAAAGAAATACATGAGGCAAAACTAAAATAATATTTACAAACGGAACAAAAATATATTGTTGATTCAAATATTTGTACAGACATTGTTATTTTTACAATCAAGTATATTTATAAACGATATCAAAACAAAAGTAATATTTATTTTATTCTATTATGAAAATTATATGAAACGGAAAAAATTAAACAAAAATGAAGATTTATCCAATTTTTTAAAAATATGTGAACAAATACACGTGTTATTTTTAAAGTAAAGTGTACTCATTATGCAAATATGAGAAAAATATATGAAAGATTAAAAAATATGTATACTTTAAAAATTTGATAAATGTATCTTTAATTTCTATTTTTTTAAAATTAAAAATAATTTTAAAAGTGTATAAGTGATTTTAATGTGTTTGCTTATTTTTTTCAAATAGATTTGACTAGATATCTGAAAATAGAATTTTAAATTAAAATTTATATATGAAAACAAATTTACTATTAACTCAAATATTTTATAAATAATATCAAAACAAAAATAATATTTATATACGAAAAAAATATTATTATTTAAAATATTTTTATATACAAAAAAATTATAGACACTGACCTATATCATCTCTTTTAAAACTAATAAGATATTTTAATTAAGTCATTTTAATTTTCTTTTATTTTATTTTTATTATATTTTGAAAAACAAATCCGCATAACATTTCGATATCCGTAGGCTTTGATATTTTACTAGTTACAAATATAGTAAAATAATTCTTATTAGGAATGGCGGCTCCTTATTTCCTTTAAATGGAAATTGGATAAGGATGGTACTCGTTATTATTAATTGAGCTTGGGTTGAAATTTTAAAACTAAAAACATATATAATTATTTTGTATTATAAAAACTCAGACAACTCCGTCTCATAATAAATGTCTTGTTCGAGTTATGTGCGATTTTTAAAAAAATGATTAAATATATTGATTTTAATGATAAAATTAATATTTTTTATTAAAATATCCTTATTAAATATAATTAGTGGAGTAGTTGAAAAACGTGAAAGTTAATGAATAGGGATATAGTAGTGAAAAAATAATAATAAATCTTGTATTGGTATTCTAAAAAAACATTTATTTTGAGACATGAAAAAAGTACAAATGAGACATTTTTTATGAGACGAAGGGAGTAATATCAAATTTTTTTACCTTATAAGAGTTTGATTATCATCTTTTTAGATCATCATTATGTATTCACCGAAAGAACACATCGAAGAGATACGAATAGTGAAGTATTCTGCAGGCGGAACACCTAATCCTTCCGCTAAAGGTCATCATAGATTTCTGGAGACTATGAGTACTCGACTTAATTCTAGAGCTTTTCGTTTCATCATCGAGCTTATTCAGGTACATATTTTTACACTCTAATTACTTATATTATCATCATTATTCTTAATCCATGCAATCATGTTAAACAGAATGCTGAGGATAACCACTATGATCAAGGAGTGAATCCAACACTCGAGTTTGTCATCACTTCCCATGACATTACTGCTACCGGTACTCAAGCCACATTGCTTGTTTTCAACAATGAAACCGGCTCTCCCCAACTAACATTGATTCCATTTGCGGTTTCAATCTATCATCAAAGAGAGGAAACATGAACACTAGTTACATAGGAGACAAAGGTACATCACAACATTCTTCTTATGTCTTAAATGTTTCTTAACAAGGACTTATATGCTCATATGGTTGAATTTCAGGACTTGGTTTTAAGAGTGTGTTTGTGGTTACTCCCATGCCTTATATATTTAGCAATGGATATCAGATAAGGTTCAATGAGGAGCCTTGTCCAAACTGCCATTTTGGCTATATAGGTCCGGAATGGGTTGAGGATAACACAATCCTTGCCGATATAAACAAGATATACGGTAAAGATTGTCTTCCAACCACAATAATTGTCTTACCTCTGAAGTCGGATAAAGTCGCATACGTTAAACAAGTGCTCTCAAACATTCATCCAGAAGTCCTTATGTTTCTTACAAAAATCAGACATCTTTCTGTCAGAATAGTTAGCAACAATCCCACACTGGTGGACATTGTCTATACCGTATCAGTTTCAAGCAAGATTAACTTCATGACTATGGAAAGCATGAATGCTGAGTCCTACACGCTCCATCTCTCTGCAAGGTTAAATAGCACTGCTGAGAAGGAATGCAGCAGCAGTTTTGTAAAGCTGGCGAAGTTAGCAGGCTGCTGCCTGAATTCCGGAATATTTTGGCTAAAGCCCGGGACGAAGGAGTGAACCTGCCTAACCTATCTTCTCATGATGGGAGGAAGATCTTGAGTTCTTCTTTTGATAAAAGCGAGTATGATCAAGTACTCAACTTTTTAGGGTTGAAATCTGTGAATGTTGATTGGTATGCAGCGTGCATCAAGAATTCTAATCTTGTGGATAGAGTATCAGAAGATCTCTATCTCGAGCTTTTAATGTTTATTATTATGAATTGGTTTTCAATGTTTAAGGACTCAAACATGAAGAGTATTCCATTGATTAAATATGTGGCACCAGATGAAACTCAATCCTCTTTCAGCATTCATGAATGCACACAAAAACAAACAGATGCCAAGCGAGTAGTAATAAGTTAATAACATACCCGAGCCAATCTAAAGCTCGCAGTTGGCTGATATTTTGGAACATCAAATTTTCAGGTGCAGGAAACTGGTTTTTTATGCCAGAAAGCACACAGAAAGCTATCTCGCATTTTACCAAGGAATATATTTTGATGGAATGGCTTAAGGCTGAAGTTTATGTTACTGATATGGACGTGTGCACTTTTGCCAATACCATTTTTAGTTATATTAAAAAAAATAGCACCGAACTTATCATTACATACACTACTTTTTTACACAGTTCTTTATCAAAAGAGTATCTGTCAAAGTGGGAGAGTCAAAGTCTATGTCAGATGCATTTTCTTTTGCTGGTTAAGTTCATAAAATATCGCAAGAATCAATGTCTTCCATTCAATGAATTTGTGTACAGCATCAAAAATGTGCCTTGGCTAATGACATCTTGTGGTCTTAGGTCTCTCGAGGGATCCGTGTTGGCTGGTACCGACTGGCAAGTTGCATCAGAAATTAGTGAAATCCCTTTTATTGACTCATCTTATTATGGTGACATAATACATGAGTACAAAGAGGAGCTCAAATTGCTAGGAGTGAAAGTTGGCTTAAGTGGTAATTATGAAATTGTCATCAAGCATTTAAAATCACCTTACAATTTGGCTTTCAATTATGTTTTGATTTTATGCTTAAAACTAGTAAAATAAGTGCTGCATCCGCTTGGGTAAACAAAATTTATTTAATATTTTATGGAACAACTGTTTTCAAATCAATATTTGTATAATTGTTAATATAATAATCTAGAATTAAACATGATTTAACATGATTTTGATAAAATACTTATAAATTAAATAGAATTATCATGAATTTTAGGGACTACACTCAAATTTAATGTAGTTAAATAAGAGTTTCAAATCTGTTTTCCTCATATAATCAACATATTCATTTGATTAAAAATAATTAACCACAAATATGATCATTTAAAATATGTTTTCTTATGAAAAATAAATTATATTAAGAAGATAGAAAATCAAGTTGAAAGAAAAAAAAAATACAAGAAACAACCATAAAAGAGGTGAAAGAAAAAATATACAAGAAACAACCATAAAAGAGAAAATATCGGTCAAAATCAAACCAAAACTACTAAAGTACCACTTCGCTACACTTTGATTAGAGCTTTAACCAATAAGATCCACAATCAATAGATCAAGTTTAGGTAGAAGTTATGAAGTCATTTCATAAAGGTGTAAGAGGTCACTTAAAACCATTTTTTTTTGTTGAGATGTTATATATAAATTATAATCCAAGTTGAGATATGTGGTTCAAGCATAAAGTTATTTAGAATTTATGTTTTTTTTATTTAGTTTGTTATTTTATTTAGTAGACAAATTAGTTGTATATAAATACATAGTTTGTAATTTAGTTTTATTATCATTCAATTCAATAATACAATCCTTATTGTTTTATTCTCCTTATTTCTCTCCTCATTAAAAGTGTCTCACAGGCACTAACAAATTGGTATCAGAGCTCCAATTAGATTCTTAATCGTGTTTTCAAGAATCACACATTAGAGATTGTATTTCCGGGATCATGGGTTGTTGTTAATCAATCGCTGTAAAGATGAATGGTAACAGAAATTTACCAAACTCCCTTCCAACTCTTGACGGCAAGAATTGGCTTTGATGGGGAAAACAAATGCAATCTCTATTTGGCTTTCATGAAACCCTAAAAGTGGTTACTAATGGTGTTCCTGTGCTTGGTGAAGATGCAACCGACGTGGAGAGAACCACTAACAAGGATGCCAAGAAGAAGGATTGCAAGGCGGCATTTTACATCCAATCGGCGGTTGATGCGACTAATTTCGACAGAATCGCTCATGCTGAATCGGCGAATGAGGCATGAGATATTCTTGTCAAGTACTATGAAGGAGGCGAGAAAGTCAAGGTTGTCAAGTTGCAAACTTTGCGAAGACAATATGAATTGTTGTCGATAGGAGAAGACGAAAAGATTGCATGCTATGTGTCGAAGGTGCAAAAACTCGTCCATCTCATGAAGGGTTGTGGTGAAACCCTAACTGATAAGATGATCATTTAGAAGGTAATGCGTACGTTGACCTCTCACTTTGATCACATTATCGTAACTATTCAAGAATCCAACAATCTTGAAACCCTAAAACTGGAAGATTTGGTTTGTTCGTTGGAGGCGCATGAAATTTGGATTATCGAAAGGAAATGAGTTCTAGACTCGATACAAGCACTACAGGCTCAGTCATGGAAGAAGAATGGTGGTTCCAACAAGTTCAAAGGCAAAATCGACAAGACTCGAGGCAAGAAATCTTGGTCGAATCCTCACAAGAATAAGGTCGATGATAAAGCTTATGAATCCTCAAAAAGAGGAGAAGGAAATTCCTATCAGAAAGGTGTGCAGTGCTATAACTGTGAAAAGTGGAGTCACTTGGCCAAATATCATTGGTACAGGAAAGACAAAGGATCGACAAAAGGCAAGGACGAAGGAGCAAACATTGCACGTCAAGATTCAGATGATTTAGATGATATGGTGGTTATGGTTGCAGTTGTAGATGACCATGTCGAATCCAATATCTGGTTCCTTTACTCAGGCTGTTTGAATAAAATGACTGGTCGAAAAGAGTGGTTAGCAGATTTCGACAAGTCGAAGAAGAGCAAGGTAAAACTTGTTGATAATAGTTGGTTGCAAGCAGAAGGTACTTGCGACATAGTTATTCAAAGGAGCAATGGAGAAAAACATATGATCAAAGATGTACTATACTAGGATAAAGTAGAATCTGCTAAGTGTTAGACAACTGGTCAAAAATGTTTTCTCATTGACTATGAAAGATGAAGCCTTAGAACTGTTCAACACTCAGAATAATTTGGTCTTGAAATCTCCTTTGTCAAAGAACAAGACATTCAAGACCATGATCAGCTCGACTGAAGTAAAATGTATAAAAATTATTGTCGACCACAAGCATAGTTGGTTATGGCATTTTTGGTTTGGACATTTGAACTTTAAATCACTCAATCAACTGATTACTCAAGATATGGTAATCAGTACACCAAGTCTGGAGATGCCCGACAAACTCTATGAAGGGTGTCTAGTCGAAAAGCAATTCAGAAAGTCTTTCGTTTCGACTATGCCAATGAGATCCTCCTACGTACTCGAAGTTGTACATTCACATGTATGTGGTCCATTTGAGGAGCATACCATTGGTAGAAACATGTATTTTGTTTCGTTTGTCGATGAGTACAGCCGAAAGCTCTGGATCTATGTGATCAAGAGAAAGGACGAAGTATTTGAAATCTTTAAGAGATTCAAGATGCTTGTCGAAAACCTGAGTGAGAAGAAGATCAAAGTTCTGCGAACAGATGGAGGTGGTGAATACACATCCAAGATATTTGAAGCATTCTGTGCAGAACATGGTATTGATCATGAGGTAACTGCTCCTTATACTCCTCAACATAATGGAATAGCAGAAAGAGGAAACAGGATCATATTGGATATGGTGAGATGCATGCTTAAACAGAAGAATTTGCCAAAGTCCTTATGGGGTGAAGCTATTTCGACTGCTATTTGTATTCTGAACAGGTGCCTTACCAAGAAGTTGAAGAACAAGGATCCTGAAGAAGTGTGGAGTGGAAAACGACCATCAGTGAGTCATCTGAAGGTGTTTGGGTCTATTTGCTACAAGCATGTTCCTGATGCAAGAAGAAGAAAGCTTGATGACAAAAGTGAACTTATGATTCTGGTAGGATATTATAAGACTGAAGCATACAGGTTATTCAATCCAATGAACAATAAGATTGTGATGAGTCGAGACATTGTGATTGATGAGAACCCTGCATGGGATTAGAATTCTGGTGATCCAATTAACAAGCCATTGATGAGCTGTGGCATCAACGAAGAAACCGATGAAGTCAAAATCAAAGAAATTACAGATACTTCAGTTGAAGTCAAATTTGAAGTTGTTGCTAACATACCCGACACAGTCGAAGTCGATGAGGATATGGCTAGCACAAGTTAGAGACTTCAAAGAACTAGATCTCGTCCAGCAAGACTTCAAGACTATGAAGTGGTTGGTGATGATGAAGTCACAACAAATGGATAACTAGGTCATTTTTCTTTACTTGCAGGTGCTAAACCAATCAACTATAGTGAAGCCTTCAAAGATAAACAATGGATGTCTGCTATGGTCGAAGAGTTACAAGCAATCCAAAGAAACAACGCATAGGAGTTGGTCGAATTATCAGCACATACAAAAGCTATCAAAGTGAAGTGGGTGTTCAAGTTGAAGCACAATGCTGATGGGTCGATAGAAAGACATAAGGCGAGATTGGCAGCTCGAGGATTTCTTCAGCGAGCAGGACTCGACTACTCTGAAGTATTTGCACCTGTCGCAAGATTGGAAACTGTTCGACTAATGTTAGCCTTGGCATGCAATCAAGACTGATCGACATTTCACTTAGATGTGAAATTGAAATTTTTTAATGGACCTTTAGATGAAGAGGTGTGTTTCACACAACCTCATGGGTTTGTGATTCAGGAGGAATCAAGGAAAGTATACAAGTTGCACAAAGCGCTTTATGGCCTCAAGCAGACACCTAGGGCATGGAGTAAGAAGATCGACTCATATTTTGTCAAATTGGGATTTATCAAATGCAAATTTGAGTATGGTGTCTATGTTCAGGTTGTGGCACAAGATATAACAATCATCTGTTTATATGTCGATAACTTGCTAATAACTGGAAATAGCTTGAAGAACTTGTCCAAATAGCGGATGAAGAAGGAATTTGAAATGTCAGATCTGGGAAAGTTGTCATACTTCCTAGGAATGGAAATTCAAATGCGGAAGCAAGGTGTGGTTCTACATCAAAGAAAGTATGTTTAAGAGATACTCAAGAGATTCAAGATGGATGATTCGACTCTTGCATATTCGCCTGTCAAACCATATTTGAAGTTGGAAAAGCATGGAGAGGAAGACAAAGTCGATTCAACTTTTTTCAAACAAATTGTCGGATCTCTGTGATATGTGTGCAACAGTCGACCTGATATATGTTTCTCAGACGGATTAGTTAGCAAATACATAAGTGAACCAATAGTGTCACACATGAAGGCTGCAAGAAGAATCCTGAGATACTTAAAAGGATCGACAAACTATGGAATTTTATTTCGACGAAACTGTGAAAGCAAAGAAGCTATGGTTACTTGTTATTCAGATGCTTATTGGTGTGGAGATAAGGAAGATCGAAGAAGCACTACTGAATATTTCTTTCAAGTATTTGATGCCTCAATCTCATGGTGCTTAAGAAAGCAACTTGTGGTGGCATTATCACCGTGTGAGGCTGAATATATAGCAGGATCCTATGTTGTGTGTCAAGCAATTTAAATCAGATATGTGTTGGAAGAGATCGATGTCGAAGTGAAGAAACCTTTGTGCTGCAAATCGACAGGTTCCTAACTTTGAGAAAGAAATTAGGAGTAGCTCAAATCGAAAATGATTAATGTGTTTCAACAACTTAGATTATAGGGGGTATGTTGAGATATTAGATATAATCCATGTTGAGTTATGTGGCTCAAGCCCAAAATTAATTAGGGTTTAGGGTTTTTTACTTAGTTTATTACTTTACTTAGTAGACAAGTTAGTTGTATATAAATGCATAGTTTGTAATTCAGTTTTATTATCATTCAATTCAATAATACAATCCTTATTGATTTATTCTCTCTCTTTCTCTCCTCATTAAAAGTGTCTCACAAGCACTAACATTTTTAAGCCATAAAAATAAGTTTCTCCTCGACTTATTTTGCTGTTTTTGTAACTCCATTAAAAATAACATCATTTCGGGCTTTTCAAATAGACCAGATGAGAGCATGCCAAACCATAAGGTAGCCACCTGCAATTTTGTTCCTCAAGGGATAGATGTCAAACGCGATGTCCTAGACAACTAGTTCGACAAGTTACATCAGTAACACCATAATTAACTAATACAAGATGATGGAGCAGAAAATCGATAAAGAACACAACTACGTCTGGAGGATTGGCTTCCAACCCAAGAAAGGAAATTCACCAATTAGTAGTTTAGTATAATTAGATTTACAAGCAACAACAAACTTTATGTTGTTCATTGCCTCCACCTAACATTATCCAATGACTTTCTATTTAGGACTTTCTCTAAATACAAAAACCTACTCACTTTCTTCTCTATCACACAACCTGTGATAAGAGATTACAGCTCAATCATTAATAATGTTGAATGTTACAACTTAACTAAGACAAACCAACTATGTCAAGTTACTGAAACATAGTGATGTACATTCAGAGATTCAACCCTAATCCAATTATGACATTAGCGTGGAATATAAAGAATAAACGACTCACAAACCCAAGACACTAAGAACTCGTTCTTGTGTATAATTCTTCATCAAACAATGAGAATTGAGTCTCCTTATATAGCAAAAGTATTTTGGAATTTCTCCTTGGATATTTGATTTAAATTCGTCCAAAATATCTACAAAATCTATTGGATATTATTTGATCCTTAAATTTCTATAACAAGATATGCTTTGTTTCAAATTTAAATCTGATTTGATCTTCTTCCAACTGTCAAACAAACCACCTAATCATATTGCCAAACTAATAGCAATAAAATATGATCCAATTTTTGACCAAAAAATCTTCCAAAACACAACAACAATGACCTGTTGTGCAAGACCCAAATGTCAGACCCATATGCTAGGACATTGTGCCAAGTATGTCCCCCTTCTGCACCTTCATACAACTTAAGCAAACTAGATTAATCTTGAACACTTTGGACACTTCTCCATATTTTTTTTTGCCAAATGCAGTCAATCCAAAAGGACAAATCCAAAAGGAACTACAATCTCCCCTTTGGCAAATTGTGGCAAAATAACTCTTCAAGATATAACACTCGTTCAATCTGAACAAGTGATAACCAGTAAAAGTATTGGACTATCAAAGCATACAATCAGCAACATTCACATTCATTAGAGCTGTAGCACAGCAGCGAAAAGTCAGTAGCATCACAGATGCCACACAAAACAATGCTCCAAAATCACTTAGTTTGTCATGCAATCATTTACAACTTAGTCATGCATGTTACTTAGTCAGCACATAGTTAGTAGAATACAATCCTACGAACTAATAATTATTAGCATGCAATCATTCACATACTTAGTCATGCACAATACAAACAATTAGTAGTTAGTATCAGGATATGCATAATACTACTAACACAAAAGAACATATAAGGGGTCAGATGTCTTGCCCGATGCTCCAACATGTGAGCACATCATTAGTACTTTCTAGAAGGTTAGTACTAAACAATTACATGTTACCTCCTTCACCACCACTACTCCTCTTTTTTTTTGTTATAATTTGGCAAAGGGTCAGTTCTTCAAAGCTAGAGGCGAGTTATGCTGAGATTAATATGTTAGTACATGTATAACCAGATCATGAGTAGAACAACTAGATCAACATCAAAAGATGCGCATGCATTATTTTAGTTATACAAATCAGTCTTTAAGTGGTTATAGAGCCCTTACATATAAAAAAAAAATTCTCAACAAACTGAACTGAAAACATATACTCCCTCCGGTCACTATTATAAGCCAAAATAACTACTTTCACACGTATTAAGAAAGTTAGTTAAGTGTAATTAATTTTCTTGATTTCATGTATAATTAAAGTAAAATTTACGATAATATCCTTAGTTTATTTAATAAATTAACTACCAACATTAAATGCTTTTGAATTAAATTAAGGGTATAATAGTAATACAAACATTAATTACTCTAAAATTTAATGACTTTTGCTTATAATAGTGACCAAAATTTAAGGTGTTTTTTTTTCTTATAATAATGACCGGATGGAGTACAACTATCCTTCAATTTGCATGTAAAAGAATCCATACTTCTTCTTTTTAGATCAAAAGTCAATGTAAATTGTCCTCATTTGTCTCAAAATCACTTGAGTCACTCAATACCATTAGTTCTCACTAACACTATTTTCAACGCAAATTTTATAAATTAAAAGGAAACACATAATGCATTATCTAATTCATTTATATTCTGAAAAACACTATGAGGTATGTTGTCTTAGAGCTCATAATGGTCAACTAATTAAAAAACATAATTGCTCGTAACCGAGTCTTTCTAAGTCATTTTTATCCTCTCTATATTGATTCCTCCTCTTATTGAAAAAAAATATATTTGTTTTTGGATTTGGAAATAATAATTCTAATAACTAATTTATGCCCTTATGAATTTAAATTAAATTCCACTTTGGATATCAAAATTGAGTGTTGCAAAATTGGTGATTTTGTACTCGTTGAGATAGATAGATAGATATTCTATGTCTTGGCCGAATACCATCCACCCCACAAATTCCATAATCATTTCCTTTTCTTCTTTTTCTTTTGCTATTCTTCTCATTCTGATTATTAGCAAATTATAGACAAAAAAAAAAAAAAAAAAACTCGTAAACCATGATCCACATATTCCAACATCAACCTTAACCCAACATTTATGAGACCCAGATCTTTTCACACCCTCTTACATTTTTTTAATAATCTTTTTGTGTCTTTGATTTGTGATTTACATGTGTTCATGTTTTTGATTCTTTTGATGTTTTTCTCAGAATTTGGTCTGTGACCCTTTTGAACCCTTCTTTTGGTTTGTTGGAAAGTCTGATACTTTTTGCAAATCTGTGTCAATTTTGGATTTTCCTATATTTTGGGTATAATTTCAATGGGGTGTTTTGATGAGGGGCATTTCAATGGTGAGCTTGAAAATGGAGTGAGTATTGGGTATGGTGAGATTGAGGATGATGCAAATAAAGTTGCTATTGAGGATGCTGTGAAGGTCCTCTTGTTGGGTCTTGGTGAAGATATTAATAGGGAAGGTCTTAAGAAAACACCACTTCGTGTTGCAAAAGCTTTACTTGAAGGAACTAGAGGTGATTTTCATTTGCTCTATTCACTCCTTTGAACTATATTGGTTTTTGTTTGCTTTTGTGATTTTCAATGCTTTGAATTTTTAAGTGAATTTGATATCAATTGTTCTAGTTCAATTTACAACTTAGCAGTTATGTGTTGATTTTGTTTGAAAAGGAAGGTTATCTTTCAAGTAGTTGCATTATATTGTCTTCAATGTAGATTTAACCTTATTAAGGTATAGAGTTGTGTATAGTTCGCTAAATTTGGATAGGAAGTTGTTCTCATTAGTGGAATGGATAGATACTAATTTGTTAATGAACTTTAATTAAGGACGAATCGGTCGGGAGGACCTGAGGTCGAATCCTAGCTGAAACAATCTTTGGCTAGACTGTACTTACCTTCCGGCTAAACTCCGGATTACTAGTGTCCATTTCTCTTGGGAACCGAATGCCATGGCTGATGTTCCGAGAAAAATAGTCATTTTGTCTATTTCAACCATTTTGTCTTCGAATTCAAGCTGTTTGGTTAAAATGGAGGAGGGTTTTAGGGGTTTTATGTGACACAAAGGTACCGCTCAAGCCGAAGGGAAATATATACGGACTGCACTAAGACCTGCAATGTTATACGGTACAGAATGTTGGGCGGTTAAGAATCAACACGAGAATAAAATCAGTGTAACAGAGATGAGGATGTTGCGTTGGATGTGTGGTAAGACTAGACATGATAAGATTATGAATATTAGATTGTTGAGGTAGCACCTATAGTAGAAAAGATGGTGGAAAATATACTTAGGTGGGTTAGGTATGTAGAGAGAAGACCTGTAGATTCTAGGATAAGGAGAGTAGATCAGATGGAGAGAAGTCAAACAACTAGAGGTAGAGGTAGACCTGGAAAAAGGACAAAAAACTTCCATTTTTTTCGGTTTCTTGTTTTGCATGTTTGATTCACATAGTTTCTCTTAATGATTATATCTACTTGTTATTGTGTAAAATTTAAAAAAAACTGTCATATTTTCTTGCACGGTATTGTCACTATTCTTGAAAAATTTGATCTTTTTTACAGGTTATAGACAAAAAGTGAAGGACATTGTTGAAGGTGCTTTATTTCCTGAAGCTGGCCTAGAAAATAATAAAATTGGTCATGCCGGCGGGGCAGGAGGACTTGTGATTGTCCGAGACATTGACCTCTATTCCTACTGTGAATCTTGCTTGCTACCTTTCCAGGTCAAATGTCATGTCGGTTATGTCCCTTCTGGCCATAGAGTCGTTGGATTAAGCAAGCTCTCTCGTGTAGCCGAAGTATTTGCTAAACGTCTTCAAGAGCCTCAACGTCTAGCAAACGAGGTGTCTTCGGCTTTACAACAGGGAATAAAACCGGCAGGCGTTGCCGTCGTACTTCAGTGTACACATATTCACTTTCCAGACATCGAATCAATCTTTCTAGAATCAAACCCAAAAGGATGGGGGAAGATAGATGTTTCATCGGGTTCTGGTGTCTTTGAAAACAAAAATGCAGACGAATGGGCAGATTTCTTTTACCTTATTAAATCTAAAGGCGTTGATATGGAAACAATTCATCTTCGAGCTTCGTCTGACCAATGCTGGTGTCCGTCCCTCTCCACCATTTCCACTAAAGTTTCCTCCAAAATCGGACCGATCAATCCATCAATGGTCACCGCAGTATCATCAATTCTAAAATCTCTGGGAGAAGATTCGGTCCGGAAGGAGCTTGCAGGGACACCTAACCGTTTTGTGAAATGGCTGTTGAACTTCCAAAGCATAGACATGGATGTGAAGCTAAACGGCTCCCTTTGTGGCGGGATAAAACCTTTTATTGCCACCGGCGAGGTGGTAAACAACATCGACAAACAAATATACACCGAGTTGAACTTGCCGTTTTGGTCACAATGTGAGCATCATATACTTCCATTTCACGGTGTCGTTCACATAGGATACTTCCTTTCAGAAGGATTCAATCCAATCGGAAAATCACTTCTTCAGTCAATAGTTCATTTTTACGGTTTCAAGCTCCAAGTTCAAGAAAGGCTAACAAAGCAGATAGCGGAAACCGTTTCGCCGCTTTTAGGTGGAAATGTAATAGTAGTAGTAGAAGCAAGTCACACATGCATGATTTCTAGAGGAATTGAGAAGTTTGGAAGCAGTACAGCTACCATTGCTGTGTTAGGATGCTTTTCAACAGACCTTGCTTCAAGAACCTCATTCTTGCAAAGTATTGCAAATGCTACTTCTTCTGGAGTGCAATAGTGGTTCTTGGATCACATTTTTCAATGATTATTTGCATTCATTCTATGCATTTTTTAAGCTTACATGCACAATTACATTGCTGTGTTACTTGTCTCTTACCTCGTTTAAACTCTTAGCCTTCTTTTTTCTCTGTTTAATTATGCTTTTAGTCTTGCAGCTTATGATAATGTTCAATTTTGGTCTCAGAAGTGTATATAAAAAAAAATGAGTATGAAGCCTAGATTGTCCAAGATCATGTCTTGTTTATATGGATGCTCTCAACAATCTCCCAATGTGTGTTACCTCGACTTTTCACATGCAAACGATCGTATGAAGTTTGGGACATAGTCTACTAACATTTCAATGCGATCATGAAGGCTCGTATGAAGTTTGCCAAACGAATTAGAGCCTTAAGCATGGTTTGCCGATTCATGTGCTTTTCATCACTTAACATCTCTTGATTCCTTTTTGCATAATAAAATTTGCTACCTTGATTCCTTTTTGCATAATAAAATTTGCTACCTCGAAAATGATAAAGTCGAAATAGACAATGGTTTGAATGAGTTAATCACAGATTTCATTGAAACCCTTTTTAAGACATACATTGTTACCCTTTACATTTTATACAATTTATGAACATCAACAAAATACATAAACAAAATATGTTATTGTTGACAACAATTAACCACATTCAGAAACTCAAAGCCTTTTGCAAACCAGCAGCATATTGTCTTGCCCATTGATCATAGTGAAGAATTTCTTCAAGTGAAGGAGATGTTACCAACTCCTTCTGATGTTCATTGCATGTTAGCTCCACAACCTTGAAAATATCTAGATAGCTAATCCTGATAACACGAAAATAGTCGATCAGAAGAGGATTCACCTTCGACAAAAAGAAGTCTATCATCCGAAAGAGAAATGCATTATACTTATTTTTCTGAAACAAACAGTTCTACAGCTTTCTCGTTTGCAGCGCTGATAACTCCGGTCATGGTCCCTCCGGCTCGTCCAGCCGCGTAGCAAAGATTCACGGACGGAAACTTCTTGGTGTCCGGTGCTTGAAATGTTAGAGAACCATACCTGAGTGAGTCATTCATTAAGCTTACATTAGTCAATCTAGCAATTATTATTTCTTTTGAAGACATCTTTAAACAATTGAAAATTTGAAAGAAGGAAAATTGATTTTACTTGGTAAGATCGAGGCGAGGCCAAGTTATTTCAGAACAATAAACTCTTTCGGGCCATGACAAAGTATAAAGGAGTGGCAACCGCATATTAGGTAACCCCAACTGTGCAATAACAGAAGAATCCTGTGTTTCAACCAAAGAATGTATGATAGATTGTGGATGGATAACAATCTCAATATCATCGTAGTCTGCTCCAAACAAGTAATGTGCTTCAATTACTTCTAAACCCTGCCAAAAACAGAAGAAAAAAATGAAACATTTATATTTTCCGGGAAAGCATTTTCGATAAAGAAAAACATTGATTATTGCATGAACAAAGTTACCTTATTGAAGAGGGTAGCAGAATCTATAGTTATCTTTCTTCCTAAAGTCCAAATGGGATGTTTTAATGCATCAGCAACTTTAATATCTTTCATCTTTTCAATAGGCCATTCTCTGTCGATAACACTAACAATATTAACATTCGTCAATAGATAATTTAGGTCAATACTCTTCTTGCACTGCTTTGTCATACCTGAAAGTGCCACCGGAACCCGTTAACTGGATTTTCCTAAGTGCACCCTTTGGCAACCCTTGAATACACTGTATAGAGAAGAATTGTTATGCATCAATGATGCATTATTGGCAGAAAGAATTGATGCAAATGATGATGGACTTGAAATACCTGAAAAATTGCAGAATGTTCTGAATCGGTGGGAAGAACTTTGATGTTGTTTTTGTGAGCAAGAGGAAGAACAAAAGCTCCTCCAGCAATCATTGTTTCTTTGTTTGCCAATGCTATGTCTTTCCCTGCTTCAATCGCCGCAACCGTTGGCTGTAGAAAATAACAAAATGAGATTGCAATTGCAAATTTTTTGAACTGCATTAACCATGGTAAAAGTTGCGGGTTGATTGTTACCTTTAATCCGGCACAACCAACTATTCCGGTAACTACCGTGGCTGCATCAGGGTGATGAGCAACCTGAGAAAAAAATGAATAATGCTCAGAAATAAAAACAGTAATGGCTTCATAGACAAATCATATATATAAAATATGAGAGAAATGAAGATTTTCACCTCAATGACACCTTGTTCTCCAGGGATGATTTCAGGTTTGTGTTCAACATCAGCCAAAGCCTCTTTGAGTTCATCAATTTTAGACTCATCTCATAGGGCTACTACTTGAGGCTTAAATGTCTACCTGCACAACATGTAATACTAGGAAAATGAATTGCACTTATAGTCTAACGACATGTCTGGTGTCCAACATCAGTGTCTGACATCAACACATGTGATTACATTTAACTGTTTCAGTTTTCAAATTAGTATCCGTGTTAGTGCCGCGTCTGATGTCTGTTGTATCAGTGTCTGAAGAAGGTAACTGTTTCATTTTTCAATTTTCGATGCTTTGAATTTTTAAGTGAATTTGATGTCAACTATTCTAGTTAAATTTACAACTTAGCATATTAGTTATGTGTTAGTTTTTTTTTAAAGGAAGGGTTTCTTTCAAGTAGTTGCATTATATTGTCTTCAATGTAGATTTGATCTTATTAAGGTAAATAGTTGTGTATAGTTGACTAAGGCTTTGATTGGATTGATGGAATCGGATGGAATGGAGCGGTATGAAATGGAATGGATAGTTAAAAGTCGGATGGAGCTGCATGGAGTGGTATGGATTTCATTCCATTCCATCATTTATCATCATATTTCTTCCTGTCTGGTTTGGGCAGAATGAAGAATTTGTCTTGTTCCGTCATGAAATTTCCAAACAATGGAATGAAATCTTTGTTCCGCTCCACTCCATTCCGCTTTATTCCACTATGGATACTTCCTTTCAGAAGGATTCAATCCAATTGGAAAATCACTTTTACAATCGATAGTTCATTTTTACGGTTTCAAGCTCCAAGTTCAAGAAAGACTTACAAAGCAGATAGCAAAAACCGTTTCGCCGCTTTTAGGTGGAAATGTAATAGTAGTAGTAGAAGCAAGTCACACATGCATGATTTCTAGTGGAATTGAGAAGTTTGGAAGCAGTACAGCTACCATTGCTGTTTTAGGATGCTTTTCAACAGACCTTGCTTCAAGAACCTCATTCTTGCAAAGTATTGCAAATGCTACTTCTTCTGGAGTGCAACAGTGGTTCTTCTTGGATCACATTTTCCATGATTATTTGCATTCATCCTATGCATTTTTATAAGGTTTTAAAACCAATGCAGCAGCTTACATGCACAATTACATTGCTGTGTTACTTGTCTCGTACCTTGTTTAAACTCTTAGCCTTCTTTTTTCTCTGTTTAATTATGCTTTTAGTCTTGCAGCTTATGATAATGTTCAATTTTGGTCTCTGAAGTGTATATAAAAAAAATGAGTATCAAGCCTAGATTGTCCGAGATCAAGTCTTGTTTATATGGATGCTCTCAACAATCTCCCAATGTGTGTTACCTCGACTTTTCACATGCAAACGATCGTATGAAGTTTGGGACATAGTCTACTAACACTTCAATGCGATCATGAAGGCTCGAATGAAGTTTGCCAAACGAATTAGAGCCGTAAGCATGGTTTGCCGATTCATGTGCTTTTCATCACTTAACATCTCTTGATTCCTTGTTGCATAATAAAATTCCCTACCTCGAAAATGATAAAGTCGAAATAGACAGACAAATGTTTGAATGAATTAATCAGAGATTTCATTGAAACCCTTTTTAACACATACATTGTTACTCTTTACATTTTATACAATTTATGAACATCAACAAGATACATAAACAAAATATGCTATTGTTGACAACAATTAACCACATTCAAAAACTCAAAGCCTTTTGCAAACCAGCAGCATATTGTCTTGCCCATTGATCATAGTGAAGAATTTCTTCAAGTGAAGGAGATGTTACCAACTCTTTCTGATGTTCATTGCATGTTAGCTCCACAACCTTGAAAATATCTAGATAGCTAATCCTGATAACACGAAAATAGTCGATCAGAAGAAAATTCACCTTCGACAAAAATACGTCTATTACACTGATAACCAAGACTTTACTTACTTTTCTGCTACAAACAGTTCTACAGCTATCTCGTTTGCAGCGCTGATAACTCCGGTCATGGTGCCTCCGGCTCGTCCAGCCGCGTAGCAAAGATTCACGGACGGAAACTTCTTGGTGTCCGGTGCTTGAAATGTTAGAGAACCATACCTGAGTCATTCATTAAGCTTACATTAGTCAATCTAGCAATTATTATTCCTTTTGAAGACATCTTTAAACAATTGAAAATTTGAAAGAAGGAAAATTGATTTTACTTGGTAAGATCGAGGCGAGGCCAAGTTATTTCAGAACAATAAACTCTTTCGGGCCATGACAAAGTATAAAGGAGTGGCAACCGCATATCAGGTAACCCCAACTGCGCAATAACAGAAGAATCCTGTGTTTCAACCAAAGAATGTATGATAGATTGTGGATGGATAACAATCTCAATATCATCGTATTCTGCTCCAAACAAGTAATGTGCTTCAATTACTTCTAAACCCTGCCAAAAACAGAAGAAAAAAATGAAACATTTATATTTGCCGGGAAAGCATTTTCGATAAAGAAAAACATTGATTATTGCATGAACAAAGTTACCTTATTGAAGAGGGTAGCAGAATCTATAGTTATCTTTCTTCCTAAAGTCCAAATGGGATGTTTTAATGCATCAGCAACTTTAATATCTTTCATCTTTTCAATAGGCCATTCTCTGTCAATAACACTAACAATATTAACATTTGTCGATCGATAATTCAGGTCAATACTCTTGTTGAACTACTTTGACATACCTGAAAGTGCCACCGGAACCCGTTAACTGGATTTTCCTAAGTGCACCCTTTGGTAATCCTTGAATACACTGTATAGAGAAGAATCGTTAAATGTTGATGATTGATTATCAGCAGAAAGAATTGATGCAAATGATGGAGTTAAATACCTGAAAAATTGCAGAATGTTCTGAATCGGCGGGAAGAATTTTGATGTTGTTTTTGTGAGCAAGAGGAAGAACAAAAGCTCCTCCAGCAATCATTGTTTCTTTGTTTGCCAATGCTATGTCTTTCCCTGCTTCAATCGCCGCAACCGTTGGCTGTAGAACATAACAAAATGAAATTGCTATTTCAAATTTTTTGAACTACATTAACCATGGTAAAAGTTGCGGCGAAAGTTGTCAAAATTTTATTGTTACCTTTAATCCTGCGCAACCAACTATTCCGGTAACTACCGTGGCTGCATCGGGGTGACGAGCAACCTGAGAAAAATGAATACTATTCAGAAAATGAACAATAATGGCTTCATAGACAAATGAAGATTCTCACCTCAATGACACCTTGTTCTCCAGGGATGATTTCAGGTTTGTGTTCAACATCAGCCAAAGCCTCTTTGAGTTCATCAATTTTAGACTCATCTCTTAGAGCTACTACTTGAGGCTTAAATGTCTTTATCTGCACAACACGGAATACTAGGAAAATGAATTGTGCTTAAAGTCTAACGACATGTCTGGTGTCCAACAGCTGTCAGTGTCTGACATCAACACATGTGGTTACATTTAACTATTTCATATTTTCAAATTAGTATCCGTGTTAGTGTCGTGTCTGTATCAGTGTCTGGAAGAAGGTAATTGTTACCTGATCGGCTAGAAGAGTAACATTTGAACCGGCTGCTAGTCCCACAACTCGAAATCTTTCTGGAAACTCAGCAACTATATTAAGTGTCTGCAAAACAAATATATAAACTCTTTCATTTCAAAGATTTGGTAATAGAAGACAGCAAAGAACTTAGAATTATTGATTATTTTATACCTGAGTTCCAATGGAACCAGTTGAACCTAAGACAGAGATGGGTTTTGGACCATCCCATGTTTTGAAATCACTAGGTTCAGGAATGGCTGTTCCTGGCCAAGCTGGTTGTATTGAATTTGCTGCTGAACAATGAACTATTCTCTTTATTACTTTTGTGTCATTCTCTTTTCTCTTCAATGCAAACTTACCTGCTCATCATTACAAAACTCAACTTAATTAATTACTAATCAACTACTAATCTTTAATGTGATGTGGATGACCAAACGTTTTATTTTAGTTTCTTAAATAAAAAATTTACTCACTTTGATTTCGAATAATCTGCATATTTTTTTATACTTTGGGATATAATATAATATTATATGTATTTGAGATGCTTTTATAGTTACTCTAGACATATACTTATGTAGGGGTGGACATCGGGCCGGGTAGGGCGGTTTCGGCCGGAAAAACAACAACCGAGAGCAACCGCGGTTTGTATATTGCCACCCATTTCCGCCTGTTAGAGCTCACGGATTTTGCGGGTGTCGGGTTCAACAAAGCACGGTTTCGGCGGGTGGGTTGATTCGGTTGTCATAAATAAAAAAAAACAAAAGATTCAACAACATGCTTAACTTAGTCTGATAATTCTTTTTAAGTAAACAAGTTGCATCTGCAAATCTCAAGGCTGTGAAGTAATGTTGGTGGTGTGAGTTGAATATGATTATTAGGATGTTTATATAAATAGAAAAAAAAAATAGAGAATAAAAGTCCTACTTCACAAGTGTCTTTATGTTTCATACATAAACTGAAATTGAAGAGGGATGGTGCACTGACAGTGCAAATTATTTTTATACTGTTAACCAATGAAAATCATGTATCCCGTTAAGTCAACCTGTAAATTTTAAATTATTTATATGATTTGTCACTTTAAAATATTTTGATTGGATGTATGTGTAATACTTTTTACACCGACAGTGCATTACTATTAACCCTTTTTTCATTACAATAAAAATTAATAATTTAATTAAATACTTAATATAATTTAATAATAAATATGTTTTCAAAATGTAAAATGACTCTAATAAATATGTTTTTAAAAAGTAAAATAACTCTAAAAAGTAAAATAACTCTAGTAAAATTGTTTTTAAGAATTAAAATAACTCTAATAAATATATAATAAAATATTTAAAATGAGGCATTAAAATAAATTAAAGTAGACTGGGGCGGGGGCGGGGCCGGGTGCGGGGCGAGTAGAAGCATTTCCCGCCCCCGCAGCCGCACCCATAATAGAAAATCAGATTTTACCCGCACTCAGTTAAACCGGATTTCCTCCATTAATTTTGGGACGAGTCCGGGCGGGTCTGAGTTTCCTTATCATGCCTAGTGAGAATATGAGAATGAATCTAATTAATTAACCATTAGATTAGATGCAACTCAAAGGTTATGATTTTGAGTAAGTTAAAAACACTTGCTCTTGAAGTAAGTTGATATATATATATATATATATATATATATATATATATATATATATATATATATATATATATATATATATATATATGAAAATGCTAACACACCCAAAATTAGTGGGCTCCACAAAAAATATACTACATATATTTTCTTTTTCTTTTTTTTCTTCATCTTTCTAATGTGGGTCCCACCCAAAATTGGTGGATCCCACACAAAAATACACTAAGGTGTATGTTGCTAATGCACACCTACATGGGTGTGTATTAGCATGACCTATATATATATATATATATATATATATATAAGAAACGTATCATATGAGAATGTTATTTTTATGTGAGAACCTGAGAATAAATTTGAACTATTAGATTTTAAAATAAATGGTGTAGATTATGTGTCTGTTTTTTTTCTCTCTACTCCATAAATTTAATTAAATTTATGGAGGAGAGAGAAAAAAAAACAGACACATAATCTGCACCGTTTATTTTAAAATCTAATGATTCAAATTTATTTTCACGTTCTCAAATAAAAATAGCATTCTCATAGAATATGAATTTTATATATATATATATATATATATATATATATATATATATATATATATATATACTATTTTATTTAAAATTTTTAGATTTTACACAAAAATATAATTTGTTGGTCCACTCATAAAGCTTCTGTGTTAAAAATGGTGTTAAAGTATTTTAATTTTAAAAAGAAAGTTATATATTTTTTTGACACAATCATATATATTAAACATTTTAAAATATTAATATTTTACATTTTAAAATATTAAAAAACTCTCTCATAAACAACCTGAAGCCGCATGATCCTTTTGTTGTTGCACGTTTATGTTAAAAATATGTTTTTAGTGATGTTTAAAGTGAAGGTTTAATTAAATTCTTCATTGATAAACTAAAAATATGTTTTAAATAATTAATTGTAGATTAAATTTTAATCATTAAGATTGTTTATATATATATCATACTCTATATGTAAGATCATTCATATTTCACAAGACTCTTTTAACCTAACTATGTTTAAGATTTGAATTAGAATTATGGCATGTTATATATTTTAGGGAGGGTTCCTATATCATGATGTAATATTGCTGATGGAAGAAAAAAAGACAGGTAATTTTAATCGAATTTAATAATAAAATGATATGTAAGACTTATTATTATAGTAAAATAATAATAACTTATAAGCAAGAAAGTTAACAGAAATAATATATGTTAGAGAAAAGAGAAAGCTCTTATCATGATTATAATTATTATTTTATGATATATGATATGTAGGTGATGAGATAAAGACAAGAGAGAAGAACCTGGAAGTTTTATGGAGGTGTTAATTTTATCAGACAAAAAGGAGGGTTTTATTTGAACTGGGGAGGCCAAATTCAAAGCCATGATCATATGAATTAACACTTTCAAATTCAATTCACTTGACAAAATAAAATGAACCAATTAGAGTATTTATAAGCAATCAATTAAGTGGCTATTGAGAAATATCAAAGGCTCAGAAATTATGTGGAAAAAATTATTGCCACAATTATATACTTGTGGTCTAAGAAATGATAACTTCAATCACAAGGATAATTTTGCATTATGAAATAAAACTAATTCTTCTAAATTGAATGACTATTATTTCTTCAATATTTTTTTTTCTTTTTTATAGAAATCTCTCCTTTTTCCTTTTAAAATTAGTGAATAAATTTAAAGCTCTTTTTTAATTGGTCCACTTGTTAAGGTGTTATGGTATGAAAACAAAAAATGGATAAGGGAAATGAACGAGAAGAAACGGTAAATGGGGCCCAATGAATAACAACACAACACAGACACAAATTTTATTCTGCCACCTCCATAATTGTAATGCTATTTATTACTTTGTGATTTTTGACTTTTTTTCTGAAAAATTACGTGATTTTTGAGTTTTAGAAAAGTTTCGAGTTTTTATAAGATTTTTGAAAATTTTATGAGTTTTTATTAGATTTTTTATAATTTTATAAGATTTTATCGATTTTTTTTTAAAATTTCAGAATTTGAACTATATGATTTTTTAAATATATTACGATTTTTTCAAAATCTTATAAATTGTTATTAAAATTTTCAAATATACTATTGAATTTTTTAAATAACTATGAATTTTTATTAGATTTTTTAAAAACTCGAATAGTTTTTATCGGATTTTTTAAAAAATCTGAGATTTTATCGAATTTTTCAAAAAATTAAATTTTTATCGGATTTTTCAAAAAAATCTATTAATTTTTATCGAATTTTTCGAAAAATCTATTAATTTTTATCGGATTTTAAAATATATTATGTAATTTTTCCAAAAATATGAGATTTTAACGGAGTTTTCAAAAATCTATAATTTTTTACCAAAATTTTTAAAATATGCTACCGTATTTTTTCAAAAAACAAAACTATAAATTTTCACTGAATTTTTAAAAAAAATCTAATAAAATCTACCTTCAACATTTTTTCTATCGAAAATAAACTACCGATGTTTTCAACAAATAAAAAAAACTCCAAAACTTACTGGATTTTTATAATATATTATTAAAAGAATTATTTATATCAAATTTTTCAATTGCAGATTTTTCATTCGCTAATTTTTAATAAAACTATTTTGAATTATATTAAAATACGTAAAGTGCCAAGTCAGATTTTAGGGGTGGATAAAATCTCCACACAAATTAAGATAAGTAATATATAGTCCTGTTTTTTTGTGCATAATTCATGTGGTTCTTAAATTTATAGTATGACTGATGGTGTTTGCCCAGCAATATAAGGTTCCGGTGTTTTTCTTTTCTTCACTAGTAATAGATAATAGATACTAGTATGTTCTTATGAAAGCGAGTAGATAACTAGATAGATTTATCCATTTTAAAATAAATGTTTCATGAATGAACCCTTATCAGAAAAATACAAATTGAAGTATGATGAGAATATCGTTTTGGCAGAAGAGTGCAACGCAATTTCATTCAACAAAATACAAATTGAAGTATGACGAGAATATCATTTTGGCAGAAGAGTGCAACGTAATTTCATTCAACGAAATGTTCCATCTAAATTCACTGATCTAGGTAGGTTTATTAGTCTTTGTTCTATTGATTCACTGACTATTGGTCATGATTTGTGTGATTTAAGAGCTGGCATCAATCTGATGTTGTTGTCTATGATTAGAAAGTTAAATTGTGGTGAACAAAGCCGACTCAAACTAGTTTAACATTAGTTGATCGTTTTATCACATATTCATATGGTGTTCTTGAAGATGTAGTTGTTAGAGTTGATGTTTTGTTGTTTCCGATGGGTTTTGTGATTTTACACATGCCAGAAGATTTTGAAACACCACTACTTCTCGCAAGATCATTCTTAGTATCACATAAAGCTCTTATTGATGTGGAATTGGGGGAGTTAATATAAAGATTCAACAAAGAAAAAATTGTGTTCGGCGTGTTCGAAGCGATGAAGCATCAGAATGAAAATCATCAGTGTTATAAAATTGACATAATGGAAGAAGTCGTT
This sequence comes from Lathyrus tuberosus, assembly GCA_022829125.1. Taxonomy (NCBI): domain Eukaryota; kingdom Viridiplantae; phylum Streptophyta; class Magnoliopsida; order Fabales; family Fabaceae; genus Lathyrus; species Lathyrus tuberosus. The sequence continues at coordinate 2,095,720 of JALAZF010000537.1, forward strand.
AAAGAGGTAACTGCAATAGAAACTCTTTCACCACCAATGGATCGAGCCATTATTAATTCAATAGAAAAGGTTGAAGATTGATCTGATATAGAGATAGCCGAGAGTTTTCATCAACTTCAGGCAACACAAGTCAATAACGCAACGAGAAAAATTGAAAATTTGAATGGTACTAAGCAACCTAATCCAATACAAGCTCAAAAATATCTTGAGTTGAAAGATTTTCCGAAACACTTGAAGTATGTCTTTTGGGTGAGAAAGTGTTACAACCAGCCATCATCAGTAGTTCTTTATCAACTCTAGAAGAAGAAAAATTGTTGAGAGTCTTAAGAGATAACAAGCAAACGCTTTGTTGGAGTGTGAGTGGTCTGAAAGGCATTAGCCCAGCTTATTGTATGCATAAGATAAAGCTAGAAGAAGAATTCAAGCTGATAGTTTAACCTCAAAAAAGACAGAATCCTACCATGAAAGAAGTGGTGAAAAAAGAAGTCATAAAACTATATGAAGCATGTATGATCTACCCTATTTTTGGAAGTTCTTGGGTAAGTTCAGTGCATGTAGTCCTAAAAAGGGAGGTGTGATTGTCCTTCAAAAATAAAAGAATGAGTTGATTCCGACTCAGACAGTTACCAGATGGCGGATGTGTATTAGTTATCGGAGGTTAAACCAAGCAACTCGAAAAGATCATTTTCCATTACCATTTACATATCACGTATTAGAAAGATTAGCAAGTCAAACATATTATTGTTTCTTGGATGGTTATTTGGAATACAATCAGATTATTGTGGATCCCGCAGAGCAAGAGAAAACTGTTTTCACATGCCCTTTTGAAGTGTTCGCTTATCGCAGGATGCCATTTGGATTATGCAATGCTCCCACAATTTTTCAAAGGTGCATGCTTTCTATATTTTTTTTTTAATATGATTGAATCTTCCATCGAGGTATTTATGGATGATTTTTCTCTGTTTGATAGTGATTTTCATAAATGTCTTGCTCACCTTAATGTTGTTTTTGAGAAATGTATTAAAACGAACCTAGTTTTTCTGTGTATGGTTACTGAAGGTATCATTTTAGGTAGGGTGGCGAAACGGGTCGTCTGCCCCGCCTTAAGCCCGCCAAAAAAGGGGGCGGGGCGAGCAAGTCTGCCAAGTGAAATTAAGTTTTAAAATATAGCTCGCCCCTCCAAGGTGGTGGGTTGGCGGCCGGCGGGCTTGCCCACCTATTTTTTATTTATTTATTTTTCATTTTTTTAATAAATTAGTAGGCTTATTTTTACATTTCTATTAGATTTTACACTTATTTTTTAGAACAATTCTTTATAAAGCATCTTTTGAACAATTTTTACTTAAAAAAATATTGCATATATTCACAAATAAATGTATAAAATAGAATCATCAACAAGTATTCCAAAAATATAGTTCAAGTATTAATCTTTAACCAACCAAAAAATGATTTGAGTGCTTGATAACTAGGTGATGGGACAACACACCCCTCATTTGGCGGGCTTAAGGTCGGGCGGGCTTAAAGCTGGGTGGGCTGAGCGGGTAGGTTGACCCAAAATCCCAACCCAACCCGCCATTTTTTGGCGGATGCGCAGACCGCCCCGGTGGGCCACGACCCGTTTTGCCACCCCTAATTTTAGGAGATAAAATGTCATAAAAGAGAATCGAGGTTGATCAAACCAAAATAGAGGTTATTAAAAAATTACTCCCCTCCAATTAATGTTAAAAGAGTGAGAAATTTCCTAGGACATGCTGATTTTTACCGAAGATTTATAATGGATTTCTCAAAGATTGCAAAACCTCTTTGCAACCTCCTAGTTAAGGAAAAGGATTTTGATTTTGATTTTGATGATGAATGTTTTAAATATTTTTCTGTTATTAAAGAAAAGTTAGTGACTGCACCCGTAATTGTCACTCCAAACTGAGAACTTTCCTGTTAGTTTCTTGGATTGGCTGGAATTTTGGTAAAACAAAGGTTGTTCAATGTTGGTGTCAAGGTGGTGATGTTGCAACATTGAGTCTTAACATTGGGCTGTGTTAAGTAGTGAAGCTGTTCAATGTTTGATGTCATATGGGTGATGTCACAACATTGAGTCTTAACACTGGGCTGTGTTAAGTGTTTAAGTTGGATGTCTGATGTCACAAGCGATGTTGTGACATTAGATCTGCAGAATTAATAACATCAGGTTTTGTGATGTTGTTAGGGTTTGCGTCTTAGCCTAAATTGTGGAGAGCAGGTAGTCTCATTGGATGCGGATATCTTGGGATAGATATTCTCTATTGCATAGAGATTTGATGCAGATTTGTAGGAGATTTAAAAGGTTGAAGATTTGAAAAGATTTTAGGAGAAAATCTGTTTTGAAGATTCAGTTTTAAATAACAAATCAGGTCAGATATTGTAGCAGGTCCAAGTCCAATTTAAAGAGCTATATAAAGTGCACCAGTACTGAAGGAAAAGGAACGAAGAAAGAGAGCTAAAGACTGAGAGTCGTTTTGTGTCTTCGTGTATGATTTGTAAACCATTCTAGTGTGAATTGGTATTGCTGTTTTGAGTTGTTCTTGATCAAAGCTGTGAAGCATAATCAAGTAGTGTTATTCAAAGTGTGTGATCTTTGAATTATATCACTGAAGTGTTTTAGGGATTGAGTAGTGTTCTCATATCTAAGTGGTTTCTTAGGTAGAAAGTCACTAGTAGGAATTAAGATTAGGAGATTGTCAACAGGGTTGTTGAGTCTGTAATTTAATTCTACAAGTAGTGAAATTCATCCCTGGCTTGGTAGCCCCCAGACGTAGGTAGTTAGACCGAACTGGGTGAACAATTTGGTGTGTTCTTCTGTTGTTTAATTTGTCCATTGTGCAGAGTGTGTTGTTGTGACATCGCACTTAACATGACACATCTGGTACCAGAATTTCATTTCCTTTGAACTTATGTGCGATGCGAGTGATTATTTGGAAGGAGCATCTCTTGGTCGATGCCACAAGAAATTTTCCACTCTATTTACTACGCTAGTACAGTTTTAAACAAAAATTGGGTAAATTATACCATCACCGAAAAGGAATTACTAGCAGTGGTATTTTCCTTGGTAAAATTATATCTAATTGGTTCGAAAGTGGTTATTTTTACAAATCCTGCAACGCTAAAATATCCTTTCAACAAAGGAGATTCTAAGTCGGGGTTGCTCTGATGGATATTGTTGTTACATGAGTTCGACTTAGAGATAAAAGATTAAAAAAAAGAATATTGAAAATGTGGTGGTTAATCCCTTATCCAGGCTGGAGAATAAGAAAGTGACTCGAAAAGAAAGGAACATTACTGAAAAAATTTCCCGATGAGCACTTGACGGAAATCAACGAATGACCTTGGTTTGCTGATATGGTCAACTATAAAGCTAAAAAGAGTGTGTCGGAAAACTACACCTCAAAACAGAAGAAACAATTATGTAAAAGTCTAATCATTATTTATGAGATGGGCTTTATCTATTTAAAATTAGTGATAACTATTTGATTCAAAAATGTGTTGTGGGTAAGGAAGCTAGAAACATTATGTGGCTTTTTCATAGCTCAGTGTATGGAGGTCATCATAGTGGTGAAAGAACAGCAGTGAAAGTGCTTCAAAATGGCTTTTGGTGTCAACTTTATTCAAAGAGTGTAAGTTGTATGTTCCGGAATATCTCGAGTGTTAGAAAACAAATAACATTTCAAAACGAGACAAAATGCCTCTTAATGGTATGATAGAGGTAGAACACTTTGATTGTTGGGAAGTTGACTTCATAGGTCCTTTTCCACGATCAATTTCTCATATGTACATTCTTGTTTATGTGGATTACGTAACCAAATGGTTTGAAGCTATCGCATGTGTTGCTAATGATGCCCAAACTATCTTTAATTTTTTGAAAAAGAATATTTTTGCTAGGTTCAGAGTCCTTAGAGTATGGATCAGCGATGGGGAACGTATTTGTTAATTCTTGTAGTTGGCTAGAATTTTGGTAAAACAATGTTGATGTCATGGTTGATGTTTCAACATGAGTTTTTAACAGCCTTGTTATGTTGAGTTAACATTCTGGTTATGTTAAGTTTTTAAGGGTTGCAGTTTTGTGCTGATGTCAAACCCGATGTCATAACATCAGATGACAGAACATCAGAAAACCATCTGTGTGGTTTGTGGATTGCAGAATGTTAAGGTGTTGAAGAGTTATAGTGCTGAAGAGTGATGTCACATGCGATGTCTTGACATCACTATACCAGAACATCAGTCTGCTGTGTTTTTAGGACTGCGCGTGTTTTTGTTATTGGAGAGATATTCTACTGAAGAGAGTGAGAGATTGTAGGCGAATATCTTGGTAAAGATATATTCTGGTGCAATCATAAGTGGAGCAGATCTTGTTGCTATTTTTAGGGCTGAAAGATATGAAAAGATTTGAAGATAAAATCTGGTTTTAAATTCAAATCAAATCAGATATTTGGAGAAGATCTTGCAGCTGAATAATGAAGATTTAAAAGATACATAATAACCTGGAAATATTATGTGGAGCTGAATTTAATGCATAAAGATATGGAGAATATTTAGAGTTAATGATTGAAGATTTAATTGAAGATTTGATTGAGGATTTAATTGAAGATCTATTTAGTAGCAGAATCTTTTGGAGATTTGGAACAGAAGATTTGATATGATTTGAAGGCCCAAATCCAGTTGGGAAATAGGTTATAAATAGAAGCATTGTAACCTTGTTTTAGTAAGCCAGCCATCATGTAGATTATAAGGGTTGTGTTGGTTGATGAACCACCCGGTTTGTGGGATGGTCATCGTGTTTATCTCGAAGCCTGTAGGTAAGAGATGTATTGTTCTTGGAGGAAGCTGTTAAGCAACTCTAAGTATTGTTCTTAGTCATGAGGGTCATGTCTAGGTATTGTCATGGAAGTGTGTCTTCCAAGGATATGTGTGTGAATGAATACATTTAGGAAATCAAGCTGTTGATGCAGTAACGGTGTAGTTGACTGCTAGACATCATCGAGATGATTGGAAGTGAGATGGAGTCTCTTACCTAGGGAGGACTTAGGTAGAAGGGTCATTGGGTAGGGATTAAATTAGGTAGATTGTCAACTGGTCTGTTGAGTCTGTAATTTGATACTACTAATAGTGGACTTCCTTCCTGGCTTGGTATGCCCCCAGATGTAGGTTGGTTGAACCGAACTGGGTGAACAATTGATTGTGTTCATATTCTGTTTTTATTGTCTTGTTCATGCAACAGAGTTTAATGTTGTGACATTGCACCTTAACATCACACATCTGTACCAGAATTTCAATTGGTATCAGAGCAGGCATCTTGTCTGTTTCTGGATGAGATCTAGGGAAGATACTTTCTGGTTCATGGGCAAGGTAGGTGGTATCTACTGAAAAGGTGTTTGAACATGGAAAAGTTTATATTGTTGTTTGAATGGTCCCTTGAAGTGGGGGATGGACTATTCAGGACAAAGTATGTATTGGACCTGTCTGTTGATCTCAGGAGAACTGCTGTTATGAGTTTGATTTGTTGGCACTTGGTTTAAGGTGATGGTATGCAAGGATTATTGAGTAGTGCCTGAAGGTTGTTGAGGAGTTATTGTGTGTTCCGCTGCATGGTATCTGATGTAACCCTGATTGGTTCTTGTATCTCTGTTGGTGAGATTCTAGGAAGGTATGCTCTTGGAAATACATTAGGGTTTGGTCTCCTCAGCAGGATATTCTATGATGTTGCAGTTTGCATGGGGATTATCTCTTATCTGTGTTTTGGGAAAGAAGTGATCAAAAGGTGAATAGGGTGGAGACAAAGCAAAAGAGTATCACTGTCAAATCTTTCATGCGGGAGTGAAGATCTTGATCAGTCATCTCTTAAGCTTATTGGTGGAAGTTGAGCTTAATATGTCAATTCGGATGTCTCGACATCGTGCTTCACATTAGCAGTTTATGGTAAATGCTAAGTCAAGATCTATTAGAATGTAGCTACTTAGAAGGATCACGGAAGCTGTGAAGTTGAACAATTATTGAGATGCTGTTCAGCATGAGCTGGTTTAAGTGAAGGGAAAAGGCATCCAAGAGTTGGTGTGCAGTAGCAGGGTAATTCAGCCAGTGGTCAATTGGTGTTTGCTTGAGCTCTTTCTGTTTCGTGCCTTAAAGGATTCAAAGTAGCAGACTGTCTATGGTATGTTTCTGCAGAAGGATGGCAGTTATTACTCTTTGGTTAGAAGGTCTGAACCTTGTGCTTATTAGAAGAAGCCTCTGGAAGAGTGTGTTATGCAAGTTACTACAGTTTTGTTGGTCTAATCTTGAAAGATGCTGATATGCTCTCTTATGTTCCATGCAAGAGTTATGTATGATTAGGAGTTGTGATTAAGACTAATGTCAGAACTGATGTTGGAACATCAAGTCAGCTCTTTGCTCAAGGTGGAGTGAAAGATCAAGACACTGACCTAACCTGGAAGGCTTTGTGGTATAAGTGGTTTGGATCAGCAGATGGCGGTTGTGTGACAGGGGTTGAGTATTTATCTGCTTTTGATAAGGATGTGCATTCAACTAATGACAAAATACATTGACGGGAGACTATGTATATGTCTGATGTAAAAGTGCAGGACTGTTGAATTGTTGAGAATATACTTTTCTCTGTGTGGCTCTTTATTTCTCTTCGTGGTGTGTTGGTGCTGTTGAAGATAAAGATGGGAGCATGGTGTTTGCTCTAGTTGTGAAGGTCGAGGATAAGTGGCAGTTATCTCTGGCTTTCTACTGTCGGCTCTACTAAGGGAAGTGACTTTCTTTAAGTATTGCTATGGGGTAGTCTTGGACTACTTATTTTCTGAAGATTCAGATGTGGTAGGTTTGAAGTCTTTGGAGTTTCAAAGCAGGATGGAGGTTGTCTACTCAAACTTGATTGTTGAATCAAGTCTATGAGAGCATGGAAATCTGTTTCTGCAAAGGGAGGAGGTTCTTCTAAGTGGCAGAAGGAGGAGCTGAATTCAACAGTTGGATGTCATAATGTTCTGACATCTAGCTTAACATCAGGAGTCTCAGCTAGTGATGTGATCTACAGGAATGAACGATAGGATGCTTCAAAAGATCGTTCTCATGGCAGTTTGTGGGAGCTGCAGGAAGGAGAAGATGTTACATGACCATGGCTTAGGGAGTCTAAGTGTGTTTGCTTTTGAGCAAGTGGAACATGTGACTTGAAGATCAAGTTTTCTTGATGGATCAAGATATCTTTGTGAGAGTTCTGACAAATGTGAGGATTCATGTATGAGGTGATCAAACTGTGGCATTTGGCTGATCTCAGAAGTGGATTCGAAGAATCAAGATAATCAGAGTGTGGCAGCTGATTATTATTGAGGATTGTCTTGGAACAAGTTACTCTTGGGCAGAAGGGTGATGAGTTGAAGACTCAAGGAGATTATTCTTCTTGAAGGTGGATGAGAGTTTAATTCTCTAGCTCTTTGGATTACTATGCTATAGTAAGTCTAGTTGGTGGAACATATCAAGAATCATGGTGATGATGTCTTGGTGTGTGGCAGATGTTCTAACTTGTGTTGGGACATTATCTGGTTGGATATCCTTGGTGAAGGATGTTTATGCTCTGGTTCAGGAGCTTGGTGCCTACATTATGCCTAAGGAGCGTCTACATAGTCATACGGGAGAATGATGAAGTAGAAGGTCTACCTTGGATGGAGAATGTAGAGAAGACTGTAGTAGATCAGGTATTGATTGATTGGAAGCCTGATGAGAATGGTCATATTTAGGAGATGATTGCTCCAACATTATTTCAAAAGAGGTGTTTTTGACGTTGTGGATTAGAATGTGGAGATTCTAATCTTGGTTTGTTGTAGTATGTTCTGGCAAAGCATGTCTACTATTTTTGAAGACCTCACTAGTGGATGTAATGGCAGAGGAACTGTGTCAGATGAGGTGATTGGATCAGAAAATTTTGAAGAGATTGGATCTCAGTAAAGCTTTTAAGTAATCTGAGATTTCGTGGAGTTTGTGAGCAGTGTCATACCAGTCAGAATAATTGAATGTGTTCTCCAAGAGTGAAAGTACAATATGTGAAAGTGCTCAGCAAGTGTGCTCAATTGTTCATCTCCATCTAGAGCTTTAGTTAACCATGACAGGGGGAGTAATTGTCTATGGATTCTGCAGCAAAGGTGCATATATTGTGAAGCTTGCATGCTGATCAAGCTTGTGGAGATTGGTTGCCTCTTGTGAGGAGATAATGTCAGATAACATGTTATGACATCAGACTGTTGGATGACGTGTTGGTGTGGACATGAATGGTTTTAGCCATGTGGAGCCAATTGTTTGAATCATATGCGCACATGCTTCTGTGGAGGAGTCTGAAGGACGATTTTATTTGTGCAGATGTTGGAATTACTTTGTGAGGGTCTTTGTTGATGGGAGATGTCACACTTGTCTAGGTGTGTGGTTTTAATTCAAAGTAAGAAGACTTGACTTAAAGTGTAGTGGAAGGCAGTGTATTTGTGGATGTATGAGGACTATGATCAAGAAATTCATTCCTGAGAGAAGTTGATCAGCTTGGCAAGATGTGAGTTTTGGAACATGAGAAGATAACCACTTAAGAGGGAATTATGTGATTAAGCACTAAGTGAATGCGTTCAACAGGTGAGTTGAACAGAGAGTGCGCTCTTGAAGACATGAAGATGAGTCTTATGTTTTCCATTCATTTAAGGTGTTCTTTTTGCAAAGGTGCACTGGTTATCTTAGATAGGGGGAGTTGATCTTTTCTCTGCTGATCATTGAAAGTAGTAGCTGCTGAGTCTGGGTTTTGTTCTGAGTATATTGGTTGGATGATTCAGAGTTTGCCTTTGGAATTTTTTTTGTGCTTGCTGCTATGTTCAGAGTTTGTCCAATTATGGCTAAAAAGGGGGAGAGTTAGCCTAGTGGTTGCCAAGGTGTGGTTGTGAAGCCTTTTCTGATATGGTGCAGCAGTTGAGGGGGAAAGTGTTTGAACAGCTGTGATCTGGTTATGCTGATGTGAAAGTGTTCATTTCTGCTGCAAGTTGTTCTGATGTAGGCTGAAATTGTTTTAGCCAAAATTAGCCAAAGGGGGAGATTGTTAATTCTTGTAGTTGGCTAGAATTTTGGTAAAACAATGTTGATGTCATGGTTGATGTTTCAACATGAGTTTTTAACAGCCTTGTTATGTTGAGTTAACATTCTGGTTATGTTAAGTTTTTAAGGGTTGCAGTTTTGTGCTGATGTCAAACCCGATGTCATAACATCAGATGACAGAACATCAGAAAACCATCTGTGTGGTTTGTGGATTGCAGAATGTTAAGGTGTTGAAGAGTTATAGTGCTGAAGAGTGATGTCACATGCGATGTCTTGACATCACTATACCAGAACATCAGTCTGCTGTGTTTTTAGGACTGCGCGTGTTTTTGTTATTGGAGAGATATTCTGCTGAAGAGAGTGAGAGATTGTAGGCGAATATCTTGGTAAAGATATATTCTGGTGCAATCATAAGTGGAGCAGATCTTGTTGCTATTTTTAGGGCTGAAAGATATGAAAAGATTTGAAGATAAAATCTGGTTTTAAATTCAAATCAAATCAGATATTTGGAGAAGATCTTGCAGCTGAATAATGAAGATTTAAAAGATACATAATAACCTGGAAATATTATGTGGAGCTGAATTTAATGCATAAAGATATGGAGAATATTTAGAGTTAATGATTGAAGATTTAATTGAAGATTTGATTGAGGATTTAATTGAAGATCTATTTAGTAGCAGAATCTTTTGGAGATTTGGAACAGAAGATTTGATATGATTTGAAGGCCCAAATCCAGTTGGGAAATAGGTTATAAATAGAAGCATTGTAACCTTGTTTTAGTAAGCCAGCCATCATGTAGATTATAAGGGTTGTGTTGGTTGATGAACCACCCGGTTTGTGGGATGGTCATCGTGTTTATCTCGAAGCCTGTAGGTAAGAGATGTATTGTTCTTGGAGGAAGCTGTTAAGCAACTCTAAGTATTGTTCTTAGTCATGAGGGTCATGTCTAGGTATTGTCATGGAAGTGTGTCTTCCAAGGATATGTGTGTGAATGAATACATTTAGGAAATCAAGCTGTTGATGCAGTAACGGTGTAGTTGACTGCTAGACATCATCGAGATGATTGGAAGTGAGATGGAGTCTCTTACCTAGGGAGGACTTAGGTAGAAGGGTCATTGGGTAGGGATTAAATTAGGTAGATTGTCAACTGGTCTGTTGAGTCTGTAATTTGATACTACTAATAGTGGACTTCCTTCCTGGCTTGGTATGCCCCCAGATGTAGGTTGGTTGAACCGAACTGGGTGAACAATTGATTGTGTTCATATTCTGTTTTTATTGTCTTGTTCATGCAACAGAGTTTGATGTTGTGACATTGCACCTTAACATCACACATCTGTACCAGAATTTCAGTATTTCTGTAATAAGTATTTGGAAGGTGTGCTTGCAAAATATAATGTGAAACATAAAGTATCCATACATTATCATCCTTAAACCTGTGGACAAGTAGAAAAAGTTTATAGGAAAGATTGGTCGAAAAAGCTACATGATGTTATATAGACATATAGAATAAAATTTAAAACTCATTTAAGATTGTCCCCGTATCAATAGATATATAGCAAAGCTTGTCACTTAGCACTCGAGCTGGAACATAAAGCTTATTGGGCAATAAATTTTTATAATTTTGATGAAAAATAGTTGAAAGAAAAAGGTTATTGAAGTTGGATGAGTTGGAAGAGATGAGACTCAAAGCCTATGAAAATAGTGTCATCTACAAGGAGAGAACTAAAAGGTACCATGACAATCAGGACATAAAGTTTTACTTTACAACTCTCTCCTGAGGCTGTTTTCAGGTAAGTTAAAGTCTAGATGGTCTGGTCCTTTTATTGTTAATAGTGTTTATCAATGTTGTTGTAAAAATACATGATCCTGGAGACTCTCAAACCTTTACAGTGAATGGACAAAGGTTAAAAATATACTCAGGAGGTGAGATACCAGCCAAAAAGTTGCCTCTGATACTCGCAGAACCTTAGAAAAGCCAAATCAAACTAATGACTTTAATGGAGCGATTAATGGGAGGCAACCCATCAAATAACATTTTTCTTTCATTCGTAGTTTAAATTTCGTATTATTTTGTTTAATGGTATTATATATTGTAGCATGTTGTTAGGTGAGGTGGAGTGAGAAAGGTAAGAGAAAAATGGAAGGAAAATGAGTGAATGTGAAATATTAGAGAAAAGAAGAGGAAACAACCCTGGATTTTTCGCGATCGTGATTGGCACATAGTGGTCGCGATACAGCTTCGTCGTGATCACTATGGGTCTCATCATGGCAGTGATAAAGATGTTGCAGAGAGACATTGGAGAATCATACCGTGTGGTTGAGACCTTATGTATCTCGATCGCTATATACCTATAGTGGTCGCGATGGGGTCTGAATAAGTGCCTAAAAAGGTTGTTTGAGGAAACTTTTCAGCACAACAACAATTTGCAACACTCTTTCTACTCTTAAACTCTCTCAAATATCACTTTTATCTCTAATTTCTTTACATTACACTGTTAGACGACGACAATTGATCTAGAAGGGGGGTTGAATAAATCACTACTTTTTAATTGTGAGTCGGTGCTTAAAATTGATTTTTAAACATGGTTTGCAGAAGCGGCCGAGGACTATATTTTCTAAACGAACCGGTTACCGAAAGGACCGGATATGCGTAAGCCAAATGGAAAGATAGGCTTGATAAGAAAATTGAATCGCACCTTGACTATTAACCAATTTACCAACAACACTCAATGTTATGCAATTTCCAACAACTAATCAAAAACAAAACCAAATTGACAATTTATCAAACACCTTGTAAGCGTTCAATTTATCGAGCACTTGGAGTGCGAAACACTCCAAGCTAAACCTTCTATGTTAGTTAGTGCAGAATTTTCACCAAGCACAATCCAAAATGATTGTGCAATATTTTCAAATCAGTTTTTCTGCATTATACTATACCCGAATTTTTATCGATCAATTGAATAATCAAAAGCGTAAACAGTTCAAAAATTAAAGAGATAGGGAAAGAGAAACGACACCAAGTTTGTTTAGACAGTTTCCCTTTCGTTCTCACTTCGGGTACGTCTGCCCCCAATTCTAAATCTAGAATTGAGATATCTACAATCTTGTTTGCAAATAGTTTTTACAAAAGAAGCCTTAGCTATCACACACTCAAGAAACTTCGTTGATGTTGATACTATGTCTTCTCTTCCCTTGATTCGAGTCAAATCAAGTGCCTCGAACTTGTTGAATGAACCTCTGGTTGATGCTACTAGATCGACAAATCCCACCGCTCTTCGATCACCTTCGCTCGGCTTATTACAATTTACACACTGTTCGATCCCAAACCTATGTTACACAATCCTCCGGTTGACGCTACTAGATCGACGAAACCCACCATTCTCCGATCACCTTCGCTCGGCTGAATTCAATGCACACAAAGATTTGAACCAAAAAAACCCCCAAATCCAATTGATCTTGGAGGACAAAACCCTAGAGGTTTTATTCAAGAAAAAACCCTTGAAAAACTCACCCCAAACAAGATACACTCCTATGTTTGGACGTTATCACCTCATGATGCAAAAGATCAACAAAAATGGTTATGTGTATTTGTTAAGAAAATTCAAAAATGGGGATGAAGATGATGAGAGAAAATTTTCAGTGTAAATCTTTCACTTTTTCTTGTTGTTTTTGTAAAAAAAGAGGAACCAAGTATTTATATGATGCTAGGACCAACTACCACAAATAACAGCTTTTTGAAACTTAGAAAAACCAGAAAATGACCCTCATTTAGCGAAGAGTCGACCTAACTTTTATAAGGGTCAGCATGCGCTGACCTGTGGGCAAAACTGTGCAAGTTTGAGTACCATGCGTCGACCGTTACAGGGTCATGCGTCGACGCATGGCTGATGAAAATGCATAATGAAGAATTAGCTCAAGTATGCGTTGTCTGGTGGGTCGGCGTGAGCTAACCCAGTGGAAATGCAACTAAGACACCATTTCATGAGTCGACCAAAGGTTGGTTTGGGTCTACTCAAACTGCCAAAACTCTCAAAAAATGATTTTTGCACATGTTTTCATCTACCTAGGCCATGTTAATGCATATCTATGACATATAGCATGATCACACACATATAATAGATGTATAAGACTCTTCCTATATGTTTGGACACATAATTATTGATTGTTTATGCATTGCGAAATACGGATGCCGACAATGATGATATGATACCGTCCAAATTACATACTACGAGCTAGTACATGTTTTGACATCATTAAAATAAAGATCGAGTGTAAGACACCTCGCCCTCACACACTCCCCTTTTTTATGATGGCAAAACTTCTTTAGCTTGTCTTGTAATTTGAAGCTCATCCTCCCCCTAACTTTGTGCATTCTTCTAAAATTCAAATTTGATGTTGCTTTTGCTTGTAGATACCCTTATCCCGCTTTAACAACATCAAAAAGAGACAAAGATATGGTCAAAGAATAATATACTATATACTTATCAATTCACTCTTCAATATGCAGCCAAGATACATTAACACACATCCACATATAATGATGTTAATACAAAGATAACATGGATAAATAAAGCAAAATAACGCATAGATAGAAACTCAAAGTACATTCCATAACCATATAATGTCAACAAACTCCAACTCATACAAAGTACAAAAGCAAATCCAAACATATAATAGTTATGCAACATAACACAAAATATGAAATGCATTAAGCTAAACATCCTAGTCCTCAAGGTCTCCTCCCCCTAAAGTGGTGACCCATTCCTCTGAAGTAATGGTCTGGAGGTGGAAGAAGTGGTTGCTTTTCCAAACGCTCGTTAAGCTTAAACACAGCCTGGTTAAGAGTATTAAGATTGTTAGTCAAACAGCAAGTCTGACTTTCAGCAATTGCAGTCAGGGTGTCAAATCTAGTCATTACTGCAGAGGCAAACCGGTTAAAGTTTTGATTCTGAGCTTCTAAATAGTTTGAGAGAGCAGTGTGTCTCTCCTCCTGAGCAGTCATAAAAGTCTGTTGTTGGAGCTGCATTGAGCGCAACATTTCTAGGACTTCCTCATTATTCTGTTGTGGTTGCGGTGTAGGAGTAGGAATGTAATACTCTGGCTGGTTTTACTCATACTCTTGTTGGTGCCACTCATTGGTTGGATGATTATATGATGAACCAAGTGAAGTCCATAAGGTATGTTTCCACTCACCCCATCCCTGATTAGCATAGGGATCTTGAGAGGGAGAGTGACTCATCAACTCACCATTGTCCTCTTTTGCATTATGCTCATCTGTTTGCATTTCATCACCAGCTTCTTCTTCTTGCTCATTTGCTTCTTCATCCTCATCGTCATCCTCGTCAACATAATGAATACCTGGATTTGTAGTTCTATGCCTAAACTTGTATTGTTTCTCTTGATTGTCCCAGAAGTACCCCATCATGGTGAGAATTTTCTGGCTGAACTCTTGATCAGAGGTCAATGACATATAAGGAATACCTTGAACTACTATTTCAGCCTTGTTCAAAATACATTGAATAAAAGATGCATAACAGAAGTTCGTACCTCGACTTGAGTCATGGAGAGCAAACATATGACTTGTGATATAATGAGGCCAGCCAATACGCTTCTTATTTTTCAAGAAATAGATCAGATAAACCTCAGCCTGATCAACCCGGGAGTATCCTCCCTTCTTCAGATGAAGAATGTGAGCAACGATCCACTGGAGGATCCTATCAACTATTTTCAAACATCTTGTGGTAACCGTCTTAGGAAATAAATTACTATTCAAAATGCTGTCAGGATAAGGATCTCGCAGCATGGAGTTCAAAGCAATCTTAAATTCATATCCATCAATAAATGTAGAATCAGTATCCTTAGGAAGAGTAGATCCCTGTGAATCTATATTGGCCAAATTCTTCCAGACAGTTGCATTAACAGAGTATATTCCACCACCCATCTCATAATTAAAAGCAGAACCTTCGAACTTACCCTGAATTCCTGCGTAGAACAACTTAACCAAGTCCTCATTGTACTTGGTATCACACTCCAAGAACTCTTCAAAGTTTTGAAAATTCAGCAGTTCAATAACTTCAGTCAAATGCATACGCTCAGCCCTCAAAGGATAATAAGCAAATTTTTTTACAATGGACCGGTTACAAAAATTATTGTTGAAAGTATCAGTTAAATTTTCAGATAATAGAGAGAGAGAGAGAATTTACCGACATAGAATACCTTGGTAGTAGCTTTTGAAGTAGAAGCTCTTGATGTTCTCTTTTCGGTGATCCTTGTGGAAGCCATTGAAATATACCTTTTTTGACACAGATAAACAGTACACGAAATTCTTGATGATGATGAACAGTGTTTGAACCTTGATGATGAAGATGCATAGAATATGAAACCTTGATTCTATATTGAGAGAAACCTTGAACACCTTTTAATTTTGGAATTCTTGGATTCTTGAGAGGTATTTGTAATGGGTTTCTAGGGTTTTTGGAAGTTTGAATAAGAGGAGAAGAATGAGGAAAGGTAGTAGATGCAATGTATAATAATGAGAATTGGAAAATGTAACATGCAATTAAATTGGGTCAAGTTTTCTTACACACAAAGGGGGCGTGTGTAACACCCCCTTTCTATACCCCCAAATAATCACATAATCATTTAGGCATATATTAAAAATTTTGTCAGAGTATAATTATAACATGGCATAAAAGAGGCATGTCACATCATACACAATTTTACAACATACAACACCTGCTCAACATTGATATGCAACAGTGGGGTAACTTGCAACAGAGGAACTTAGTCCTTACACCCACATCTCAATATTTAGAATAAAAGCGGAAAATCTAAACATTGAATAACAACAAACATATATACATATATGCATGAATCATCAAATATTCTCCACCAACATCATACATGTTTACATAAACATTCATCAGCAAGATACATATACATATGTATCACAAAAGAATCACAGCCATCCTAGCTACCCGGTGCTACATACCAGAGCTGACCGACCAAAAGAATGAAGACACGCCTCACAAAAAGACCACCAGCATACCTACTCTGCAATGCCTCATAGAGCATTATAAAACAGCAGAAGGGTGAGAAATATTACCATAATAACAATGTATATAATTATATATATAAACATAAAAATACACATATTCCACATTCTCACCACAATCCATCACAATTCCTCCATATACATCACAAGGTATATCTATATATCACCCAAGCATATTCATCATGCATACTTTCACAATTCCCAATCATTCCACATAAACATACACAATTATGTTTACTCAACAACACATCATTATAAAGATGATAAATGCAAATCATAGAGACCAACTCACGACTCTATGCAAATGCAATACGGTACCGACTCAATCATCTCAAGTTCACTCAGGAACTTATTGGAACCATCGCTCGTTACCACTGTAACTCCCCGTCGGGTGTACGATGTTCACCCATTGCTCACACCCCACATGGGCACACAATGTTTATGGATCGCTCACACCCCACCTGGGCACACGACCCGATCGCTCACACCCCACACGCGGGCACACGATCTGATTGCTCACACCTCACCTAGGCACACAATCTGATTGCTCACACCTCACATAGGCACACAATCGTTCTTAATCATCGCTCACACCTCACATAGGCACACGACGATACAACGGATTCTCATTAGAATCGCTCAACACAATAATGTACTTCATTATGCTTCACATGCAAAATGACTCAAGACATTTTTGAAATGCATACATATTCACAATATATATTCATGCATTCATCTCATACAATCACATATAATCTATATACATTCACATCAATGCACTATTATATGATTCGCATTCAAACACACAATCAAAACGGTAAAAGTCGCTAAATAGCACTATTCCCGACTTTCCGACATAATAAAATCGGCCAACAGTTTCCACACCATCATAATCATAAAGTACAGCTCAATAGCTTTCCAACGATATAAAGAACGCCTAAATCAGAGTTACGGTTCGAGAATTATGAATCGTTAAAAGAAAAGAAAATTATATGAAAAAAACAAAAGCGCCCGGCGACAGGGGAGTTTCGCCCGGCGACGCTTCGTTTTCGCCTTTGCTTCGCCCGGCGAAGGAGGGGCGAAGGAAATTCCCCCAAACGTGAATCAAACCAGTAGCTTGGCACCCTCGCGCCTCTCATTTTCGCCCGGCGAAGGAACAACCGCCCGGCGCTCTGGGCCTTTTGCCCGGCGCTCTGCACCAGAAGCAGAATTTCTGCTTCGTTTTCACTGTTCCAAAATCCCAAAAAATTCCATTTTCTCCCCCAATTCACTTCCAACAGCAAAACAATTCATAGCAATGATTCATAAACATGTGGAGATTATACAACACAAATTATATCGGTTTCTATCCGCGAAAGCATCGATTTCTACCATTTTCTACACCAATGGGTTTATACCCCAAAACTCATGAAAATCAACAAAAATCCACAATACAATCATACATAATCATACACATTGTTTAGATAACAAGATTTCACACCCTTACCCGGATTCCAAACTTGCTATTGATTGTTCTTGATGATTCTCTTGTTTTTTCCAAACTTTCTCCTCTTTTCTCTTCCTCCTCTTTCTTTCTATTCTTTTTCTTTCTATTTTTCTCTATTCCTCCTTTCTATCTCTTTTCTTTCTTTTCTATTTCTTTTCTCTCATTTTCCACTAAATTCAATTAATTCATTTTCTCAAAAAAAATTCTAATTCGACTAAATTTCTAACTTATCATTAATTGAGAAAAGTCTGAAATACCTTCCATTCCAGTTTTCCCCGAAAACTCTCAAAACGGTCAATTATCATAACACATCAACATAGCATATTAACATACCAATTCTACAAATAAAATAATTTATCACTCAATTTAAATAAAGGACTCAACAAAATGGGAATAATTGGAATCGGGGCGTTACAGCGTGCGTCTTCCCAAGAAAAACAATTCTGATTCTGTCAGCAACGCGTCGATCGAAACAGGTCATGCGTCGGCGCATACTGAAAGAAATTTCATAATTTTAGAATTTTAAAAAGATGCGTCGACCATAAGGTCGACCTGCGCTAACCCACTTCAACATGTGAGAAAATTGGCATCCATGAGTCGACCCATGCCCTGTTTTGGTCGACTCAAACAGTTAAAATATGGAAAAATGCACATTTTGAGCACATTATGCATCAAGTAAAGATAAATAACAAGCCACACACATACCAAACTTAAAAAATGGATCAAAATCACATCTAAACATGAAATAAACATCAATCCAATCCATATTTTGGCACAATAGGTTACACATATAATTAATCAAGAGTAGTAATCTAAAAGGAATGATATTACCTCCGACGATTGATGATAGATGCCCTCACATGTAGCTTAATCTTTTTAATATTGTTATTCAAAGACAAATATAGACAAGCAATAGTATAGATCATGCAATAATATATACATAATCAAATGCGATCCGAGATATCGAGAACACCAAGTTCCCTACGGATATTAAAGAAAGGCTCTGTCGCAAGAGGTTTGGTGAAAATATCCGCAAGTTTATTCTTAGAATCAACATGCTCAAATACCACATCGCCTTTCTCTACATGATCCCTAAGGAAATGATGGTGTACTTCTATATGTTTCGTGCGAGAATGTAATACCAGGTTTTTGGTTAGGTTAATGGCACTTGTATTATCACACAAAATAGGAATACGTTCAAGTTGAACATTGAAGTCGAGGAATTGTTTCTTAAGCCACAAGACTTGAGCACAACAACTACCGGCCGCAACATATTCTGCCTCGGTTGTTGACAAAGTAACGAAAACTTGCTTTTTGCTATGCCAACTCACTAAGGAATTTGAGAAAAAGTGACAAGTACCACTAGTGCTTTTCCTATCCGATTTACAACCGGCAAATTCGTAATTGGAATAGCCAACCAAAGAGCAATCGCTTCCCTTGGAATACCAAAGCTAATACTTTGGAGTACCGCATAGGTACCTAAGTATGCGCTTCACGACTTTTAAATGAGATTCTTTGGGACACGATTGGTACCTAACACACATGCAGACACTAAACATGATATCTGGTCGGGATGCGGTAAGATAGAGGAGAGAGCCAATCATACCTCTATATTTCTTCACATCTACATCCTTACCATTCTCATCTCGACTCAAGTTAATGCATGTAGGCATCAGAGTGTCGATAGCCTTTGAGCTAGCCATGTCGAAGCGCTTGAGTAGCTCAAGACAATACTTCGTCTGGCTCACGAATGTCCCTTCTTCAAGTTGCTTGATTTGCAATCCAAGGAAATAGTTTAGCTCCCTCATCATGCTCATCTCGAACTCTCCCTGCATTAACTTAGAAAACTCATTGACCATATTTATGTTAGTAGAACCAAATATAATATCGTCTACATAAACTTGTACCAAAATTTGGTGTTTTCCTTGACGTTTAATGAAGAGAGTTGTGTCAACCTTCCCTCTAGAGTACCCTTGATCAAGTAGAAATTTGCTAAGACGTTCATACCAAGCCCTAGGAGCTTGTTTGAGACCGTACAAAGCACGTTTTAGCTTGTAAACGTGATCGGGATACTCATGGGATTCAAATCTAGGAGGTTGGGCTACATAAACCTCTTCATTAATGTAACCGTTTAGATAAGCACTTTTCACACCCATTTGAAATAATTTGAAGTTTTTCGCACATGCATAGGCAAGCAACAGGCGTATAGCCTCGAGTCGGGCAACAAGCGCGTAAGTTTCCTCATAGTCTATGTCTTCCTCTTGGTTATACCCTTGTGCAACTAAGCGCGCTTTATTTCTATTTATAACTCCATTTTCGTCGAGCTTGTTCCTAAACACCCATCGGGTGCCGATTACTCGATGGCCTCGCGGAGGAGGGACAAGGTCTCAAACCTCATTTATTTTAAATTGATTTAAATCCTCTTGCATTGACAAAAGCCAATGTTCATCGATTAAGGCCTCTTTTGAGTTTTTAGGTTCAACTTGTGAAACGAAAGCGGAGTAATAACAAAAGTTACTTAGCTTGGAACGAGTTGTTACTCCCTTTAAGATGTCACCGAGAATGTTGTCGATGGGATGGTCTTTGGAAGACTTCCAAGTTGGAGGAAGGTCATCTTTATTAGACGGATTATCCTCCTCAGTCTTCACAGGTTGGTGATACTTTTCCTCCTCAACATGCACTGCTTCAGGTTGATCAGTCCCTTTACCAGTGTCCTTGAGTATGTCTTCTGAAGATACACCTGCACCATGAAAAGAAATACCTATTTCGATATTTTTTGGATAGGACTCATCAAAAGTAATGTGTACCGACTCCTCAACAGTAAGTAACCTCTTATTGTAAACCCTATATGCCTTACTAGACTGAGAGTATCCAAGAAAGATACCTTTGTCGGCCTTAGCATCAAACTTACCAAGTTTCTCTTTACCATTATTCAACACGAAACACTTACAACCAAAAACGTAAAGGTGAGATACAATGGGCTTCCTCCCTTTTAAAAGCTCATACGATGTTTTGTTTAGAATAGGACGGATGAGTACCCTATTCAAAACGTAACAAGTCGTACTAATGGCATTGGCCCAAAAGTATTTTGGAAGGCCACTCTCATTGATCATAGTTCTTCCCAATTCTTCCAAAATTCTATTTTTACGTTCCACAACCCCGTTTTGTTGAGGGGTACGTGGTGCGGAAAAATTATGATCAATCCCATGGCTTTCGCAAAATTCTTCAAAAAGATGATTTTCGAACTCACCTCCATGATCACTTCTAATTGATACAATGTTTGTGTTTAATTTGTTTTGGGATAACTTGGCAAATTTTTCAAAAGCCGAAAAAGTATCGTTCTTGGTTGCTAAGAAAATAGTCCAACAAAACCTAGAATAGTCATCGACAATCACAAAACCATAATAGTTACCACCTAGGCTCTTAATCCTAGATAGTCCAAAGAGGTCCATATGGAGGAGCTCAAGAGGTCTCGTGGTTGAAACAATGTTTTTAGACTTAAATGAGATCCTTGTTTGCTTCCCCATTTGGCACACATCACATAAGTGATCCTTTATGAATTTGATTTTGGGTAAGCCAATTACTAGGTATTTAGAAACTATTTTATTAAGCAAATCAAAATTGGCATGCGCCAACCGTCTATGCCATAACCATGAATCTTTACTCATGGTGACTAGACACTTGTCGCTACTCAACGATACCTCATTCAAGTATAGCATATATACGTTATTGACCCTCAGGCCTTTAAACACATCCTTTGTATCACTATTTTCAATTATGCAACAGTCTTTTGAAAATGATACTTTATAATCCTTGTCACATAATTGAATAATGCTTAATAGGTTGTGTTTAAGACCCTCAACAAGAAGCACGTCTGAGATAGTAGTAGAAGAGGGATTACCTACACTACCTTTGCGAAGTATTGACCCTTTGCTGTTGTGTCCGTAGGTAACAAATCCCTTTTTCTTCGCCATGAAGTCGATGAAAAAAGATATGTCTCCCGTCATATGTCTTGATCAGCCACTATCAAGAACACATCTTTTATCCATGGTCTTAAGACATTGTACCTACACAAATCGAAAATTAAAGAGATAAGGAAAGAGAAACGACACCAAGTTTGTTTAGGCAGCTCCCCTTTCGTCCTCGCTTCGGGTACGTCTGCCCCCAATTCTAAATCTAGAATTGAGATATATATAATCTTGTTTACAAATTGTTTTTACAAGAGAAGCCTTAGCTATCATACACTCAAGAAACTTCGTTGATGCTGATACTATGTCTTCTCTTCCCTTGAGTCGAGTCGAATCAAGTGCCTCAAACTTGTTGAATGAACCTCCGGTTGATGCTACTAGATTGCAAAACCCACCGTTCTTCGATCACCTTCACTCAGTTGATTACAATTCACACACCGTTTGATCCTAAACCTATGTTGTACAATCCTCCAGTTGACGCTACTAGATCGACAGAACCCGCTGTTCTTCAATCACCTCCGCTCGGCTGAATTCAATGCACACAAAGATCTGAACTGAAAACCCCCAAATCTATTTGATCTTGGAGGACAAAACCCTATAGGTTTTATTCAAGAAAAAACCCACTGAAAAACTCACCCTAAACAAGATACACTCCTATGTTTGGACGTTATCACCTCATGATGCAAAAAATCAACAAAAATGGTTATGTGTATTTGTTGAGAAAATGCAAGAATGGGGATGAAGATGATGAGAGAAAATTTTCAGTGTAAATCTTTCACTTTTTCTTGTTGTTTTTGTAAAAAAAGAGGAACCAAGTATTTATATGATGCTAGGACCAACTACCACAAATAAAAGCTTTTTGAAACTTAAAAAAACCATATAAATTACCCTCATTTAGCGAAGAGTCGACCTAACTTTTATGAGGGTCTGCATGTGCTGCCTATGGGCAAAACTGTGCAAGTTTGAGTACCATGCATCGACCGCTACAGGGTCATGCGTCAACACATGGCTGATAAAAATGCATAATGAAGAATTAGCTCCAGTATGCATCGACCGGTGGGTCGGCGTGAGCTAACCCGAGGGAAATGCAACTAAGACACCATTTCATGAGTCGACCAAAGGTTGGTTTGGGTCGACTCAAACTGTCAAAACTCTCAAAAAAATGATTTTTGCACATGTTTTCATCTACCTAGGCCATGTTAATGCATACCTGTGACATATAGCATGATCACACACATATAATAGATGTATAAGACTCTTCCTATATGTTACACATGATTATTGATTGTTTATGCATTGCGAAATACGGATGCCGACAATGATGATATGATACCGTCCAAATTACATACTACGAGCTAGTACATGTTTTGACATCATTAAAATAAAGATCGAGTGTAAGACACCTTGCCCTCACATAAACACATTTCCCTTTTGTTTCAGTTGAAATGGCATCAAAGAGAAGTCATTTTTCTCGTGCAACAACATCAACTACACAACCAGCTCAAGATGCTCCCATATTTCCAAATTATCAATTCCTCCTACAAGCACATATCTAAAAATTCCTTAAGGTGGACAATTACAAAGTTGTGCGTGAGAGAGATTTTGATTGTCAGAATTGTGTGGGATACGACAACTTAATCCAATACAATGGGTGAGATTTAACAACTTGATCCAAGACACCAACAAATCTATTGGGTTTGAATTTTATGCTAATGTCGCCTTTCACGGTCGCCACGAATTCACGTCTTATGTGTTAGGTGAATGTATCGATTATAGTCCTTAAAAGTAATACGCCTAGACCAAGAATTGGACGCCCTTGCAAGAAAATGGGCAACCATATTCGCTTGACGCTTGATAAACTTCACCTTAAAGTTTGGATAAACATGTAATAAAGCTTTAATAGAATTAATAATAAAATTAAACTCGGATCCACCATTGTGATTGGAATGAATGGCTTGGACTACTCTTTGGGAGTCACTTTCAAAAAAAACATTTTCCATGCGCAGGACGATAGCTTTATGGATTGTTTCTTTAAGGGCCAAAGCTTCACATGCAATAACGGAGAGAGTACCATGATCCCAAGCCACACCTGTAATAATGAAATTCCTGAGGTTATCACGCACACACCATCCTCTATTAGTAATACAACGGTATTTGTTAAAAGACGCATCCACGTTACATTTCAACTAACCTTCCCTTGGCGAATTCCAAGTTATAGAATAATGTTAGGCATTTTCGGTATCTTAAACTTTTTGAACCATAAACTATTTCTGCCTCTTATGAAATGTTAACCAACCAAATTTAGGGGCTTCCTAATACTCATTGTGTCAATAAGATCATTCATGTTCTTCCAGATCTCGTATATCATAACTGCAAATCTTCCAGCATCTTTCATATCCTCCTTACTACATATATCAAAGTTAAGTGACTTAGTGTCATAAAAAGAATGTAAACGAGCATTTATAAGAGTGGACAAACTTGCTTCCCTCCAACACTGGTTAGTCACATTACATCCAAAGAAAAAATGCTAATCATCTTCAAGGTTATTCTCACAAAACTGACAAGTTGACGGGCAAGGAACATGATGTTGTCGGAGTCTAGCACGAGTCGGTAAGCAAACCTTACAAATTCTCCACAGAAGATGCTTGACTCTTGGTGGGACTTTGATATTTCAGATACTACACCAATCCTCCTCTCCTCTCACATTCTCATGACTCACACGCGAGCTCTTCCATAATCTATATCCAGAACGCACACTGTACGAACCATTTTGTTTTTCCTTCCAAATCAACCTATCATCCTTAACCTCCTCCAATAAAGGTACATGTAAGATTTCTTCAGCTTCTGTAAAGTTAAACAAATCTCTTATGACACTCATATCTCATTATTTCACGTTAGGCAACATAAGATTTCTAATTTTAATACCATACGCATCTTGCTTCTGGGGACCGCTCAGACACCCATCCATTTTCCCCTGAATCCAAGGTTCATTCATTGTCATGATGTGACTATAATCCTCAATACTCCACTTGCAACCTAAGGACAAAACTTCCCTTGCCTTCCAAAGACTCCTGCATACAAAACTAGGATTATAACCAAAGTTAGCATCAAAGTAAGACGTTCTAGGGTAGTACCTTACTTTGAAGATTTTAAAAACAAGAGCATGTTGTTTTGTCAGCAGGTCCCAACCTTGTTTAGCAATCATGGACATGTTAAAGGCTTTAAAGTCTCTAAATCCTAAGTCACGTTCCTTCTTAGTGCAAGCAAGCTTATCCCAAGACATCCAATAAATTCCCCTGTTATTACTACATCTTCTCAATATCATGGAGTTTAAAGATGTAGGAAATAGTATATTTATCATCCTGTGAAATTGAATATGTTGCAATCTCATATGCAGCTGGTCAAAAAATTAGGCTGAAAAAACTATTGAAATAATTGAAGATCACTTATCTTTGAAGTCACATGATCAATAGTCAGAATTGCAATTTACAGACATAGTCATCAAACCTTTGAAAAAAGCAAAGTTTGATTGCTTGAATGAACTTATAGGAATGAGAAAGTTAGCACATATGAATTTCGAAGTGTGATGTGTATAGTATTTGTTAATGATTACTTGTGTTGCAATTTAGTTATTTGCAACACTAAGTCGGTTAGGAAGTTTGTAAGCCATTGTGCAAGTTAGATAAGGTAGTTAGGCTTAGACACTAAAATAAGTTGCATATTAGTTCATGTAACTTCTTTAATCTTTTATACTCTTCAAATTCAATAAGCCTATACTTTTATTATTCATCAAGCTTTATTGTTTTATTCTCTTCTTCCTCAAGCATTACCAACAACCAACACACTTATATATTAAGAAGCTAAATTAGTTGTAAGATTAAGCTTTTAATGAATGAATGAATCAAAATATTCATGGCAAAGTTTCTTAAACTTCAATTTCAATTTCAATATGGATTTATCTTCCCCTAATTAGTTCAATACGGGGACAGTGCGGTCGAGCCAAGAGGCTGTAACAGTCAGCAATGTTTTCTTTTTTCCTTTTTTTCAACCTTTATCTTTTACATTTCTGAGTGCGTAGCCTAAATAAGTTTTGTTTTTCTATTCTGTCATATAGCTAAATTCTAAAATAGCTTAGGATTCCTTTGCATTGAATTTTTTTGTTGTACAAACAATGAGGGGGTGAATGATTGTATTATCCTTATCATCTTTATTTCATCTTTATGGCTCTTATCATCCAGTTGTATTCTAAACCTAGTCCTTCTAATCTGAGCGAGGATGTTGACGGGTTCTTTCATAATATTCAAATATTCTATCAGTTTTAAAATGATTGTCATTTTAATAAATAAAATTTGTCTTAAAATAATTATTATTATTATTTTTCAATATAAAAATAAGGAATAAAGGGTGATGTATTTATAGTGTAAATTTTTTTTACACTGTCAACTAATGACGATCATGCATTCCGCTAAATCATATTGAAAATTTTAAATTAATTATATGACATGAAAGTATGATATATGAGAAAAAAGGAAATGCACTGACCGTGTAAAATTTTTTACACTGTCACCCAATGAGAGGCATGCATCAGAATAAATCTCAATTTTATTTTTAAAATATTGAAATGACATGGCAAATATAAGAGTTTTAATTGGTTACATGTGCAAAACTTCTTTACACTGACAGTGCACTACCATTAAATCCATGATATATTCCTATTGGATGACAGTGTAAAATATTTTTACACTATCAGTGCATAACAATTAAACCCTAAAAATAATTTTTATTTTTTTAATTATATCTTTTAATTATTGTTTTTTACACTATTTTTAATGTAGTAATAAGATTAATTTAATAAAAGTGTAACTTCTTATTACAATATAATTGTATTTCTTAATTGGGTTAATACCTATTTTCACCCCTGCCATATGAGCGTGTTTTGAAAAACCCCCTTGCGAAAAAAAAAGTTGCAAGATTGGCCTTAACAAATTTCAAAAGTTACCATTTAGACCTTCATCAGGCCACATCATCAAAAATAATGATGTGGCAGTCATTTTTTTAATTTTTTAATGAAAAGAAATTCCACATCATTAATAGGCTTTGTGAAATGACTCTTATACCCCCACTTTTTAATTTTTTTTAATTTTGTTTTTTTTTGTTTTTCTTTTATTTAATTTTTTTCGTATTTATTTAGGCCCTATTTATGAAGTATTTTTTTAAATTATCAAAATATTAATTTATTTTAAATTTCAAGAGCAATCCAATTAACAATAGGGCCTAAGCCCATTTTCATTCCTAAACCCAGCCTAAGCTTGGACTCATTCACATTGTCTCAATCCATTTGAAATTTGTTGCACTCTAGTGTATTATAAACACCAATATAATATTTATATAAACGATATGGGACTCTATTCACCATCAATTTCTGCTGCTCCTCCACCTTCAACTGCCCACACCTTGGAGACCTTCCTCTCTCCGAAAAACTATATGAATCCCTCAACAGTCAAAAAGTTCGTGCTTTCATGGACGACGAGGGTTTGGACCGTGGGGATCGCATAGATACCACACTTCTTCAAGCCATTGATGACTCTGCTGCTTCAATTGTTATTATCTCTCCTAATTACGCTGACTCTCATTGGTGTCTCGATGAACTTGTCGGGATTTTTGAATGTAAGAGGTTTGTTATTCCCGTTTTCTACCAGGTTGATCCTTCTCATGTTCGCAAACAATTCGGTCCTTTTCAAAAAGGTTTTACTGATCTTCAAAAGAGATTTGATAATCTTAAGGTTTCCAAGTGGAGAGATTCTATGAAACAGCTTGGCGGACTTGCTGGCTTTGTTTTCAATAACAAGTTTCTCAATTATCCAATCACCTATTTTTGTTAAAATCTTACTGATTTGTTTAGCTTACTGATTGTTCTTTTCTTTTTGTTTCTTAATTATGAAGGCAGGCCTGAAAATCTGATAGGCCTTTTGGTGAAAAGGGTTTTGAAGGAGTTAAGTAATGCTCCAATGCTTGTCGCTGACTTTCTAGTGGGACTCAATGAACGTGTTGACAAGGTGATGGATCTGTTCTACCATAAGAAAAATAGTTCGTGAAAATCGGGTTCTGCTAGTGTTGGATGATGTTGATAGTGTAAACCAGCTTGATTATTTGATTGGTAAAAAGGAATGGTTTTATAAAGGAAGCTGTATAATAATTACATCAAGGGACACAGCTGCTTTGCCTGAAAAACATGTGAATGAGTTGTATGAAGTCAAAGAATTGTATGATGAAGAAGTTCTACAGTTATTCAGCTACCATGCTTTGAGGAAAAAGGACCCTCCACCAAGTTTTCTGAAATTTTCAAAGAAAATTGTATCTCTTACAGGAAGAATGCCATTGGCTTTGGAAGTGTTTGGTTGCTTTATGTACACTGGTAATTATGATCAATATGTTCAGACACGGGTCTCCAAGGTGTGGGTAGTTGGAGGTGGAGCAGCAGAAATTGATGGTGAATAGAGTCCCACATCGTTTATATCAAATATTGTATTGGTGTTTATAATACACTAGAGTGCAACAAATTTCAAATGGATTGAGACAATGTGAATGGGTCCAAGCTTAGGCTGGGTTTAGGAATGAAAATGGACTTAGGCTCTATTGTTAATTGGACTGCTCTTGAAATTTAAAATAAATTAATATTTTGATAATTTAAAAACATGCTTCATAAATAGGGCCTAAATAAATACGAAAAAAATTAAATAAATGAAAATCTAAAAAAAACTAAATAAAAAAAAATTAAAAAATTGGGGTATAAGAGTCATTTCACAAAGCCTATTAATGATGTGGAATTTCTTTTCATTAAAAAATTAAAAAAATGACTGTCATATCATTATTTTTGATGATGTGGCCTGATGAAGGTCTAAATGGTAATTTTTGAAATTTGTTAAGGTCAATCTTGCAATTTTTTTTTCGAATGGAGGTTTTTCAAAACACGTTCATATGACAGGGGTGAAACGTGAAACTAGGTATTAATCCTTTTTAATTTGAGTAAAAAATCCTATTTGACATTCATTTTGAAATGGAGAGAATAGTTGTTATTGTTACAGTATTTGTCAATGATTTTTTATTATCCAATAGAGCATCGTCTGATGGGTTTTCTAGGAATACTCTTTTGGCGAGAAACTTTTGCTTAGTGAGCAGAATTTTGAGAGAAAATTTGAATTCTTGGTCTGTTGTGCTCCGACATTCTCAGATGCTGGATGGTGTTATGCTGTAATTCCTCTATTTTCTTTTATAAGTAGATTTTAACTTTTAAATTTATTCACCAGATACATGCATCTAAAAGTCAAAATATACTTGTAAAATACTTCCTCCGGTCAATATTATAAGCTAAAATAACTATTTTTATACTAATTAAGAAAATTAGTTAAGTGTAATTAATTTTCTTGGTTTTATATACAATTAGAGTAAAATTTACTATAATATCCTTAGTTATATTTGATGAATCAACTACCATCATTAAATGATATTGAATTAAATTAGGAGTATATTAGTAATACAAACATTAATAACTTTAAAAATTACTCTCTCCGTCTTATAAAAAGTGTCATATTTGAGCAATGCGCAGTTCTTAAGAAAATGATTAGATGTGTTGGTTGTAGTGAAAAAGTTAATGTCATTTACTAAAATACCTCTATTAAATGTAGTTGATAAAGTAGTTGAATAAAGTGAAATTTAATGAATAGGGGTATAGTAGTGAAAAAATAATAATAATTACAACATTGGTAATGTAAATGGACAATTATTTTGAGACAAAAAAAAGTGCAAATGAGACACTTTTTATGAGACGGAGAGAATAATAACTTTTGTTTATAATAGTGACCAAAATTTAAAGCCATTTTTTTATTTATAATACTGACCGGAGAGAGTAGAATGGAGTGAGTATTTAATTTTAGTTTTTTGGATTGGTGTTGTGCAAGTTCCATTGTCTTTCCTTTTATTTACTAGCATTCTAAGACAATATTGAACAAAAATATATTTTTCTCAAAAATTAAATTCAAAGAAATGTAACTTAAAATTGAGACTGACATATAATTTTTTTCAGATATATCATTTTTGTTTGTATTTCATTTTGTATAGTAAATTAACAAAAGAGTTAAATATGTATAAGATTCTTATAAATATCTCAATTTTTAAGTTTGGTCCCTCCAAAATTTTCCTTTAAACAATGGTCTTCTGAAAATTTTCCGTCCATAACTTTAGTCTCTCCCGTTAGTTTCCACTAAAGGTGGTTTATGTGGCAATGCCATGTGGAAATTTTTTTTATGACGTAGCTTACATGTGGCAATGCCAACGTGGCAAAAATGTTGACATGTATGCCACATGTCAATTGTTTCAATTTTAACTTTTTTTATATTAATATCATATTTAAACCCAGAAATGGTAGCTAATTTGCAGCTACTTCCTAGCTAATTCCTAACTAATCTCTAGCTAATTTAAACACACCATTCTA
This sequence comes from Lathyrus tuberosus, assembly GCA_022829125.1. Taxonomy (NCBI): domain Eukaryota; kingdom Viridiplantae; phylum Streptophyta; class Magnoliopsida; order Fabales; family Fabaceae; genus Lathyrus; species Lathyrus tuberosus. The sequence continues at coordinate 2,125,806 of JALAZF010000537.1, forward strand.
ATAATTTGTAGCTAATTCATAGCTAATCTCTAACTAATTTAAACAAACAATTATATTAGTAATACACACAACTCACTGATTCTCCTTTTTTGTTCCATAAAATATTTTATCAATGATCAAAACGTGACATTGAAGATTAAAAATCACAACTAAAATTTTATCCTAAAATTTCATAAGAACTCAAATCAAATCCAAATAAAATCACAAATAAGAATTCTTAAAACAAGCCACCACATTTTGCTTGGGTACTAAATCCACTTGGGTACTAAAATCGTAAATAAGAATTCTTAAAACTAAATCCACTTTAGTATTTTCTTTTCCAGGTGTTCTTCCACCATGCCATGATTTGCCTTCATGAACCATGTAACTCCATGAATTTTGGTCTAGGTCTTCAAACAAGCCACCATATTTTGCTTGGGTACTATAGTTCCATGCCCTGCCATTTTGTTCCAAATCAAGTTCATCCCACCAATTTAGTATCAACCCTGCATCAAGCAAATCAACATTTTAGTATGTGCATCTCACCTAATTAAAAGCATGAACATATGATACAATCATGTATGGTTCACTAATCCATTAACTCACTAACAATAAGCATGCATTAATTTTCTTGAGGTTTAATATGTAAAAGAATAGTTCAGTTACAGTCAAGCATATAATTTGAGGCCACACAATACATACACATCCCTAACTTTCAAAACTAATCTTGTTCCACAATAATCCAGGCACCTAGTAACATAACATTGTAACCAAATTTTTAGCAGCAATAGCATTCATTCCAGTTTAGCATATGATTAATTAGTTTTCTCATTTTTCCTAAAAGCACTAACAGATTGACATTAGGGTGTATCCAAGGCTAGCTACCCACAACAGCCCCATTCACAAATCATTGCTTTTAGTTCATAACATTTGAATTTAAGTACAACAGCAATAGAACTGCATAATGTCACCATTTTTATTGACATCATAACTTCATCTCAAATAACCAAACTAGCTAGCAAGATTCATTCTTCACATCGCTTCATATCATTGCACATTGATCATAAACACAACCAACTTTTAAGCCTAACTAAATTAAGTTGCTAACTTAGTAGGAATTCAGCCAATAATCCATTTTAAATCAACTTCTAACAATCAATGCAAGTAAGCTAGTTCAAGCAGGCTAGTTGATTAACATTTCACATTAGGACAATTTGCAGTTTAACACTAAAATCCCTAAACAATTTAACTACACAACATGTAATCATTTCTGCAGAATTTAGCAGCAGTTAGTTAGTTCACAAATCCCAACAAGCATATTATATTATTAAGCAAAACTCATTTTCAAAAACTAACAATCACTTAACTAACTTCAAGGTAAAACAAAATTCATCCTAACTGTCAGCAAGTGCATCAAATGAGAGATGACAAGGCCAAGTTCTTCCAAAATGAATACACGCACGGTTAACAGAGTTATGAAGCATGGAAATGGTCATGTTATGAAGCAAAAAAAGGGAAGATAATTAAGATAGCCGGTGTCGAAAATAAACAAATGGAAAAAAAAGCTCTGCATGAAAAGACAAAATACAAAACTGTAAAATTATCAGGAAAATTTTAAACCTTAAATATCAAGACAAATCCAATCAATACAGCCCATTAGAATCCATATATCTACAAAACACACAAACATTTAGAAACAAGACAGTCAAAAATTGAATCAGGACATTTGTTGACCATGAATAAATGAATAGGCACTCACAGAAGGAGCTACACAAGTCTGCAACATACACCTGCCTCAATCACAGCTTGAATTTTGTCATTTGTCCCATCAGAGAGATATGAGAGAGCCCAACATGCATCTGTCAAGACTTCTTCATCATTTGAAAAACTCAAACGCTCAAGAGCAGAGAGCGCAGGCCTCACCAGTCAAAACTCATTTTCATAACTACTCCTGAATCTAACACCACGAACCCCAATCAAATATAAACCGAGAATCCTATTGAGGATTGGATCATGACCGAATCAAGCATCAGAATCTTAAATCGACATCAAACCCTAAATTATTTTTCCGAAATGTTTGGCTCTTGTGATGGAACGAGAACGGAGAACTCATAGTTGAATGAGAGCTTATACAGGAGCGACGAATCGTACACAGGAGAAGAATGAGAAACTCGTATGGCTGGAAAGAAAGGGTTAAGGTTAGAGTTTGTGGAATGAAATGTACGTAGGAGAAGTTTGTAATACCCTTCGCTATTAACATTTTCTTTTTTACACAATTTACACTAGCATAAATGAAATTTTACACTTGGCGTGCCACATCATCATCCGTTAGTGAAAACTAACGGGAGGGACTAAAATTAAGAACGGAAAACTTTCAGAAGACCAATGTTTAAAGGAAATTTTTTGAGGGACCAAACTTGAAAGTTGAAATATTTGTAAGGACTAAAAACTTATTTAACCCTTAACAAAATGATAACACTTCCTTTAAATTACACTACTCTTACACCATTGAATAGCGAGTAAGTTTTAAGCAAACAAGTCATTATCTTCCATAAAGAGTTCAATAAAAAGTTAAGCAAACAAGTCATTCATCCTCATAAGAACTAGTGGGATACCCGTGCGGACGCACGGGTTCCGCTGTGGACCTTTGAAATTGGACCAATATATTTTGACAGGAAAAAATGTAAATTCACAGTTAGATTATGAAACTCAAATAATAAATACAAAATATTTAAATGTAATGTAAAAAAAAATTAACATAAAGTAGTAAAAGAAAAAAATATAAGTCAATCAAAGAGAAATATTGAAATGAAAGACATATTTATAAAAAATAAAAAATTTAATCAAATTTCCAATTTTTAAAAGAAAGAGAGCATTAATATATATTTCAATTATTCATATATTATGTTTAATAAAATTGTATGTTAAATTAAAAAGAATTTCAAAAAAACAATATTAAATATCAATGCGTTTAAACCGATTTTGCCTCGGCCGTCACCGCGTTTACACGGTACTCGTGTACTACCCGTGCGTTCACAAAAAATTTGCCATGGGAACCCGTGCATTACGACACGGTACTGATGTGTTACCCGTGCATTTGGTCTGGATACCCGTGCGTGCACACGGTATTGGTATAATATCCGTGCGTTGCCACGGTATCGGTGTGTTACCCGTGCGTTCACAGTTATTTTAGTCTGGTTATCAGTGCGCTTATACGATACAGGTGTGACCCGGTCTTTCGCACGATACGTGTAAATGCGGTAGGGAGACTTGTGTTTTGAAAATATAATTAAATTGTTAAAAAGAAAAGCAAAAATAATTTACAAAAATTCTTAATTATGTATAAAAGAAAGTAAATTTTTTAATAAAATATATATTTATAAAAGAAAGTCAAATTCTTAATAAAATTTAGTTAAGAGTTGAGTTCTTAATAAGATATAGTATTATTTATAAAAATACTTGATATTATTTTGGTCAAAAAAATTTTAATAGATTCGCAAAATTGTTTTCACAAATTGTAAGAAAATGGTCGACAATATTCGATTGTTCAATATTTCGAAAAGTAGTAAAGTTGAGCTCGTTTATAAGAATAGAGTTTTTACCCGTATGTAAAATGTTTTAATCATAAATGAATTGTTTGACCGTATAAAAACATAATATCTGTTTTGATGTTATTTGATTAACAAAAAAGAATACGATTTGTTGTGACATAATTAAAAAAGATATTTGAATCATAAGTAAAGTTTTTCCCTGTTTGTTTCCCGTTTGTAAAAATATATTTGTTTTGTAGTAAAAAAAAATAAGTAGAAAAAAAATGGTAGTGAGAATTGAAAATGTTATACAAAAAATCCAATGCAAGTTTTAAACCAATCATTGAAATTTAAAATAAAAAAAGTCTAGAAACTGTATAACGTAAGATATACATTCAAGTCTTCAATAACTATGAAATTGAGCACACAGTAAATTAGTAAAAAAACTTTAAGTAATGTGTCCATAAACCTCAAATTAAAATTAACAAAGCTTGGTAATGCAGTACATCAAAAGGACAAAAAGCATGGAAACTTAATCACGATTTCTAAAACCGGATGATGTCATAAAGTTGTCCCACTTGTAGTCGCGCTCATCGTCGTCATCAGAATCAAACATATCATACTCCGGTTCTTCTTCATCATCAGAATGAAATTTGTTAAACCTTCTACTCATTCTTCCTGGTCTTCTGAATCGTCTCCTCTTTCGTCGTTGTCGGACAGCAACGACCTGAGGTACCTATTAGGAAAAACCATTAACTGATTATTGTGAAGAAGATGAACAGAAAATTTAATATGACATGAATAGAAAAAAGAAAGGAATGTCCCAGAACCGTATCGGCAGGACGTGATGAGGATGTTCAACATGGGTAGGTGGTTGGTGCGGCAGGGGGTGTCCCTCGTCGGCAGGTGGTTGATTTTCCTAAAATGGTTCGATGTCAGAAGGTGGTGTTCGATGGAGCAGCGCATCAACGTTATGTTGCGTCTGTTGATTTAATAAAAAAGAACGGTAGAAAAGATGAAGCAAGAAAAATGCAGAGTTGTATGTAGGTATTGAAAAAATAAGTAGGTAATTTATGATTCGTACCTGGTCTGGTTGATCGACCTGAGATGGGTGTTGCGATGTCGTTGTTGGTTGGATTTCAGGCGCAGTCTGCACCTCAGAAGTGTGTGAAACCCGGACAATGTTGTTTGTGGCCATAGTAACAATTATACGTTTCTGAATTTTTGTTTGTGTTGGTCAGAGAAGGAGTGTTGTTTATATATTTTGCCCTGAGACCCATAAGCTTCTCCCTGCACTTGGTAATGTAAAAGCATTAATTAATTTGAAAATTTAATAGTGGAAGTTAGGGAGGCAAAATAATAAGCAGCCATAGGGAAGATTAATGATAAGTTGGAAAACGTGGTGTGCTATGATTTGGTATTAAAGCCATATGGAAGTGACTATGGAAAACAGAAAGCCATGGGGAAGTATAACAGTCTGATATGAAGTTTGAAGAAATTGAGAAAAATTAAATGCACATTTACATATAGCAAACCAATTTTTGTTTGAACTGTTAAGTTGCAATAACTGGTAGACTTATGATGTAAGAAATCCTCTTAGTGTGTTAAACTCATATCATAAAAGAGTAAACCAATTCATAAGAATTCCGCAAAGGATTAGACTTGACAGTTATAGAATTTTGAGAAAGTATGAAAAAGAGATGACCTTTAGGGTCGAAGAGTTACCTGATTGGGTGTCTGAATAGAGTCAATAGCAACACTCCCTCTATAATATCTTCTAACTGCATTGGTAATGTTGTTCCACCCCTTTGTTGTTTTGACAGATTTTGTGTTGCAGCTCTCCATTTGATTCCTTTAGATATCATGTATGACATCTGGACAAAATTAAACAGTAATTAAAGTTTGTTTCTATAGTAGAACAGAACATTAATTTATGTTGCAAATATGTTAGAACCTATGAATCTTTTCAAAAGCAGAGAATCCATGCATACTGATCATGATCATGTCCAGCACGTAAACCATGTCCAGCACGATAAAGAACAACTCTGTTATACGCAACATGATAAGAAACAATACCTTTGGTTGAATGACTAAAGCAGAAGCCTCAATAGCAGCTGTAACAACACCAACCATGTATCATCAACCCTGAATCCTTTAGACTCTGCTTCCAGCCCCAACCTGCACTCAAACACCGACAATGAGAAAAATCAACATACTTTAGCAACACTACAGATTTTAAAGAAACACCTCTTTGAATCACATTCCTCAATTCCTTATTACACCTTTGCTCAAGATAATGCTCAATAAGATCAGTACAATAATAATTGCCATATGACATGCAAGTAACATAATGATGTAAATGCACAAATGAGATGAAATGAAATAAATGATATGGTTGGAAAAAAGCATGTGATAAGTTACGGCTGCTAACCCAACTGAGAGCTTGTACAGGAGCGACGAATCGTACACAGGAGAAGAATGAGAAACTCGTATGGCTGGAAAGAAAGGGTTACGGTTAGAGTTTGTGGAATGAAATATACGTAGGAGAAGTTTGTAATACCCTTCGCTATTAACTTTTCTTTTTTACACAATTTACACTGGCATAAATGAAATTTTACACTTGGCATGCCACATCATCATCCGTTAGTGAAAACTAACGGGAGGGACTAAAATTAAGAACGGAAAACTTTCAGAAGACCAATGTTTAAAGAAAATTTTTTGAGAGACCAAACTTGAAAGTTGAAATATTTGTAAGGACTAAAAACTTATTTAACCCTTAACAAAATGATAACACTTCCTTTAAATTACACTACTCTTACACCATTGAATAGCGAGTAAGTTTTAAGCAAACAAGTCATTATCTTCCATAAAGAGTTCAAAAAAAAGTTAAGCAAACAAGTCATTCATCCTCATAAGAATGTGCGTCCTTTTTCAATGATTTCTTTATGCATTTCTATGCTGCCTAAACTAGTGGTTGAAGACTTGAAGTGATAATAGAAATAAATTGTGAGTTTGGATAAACCTTTTCTTAAATTTGCAAATTATGAATCATCTAGTTGCTTTGAGAGGCTATTTTCTATCTGCCACGGTTAGGGAATGGAATTCCATAAGCAATTGATTGTGAAAACAATAGAATCCTATGTTCTACGGCCGTCTAATCCTTGGGTACAAATTCCAACATGACATGCTCGAAAGAACTAGAAAGCAAGAATAAGCTTATTATTTATAGATGCAAAAATATACATTTTACAATAACAAAATTTACAAAGCAACTTTCCAAAAGAGGGCAGGGGGAATACAATGGGGTTCTCGATAGATTTATTTACAGAACCATCATCGTCGTGGCGTAGTTAAATATATTACCGGATGACTGATCTTCAACATTCCTTTTACCAATTTTTGGAAGGATTTGGATTCGTTATATGTAACGGCAACTTCTCAGATTCAGGCTTCAGTCACAATATTTTCATCGAATAACAATATCATAGCTTCAAGATCAACGACTCACAAGCCAACCCGGTTTGATTAGGATGTCTTCCTTAAAGTTGCGACCAGAAACAGACACTGACTCACCTTGACGGCGGTAACACTGCAAAGTATTAGAAGCAACAATTGAGAAAACCCGTCTCGAATAATTGTCAATATTAAGGAGATTATCTAAATAATCATCAAGTAATACTAACCAATATAGCTTACCAAGCTAAGGATAACAAATTACAGTCCTACCGAGCCAGCTTAGTACAATTATTATTGATAAGGCAGGGAAGTTTGGGCAAAAGCTCTATTTGAAGAATCAATTGAGGGAAGAAATCAAGCACTAACCTTGTAACATACAACTGTATCGTCAGGGTACATTGCAAATAACTTGGTACCAAGGCGTGCATTACACGAATCACAGAGACTCTCATCATTAATCTGCACATGCCTTGATCTTTCATCTAATCTTGACAACCTTGCATCAGTGTCTACGGCACGAGATAAATTATGGACAATCTGAAATGTGTTATTAAAGTTAAAAATACTAGTCCACACTACTTCGTTGTTTGCCAACTTATAAGAAAAGAAAATGTCAACTGGGAAATGTCGGACTACAAACAAGTTATCTCTAAAAAATTGCACGCAATGAATTTTTATAAAAATGGTTTAAGTTCAGGAACAACTATGAACTTGGTGGTAAAAATCCACATAAACTGGTGATACAGTAGAGACTATACTCAAGATGATGGTATTTAAACCAGTCATATACTTTGTTCCAAAAGAACTTCAAAAAACTGTTGTAGTTACAAAAATCTTGTGGAATGCACCTCCCTGGGAAAGAGCTTGCAGAAAACAAGATTACCCATAACTCTTTGATAGCAAGTAGCAACCACTACAACTCTGATTTGTATTGTATCCCCCTCCTCCAAATTGGAGAAAATAGTCTCTAAGGTTGGGAAAAATCTATCCAGAAAAGAAAAACTGTGACAGTACCTGTCCTTGACGATGATGATGAACTCTGGCCCTGAACATTCTTAGTAAAGTCTCAGAAGCAAGTTGAAGTGGCATATCTGGTGATAGTTTCTACATTAAAAAGCCAAAATATTTAACATGTACAGATTTGGGGAGTGCATACAGATATACAATAACAGCCAAAGATAAGCGAGCGAAAATCAGTAAATGATTAGATGCAGAGTCCTTCCATCCATCCAATCCTGATAAAGGATTTATGAAGCATTGCATATTGTTGAAATAATGTCTGTTTATGCATTTCAAACTATCGTAGTAATTGACTTTTGATGCTAATATTTAAATAACAAGATATCAGACATGTCCATAAAATATTTTCCTATTTATTTCCTACCAAAGCCTTTTATCAAAAAGCATTTAAAGCAGTCAGGTAAAAACACGAGCAAAATTACATCACATCCTACATGAAACTCCAACTTGAAAAGAGAATAGACAAAAGCAGATCCTAATGGCATGAGCAGCAGGAATTGCTGGATTAGCAAAACTATACATGACCTGAATCTCTCATGATCCAGTGATGGGTGTAAATAGGTGTATTTGTATCACTCCATTAAGGCCAATTTGGTGAAACCCAACCAATTTCATCATATCCCACATACACCATGAAAACAAAAAAGGGTGTTTGACTATATTCTTAATTTCACCGTCTCCTAATATATCTGACACTGTTGCTGGTATTCAACAGGTTCAAACTCCAGAGTATGGGTTTGTGACCTGACCAGACCAGCCAATGAAACAGTTCTATGTGAAACAGTCTAGTCTACTTGTTAAGACTGATATAGACCAAGTTTAATACCTCTAAAACTTGCAATGGATCCAATGATTCACCATGATTGTGGAGAAGGCGAACAGCAGCAGTAAACATGGGATCTTTACCATCTTGTGGATCCAAATACATTTCGAGCAATCTGAAGAAATTTGACAAAAAAGTAAAACAGCCTTTAACATAATTACGCTAAAGCATTAAAAGGATTAAAAGGATGCAATGGAGACAAACTGCATGTAGGCATCAGCTCTTCCAATCTCGGCACAATACTGCTCAGCAGCTTCACTGTCTTCTAACTTTCTGGGAGCCAAAAGACAACAATAATAAATAAAGATACTATGTTTTTTTTGCACTTTGTAAGCCATTTGCATTCAATTGTTAATGTCAGCGTGTTTTAATGAAATTTACAAAGAATTATCTTGAAAATATGGGATAGTTAATTGTGCTCTGAAATCCATCAAATTAAACAATGGTAAATCCCAAAAATCCTATCAGCAAATCCTATATCTCACCATGAATTGGAAGGATTTTTATTCTCAAATTATTATAAATTGCAAGTTACTGTACTCTAGAAGGATCAGTGTTGTTCAGTAAAAATAGTAATCCATATTTCTCACTTCTTTTTAGTCTACAATGACGCCCAAATCTTATCAGATTAGGAGAGGGCTTTCAAATATACATATCAAAATGACATCTTTGACCTCTATCATAAATCAATTCTTCAACAAATCAAATTATAGCAAGGTCAATTAAATGAATGTCTCTTTTTAGTATATATAAGTAAACCAGGGCTATTACAATTTCAACAATCCTGGAGTTTAAGGTGAATTTTTGAGGTGACACTAGAGAATGGCTAGGACAAGTTTGTATCATCTAATGTAAAACACATACAGGCATATAGATGGCTTCATATAAAATTGTTTCTAGAATTACAATGAATCAACGAAAAGAAAATGCATGCAAGGAATTACATTGCATCATACAATATAGTGAGTAAATTTTACAAGAAAAAGTAGACAATAGCTAAAATTTCAAAGCTATTTTGAAACTTACAAAGCCAAAATTTGGAGAACCAGAGTCTCTTGCCCCAATCTTCTATATAGAATGGCCTGTCAAGTAAGCCCAAATAAATAAATAAAATGTTGGTAGACATCAATTTGAACATAAGGGAATTTATCACCACCTGTCCCAAAGATAGTCTATGAAACAAAGAACCATACATAAAAAATACATCAAACTAAAATAAACAAATTTTGGATAGCATAGTCAAAGGACTTAATTACCTTTTCCAACCATAATTCTGATCCTTCAATCAAGTCGAGAACTTCTTCTGGATCATACAGGTCTGATGACTGCAAAAAGATCTGTAATCTTTCCCTGACAGGAGTCTGAAAGATTGAGTTCCTCAAAGTAGCCAAATTTTCTCTCTCGGTATTTCCACTATCAATATTTTCAGAGATAATTTCAAACTCAAAGGCTTCAATTGCTGATTTAGCAAGTGAGAGGGCATACAATGTATGCAACTGTGAATCAAAACAGTCTTGGTCTTCAATCAACCATTGGAGATACCTAAAATAACAAGCAAGTCAGGGTAAATTAAGAAGCAGAATGTTAATAGGAGTATAAACTAAGATTACAACTATAACGACCAACCCTTGACCATTAGGTGCACTCACATACATTAGAGCATAAAAGTAAAGAAGATGAGAGAATAATAGAACTAACTGCATACTGAAATCCTGATAATCAATAATAACCATATACGTCTCTATACAAGTCTCCAACATATACCTCTGTAAAATTTCTACCTTCTGTGGATCAAGAGATGTAACAACTTCATCTGCAGTGTGAATGAAACATATCACTCATGATTTAATAAATAAAATTAACAGAAATGAAAACATGATAATAAATATGATATTTGAGAGCCCTTTGGCAGATTACAGTAGCCATTCTGTAATAATAAACAAGTGGTCCAAACTACACAACAACAATATATTCAAAATTTGCATTCTTCAATACCAATGATCCTAAACACTATCATAATATCATTGTAGAAACTCATGAGGGTGAGCATGGTTGAAGAATTGAGGCCAACCAGGAGAAAGCTGGATCTCTCGTTTGTCCGATGTTAGAACTTCGACTGCAAGAACCTGGCTGATATCTGCAATCTGAAATGAGAAAGTTCAAAAAGAAGAATCATGGAATTGTACATTTTACTTGCATTAACAACCAACTTCTTAACCACTCATAGTCATACCCATCCTAGATGTTGGAGGATCAAATCTTGGTCAGATGATTCCTCAAGAATCCTTGAAGCTTCAGCTGCTGCAATTGCCTTGCCTGAAATGAGGTTTTCCCCACTATCCCGTATAATAGTCTCCAAAGCAAGGTCTTTCCGTAGGCTAGATGAATAACTTCTTGCCAGGATGCGCCAAATAGACACAGCTTTTGAGCTCATTCCTTTACTAGCGTATAGAAAGGCAAGGGTTCGTAGGTGCCCCGACTCTTCTAACATGTGTTCCAACTCTTCCTGCAAAGAAATGTTATCATAAGGTCATCTTTCAGGACAATCCCACACAATTGCCATCATGTCATGCAGTGAAACAACCTATGTTTTTGTTTAACAAGGATTTAGACAAGGGGGTCACCTCTTTTACTTTTTCTATTCCCACTTGTTGTCAATGTTTCAAGCAGGTTTTACCATACCAGTTTCGCAGCTTAATTTTGCAGTTGACACAATTCACTTTTTGGAGAACATTAAATGTGGCCATGCCAACAAGATATTTTTACAAAAAAAAATAAATTCTAAAAGAATAATAGGCACAATTCCTACTACTACACACTTCACTGTCCAAATTTTGAAAATTTATTGATATCTCTTCAATCAAATAATTCATAAAATAAATTGACATTAATAGAGATGCAACATAACAATTTGTATGAATCGAATCCACAATAAGAACAATCTGCACATACCACAATACACCAGTTAGTTGAAGATGCCAATCTCTCCATGTCCTCAACACGATTTAGGGCTCTATAGAGATACACTAATAGAGTGTCAACCCCCTCATTGACTGACTGCACTAATTTTTTCTCTCGGCAGGCCTCCAAATACCTATTCATAATATTCATAAATAAAAGGTCACGAAGAAGATGATCGCTATATAAAAAGCATGGATACTTGCAAAAATACAAACCTACATCAATGCATTGTACATTTTTGTCAAAAGAACCTTGTTACGTGGCAAAGTAAGAAACAAAATTTGGTGGCAAGGAGTCATGCTGAAGCATAATTTAGATCAAGGGTCCACAGAATGTGTGAGAATGAGATTATGTGGATTAAAAGACTACAGAAGAATTACTATTAGGCAAATCGACACCTATGAAAGTATACTGCGACAACAAGTAAATAACCTGCATAACTCACAAATCTGTTCTCATAACAGAGCCAAGCATATGGAAGTAGATAAACACTTCATTGAAGAGAAGATGAATAACTGAGTTCTGCGAAGCAGATAAACACCAAGGGCCCGCCCGAGAAGTACTTTAATGATTTTATCAACAAGCTATTTATGAGACATTTCGAAGCCAGATTGCAGGAGGGAGGTAAGAAGCAAAAGAGATTTCAAATTCTATGTCGTGGATAATAGGACTTTGAATAGGATAAAAGTAGATAATGGTACTAGTTATTCCCAATAAGATAAAAATGTAATTTTTTAATCTTTTGGGATGTAGATAAGAAGTATACACTAGTAAGTCTACACAGATTCATGCCATGTCACTTATACTAAAAAAAGGATTGTGTTCTCTTTTCCATATCAAACAAAAAAAATACATATTATTTTTCTTTTAAGTAAAATATATAACAAACTAAAGGATATAAACCTTTCATTAAAAAGAGGAATATAAACCTGCTAATGTTTTTGATTGCTGACTCCAACAAATCAGCTCTATTCGGTGGATTCAGAAAAAGATCATTGTCTACTATTGTTTCTACCCCTGCTTTTCTTAGGAAAGATGCTCTCTGGATTGTCATCAAACCATCATCGACTACATCTTCAAGAGGAGCCGGGGGAGGATGCAAACCCCAATATCGATTCCTAGGAACCTACAAAAGCCAGTTTGAACCTCTGTACCACATTCATAAAGCACAAACTATAAATATTTGAATAATTCATATGCATTAAGAACAAGTGCAAAATTTCACAACACATCACCAGACCAAAGAAAAATTACCGGTTAATCTTGGATCCAAAGTTCAAAGTTATAAAGCACATCAAATACACCTAAGTATTACAAGAAACATAAATTTCAAATACATCATGTGGTCAAGCAAGATCATACCAACTCACTTGCACATTGCACAATCACATGGATATTTTGCTTAAATAAATATATATCTCTATGCTATAGGTTCAGCAATGAAAAAGTATAACATGTATTGGTGTCATGTAAAAGAACATAGATCAAATAGTTTATCAAATTAGCACAAATACAAAATAAATGTCACTAAATAGTATCTAATGAAACAATGAAGCTTTTAAACAGATTGCTGTATAAAACTGCATTCACACTTTGCACTCTACCTTAATATTCATTTCAAGTGAAAACAAGGCATGAGTATTACAAAAGTACATTCAGACTTTTATTCTAGCTTAATATTCATTAGAAGTGAAAACAACGCAAGAGACAAATATACAAATCTTCTACCAAATTTATATCTTATAATTGTTGCTAATATAGTAATTGACACTAATCAAGTATGGAGCATTCTTCACACATAAAGTTTTATTCCTGTTGGCTTAGCTCATGGCAGAAACAAAAATACTTGTGACGGTAATATATTAAAAGGGAGACAAACACGATAGTACCAGTAATGACCAGCGATTTGGATCTCTCATGATAAATGGGAATATTTCAGAAGGTTGCATTGTCTCAGAGAGCAAAAAGTGGTCCACAGCTTCTTCAAAATGCAAGTCAAAAAGCAAGAGGAACCCCACTTGAGCATGAACAAATGAGAGCAAGTCTTTTGACATTTCACCTTCATAATCAAGTTCCTCTACCAAGGATATAGCTCCCTTATAGTTCTTCTTCCTCAAAAGGTCTTTTATTTGTTCTACAGACGGTAATTTCTGATAGCACACAACCTAGTAGTATATGTAACAAAAAAACATGAGTTTATTCAATGACCTAGTATTATGAGAGCATATGGGTTGCAGTTATCATATATTGCTTGATTGCAATTTTCTTATCAAATAAAATTGTAATGATAGTCATAAAATCAAAATAATAGGCTAAACCGGATGTCAGAAATATAAGAGTGTATAGTACTGCATGGAATGCATCCAGTCCAATGACATTTGGTACTTAATGATACAGAATTGAAGAATATAATCTAGGGCTGAAATTAAATTTTAGTTTCAATTCAATAAACTCAGTCAAATTAGGAGTCAAGTCTTTACTTATATTATATTTACCCGGCTGAAGGTATAATCAAAATGAAGCAATATTGATTTCATTATACAATTTCATCAAATAATGCCAATGCTTCCAAAACTTAAGTTGGGCCATGCCTTAACCATCTTAATGAATGACTAGGAAAATGAATAAATGTCAAGCATTTTAGCAACCATCAGGAAACGAATTTCTGTAGTAGAGTAGTAAAATTGTCACCTTCTATATAACACTGAGTGCCCATATCAACAGGGTTACCCTCGGTCTAGAATAATATTCTGCACCGCACAAGTTACTAACCGTACCAGAAGAAAACTCAATCCAGTTAACAAAACATATGAATTTTCCCTTTTTATGTTTCAAATTAGTTTTTTGTCCACCAAGCATTTAGCTCAGCTACTCTTGAAGTTAGAAAAAAAGTACATACTTGGCAATTTTACTTCCTACATCTGAATTTGTTTACAAGGTTGAATAATGAAGCAATACAACAAGATAGTTTTCATTTTTCAAATTGAAGGTACCCACAATGAAACAATATCCTTAGTGCTGGAGTCTTCTACAACTACTTATAGTAAGTTTTCGTTTTCTTGTCATTTCATTTTAAGCATGTTAGGTTTTAGAATAAGTTTCCTAATATTTAAAAAAAGTATTTGTTGTAGTTTTTCAAATAAAGGTGTTCATGAGAGACCTATCTAGTATCTACTACAAACTACTTAATTCTCCCCTGATGTAGATTGAACTTAAAAGCTTCGTTACTTATCTTTTTTCCCGTTAGATTTGACCATATGGTTACAATATGGATTCAATGTTATCATGAAATGGCTTCTATTTTGTTTATCTAAACAATCCGAATATAATATCTAGCAAGAAATCAAACAAGTGCCAAAGCCTAGCTTTACATCTTAAAGAACTAACACACAGTCGCACACACATGTTCAACAACAAAACCACAAGTATGTCAATATGTAGAACCTGAACAAAGACCACAGTACAATCAGATTCAAGCAACAACATACCTTGGTAGCAGTTGCAACCGCAACAAGCTTCCCACCCTTATCTTCCTCACTAGCAACAACACAAGGTCCAATCCCTTCCCCACCAAACGGCAACACCTGAGCACATCCCCCGTGTTTCTTATTATACAGCTCAATCTTTCCATCACTCACAACAACCACATAAAAAGACAACTCTCCAATAGAATCCAACCCATTCCGAAACACCAAACTACCCCCAACCGGCTGCCCTTGCGCATCAACAATAATCCCCACATTGTCCACCAACAACAACACCCTCCACTCTCTATACAACAATTTCAACCGCGGCGGCCGCGACACATCCGGCAACGAAAATATAACACTACTCTGCCCACTAACACACGAAATCAAACTATAACCATTCGCAGTCCCAACAACAATCGAATCATCAAGCCAAACCATAGTACTAACAACACCATCAACACATTGAATCTCTTTTAAAACAACAAGTGAAGCATTATTAACATCTTTATCACTCTTCCCACTTTTACTCCCTAAAACAAGCTCCACAATCACTAGCCTCCTCCCAATAGCAAGTGCTAAAACACATCCACCATAACCCTCACTATGTGATTCACCGTCTTTCACTATCAAACCTCCCAATTTATGCAAAAACCTTTGATTACTATTACTATCCAAACCTAAACCTAAAACTTCAGATTCATTATTTCTCATTCTCCTTCTCGTTACAACAGCAACACCTTTCGAAAACCCTAACCTAACCGCGCGATTCGATAGCTCCGAATCCACCAAAAACAACGAACCGTCCGCAAGCAACAAAACCTTCCCTAAATCTGCTAAAACTAAAACATCATCCACCGAAGAGTCGCTTACAGAAACGCTTCTCAGAAACGAGAGCTTCTGCAAAAAGGAAGGCGAGTTTGTGGGAACGGTGCCGTTTTGGGAAGCATTAGTGTCGTTTAGGTTAGGGGAGAGAGAAAAGAGAGTTCCGGAATGAGTGCCGACGTAGAGAATTGTTCGATTATTGGAAAGTGTTGTGATGGCGAGAGATCGGACGGTGGTGGTGCGGGAGTGTGTGGATAAGTCGAATTGTGAGTGTGGTTCGATTACGATTCGGGTTGTGGTGGGTTCAGTTTTCGCCATTGGAAGCAACGATGAGTGGAACTCTAATATATTTCTCGAAGATTATGTGTAGAATTAGTGAAGTGAAACCATTGTTACTGTGTTGAACGTTAGTTTGGACTCTGCTCCACTGTGAATGGAGTGCGGAGATCAGAATCTAGAGCAAATCACGGTGGACTGTGGTTGTGTTGTTGACAAAAGCAAGGTGTTTAATTTGGCCTCACGGTAACGCACTGGATTTAACTTGGGAAGGGAGTGACTAGCTAAAATAAATTGTCAAAGGTAATTACTACAAGTGGTAGATATTTGAATGTTAACAATTGATTTTAATACTAGTTTTACTAGTTATATTATTTAATGAGTATTATTTGTATTATTTTTAATTTAACTTAATATTTAATTTGTCCTCGGACGAATTTTAAAAAATTAAAATCATCTAAGTAAGGAGACTGTCAGAGAAATAGCAAGTACAGAGGTGAGTAAGAAAGTGAACTTAACCTGACCCTCTCACTTGAGAGGGTATTTATAGAGGACCCCCAGCGCGGGGCCAACGGTTACTTGCATTGGGCTGGATCGTCAGGCCCAATCCAAATAACTGTCAGGGCTTACGTGGCGTAGTGAAGACCAGCACGTGGTCTTCGCCCTGGGGTAACCGCTCCTAGATTTCCGGGACTAGGGCAGACCGAATCATTCGGGAGTGGAGTGGTTACTTGGAACGTGTCCACGTGGTACGGACCGTTAGACACTCCTCGCGGGGGAGAAGCCTTCTGCGTCGAGGACCCGTTAAGCCGTACGACGGACATGGCCTCGCGGGGGAGGAGCCATGTCTGTCGAGGAGTGATATGCGGTATTCTCGCGGGGGAGAAGCTGGTGTGTCGGGGAGGTACCTCTCCGCAGGGGTGTGGGGGTCCTCCTGTCCTGTTGATCCAAGTGCCCGACACTGTAAAGTGCCCGGGGGAAGCGGTGACCTACTCGTGGCAGTCAAGTGCCCCGCGAAGGGGTCTTATTGGGCCTCCCCATGCTATATGGGTTGGGCCTGCTCGACTGTTGGGCAGCCTCGGCCCAGTCCAGAACAGGAGCCCCCCAAGTCGTTGCTCTGAGGTGTCAGAGTAATGACTTAAGGGTCATTGGCGTGTCGAGGATACGCCAAGAGAGGAACCGAGGAGGTCGTTCATATGCGCGAAATTCCTTCGGCCGGATGAGAGTCGGGCATCGGGAAGTTGTGTCTGATCGTATGGTCGGGGAGATGAAGGGTTTTAGACTCGAAGCGTTGGGGAAAACCGAAGCGACACGCGTGGGGAGATGGGCGGCTGCATGCGTGCCACGTGTCGCCTGCCATAATTACCTAGGGAGGCTAGGGCGGCTGGCTAGGGTGGCACACTCGAGTGCCCTATGCTCCTCGAGTCTCGCGAGAACCGCTTATAAAAGCCGTTCCCCTCGCTCATTTTTCACTTTTCCACTTCTCTCTCAAGAATCCTCTCCTTCTCTCTCTACTCTCTTCCGCCGTAGCTGGCAGCCGTCATCCGCCGGACATTCCCTGCAGGAGACCTTTTCTCCTCAACAACCGTCGTTCACCGTCGTGAAACCGCCGGAGACTCCGTGCCGGAACCCTAATTCGCCGTTTAACAGGTACTTGTTCCAAACTTGACCTTTATTTTGCGTTTTTCTTCAATTTCAACTAGTGTAAGACGTTTCCTAGGTGAATTGATGATATTCCCATGAGAAACGAGAAGATTCCTAGAGAATACGGTGGGAATCTTTAGTTGTTGAGGGAGAGAGCGCGGAGAACTTCGCTCTCTTTTGATGAATATCTCGGGGATCAGGGACGAACACGTCGGGGACCCGTTGAATGTCCGGGGTCCCTAATAATCAGTATATTTGTTATTGCCGCGGGGACACGGGGCAGAACTTTCCGGGGAGGCGATGAATTCCCCGGTGGACAAGTTGATCCTCGAACGATCGTGTCGGGGAGTTGAGAAAGTCTCGCCCCTTCTTCGCCCGTTCGCTTGAACAGCGGTGGAGGGGTGAATTTGATACGACCAATCGAATTCACCGTTTCCTTCTGCTTTTCAGGTAAATGGACGATTTGGCTGCGGAGGGGGCCGTAGGATATTTCGAGGAAAACGACGAGCAGCCCGACTCCCCTATGGCTCACATGGCCTTTGCGCAAGAGAGGTCGCTCGAGGATTGGGTCTGCGACGAGGCCCTGGAGATGTCGTCCATCTTCATTTATCCAGCCGAGGACGACGCTTTTTGCACCGTCGAGCACAGACTGATAGGATCCGACAAATCTTGGAAGGTCTTTCGTCCCGAGGAGCATCATCGGATATGCTCATCTTACCGGGGAATGCGCGTCCCCTTGTACGAATTTATGTTCGAGAAAGCGGGGTGGAGGTTGCCCTTCACCGACTTACAAGAGGGGATCTTCACCTGGTTGCAGCTGGCGCCCTCCCAGATTCATCCGAACTCGCTAGCTTTTATTCGGGCATTCGAACTTGTTTGTAGATATTTGGAGATCGTGCCGACCGTTCACCTCTTCTTCCGCATATTCCATCTCCAACGGTCGTCGGTCGGTGGACGACATGGCTGGGTGTCCTTCAAGCAGAGCAAGGCACTGTTCCATACTTACTTGGACTCCATTCGGGATTTCAAGTTCCGTTACTACTTCGTAAAACCGGTCACCCTCGAGGCTGTCTATTCGTTGTACCGGAAAGTCACCCGCGAGGTCGACGGTCGTCCCGAGGAGGTGCTGGAGCCGAAGTTCCCTCTTTACTGGACGGAGGCACACTTTACGAAGGAAGTCGATAAATACAAGACGAAGCACGTTCAGTTGGAGGCCTATGAACGGGAAGCTTATGATAAAATCGTCGCCTTCGTGGAGAGCTTTACTGAGGCTCAGCACGAAACGTTGGACGGCCAGCCGATAGTGGGTGCGGACGGGCAGGTGAAAAAAGAACGTCGCCTGATAAATACTCGCGTTCTGCTCGAGACCTTCTCCGACGAAGAAGCGATCGAGCTGTTAGGTGGTGAAAATGTCCCTACTTTAAGCATTCCTCGCCCCTGTTTTCCTTGCCTTACTAATGTTTTCCTCCTTTTTGCAGGAACAATGGCCGGAGCCGAAGAGAGGCTCAAGAAGATCAAGGCGAAGAGGGCCCGGGAAGTGCAGGCCCGGGGAGAGACGTCGCGCTCAAAAGACCAAGAAGTTGTCCCTTCCGGGGCCCCGCCCGAGGGTGTTTCCACGACCGCCGTGCCCGAAGGATCCAGTCAGTCTCAGCCTGCTGCCACTGTGTCGGGGACTATGGGTGGTCACACAACTCCTGCGGGAAGCCAATCCCCGGCTACCCAAGAGACTCCGAAGAGGCAACGCGTTGCGGAGGTCGTCGACCTGGGTGGTGAAGACAGTCCCCCGGTTCCTTCCAGCTTTGACCTTCCACCTTGTCATCAAAAACCTCACTTCTTCTCCGAGGTCACTTATCCTCGCGCCCATCCCTCTGAGATCTAAACTGTGCTAGGGATTGCTACTGAAGTGAGGAGGAGGATGTTTTTTTAGGATCTGTCGGCCGTCATGCGTATCTGCTCGACTGCTATCATTCTCAATGACGAGACCCGCCCTGCTGCTGAACTTGCCCGCCTGCAGGAAAAGCTGGATACCTTGGGCGCTGAGATGCTCGGTATGCGCAAGGAACTAAAAGAGTTCCGAGATCTGAACAAAGAGCAAAGCGAGCAGCAGCAGCGGGTCGAGGCCAAGCTTAAGAAAGCCGAGGAGACGGAGAAGGGCCACCTTGCCCGAATCGCTGAACTGGAGTTGGAGGAGAAGCGGCTTAAGGAAAGGATTGCCGAGTTGGAAGATGTTGTGCGGCCGGCCGAAGGGGAAACTGAGGAAGACAGGCTCCTAACCACTCGTGCCGCGTTAGTGGCGCAGCTCCGGAAGCTCGAGCAGGATCTCCGGTTGTCCGAGGATGATGCTATTGAAACCGCGGGTATAGGGTTCCGCAGTGCCGTGGCTCAGCTTCGGGTTCTCAACCCTGATCTCGTCACCGAAGGGATTGACCCCGACGCTGAGGTGGTGGATGGCCAGATCGTGCATCCTCTGCGGGAGAACGACATTCATGCGCACGAGGAGCCTGACGGAACCGCAGCTGAGTAGGTTTTTTATCTTTGTTTTGGTCGGCCTGCGAGCCGTTTTGTTTTCGCCCGGCTTGTGGGCTTAGTTGATGTACTATTTGCACAATGGTTATTTTTGCCCGGCTTGTGGGCTTATATTTGTAACTATTTTGTACTAAGGGTTTTTGCCCAATATTCGTACTTCGTAATACCTCTTTATTGATTTTGATCATGTGTGATGTGTAATTTGTTATACTTTATTTTTGCCTAAGTAATAAGGCTTATGGATTTGCTCGACTTCGACAGTCCCTGACCGCGTGGAGAGCTGGTAGGGCGGCCGGAGGAGTACTCCGACCTTCAACGAGGCTAAGAGCTTGGTCGAGGTCCTAGTCTCGTGGCATGAACTTCCCATCGCGAGTTGGGTGTTATGCCCGGTTGGCACGACGACAGTGGGCCTCGATCGAGGTATCCCCGTCGGATCAAATGTCCTCGCGCACACACAACGCGGTCTCTGATCGTCGTGTTCTTATAGGGGTGTCGCGCTTGTACCCTAGCGCGTCCCCGTAATCACGGTGCTAGTGAGCCGCAGGCAGTGTTTAACTGTAATATTGTTTTAGCTTTTCAGCGTTCCATGGTCGAGCAAGTTCTTCCCCGTGCAGATTTTCGAGGAAATAGGCTCCTGTCCCCGTTTTCGCGTGGACGCGGTACGGGCCCTCCCAGTTCGCGGCGAGTTTGCCTTCTCGCGAGTCTTTCTGGTTCCTTCGTAGGACGAGGGTGCCCACCTAAAAATCACGTTTAATGACTTTGTCGTTATAACGTAGTGTTATTTTTTGTTTAAGCGACGCCTCTCGGAGAGAAGCGCCCGAGCGTGTTTCCTCGACGAAGTCGAGTTCTTCCCTCAAGGCTTCATCGTTCGCGTTCCCGTCGAGGGGGGCTTCCGTCCTCCTCGAGGGTTCCCTGATCTCCACGAGGATCACTGCCTCCGTTCCATAGGTCAAACGGAAAGGGGTCTCCCCGGTCGTGGAGTGTGGGGTTGTTCGGTAGGCCCAGAGGACGCTGTGTAGCTCCTCGACCCACCGCTGTTTGGCGTCACCTAGTCGTCGTCTTAATCCTCGAAGGATCACTCTGTTCGCGGCCTCAGCCTGTCCGTTCGTTTGAGGGTGCTCGACCGACGTGAAGTGTTGCTTCGTGCCTAGTTTTGTGACGAAGTCCTGGAAGTTCATGTCGGTGAACTGGGTTCCGTTGTCGGTGACGATGGCTTGAGGCACTCCGAACCGGGAGAGGATATTTCTTTTGTAGAAGCGTAGTATGTTGAAGGCAGTGATTTTGGCCAATGCTTCTGCTTCAATCCACTTCGTGAAGTAATCTACCCCGACGATGAGGTATTTGTTTTGATACGACCCCTGGACGAAAGGTCCGAGGATATCCACCCCCCACCATGCCAACGGCCACGGGGAGGATAGCGACGTGAGCTCGTTGGGAGGAGCGAGGTGCATGTCCCCGTGCCGTTGGCATTTATCGCACTTCTTGACGTGCTCCTTGGCGCCTTGTTGCATGGCGGGCCAGTAATATCCTGCCCGGAGTGCTTTACGAGCTAGCGACCGTCCGCCGAGGTGCTGCGCATTGATTCCCTCATGAATCTCCTGGAGTATGCCGGGAACCTTGGTCTCCTCGACACATCTGAGGAGGGGGATAGAGAACCCTCGGCGGTATAGCTTGTCCTCGACTATGGTATACGAGCATGCCCGTCTCTTGACCATTCCTGCCTCTTTGGGATCTTCGGGCAGTTTGCCTGTCATGAGGTATTCGTATACAGGAGTCATCTAGCAGTTGCTGTCCCCTATGGCGTTGATGTCCGAACCCGTGACCGGTTTGCCGATACTTGGGTGGGAAAGCACTTCCTGTATGACGGACTTGTTCCCGCCTTTCTTTTTCGTGCTCGCCAATTTTGACAGGATGTCCGCTCGGGCATTATGCTCCCGGGGGATGTGAGTTACTTCCGCCGAGGTGAACTTTTTCATCTTCTCTTTTACGAAGGTCAAGTATTCTATGAGACTGTCGTTCTTGGCTTGGTACTCTCCTCGGACTTGCGAGGCTACGAGCTGAGAATCGGTGAAAAGTTTGACCTCTTTGGCGCCAAGGTCCTTGGCCAGCCTGAGTCCCGCGAGGAAGGCCTCGTATTCGGCTTGGTTGTTCGAAGTCGGGAAGGACAGTTCGAGGGACACCTCGATGAGGATGCCTTCCTCGTTTTTGAGGATGATTCCCGCCCCGCTTCCCTTCGGGTTGGATGCTCAGTCGACATAGATTGTCCATTTCTGCGACCCGTTGGTCGAGGGTTCCGGGACGGTCATCTCTGCTACAAAGTCGGCCAGTACCTGTGCCTTCAAGGCTTTTCTCCCTTCATACTGGATGTCAAATTCGGCGAGCTCCAGCGACCACCTGAGCATCCTCCCCGCCATGTCCGGTCGCCTGAGGAGCTGCCTGATAGGCTGTTCAGTCCTTACGGTGACGGTATGGGCGAGGAAGTAGTGGCGTAGCCTTCTGGCCGCGGTGACGAGGCCCAGTGCGACTTTCTCGATCTGTTGATATCTGAGCTCGGGGCCTTGGAGAGCTTTGCTCGTGAAGTAAACTGGCTTATGTCCGTCCGAGGTTTCCCGAATGAGGACGGCGCTGACCGCTTCGCTCGTGATCGCAAGGTACAAGAAGAGTGTTTCCCCGTTCTCAGGTCGCGAGAGTACCGGGGGTTGCGATAGGACTTGTTTCAAATGTGCGAGTGCTCGTTCGCATTCCTCGCTCTACTCGAACTCCGCTTTTTGCCGGAGAAGTTTGAAAAAGGGGAGTGCGTACTGTGCGGATTTGGCGACGAACCGGGAAAGGGCGGTGAGCATCCCGTTTAATGATTGTATTGACTTCTTCGAGCCCAGAGTAGGGAGCTCGGAAAAGGCTCTACACTTGTTGGGGTTTGCCTCGATTCCTCGTTCCGTGAGGTAAAATCCGAGGAACTTTCCCGCCCGAACACCGAAGGTGCATTTGTCGGGGTTAAACCTCATGCGGCACCTCCTCGCCGTGTCGAACACCTTCTTGAGGTGTGCGGCGTGGTTGACCTCTTCTGCAGACTTGACGATCATGTCATCCATGTAGACTTCGAGCATGTCGCCGATTTCAGTCCGGAAGACCTTGTTCATCATCCGTTGATAGGTCGCACCGGCATTCTTCAGACCGAAGGGCATTGCGTTGTAATAGTAGTTGCCCGACGTGGTCATGAAGGTCGTGTGTTGCTTGTCGACCTTGTCCATGGGAATTTGGTTGTATCCTGAATAGGCGTCCATGAAAGATAGTAGTTTGTAACCTGCAGAATTGTCGACCAGTTGGTCGATGTTAGGCAAGGGATAGCAGTCTTTCGGGCAAGCCCGGTTGAGATCAGCATAATCAACGCACATTCTCCATTTTCCATTATTTTTCTTAACAAGTACAACGTTGGACAGCCATGTCGTGTATTTGGCTTACGAAATAAAATTTGCCTCTAGGAGGTCTTTTACAGCTTTCTCAGCAGCCTCCGCTTTCTCGGGGGACTGTTTGCGCCTACGTTGTGCTACGGCCCTAGCGGCCGGATCTACCGCGAGCTGATGGCAGGCTACTTCGGGGTCGAGGCCAGGCATCTCGGATGCGCTCCACGCGAAGAGGTCCGCATTCTCCCTCAGAGACGATTTCAGCTGTTCTTTCGCCAGGTCGGGGATCCCGGCACCGATCTTCACGTTGCGATTAGGATCGTTCCCGAGGGGCACGAGCTCGAAGTCTCCATCTGGGATGGGGCGCGATGGGTGGAGAGGCTGCCCGTTGTTCTCTGTCTGGTGGTTGGGGTCTTCGACTCTGTCGTCGTCGTGCTCACCGGGGAATCTGCTGTCGAGGTCGACCGCATTGATGGGCGGGAGAGGTACCTGTTCGGCGTCTCGGGGTGGCTTGGCACGACCTTAGGTTTGGGACCAACAGAACTTAGGCCCTTGACGGCGGCATCGAAGCATCTTCTGGCCGCGTCGATGTCCCCGTGCATTGTCACTACTCGTCCCCTCCTCGTGTAGTACTTCATTTTGAGGTGGACCGTCGAGGGGACCGCCGTGAGTTTAGCAAGGGTGGTCCTCCCGAGGATGCAGTTGTACAGGGATGGGCATTCAACCACCAGGAAACGGATATTCACCTGTCGGGCGGTGTCTTCGGCCCCGAACGTAACCATCAGCTCCACGTAACCCCATGGTCTGGTGGTGGTTCCATTGAACCCCTGTAGGTCTGACCCGACGTACGGGGTCAAATGCCTCTCGTCCAGGTGAAGGGTCCCGAACAAATGAGAATACATGATGTCGACCGAGCTCCCCTGGTCGACTAGGATTCTTCGGACGTCAAAGTTCGCCATTTGTGCCTGGACCAGGAGGGGAATATTGGCGTTTGGTGCTCCCCAAGGGAGTTCCTTGAGGTAGAAGGTGATGGGGTTGGAGTTTCCCCGCACTTTCTCGAGGGTGGTTGCCTTCGACGATGTCGCGGATTCCAGTTCGTCAAACTTCCGTTTGATCGACCCAACCGATACTTTCCCGGGGTCGCCTCCGGAGATAACCATTGCTTTGGGGAAGCCTTCCCAGGTACTGCGGGTCGTGACGGGGCCCTCGTCGGGGAAGGTCGCCCACATGTTACGGATTGCCTCTTCGCCCTCGATGATTGGGGGGACGAAGAAGTCCTCGGGTCGAGTGACGCTGAGGGCGACCTGAAGTTGGCTGTCGCCGGGAGGAGGTGTTTCCTCCTCGACGTTCTGTGCTTCCTTTGAGCTGGGACGAGGAGGGTCATTCTGTTGGGCATACTTCTTCAAGTTCCCTTCTTTGATGAGAATCTCAATGGAATCCTTGAGGTGGATGCAATCTTCGGTCACGTGCCCGTGGCTTCGGTGGAACCTGCAGTACTTAGATTTGTCAACGTTTGGTTTGGGAGCAGCGGGCTTCGGGAAGCGAACCCCTCCTTTCACAAACTCGGAATTCTGGCAGTCTGAGAGGATCTGAGACCGGGTAGTGTTGAGCAGCGTGTACTCCGTGAATCGGCCAGCTGGCCCGCGCTGTTCTCGGGGATCTCGATTGCGGTTTTCTTTCTTCTTTTCTCTTCCCCGTCGTGGGGAAGCGTCATCGTCTTTGTGGCCGCGAGGGTCTTCCCTACGTCTCGTCTCAAGAGCGATCTGGGCTGCTTCCGTCTCTTCGAGTTCGATGTACTTCTGGGCTCGAGCGAGAAGGTCCTCGAGACGCCGGGGTCTTCAGAGGCCAATGGATTTGGCAAAGTCCGACCCGACACGTAGTCCGTGGATAATTAAGTATTTCTTCATGTCGTCGGTCGTATGGACCTCGATGGCTTCCTTGTTAAACCTCTCGATGTAGTTTCGGAGGGATTCGTTCCTCCCTTGGAAGATATTTTCTAGGGCAGCCTCTGTCTTCGGGTGTCGACGAGACGCGGTGAAGTGTTTGGTGAAGCATTGCTTCAGTTGTTTCCATGACGTGATCGAACCAGGTTCCAGACCCTTGTACCATGTCATGGCTCCCTTTCGCAAGGTGGTGGGGAACAACCTGCACCTGATGGCTCCCCTGACGTTTCGAAAGTCGAGCATTGCTTCGAAACTCTCCACGTGATCGTCGGGGTCGGTCAGCCCGTCGTAGGTCCCCAATGGTGGAGGTTTCTCCATGCCTGGAGGGATTGGGGCGTCCATGATTTCCCACGACAAAGGGGTCCTCTGGTCCTCGTCGTCGCTACCAGCCGGGGATCTCGAAGGTGATCGATGGTGCCATGGAGGGGAGTTCCTTGAACGGTTCTTTGGTCTCTCTTCGGTCTGCTTGGACTTCTTGGAGATGGTGGAGGCCCTGGGTTCCTTCCGAGGCGGGGAACGAGGGCGTTTCTGGGTGATCGCCGGCTGGGGTCGCTCGAGACGAGGTCGTCGACCATGGCATACGGGCGACGGAGTCCGGGAATCTTCGGAAGGGGTCCTTCGCGGGGAAGGAGAGCGGCGAGGTGACGGGGGACGACGATGTCTTCGCGGGGAAGATCGTTGTGCCCGTCCTTGCTCCAAGGCTTCGATTCTGGTGTTCTGCTGCGCGATCAGCTGATTGGTCTGGTTGATCAATGCAAACAGGGCCACGGTGCTTGGGTCCGCGTTGGGCGGCGGAGCAACTGGCTGGAGAGGGGTTTGCTGGTCGTCCGTGCGGACGACGTTTATGGTCGCATCCTGGGAGTCCGGGGAGGCGGTCTGTCCGTCTCTTATGTCGCCTTCGCCGCCGTGGAGGATGATGGCATCCTCACGGTGGCTCCCGTTCTCCAGTTGCGCGAGCACGGTGTCCAGAGCCTGGTTAACGGTCGGATTGGCCATGTTGGTGGTGAATAGAGGAAGCTTTGGTTTATCGAGGAGAAAACGGGGAAGCTTATAAAATTCCCACAGACGGCGCCACTGATCGTACCTGGATCAAACAGTTTCAGGTGGCCAACGACGTCTGCTGAACTCCGACTCCGGTGAGGTTGAAGGACGCCCGGGGGGGTGTACCTGCAAGGCACTCCGACGCTCAAGTAAGGAGACTGTCAGAGAAATAGCAAGTACAGAGGTGAGTAAGAAAGTGAACTTAACCAGACCCTCTCAATTGAGAGGGTATTTATAGAGGACCCCCAGCGCGGGGCCAACGGTTACTTGACAGGATGTCCGCTCGGGCATTATGCTCCCGGGGGATGTGAGTTACTTCCGCCGTGGTGAACTTTTTCATCTTCTCTTTTACCAAGGTCAAGTATTCTATGAGACTGTCGTTCTTGGCTTGGTACTCTCCTCGGACTTGCGAGGCTACAAGCTGAGAATCGGTGAAAAGTTTGACCTCTTTGGCGCCAAGGTCCTCGGCCAGCCTGAGTCCCGCGAGGAAGGCCTCGTATTCGGCTTGGTTGTTCGAAGTCGGGAAGGACAGTTCGAGGGACACCTCGATGAGGATGCCTTCCTCGTTTTCGAGGATGATTCCCGCCCCGCTTCCCTTCGGGCTGGATGCTCCGTCGACATAGATTGTCCATTTCTGCGACCCGTTGGTCGAGGGTTCCGGGACAGTCATCTCTGCTACAAAGTCGGCCAGTACCTGTGCCTTCAAGGCTTTTCTCCCTTCATACTGGATGTCAAATTCGGCAAGCTCCAGCGACCACCTGAGCATCCTCCCCACCATGTCCGGTCGCCTGAGGAGCTGCCTGATAGGCTGTTCAGTCCTTACGGTGACGGTATGGGCGAGGAAGTAGTGGCGTAGTCTTCTGGCCACGGTGACGAGGCCCAGTGCGACTTTCTCGATCTGCTGATATCTGATCTCGGGGCCTTGGAGAGCTTTGCTCGTGAAGTAAACTGGCTTCTGTCCGTCCGAGGTTTCCCGAATGAGGACGGCCCTGAACGCTTCGCTCGTGATCGCAAGGTACAAGAAGAGTGTTTCCCCGTTCTCAGGTCGCGAGAGTACCGGGGGTTGCGATAGGACTTGTTTCAAGTGTGCGAGTGCTCGTTCACATTCCTCGCTCCACTCGAACTCCGCTTTTTGCCGGAGAAGTTCGAAAAAGGGGAGTGCGTACTGTGCGGATTTGGCGACGAACCGGGAAAGGGCGGTGAGCATCCCGTTCAATGATTGTATTGACTTCTTCGAGCCCGGAGCAGGGAGCTCGGAAAAGGCTCTACACTTGTTGGAGTTTGCCTCGATTCCTCGTTCCGTGAGGTAAAATCCGAGGAACTTTCCCGCCCGAACACCGAAGGTGCATTTGTCGGGGTTAAACCTCATGCGGCACCTCCTCGCCGTGTCGAACACCTTCTTGAGGTGTGCGGCGTGGTTGACCTCTTCTGCAGACTTGACGATCATGTCATCCATGTAGACTTCGAGCAAGTCGCCGATTTCAGTCCGGAAGACCTTGTTCATCATCCGTTGATAGGTCGCACCGGCATTCTTCAGACCGAAGGGCATTACGTTGTAATAGTAGTTGCCCGACGTGGTCATGAAGGCCGTGTGTTGCTTGTCGACCTTGTCCATGGGAATTTGGTTGTATCCTGAATAGGCGTCCATGAAAGATAGCAGTTTGTAACCTGCAGAATTGTCGACCAGTTGGTCGATGTTAGGCAAGGGATATCAGTCTTTCGGGCAAGCCCGGTTGAGATCAGTATAATCAACGCACATTCTCCATTTTCCATTATTTTTCTTAACAAGTACAACGTTGGACAGCCATGTCGTGTATTTGGCTTCTGAAATAAAATTTGCCTCTAGGAGGTCTTTTACAGCTTTCTCAGCAGCCTCCGCTTTCTCGGGGGACTGCTTGCGCCTACGTTGTGCTATGGCCCTAGCGGCCGGATCTACCGCGAGCTGATGGCAGGCTACTACGGGGTCGAGGCCAGGCATCTCGGATGCGCTCCACGCGAAGAGGTCCGCATTCTCCCTCAGACACGATTTCAGCTGTTCTTTCGCCAGGTCGGGGATCCCGACACCGATCTTCACGTTGCGATTAGGATCGTTCCCGAGGGGCACGAGCTCGAAGTCTCCATCTGGGATGGGGCGCGCTGGGTGGAGAGGCTGCCCGTTGTTCTCCGTCAGGTGGTTGGGGTCTTCGACTCTGTCGTCGTCGTGCTCACCGGGGAATCTGCTGTCGAGGTCGACCGCGTTGACGGGCGGGAGAGGTACCTGTTCGGCGTCTCGGGGTGGCTTGGCACGGCCTTAGGTTTGGGACCAACAGAACTTAGGCCCTTGACGGCGGCATCGAAGCATCTTCTGGCCGCGTCGATGTCCCCGTGCATTGTCACTACTCGTCCCCTCCTCGTGTAGTACTTCATTTTGAGGTGGACCGTCGAGGGGACCGCCGTGAGTTCAGCAAGGGTGGTCCTCCCGAGGATGCAGTTGTACAGGGATGGGCATTCAACCACCAGGAAACGGGTCTTCACCTGTCGGGCGGTGTCTTCGGCCCCGAACGTAACCATCAGCTCCACGAAACCCCATGGTCTGGTGGTGGTTCCATTGAACCCCTGTAGGTCTGACCCGACGTACGGGGTCAAATGCCTCTCGTCCAGGTGAAGGGTCCCGAACAAATGAGAATACATGATGTCGACCGAGCTCCCCTGGTCGACTAGGATTCTTCGGACGTCAAAGTTCGCCATTTGTGCCTGGACCAGGAGGGGAATATTGGCGTTTGGTGCTCCCCCAGGGAGTTCCTCGAGGTAGAAGGTGATGGGGTTGGAGTTTCCCCGCACTTTCTCGAGGGTGGTTGCCTTCGACGATGTCGCGGATTCCAGTTCGTCAAACTTCCATTTGATCGACCCAACCGATACTTTCCCGGGGTCGCCTCCGGAGATAACCATTGCTTTGGGGAAGCCTTCCCAGGTACTGCGGGTCGTGACGGGGCCCTCGTCGGGGAAGGTCGCCCACATGTTGCGGATTGCCTCTTCGCCCTCGATGATTGGGGGGACGAAGAAGTCCTCGGGTCGAGTGACACTGAGGGCGACCTGAAGCTGGCTGTCGCCGGGAGGAGGTGTTGCCTCCTCGACGTTCTGTGCTTCCTTTGAGCTGGGATGAGGAGGGTCATTCTGTTGGGCATACTTCTTTAAGTGCCCTTCTTTGATGAAAATCTCAATGGCATCCTTGAGGTGGATGCAATCTTCGGTCACGTGCCCGTGGCTTCGGTGGAACCTGCAGTACTTAGATTTGTCAACGTTTGGTTTGGGAGCAGCGGGCTTCGGGAAGCGAACCCCTCCTTTCACAAACTCGGAATTCTGGCAGTCTGAGAGGATCCGAGACCGGGTAGTGTTGAGCGGCGTGTACTCCGTGAATCGGCCAGCTGGCCCGCGCTGTTCCCGGGGATCTCGATTGCGGTTTTCTTTCTTCTTTTCTCCTCCCCGTCGGGGGGAAGCGTCATCGTCTTTGTGGCCGCGGGGGCCTTCCCTACGTCTCGTCTCAAGAGCAATCTGGGCTGCTTCCGTCTCTTCGAGTTCGATGTACTTCTGGGCTCGAGCGAGAAGGTCCTCGAGACGCCGGGGTCTTCGGAGGCCAATGGATTTGGCAAAGTCTGACCCGGCACGTAGTCCGTGGATAATTAAGTATTTCTTCATGTTGTCGGTCGTATGGACCTCGACGGCTTCCTTGTTAAACCTCTCGATGTAGTTTCGGAGGGATTCGTTCCTCCCTTGGAAGATCTTTTCTAGGGCAGCCTCTGTCTTCGGGTGTCGACGAGACGCTGTGAAGTGTTTGGTGAAGCGTTGCTTCAGTTGTTTCCATGACGTGATCGAACCAGGTTCCAGACCCTTGTACCATGTCATGGCTCCCTTTCGCAAGGTGGTGGGGAACAACCTGCACCTGATGGCTCCCCTGAGGTTTCGAAAGTCGAGCATTGCTTCGAAACTCTCCACGTGATCGTCGGGGTCGGTCAGCCCGTCGTAGGTCCCCAATGGTGGAGGTTTCTCCATGCCTGAAGGGATTGGGGCATCCATGATTTCCCACGACAAAGGGGTCCTCTGGTCCTCGTCGTCGCTACCAGCCGGGGATCTCGAAGGTGATCGATGGTGCTGTGGAGGGGAGTTCCTCGAACAGTTCTTTGGTCTCTCTTCGGTCTGCTTGGACTTCTTGGAGATGGTGGAGGCCCTGGGTTCCTTCCGAGGCGGGGAACGAGGGCGTTTCTGGGTGATCGTCGGCTAGGGTCGCTCGAGACGAGGTCGTCGAGCATGGCGTACGGGCGACGGAGTCTGGGAATCTTCGGAAGGGGTCCTTCGCGGGGAAGGAGAGTGGCGAGGTGACGGGGGACGACGATGTCTTCGCGGGGAAGATCGTTGTGCTCGTCCTTGCTCCAAGGCTTCGATTCTGGTGTTTTACTGCGCGATCAGCTGATTGGTCTGGTTAATCATTGCAAACAGGGCCACGGTGCTTGGGTCCGCGTTGGGCGGCGGAGCAACTGGCTGGAGAGGGGTTTGCTGGTCGTCCGTGCGGACGACGTTGATGGTCGCATCCTGGGAGTCCGGGGAGGCGGTCTGTCCATCTCTTATGTCGCCTTCGCCGCCGTGGAGGATGATGGTGTCCTCACGGTGGCTCCCGTTCTCCAGTTACGCGAGCACGGTGTCTAGAGCCTGGTTGACGGTCGGATTGGCCATGTTGGTGATGAATAGAGGAAGCTTTGGTTTATCGAGGAGAAAACGGGGAAGCTTATAAAATTCCCACAGACGGCGCCACTGATCGTACCTGGATCAGACAGTTTCAGGTGGCCAACGACGTCAGCTGAACTCCGGCTTCGGTGAGGTTGAAGGACGGCGGGGGGGGGGGGGGGTGTACCTGCAAGGTACTCTGACGCTCAAGTAAGGAGACTGTCAGAGAAATAGCAAGTACAGAGGTGAGTAAGAAAGTGAACTTAACCTGACCCTCTCAAGTGATAGGGTATTTATAGAGGACCCCCAGCGCGGGGCCAACGGTTACTTGCATTGGGCTGGATCGTCAGGCTCAATCCAAGTAACTGTCAGGGCTTATGTGGCGTAGTGAAGACCAGCACGTGGTCTTCGCCCTGGGGTAACCGCTCCTAGATTTCCGGGACTAAGGCAGACCGAATCCTTCGGGAGTGGAGTGGTTACTTGGAACATGTCCACGTGGTACAGACCGTTAGACACTCCTCGCGGGGGAGGAGCTTTCTGCGTCGAGGACCTGTTAAGCCGTACGACGGACATGGCCTCGCGGGGGAGGAGCCATGTCTGTCGAGGAGTGATATGCGGTATTCTCGCGGGGGAGAAGCTGGTGTGTCGGGGAGGTACCTCTCCGCAGGGGTGCGGGGGTCCTCCTGTCCGGTTGATCCAAGTGCCCGACACTGTAAAGTTCTCGGGGGAAGCGGTGACCTACTCGTGGCAGTCAAGTGCCCCGCGAAGGGGTCTTATTGGGCCTCCCCATGCTATATAGGTTGGGCCTGCTCGACTGTTGGACAGCCTCGGCCCAGTCCAGAACATATATATATATATTGTAATTTCTTGTGTTGAAATAGGTAGTGCTCGACAGAAATAAGGTGTGTCAAAACATGTAATGTGTATCGAGTAGTATTGGATGTCGAAGTGTCGAAGCAAATTGCTTGATACATGATTTCGACTTAGACCAAAAATTGTTATTTTGGGCTTTTGTAATTTTTGGGATTTAACTTAAGGAGCAAGCTAGCTCAATTATAAATAGAGGGAGTAACCCCTATTTTGATATATAATCTTGTAATCACTCGTAGTTGCAAAATTAACGAGATTTTCAACAGGTTGTGGACAGTAAAAAACTCTTCAGAAATCATTTTTTTTTCCAATTTCCGTCAAACATACCAGGCATGAAGATGGCAAGAGGTAAATAATTTCCAATGTGTTATACATATCAGGCATGAAGAGTAATTTGCTCAGGATATGACAGTTAGTCGAATAGAACTACAAGGTGTCGGTTGAAGACAAGATGATGAGAGTTATCAACTCAGAAGGAAGGTTAATCTTGAAGACTCTTATCTCTCAAAATAGAACCTTAAGGATTGAACTAAATGTGATGGAGCACAGGTGTCTTGCAACTGCAGCTAGCATAGATGAATGGATATGGCACTATAGACTTGGTCATCTCAACTTCAAAGACATTAGAGATCTAAAGAGAAGAAATATGGTTTCAGGGTTACCAAAAATCTACATTCCAAACAAAGTATGTGAGAAATGTGTGTAGGTGAAGCAGCACAAGAACAGCTTCAGCAAGGATGCATGAATCAAGTCAAAGACAGTTCTTGAAGTCATAAACTCTGATGTGTGTTGACCTATCCAGGTGGATTCAATTGGAGGTAATAGATACTTTGTCGCGTTTATAGATGATTTTAGTCGAAAACTGTGGACTTACCTAATCAAGAAGAAAAGTGAAGTGATCGAGGTATTTGCCAAGCTTAAATCTATGGTCGAAAGACAAAGTGGTCGAAAGCTCAAGATTTTGAGGACTGGTGGTGGTGGAGAATATGTGTCGAAAGACTTCGACATATTATGTGAGAAAGAAGTAATTGTGCATGAGGTTGTGCTACCCAACACTTCATAGCAGAATAGAACTACAAAAAGGAAAAATAGAGCAATCATGAATATGATGAGAAGTATGCTGAAAGACAAACATCTACCCAAAGAATTATGGGGAGAATTTGTGTCGACTGCAACACACATCTTGAACATATGTACGACAAAAAGGTTATAAGGAATCACAATTATAAGTCAAGTCAAATGATCTTAATAGGGTATCATTCGACTAGAGGTTACAAGTTGTACGACTCAATGAACAAGCAAATAGTGATCAGTAGGGACGTGATCATAAATGAGCTTAAGGAATGGGATTGGACTGAAAATGTAAAGAAAGATCTAGTGAGAATCTTACGTGAAGAAGCAGCAAGCGAAGTCGAAAGAGAAGTTCGACAAGAAGAATTCAGAGGTCAAGCAAGTATAAGCAGACCTCAAATAACTAGACACATACCTGCAAGGTTGCAAGAATGTGTGATTACATCAGATGATGTGGTCGATGATGAAGGTGAGCTAGTACACTATGCTTTCTTTGCAGATGTCGAACTAATCAATGTAGACGAGGCATCGAGGGATTTAAAGTGAGTGAAAGAAATGAATGAGGAACTGAAGTTCATCGAAGTCAACAACACTTGGTCACTTGTCAAATTGCCTCAAGACAAGAATGCAATCAATGTGAAGTGGGTATACAAGGTGAAGTTGAATCCCAAAGAAGAAGTTACTCGACACAAGGCAAGACTTGTGGCAAAAGAATTTCTTCAGAAAGAAGAAATCGATTTCGACGAAGTTTTGTATCTGTTGCTAGAATCGAAACAATCAGGTTAGTTGTTGGACTAGTAAACATGAACAACTGGCATACGTGTCAGATGGATTTGAAATGTACATTCTTGAATTTCCCCTTAGATGAAGAAGTTTATGTTGCACAACCGGCTAGGTTTGTGAAGCAGGGGGAATAAAGCAAGGTATACAGGCTGCATAAAGCTCTATATGGACTTAAGCAAGCTCCAAGAGCTTAGAATAAGAAGATAGATAGCTTTCTAAGAGAGAAGGAATTTGTGAAATGCACAACTGAGAGTATATCTAAGAAGAAGCAATAGTGAATTACTTATACTATGTCTCTACGTTGATGACCTGTTGATAACAGGAAGTTGCAAGAAGGAGATCGAAGATTATAAACATGACCTAAGTGAGGAGTTTGAAATGTCAGACTTGGGAAACCTCTCATACTTTATTAGCATCGAATTCTTCAAGAGTGGCAGAGGTTTTGATAGTGCAATAAAGAAGATATGCAGGTGAAATACTCAAGAGATTTGAGATGCAAGACAGCAACACAACTTCGACTCTACTTGAGCCCAGAATGCTACTAGCAAAAGACACAGATGAAGATGATGTCGATCCAACGTAGTACAGAAGACTAATTGGATCACTTCGATACCTCTGTCACACATGGCCTTATCTAGCATACAATGTAGGTATGGTGAGCATATTCATGCATAAGTCAAAGGTATCACACCTAGCAGCGACGAAGAGGATACTAATGTATATGAAAGGAACTCTCAACTATGGCATTTTATTTCCTGCAGCTGATAAAGGAAAAGAATGCAAGTTAGTGAATTACACTGACTCAAGATAGTGCTGTGATTATG
Organism: Lathyrus tuberosus; assembly: GCA_022829125.1. NCBI lineage: Eukaryota > Viridiplantae > Streptophyta > Magnoliopsida > Fabales > Fabaceae > Lathyrus > Lathyrus tuberosus. The sequence goes on from JALAZF010000537.1 coordinate 2,160,947, forward strand.
AGGATAGAAAAATCACAGCTGGCTATATGTTAATGTTAGGTGGTGCACCAGTTACTTGGAGTTCAAGAAAGGAACCAGTAGTGGCACTATCATCATGTGAAGCAGAATACATAGTTGTTTCTCTCTGTGCATGTCAAGCAACATGGATGGTGATTCTAGTCTAAATAATTACAGGGAAGAACCATGAAGCAATTACCATGAAGATCGACAACATGTCTGCTATCAATCTGGCGAAGAATCTGATAGCATATGGACGAAGCAAGCACATTGAAATAAGGTTCCATTATCTTCGAGAGCAAGTAGCAGAAGGGAAGATGAACTTGGAACACTGCATAATTGAGAATCAAATTGCAGATATCATGACGAAAAGTGTGTAGGTCAAAGTGTTCAAGAAGCCAAGGTCTGTGATGAATATAGATAGCTTAGACACAATGAATTTGGTGGTGTGTTGAGATTCTAATTCCTTGTGTCAAATAAGGTAGTGCTGGACAGAAATAAGGTTGTATCAAAACATGTAATGTGTGTCGAGTAGTTATAGATGTCTAAGTGTCGAAGGAGGTTGCTTGACACAGGATTTTGATTAATACCAAAATAGGTAGTTTGGGCTTTTGTAATTTTTGGACTTTAGCTTAGGGAGTAAGCCAGCTCAATTATAAATAAAGGGAGTAACCCCTATTTTGATATATAATCTTGAAATCACTTGCACTTGCAAAATTAACAAGATTTTCCGCAAGTTGTGGGAAAACAGAGACTCTGCAAAAATCATCTTCTTCTTTCCCAATTTCCGTCAAACCCTAATTTTCTTTCTTACTCAATTTTCTTTATTTCATTGTTATTGTGTGGAAAGAATAATCTTGCAACCAATATTGGTTGATTCACTCAAGTGAAGAGTGAAGAACAAGGGATTCTGATTTGTGCGATTGAATCTTGTTCATTAAGGTTAAGTCGGAATTACTCAAAGTTTTGGGTTTAATTCCAACAATTACTTTCATCATCTTTATCAGACCCATAAATACAAAGTGGGTGACGGGGGTAGGATTCCATGAGTCTGATGACAATGGAGATTTTGTAGGTAACTGATTAATAGGTCATGGGAGTGAAGGTAGTGAGTGAAGGTAGTGATTTTAGGTTCATTTGCTTATTTCATCATCTTCCTTTTCACAATGTTCTTCTTCATCCCTATTACACACTTTCTTGGTTTTTTTTCTAGTTCAGACAAATCAAAAAAATCTTTCTTTACTCGTCACACATTTCTACATATCTACAACCCTCTTTCTCTTTAGTGGTTTTATGATTCTCTTTGGTGTTATTCACACTTCCTTCGTTACCTTCATGGACGAGAAAGGTGTTGCCTTTGATAGAGAAACATTCTCTAAATCAAACTCATCATAATCAATTTCATCAAGCTCAAAACTTTCACATCTACAATCATTGAATTCACGTTTTCAATCAAAAACATTTGTTTACATTTTTGAAATTTGATGGCAAATTTGTACGTGTAAGTTATGCCACCTGAGAGCAAGAACATATAATGGTTTAATTTATTTAGGGTGTAGTAATTGTGTTTGTGTTGTTATTTTAATTTGTTTTGAATTTTTATTAATTGTGCAATTGAAATGTGTTGATTTCTGATCCGAAGTATTCGAACCGGTCCACGTAAGCTGGTCGTCAGATGGCGAGGTGCTCGGATGGAAGCTGGTCGTCAGGCGTGCAGAGTGTCTGGCTTGTGAGTGAGGAGATGAGGGGATGTACCTACAAGGCACTCCGACGCTCAAGTAAGAAAGGGTCGGAGAGAAAAGGGGCAAGTACAAAATGTATTCTTAGGGTGAAAATGTGATACCTGACCCTCTTAAGCGAGAGGGTTTATATAGAGCCCCCAGCGCGTGGCCAACGGTCCTATTTTCGGGGCGAACTAACCGTTTTTCCCAAAGAATAGGTAACTGCCCAAACTTTATGTCGGATAGGGTGCCAGAAACTAGCCGTTATGTCGGGCATAGATGCAGTTTCGGGCACCTGTCCTTTGTTGTTCGGGCAGCGAGGAAGTCGTGCGTAATGGGCATTAAAGTCGGGGAGGGACGCCGCGTTCCTTGCCCGGTTGGAGGGGCAGAATTGTCACTTTTGCCCCTCTGTGGATTGGGCTTAGGCAATTTGGGCCGCTCTGGAGCAGAGGCGGATTGGGCCAATTCTAGCCATTGGTCCAGTCCAGAACAGGAGCCCCCCAAGTCGTTGCTCCCAAGCGTGGGGGTGATGACTTAAGGACTGCTCGTGGAAGATTGTCTCGAGATGCCCGCGACCCTCTGTGCCCGTGATGTTTGTGGTCGTGAACCTATTGCCCGGTATTCGGGAAGATAAAGCGTCAGGCAGAATGGGAAACGTTGGGCTGCTGTAACACCCCAATTTTTAACAGCGAGAGTGTATATTTTTTTTTGAATGCCATACATAATATTGACAACTGTCTCTCCAGGAAAAATAATAAAAATGATTAATCAGAGTACGAGCTTTCGATCTAAGTCTTTTCCATACATATGACCAACGTAATGCCCACTGTTATAAATAATTGTCCATACACATAAAAATAAGCACTCAACTTTAATAATAACAGCAACAACAACATGGACAACCTCAAAACACGACCCTAAGCTGATCTTGAATTCCTAGCCCAAAGACATCGCATCATACAAGCCTTCACGACACCTGGATACCTTAACTATCACCACTTCTAAACCTGGGTGGTCGTTAGCCACATCATAATAATAGTAGAGGGTCACAATCTAAAAACAACATATATGGAAGAATACACACATGCCAGCAGAACATGATATACATAACAACATGAATAAGATGACAATATGATATGCAGAGCAACATAAATGAGGTGACAGTATGATATATGTAACAATCACAACATTTAATTTAACACACAAATGCAATGCACAAACATCCTAAATGCAGACCTATATGAATTTGGTGGTCCCAATTCGTCGGGTACCCTCACCATGCATGAATCCCGGAATTTAACCTCTCCGCAGAGAGTCGTGATACCCCCTTGGGTCCTCACTAACTGTGTTGCCTCGCAGACACAAAAGTGCTGCCCTTGCAGACACCCGGTGTTGCCTCCCTCACATTCACCTGACTCAATTTGATCTCAAAGGATCGATGACGGCTCAGTCACATCACCTGGTGCAGTAGAATTCCCTTCAGGATTAGGTGATGATTCAGAACCCATCACCCTGGCCCATTCGGCGCCAACTACCTACACGCAACTATGGTATGCATGAACCCACACATGCAAATGCAACAGTTTATATAAACACAATATGTATAATCATAATTCACAATTCAGTTCGTATATCTATCACAGATCATATGAACAATTCTCGGTACCAACAGGTGGCTCAGACACACCTCGTGTTGTCCTCCTCGACATACACATCAACCGCAATTCATATATTTATCACAAATTATATGAATAATTCTCATTACCAACAGGTGGCTCAGACACACCTCGTGTTGTCCTCCTCGACATACACATTAACCGCAAATCATATATTTATCACAAATCATATGAATGCACATCACAAGTTAAGCGTCATAACATAAACACATATCCCCAACCGGGCACACAATCATGAATATAACCACACAACCTCAACTGGCACACAATCATTCAAACATCCCCACAAGGCCACACAGCCATGAATACAAAAACACATGCATTCAATCACATATAATATCGTTAGAAAATGCCCTTACCTGAGCAAGCTTCCAACCCAAACAACTTACGCTACGTAAGATCGATTTGTCTCTCACGATGAAATCTCGTACCCGATTCACACTTTCAACCTTATAAAATACACAAAGGACTTAAGTTAAAACCAACTCAGATACATCTACAATAAGGCTGGGTCTTGATCGCTAACCTAAACAATTAGGGCTTTAGGTTTTCGCTCCCCGATTACTAACCTAATCGCTCTATAGAAAAACCCACACAATTTAAATTCATTTATTTTGAACAACAATTTGAATTCCAAAAATCTAGGATTCACGCCATTAGGCCACCCACAGTACATCATATAACAGCTCACTGGCTCCACGTTATATAACAAAAGCACAACACACAGTAAAACACCGACCGCACACACTTTACGTGATAAAACCCAACACTTTTTCAAAACCACAAAAACTAAAATCATCTCTTGACCTCCAAATCATTTTTAATAGAAAGAACATCCCGTTAGCTTTCCAACGCTTCGAACGGGGATCAAAACCGACTTACGGATCAAAAAATATGAATTTTTGAAGTTTTCGCCGAAAACCCCCCTTTTGCCTTGAAAACCTACGGGTTTTGGCCTTTCCACCCGAAAATCCGACCGATTCAATTATTTTCTTCGAAATAACCACATACTCGTACTCACTTAACATATAGCAGTGAATTATAACCATTAAACACGATTTCTACGACGTCCGTTTTCGATTCAATTCTTAAAACCCTCATTTCTCAAAAATGTCCAAAGTTACGAAATCACCCGAATTCAATCTTACAAGTTTCAATAATCACGGCCTAACATTCCTCGACTAAACTACGCAATTTATTTCGAATTTCATCCGTGAAAACATCGATTTCTATCGATTTTACCAATTTTACTCAAATATGTAAAACCTAACATTTTCTAACCAAAACCAACCAAACAAACACCTACATATACATATACTATCGTAGGATAATCGAGTTTAGTAAACTTACCCGATTTAATCGAAGATCCGGCTCCGATTCGGATGTTTTCCCCATTTTTCCCTCTTTTCTCTCTTTCTCCTCTCTTCTCCTTTCTTTCCTCTTCTTTTCTTTCCTTTTACTTTTTTTCTCTCTAATCTCTCTATATATATAATCTAAACTTTCCACTTAATTCCCATCATATCCTTTTCTAAAATATCTAATCCGCAAGATTACTGTTTCACCCTTTCGCTTAAATATCTCCTAAACGCTCTCAAAACGCGATCAAACGAAAACATCGATGAAAAAATATATATTATAAAATAAAAGTCAAGAATAAAATTACAATATACCCGCCAAAAATATCTAATGGATATAATAATAATATCTCAACAAAATATCTAATGGATTTAATAATAATATCTCAACAAAAAATCTAAAAGATCTTATCTTAAAAATATATAATAATAGTATAACCCAAAAATATCTAGATATTTAATGTCTCACACTTAAAAAAATGTTCTGACTCAGACGAGTCGTAACTCGCTCACGAACAACTTTTTATGAAAACCGAAAAATTTCACCGTCGCATTTTAATTAAAACCACCCAAAATTTTCGAATAAATTTTATTCCGAATAAATTTTTGTTCCTTAACTCAGAAAGATATATTGAGATTAAATTCTCAATATCGGCGATATATAAAACTCCCATTTAAATTTTGACGACAATCGGAGTCCGTGAAAATTTAAACGACGGGTATAATTTGCCCGTTTTCCCAAAAATCGGCAGAAACACATTTTTGAAATTTCGAAAACATAGAAACATTCGGAATCCAATATAACTACCGTGCCAATAGAAAAAGTCTGATTGAATTAAAAAGAAACCACGTGGATCAATCCAGACCACAACCGAACACCTTAGAAATATCGGGTATAATCTGCTCGCTACTCCAAATTTAGTAGAAAAACAGATTAAAATGATAAAACATCATAATATCATACGGACTAAAATATACGGGTCTTACATTACTACCCACCAAAAAGGAGTTTCGTCCTCGAAACTCGAGGTAAATGTAACAACTTACCAATTTATCACTAACACACTCACCAGAACGACCGCGCACCTATTGCAACCCTCTACAAAGTCACAGTGACTCAGACTCTAGACGCAACGCTAAAACCGCACACTATCTAAGCCGGCAAGAATTATTCATTCCATTCAACACAATATTGTCTACTATCAACAACAGATTAAGGATGATCAGTTCCTCAATTTGTCAATAAGTAGGTGACAACCATGATGGTGGAATAAATCATCATTACCTAACTACGATAGTGTCCTTCTCAACTTGTTCTCAAATATATGCGAGGCACAAGGGTCCAACAATCACTTCGAGGTTTCCTAAATGTTTCCTCCAAACTCCTGCTACTTCACTCTCTAAAGTGAGACACAATTTCCCAAAACAAATTACGGTTTCTCTCACGCTCACTAAGCTCGGAACAACCATTGAGTATCCTCCAAAACAGTAACAGCTAAAACCCAAGTACAAATTTAACCTATTTCACTCCAACGAAGTAGTCATCTAAGTAGAGAACTCCACATTTTCCCCAATGTCCATAAATCCTTAATTATTCCTTTAATCTCATAATTGTGGCGACCTGTATATGTTCACATCCATAATCATTCCCAATCACCATCTTAATACTACCATCCCAACATCTAGTCGGTGATTGAAACTCTCACAAATTCCCTTTTCCCCAGTCTTAAACTATTGGATCACACTCTAACACAACTACCTCATTTTCAAATCATTACTCAGCTTACTCTCGCATGCCTTAACATAAATGATCCTCTTCGTTGGCTATCACCATTTGACACACCACGTCTTTCGTGTTATCCTACACCTGCTTCCAAAAATTCATTGAGTTTCCTTTTCCTCTTACAACTAAATTCTATTTCCCTCAAAGAGCTCATCAATCAAACCATTTTTTATTGTTCTCATATCTCATCTTCTGTTGTTAAACTGTTCTCGATGTCAACCTCTAACATCCAATATTTTCTCAATGCATATTTTCCATTATGCTACTCTACTCTTTGTCATAACCAGTACGATGAATCTAAGTCTTACTAGTCTCCACCAAACATTTCCATTTCATACTTGATTTCGTCCTAATAGGCAAATGTTTGATCCTCTCTACTTCCGAATATGCCCAATGCACCTTTTTCTCTTAAGCATACACTTACAATCACATTTTCCAAATTGTGGGTGAGGTAATTTCTTGCACGGATTCTAAATCGACCTGATTCACATCTCTATACGTTCCTCTCACACTTCGTCCTGACACTTATTTCCCCATACCAATCTTTTCACTCCACCCATTCGTTCTTCAATGACATAATGTACTTAACCTCGTCCAGACTTCTCATGTCTCATGTGGAATCTCCAACAGGCTTTTCACTTAGTAACTTCATCATCCTAATTCTGAATATAACCACCCATCTAGTCACTAATACACTACTCATTAACCTTGTGATATCAAAATTTCCAACCGCAGGATTATTCTCTTACCACTTATACCGCTTCTTAAATATCAACTTTACGTCCGAGCACAACCCCATCATCTATAGCATACACTCTTGAGGAAATGCTTAGTATCCTTCCCATTTCCATTTGGGTCATATCCTTGGTAGTCTTTCCTAAGCAACGAGGTAGTCAACCTTCTTATTAAAAAATCTGTGTTACCTGAGCACTTTCTTGCTTGCATACAACCTTATTCTTCCTTTGTAACCACCTTTACGATACTGCAACTCCAAAGTCCCTTATACTAGATCCTCTTATAACATCTAGGAGTTTCCAACTTCAAAAAAAAAAAAATCTTAGCAACCAAACGCCTATAGTCGTTTCCCAACCTACCATGACCTCTATCTTGTCAACTTCAACCCACATCTTTACTCTCTTTCACCCAATCTAAATATCCTTGTTCCAAATCAATGTTCGTCCTATCCAACCTACTCTTCGTTGTTCTATCTATCTTCAATTGCTTATGACCATCCAATGGTCATAATATCCTTTTATAACACAACCCAATCCTCTTTTGCATAAGTTCTTGCTAAACATCAGTACACATCCATTCACTCCTCAGTTTCTTATTCAATCCTAGCTTTTTCTAAGGTATCAACCAACATTATTACTCTACGATCTAACACTCTAAAAGAATTATCCTTCCAAAACAGACATATCTTACTCATTCATCTAGTCACTTAGCACTTATGTCAAATTTTAACGCTTGACTTTTAAAGAGCAACTACCCAATCAAAATTTCTTTGCTAACTTTTCTTTATTCTCAAGTTCGATCCCTAAATCCAAATCTAAACTTTGATCTTCACGAAATCCATATACTTGTTACACCATATAACTCCATTCATTAATTCTTCATACATGGCTCTGTGTCCTTCCAGATATTAACTTTCAGCGTCTTATCACTCTTCTAACAACCCATTGTCTACCCGCGGTATGATATTTCTAGCAAACCATGTCACCCATACTTGAATTGCTTTAGCACTTCCCTACTCTACTCATATAATTTCTTAGATCCGTGGTGCTACTTCTACCTTTTCCTCCTATAAACCGTAATACTCATTCTCTCCCAACCTCCTACTTCTAATTTTTAAAGACAACTCCACTGATGGTCACTTCTACTAAAACTTATCCATGTGATACTTGGTTTCCTTCCTTTAACATCACATGATTCATCCTTACGAGATTTAGTTACCTACCTAACATAGCTTAGAAAAACAAAAAAATAACCCTCAAGGCCCTACTGATTGTATAACCTTCCTCTAACTTTCCTAGGTTTCGGCCACTTTCAACGTGCAACCCGCTTTCTTTCTAGAGAAGATGTCCCATTAATCTCCAAGTATAGTAATTGTCTCCAAACAACATCTATAACTGCTCTTTGATCCCAGAGAAATATCACCTTTTTCATAGTCCATAAACTGCATCTCATCTCATTCGGAACTCACCGGAATGAACATCCAATCCTTTTTTCTCTCAAAAGGTCCTCCAAATCAAGTCTTTACTTACAATCCTGTGAAACCTTGACTTCCACTCATCCCTACTCAACACCTCGGAGTGATAAGAACAAACAAAACCTCTCATCCATAACATTACTGCAGAAAACCTTGTAGTCCTTACTCGATTCAATCTCACTCCCTCTAGATCAACACCTCTAAAGAATTCAGAGACACATGTCGACCAACGTCGACAAATGCTCAAGGGGTTTAACTAAGCTTCTTATTGAAGTACTATGGGAGACCTTAACTTCATTTAAGAAACAACCGATTACCTAGGCACATATCATGCTGGACTCAAGACACAAACCACATCACACATAGGGCTCCGAACATTTACTCCCACTAAACCCGACACTTGATCAGCTTAGGACACCCGACTCACAACCCCATGAAAATCTTAGACCAAAGCTTTGATACCACAATGTAACACCCCGATTTTTAACAGCGAGAGTGTATATATATATTTTTTTAATACCATACATAATATTAACAACTGTGTCTCCAGGAAAAATAATAAAAATAATTAATCAGAGTACGAGCTTTCGATCTAAGTCTTTTTCATACATAGGACCAGCGTAATGCCCACTGTTATAAATATTTGTCCATACACATAAAAATAAGCACTCAGCTTTAATAATAACAGCAACAACAACATGGACAACCTCAAAACACGGCCCTAAGCTGATCTTGAATTCCTAGCCCAAAGACATCGCATCATACAAGCCTTCAAGACACCTGGATACCTTAATTATCACCACTTCTAAACCTGGGTGGTCGTTAGCCACATCATAATAATAGTAGAGGGTCACAATCTAAAAACAGCATATATGGAAGAATAAACACATGCCAGCAGAACATGATATACATAACAACATGAATAAGATGACAATATGATATGCATAACAATATAAATGAGGTGATAGTATGATATATGTAACAATCACAACATTTAATTTAACACACAAATGCAATGCACAAACATCCTAAATGCAGACCTATATGAATTTGGTGGTCCCAATTCGTCGGGTACCCTCACCATGCATGAATCCTGGAATTTAACCTCTCCGCAGAGAGTCGTGATACCCCATTGGGTCCTCACTAACTGTGCTGCCTCGCAGACACAAAAGTGCTGCCCTTGTAGACACCCGGTGTTGCCTCCCTCGCATTCACCTGACTCAATTTGATCTCAAAGGATCGATGACGGCTCAGTCACATCACCTGGTGCAGTAGAATTCCCTTCAGGATTAGGTGATGATTCAGAACCCATCATCCTGGCCCATTCGGCGCCAACTACCTACAAGCAACTATGGTATGCATGAACCCACACATGCAAATGCAACAGTTTATATAAACACAATATGTATAATCACAATTCACAATTCAGTTCGTATATCTATCACAGATCATATGAACAATTCTCGATACCAACAGGTGGCTCAGACATACCTCGTGTTGTCCTCCTCGACATAATCATCAACCGCAATTCATATATTTATCACAAATCATATGAATAATTCTCATTACCAACAGGTGGCTCAGACACACCTCGTGTTGTCCTCCTCGACATACACATTAACCGCAAATCATATATTTATCACAAATCATATGAATGCACATCACAAGTTTAGCGTCATAGCATAAACACATATCCCCAACCGGGCACACAATCATGAATATAACCACACAACCTCAACTGGAACACAATCATTCAAACATCCCCACAAGGGCACACAGTCCTGAATACAAACACACATGCATTCAATCACATATAATATCGTTAGAAAGTGCCCTTACCTGAGCAAGCTTCCAACCCAAACAACTTACGCTACGTAAGATCGATTTGTCTCTCACGATGAAATCTTGTACTCGATTCACACTTTCAACCTTATAAAATACACAAAGGACTTAAGTTAAAACCAACTCAGATACATCTACAATAAGGCTGGGTCTTGATCGCTAACCTAAACAATTAGGGCTTTAGGTTTTCACTCCCTGATTACTAACCTAATCGCTCTATAGAAAAACCCACACAATTTAAATTCATTTATTTTGAACAACAATTTGAATTCCAAAAATCTAGGATTCACGCCATTAGGCCACCCACAGTACATCATATAACAGCTCACTGGCTCCACGTTATATAACAAAAGCACAACACACAGTAAAACACCGACCGCACACACTTTACGTGATAAAACCCAACACTTTTTCAAAACCACAAAAACTAAAATCATCTCTTGCCCTCCAAACCATTTTTAATAGAAAGAACATCCCGTTAGCTTTCCAACGCTTCGAACGGGGATCAAAACCGACTTACGGATCAAAAGATATGAATTTTCGAAGTTTTCGCCGAAAACCCCCCTTTTGCCTTGAAAACCTACGGGTTTTGGCCTTTCCACCCGAAAATCCGACCGATTCAATTATTTTCTTCGAAATAACCACATACTCGTACTCACCTAACATATAGCAGTGAATTAGAACCATTAAACACGATTTCTACGACGTCCGTTTTCGATTCAATTCTTAAAACCCTCATTTCTAAAAAATGTCCAAAGTTACGAAATCACCCGAATTCAATCTTACAAGTTTCAATAATCACGATCTAACATTCCTCGACTAAACTACGCAATTTATTTCGAATTTCATCAGTGAAAACATCGATTTCTATCGATTTTACCAATTTTGCTCAAATATGTAAAACCTAACATTTTCTAACCAAAACCAACCAAACAAACACCTACATATACATATACTATCGTAGGATAATCGAGTTTAGTAAACTTACCCGATTTAATCGAAGATCCGGCTCCGATTCGGATGTTTTTCCCATTTTTCCCTCTTTTCTCTCTTTCTCCTCTCTTCTCCTTTCTTTCCTCTTCTTTTCTCTCCTTTTACTTTCTTTCTCTCTAACCTCTCTATATATATATCTAAACTTTCCACTTAATCTCCATCATATCCTTTTCTAAAATATCTAATCCGCAAGATTACTGTTTTACCCTTTCGCCTAAATATCTCCTAAACGCTCTCAAAACGCGATCAAACGAAAACATCGATGAAAAAAGATATATTATAAAATAAAAGTCAAGAATAAAATTACAATATACCCGCCAAAAATATCTAATGGATATAATAATAATATCTCAACAAAATATCTAATGGATTTAATAATAATATCTCAACAAAAAATCTAAAAGATCTTATCTTAAAAACATATAATAATAATATAACCCAAAAATATCTAGATATTTAATGTCTCACACTTAAAAAAATGTTCTGACTCAGACGAGTCGTAACTCGCTCACGAACAACTTTTTATGAAAACCGAAAAATTTCACCGTCGCATTTTAATTAAAACCACCCAAAATTTTCGAATAAATTTTATTCCGAATAAATTTTTGTTCCTTAACTCAGAAAGATATATTGAGATTAAATTCTCAATATCGGCGATATATAAAACTCCTATTTAAATTTTGACGACAATCGGAGTCCGTGAAAATTTAAACGGCGGGTATAATTTGCCCGTTTTCCCAAAAATCGGCAGAAACACATTTTTAAAATTTTGAAAACATAGAAACATTCGGAATCCAATATAACTACCGTGCCAATAGAAAAAGTCTGATTGAATTAAAAAGAAACCACGTGAATCAATCCAGACCACAACCGAACACCCTAGAAATATCGGGTATAATCTGCTCGCTACTCCAAATTTAGTAGAAAAACAGATTAAAATGATAAAACATCATAATATCATACGGACTAAAATATACGGGTCTTACAGCTGCCACGTGTGCATCGAGCCCTACGTAGAAGTTAATAGGTAATTATGGCTAGTGGGCAGTCACTATTACCTACGGGCGCGTGTGTGCACGTGCCCCTCAGTATAAAAGGGGGAAGGTTGTCCCATTTTGCACTTTTTCCCTTCTGATTTTTCTTCGTCGTCATCAGCGTTCTTGCCCGTCGCCGTATTTAGAGCAACCGACCACCGTGCCAAGTTTCGAGCAGCCTTTCTCTTCTACTCAAATCAAGTAAGTTCTCTGATTTCCAGCTTGTTTTACTTTTTCTCATTGTTAATGGTAGATTGCATGCGGCTAGGGTTAGTTTTAGGTGACAAACTAGGTAGATTTCCGGCGAGTGTTGGTGGTGGGCGGCGGTTCTGCCCTTCTGTTGTATCAAGCATCTCGCCGAAGTAGGTAGCGCGTTCGGTGAACATGGTGGTCCATGTCGTGGTTGCGAGTCGTGACCACCGCGTCTTACCACCTTCTGGTGGATTGGTGAATTTTCCGGTGGAACGTTCCAGATTCCGGTGGAGCTTTGCAGTTTTCGGCGGAGCTTCAAACGGAATCTAGGCACGAGCATGGGGAGGTTCCTCGTAGGAAGATGGTATGTCTCGGGCATCTCCTCGCGGGGAGGTTTCCTTCTTCGTTTGATGTTAGGGTTTAAGCCGGGGACGTTGTCCTTAGCCTTCTGCGCACCCTTTCACTTGACTTAGCGGTGGAAGGGTGGATTTGATTTCCTATCGAATTCACTATCTTTCTCTGCTTTTTCAGGTGATCGTAGTGGAGATGGAGCCAGAGAGGGAAGTTATCCCAGTTACATCCGAGGAGGAAACTGTCTCCGAGGAGAGTAGCAGCGCAACGGTCTCGAGTTCTGCGTCTTCGAGCTCGACGACATCGAACTCCTCGAGCGAAGTCGAGGGGGAAACGAGTGAAGTTGAGGGAGAAGGGGAGGTGGACGTCATGGAAGAAGACGTTGAAGGATTCTGTCTGGATGAGTGGGAAGTGGCCGAGCCCTCCGAGCATATTTCCACGTTCGCGAGGTCTCCGGGGGACGTATTTACCGAGGTGGGACCAGCGGGTGAATGGAGAGTGCTTTTTCCTAATTCGGACGAGCGGGTCTGTTCGAGCTTCGGGGACTGCTTCTCGATGTATGGATATGCTTTCAAGGAATTGGGGCTGAGGTTGCCTTCACTGACTTCCAGCGGTCGGTGTTTGTGCATCTAAAGCTGGCGCCTTCTCAACTCCACCCCAATTCGCTGGCCTTTATACGGGCTTTTGAGTTGGTGTGCGAGCACCTTGCTCTGGGGACCACCATTCCTCTATTCTTTGCTGTTTTCCAGCTACAGCGGCAGCTGGCGGGGAAAAGGTACGGATGGGTCTCTTTGAAGCAGCCCAAAAAGTTGTTCAAGCCGTTCTCGGAGTCCATCTGAACGTTCAAGGGACGGTACTTCATCGTCGAGCCATTGTTTAAGGCTGCCTAGGACAGCGTGTATATCTGGGAGGTGGAGGTGGATGAGAACAGAGAGGAGTTGATCAACGAGGAATGGAAGTATATCGGGGAGAGAGTGTACAAGTTCCCGATCCGCTGGACACCTGACCACTTCTCAAAGAAGCCCAATGTTTATGTCTTTGAGCCGAGCGCGCTACGCGGGCAGGATGCCGCGTCTTATGAGAGGTTGGTGAACTGGGTCAACTCTTTTCATCTCGCGAGCTATTGGACGAGCAAGGGTAACCCCATCTTCGAGGAGGATGGTAGCCAGAGGGTTGAGCGCAGGTTTATCAACGTGAAGGCACTGCTGGAGTGCAAGACTCCTGCGGATGCTGAGAAGCTACTCGGTAGTCATAGTTACTTAGATTTTGTTTGTGTTATTTCCTTTCCCCGTAACTAACGTGCTTATTTTCATTCGTGCAGGTAAGATGCCTCAAGCTCGTGATCGTGTGGTGAGGAACGCCATGGCGAGGGGCAAGGCTGGAGCGGCTCCTCCCAAGGGCCATCCTGTTGGTGGTGCTCGTGCTCTTCCTCTTGCTCAAGCTGTGATGGGGACCTCTGCTTCTCCTACTCCAGCTCCCCGAGACTCTCCACTGGCTCTGACTGGGCGAGCGAAGCGGTAAAGGTCGTCGGATGCCGTGGACCTGACTCGGGCGCCTGAGAAAGGGAAGTTTGAGTTCCCTCCGTGCGTCCTTGACCGGAGGTTCTTTGAGGGCAACACTTTGGTCGTTCCGCGGGTAGAGTCACTCAACCTGGGAAGCATGGACCGAGCGAGCAAGAGGGCGATGGTGGCCCAGGATTCTTCTGCCATGGCGAGTATGCTGGAAATGGCGGTCGTTTATGCGGAAGGGGACTCTGTGCTTGAGGCTGAACTCACTACTCCCCGAGCCTCCGAGGCGTCCCTAAAGGAATAAGTCAAGGGTGTTCGTGAGGCTAGGAAGAAGGCCGAAAAGGAGGCGACCAAGCTGAAAGAGGAGGTCGCCAAGCTGAAGGCGGAGAAGAAGGCGGCCGAGGAGTTGAACAAGGAGCTGATGGCGGCCAGTGCCCCGGGTGCTGATGAACCGACCGAGATAAAAGTGTTGAAAACTAGGGCTGAGCTGGTCGCCAACATACTGCAGGCCGAGGAGGATGGCATTGTTGTGGCATTGGAGTCTTTCGAAAGTGCCGTGGCCCAGTTGCGGGTGGTGAACCCTGGGCTCGACATTTCGACCAATGGTATCCACTACCTTGCACGAGTGGAGGATGATCGCATCGTCTTGCCCGCAGGCCTTGTTCTGGACACCCCTGAGGTTCAGCTCGAGGAGCAGCCCGAGGAGGAACAGAGGCCCGAGCCGGAAGCAGCCGAGCAAGCGGACGAATGAGGAGCTTTGGTTGTTCTGATGTTGTTGTATTTTGTCCGGCCTGCGTGTCGTTGATTAATTTGTAACTTATTTGATTTTGGGGGGGCGTGGCCCCTTTTTTTATGTAATATGCACAATCTTTGGCCCTTGTGGCCTTTTTATTTAATGCTTGGTTGATGTCATTTATACAATTTTTGTTGTACTTCACATTATTGTTGTACTTTACATTAGTTGTGCATGTGTGGCTGCCCGTCGGAGGGTGTGTCCGTTAGCGGAGCTTTCTTTTGAAAGATAGCTCGTTGTGTGTGAATTTGCCAGTGCGGGGAACTGGTCGAATAGCCGGGGAAAGACTTGGCGAGGTTGCAGATCTCAGGTCACGATTGAGGCCTGAGGTCGCGGCGTGAACGTCCCATCACGAGCTGGGGTTCTGCCAATCATGGTACATGGGCGAAGGCGGTGCTCGGTTGAGGACCGCCGACGAGCAGAGTTCCGGCTCATTTACTTGAGCGGGATTCTGCTTTGTGTGCATGCGTCGTTTGTACCTGGACGAGCATGATGACCGTTGGGTGGTCCCCTGATGCGAGGAAACCTACGGCTACTTTAGCTGTAGTATTGCTTAAGTTTCTCAGCGTTCCAAGGTCGAGGGAGTGCATCCCCGTTAAGGTTTTCGAGGAAGTATGCACCATTTCCCGTTTTGGCACGGACTCTGTATGGTCCTTCCCAGTTGGCTGCTAGTTTGTCTTCGCGAGAGTCCTTGTGGTTTCTTCGTAGGACAAGGCTGCCCACGTCGAATTCTCGTCGTAAGACTTTGGCGTTGTGCCTGATTGCTATTTTTTGCTTAAGAGACGCTTTGCGGAGGGCTGCTCCTGTCCGGATTTCCTCGACAAGGTCGAGCTCTTCTCTCATCGCTTCGTTATTCATTTCCTCGTCTAGAGGTTATTCGGTCCTTCTGGACGGAACGTGGATTTCGATGGGTAAAACAGCCTCCATGCCATATGCTAAGCGGAAAGGCGTTTCCCCGGTGGTGGACTGGGGAGTAGTGCGATATGCCCATAAGACACTGTGGAGCTCCTCGACCCAGGCCCTCTTCATTTCATCCAGTCTTCGCTTGAGGCCACGAAGGATGATGCGGTTGGCCGCTTCCGCCTGCCCGTTGGTCTGGGGGTGCTCTACAGAAGCGAAGTGTTGCTTTGTCTCGAGATGTGCGACAAAGTCTTGGAACTTCTTGTCCGTGAATTGTGTTCCATTGTCCGTAACGATTGCTTGGGGAATCCCAAAACGGGCAAGGATATTCTGCTTGTAGAAGCGTAGAATGTTAAGTGCCGTTATCTTTGCTAAGGCTTCTGCTTCTATCCATTTTGTGAAATAATCTACGCCCACTATCAGGTACTTGTTTTGGCTGGACCCCGTTACGAAGGGTCCTAGGATGTCCAGGACCCACCAGGCGAATGGCCACGGGGAGGTCAAGCTCTTCAGTTCGTTAGGTGGAGCTAGGTGTATATCCCCGTGCCATTGGCATTTGTCGCATTTCTTCACATGCTCCTTGGCGTCTTACTGCATGGTTGGCCAATAATACCCTGCCCGGAGGGCCTTGCGGGCAAGGGACCTTCCTCCCAGGTGCTGGGCGTTAATGCCTTCTTGGATTTCTCGTAATACGTGGGGGACAACCTCCTCCTCTATGCACTTGAGTAGTGGGATGGAGAAGCCCCTTCGGTAGAGTTTGTTTTCAAGGATGACGTACGAGCAATCTCTTCGTCTGATGGTGCTGGCTTCCTTGGGGTCATCCAAAAGTTCGTCCCTGGTGAGGTAGTTGTACACGGGCGTCATCCAGCAGTCGCTGTCCCTGATTGCGTGCACGTACAGGGTCGAGGACCCTTTATCGATGTTGGACCGGGGAAGTATCTCTTGGATGACTGACCTATTTCTGCATTTCCTCTTGGTGCTCGCTAGTTTGGATAAGACGTCTGCTCTCACATTATGTTCGCGTGGAACATGTCTCACTTCTACCGTTCTGAACTTCGACATTTTTTCCTTGACCAGGGTGAGGTGTTCAGAGAGACTGTCATTTTTGGCCTGATACTCCACGGATATCTGGTGGGCTACGAGCTGGGAGTCCGTGCAGATGACGATTTCTTCAGCCCCTAGGTCTTCGGCTAGGCGCAACCCGACGAGGAAGGCCTCGTACTCGGCCTGGTTGTTCGACATGGGAAAGGACAATGTGAGAGAAGCCTCGACTATGGTCCCTTCTTCGTTCTCCAGAATTACTCCTGCCCCGCTGCCGCTCGAGCTGGATGTTCCGTCTACGTAGACGGTCCATCTGTTCGCTATGTGGGGTGAGGAGTCTGAGAAGGTTACTTCCACCACGAAGTCGGCCAGGGCTTGTGCTTTAAGAGCTTTCTGCTTTCATACCGGACGTCGAATTCGGACAGCTCCAACGACCACTTAAGCATTCGACCGGCCATGTCTGGTCGGCCCAGCAATTGCTTGATGGGCTGATCCGTCCTTACTACGATCGTGTGGGCCAAGAAATAGTGTCTCAGTCGTCTGGCAGCGTTGACGAGGGCCAAGCTACCTTCTCTATCTGCTGATATCGCAACTCCGCGTCCTGCAACGCTTTGCTCGTGAAGTATACTGGCTTTTGCCCGCCAGGATTCTCGCGAATGAGAACGGCGCTAACGGCCTCGGCAGTGACGACAAGGTATAGGAACAAGACTTCTCCGGTATCTGGCCATGATAACACTAGCGGTTTCGACAGAGCTTGCTTCAAGTGAAGGAGGGACGCCTCGCACTCTTCGGTCCATTCAAACGCTGCTTCTTTTCTCAAGAGCTTGAAGAAAGGAAGGGCGTGTTGGGCGGATTTTGCAAAGAAGCGGGACAACGAGGTGAGTACCCCGTTGAGAGACTGGATGTTCTTCTTAGACGTGGGCGTTGGGAACTCAGAGAATGCCCGACATTTGTCGGGGTTAGCTTCTATTCCTCGTTCCGTTAGGTAGAAGCCAAGGAATTTTCCTGCCCGTACGCCGAACGTGCACTTCTCTGGGTTAAAACGCATTTGATACTTTCTCGCTTGCTCAAAAATTTTGCGAAGATGGGCGACATGGTCTAGTTCCTCGTGGGACTTGACGATCATGTCGTCCATGTATACCTCGAGCATGTCGCCTATTTGTCCTTGGAAGACTTTGTTCATCATTCGTTGGTATGTAGCGCCGACGTTCTTCAATCCGAAGGGCATTACGTTGTAGTAATAGTTGCCCGATTCGGTCATGAAGGCCGTGTAAGTTTTATCGCTCGCGGCCATCGGGATTTGGTTATAGACCGAGTAGGCATCGAGGAACGATAAAAGTGTAAAACCTGCGGAGTTATCTACGAGCTTATCTAGATTGGGGAGGGGCTAGACGTCCTTCGAACAGGCCTTATTAACATCGGTATAATCAACACACATCCTCCATTTGCCATTATTTTTTCTTACAAGTACAACATTTGAGAGCCATGTAGTGTATTTGGCCTCAGAAATAAACCTAGCTTCTAGAAGGTCTTTGACAGCTTTCTCCGCGGCTTCCATCTTCTCCGGGGACTGTTTCCTTCTGTGCTGGGCAACGACTTTGATGGCCGGATCAATTGTAAGCTGGTGGTAAGCGACGGAGGGGTCCAATCCTGGCATTTTAGCGGCGCTTCATGCGAACAAGTCTGCGTTCTCCCGGAGGCACGCTTTCAGTTGTCTCTTGGCCAGGTCGGGGAGGTCTGCTCCGATCTTCACTCCCCGTTGGGGGTTTTCTCTGAATGGAACGATCTCGAAGTTGCCATCTGGGATAGGGCGTAGGAGATGGCCGCTGTTGTTGGACTGGCTGCCCGAAGTCATCAGGTCTTTGGCGTGATCCTCCTCGCTGAAACGGCTGTTCAAGTCGATGGATTCAACCTGGGGGAGTGGTTTTGGCTGCTCGAAGCTGCTGGGCAAAGGAGGACGACCAGAGGTCCTCGGCCTTGCTGAGATGGTGCTCAGTCCTTTTGATGCTGCTTCAAAGCATCGACGGGCAGCTTCGATGTCGCCGTGGAGGGTGGCGACCATCCCTTCAAAAGTGTAATACTTCATCTTGAGATGTACGGTGGAAGGCACTGCGATCAACTCTGCCAGGGTTGGCCTTCCAAAAATGCACTGATATAGTGACAGGCATTCAATTACCAGAAACTGTGCTTTGATTGCTCGGGTTGTCTTTCCTGAACCGAAGGTCACGATGAGCTCTACGTAACCTCGGGGCCTTGTTACTGCTCCGTTGAATCCCTGCAGGTCGGATCCAACGTATGGAGTAAGGTGATAGTCGTCCAGCTGCAGTGTTTCAAACAAATGGTTGTACATGATATCAACTGAACTGCCCTGGTCCATGAGTATCCTGTGAACGTCGAAGTTCGCCATCCTTGCCCAGATGAGAAGCGGGATGCTTGAGTTCGGTGACCCTCCGAGGAGCTCCTCCTTGTAGAAGGAAATGGGAGAGGATCCTTTATGAGTGGTATACTCATGGAACTGTCCAGAAGGTCATTTCTGCTCGCGTGCATCGCGAGGTCGATCGTCCCGTCTTTTATCTCCTCGACGGGATGTCGAGGGCTCTTCAGCTCTGGATGACCGGGCACCTTCCTAGTGATGGGAGGCCCGGACAGAGTGGGCAGCGACCTTCTCCTCGTATTGGATATGCGACTGGGCTTGGTGGAGGAGGGCGTTGAGATTCCTCGGCGGATCGAGGCCGATGGCTTTCGTGAAGTCTGAGCCGGGACGTAATCCCTGCTCGAGCAGGAATTTCTTCATCTCGTCGGTCGTTGGCATTTGGACGGCCTCCTTGTTGAACCGCTCAATGTAGTCCCGAAGAGGCTCATCTCTTCCCTGCACGACAGCTCCGAGGGACGCCTCAGTCTTTGGATGGCGTCGTGATGCGGTAAAGTGACGGGAGAAGATCCTCCCAAGCTGCCTCCAGGATGTGATGGATTCCTCAGGTAGCTGTTTGTACCAGGTCATTGCTCCCTTCCGGAGCGTGGTTGGGAACAGGCGGCATTTGATGGCTCCTCGTACATCTCTGTAGTCCAGAAGAGCATCTATGTTTTCTATGTGCTCGTCTGGGTCCGTGGTTCCATCATAAGTCCCTAGAGACGGAGGCTTCTCTAGTCCTTTAGGGAGACGGGTGGCCAGGATCCGGCGGGACAACGGGCCGCGAGGCTCGTCGTCGCTGTCCGAGCTTGAAGTTGATGGTGACCGTTGTCTACGCTCGCGGCGGCGGTCTCTGCGAGGTGAGGGTGATCGTGGCCGGTCGCGAGGTCTGACCGGTGGAGAATGCCTATCCTGCCTCGTTCTCTTGTGTCTTGGCGGTGACTGATCCCGCGGGGAGATCTGGTCACGCTTGCGAACGGGTTGTGGTTCAGGCCCACGCCTCGTCATACGGTCTTCCCCGCGCCTAGGTGGCGGGCTTTTTGATCTCTGGTGTTTTCTCTTGGGAGGAGAGGATCTTGGAAGAGATGCTTCCTCGAGAGCTCTTATCCTTTCTCCTTGCTACAAGATAAGGAGGTTTGTGCGGTTGACAGCTTCCAGAAGGGCTGCAACGGTCAGGTCAGCGCTGGGAGGGCCAGGAATTGGTTGTTCCCCTAACGGTAGTTGTTTGCCTCCTTGCTCGGTGGGAGGAGGAGTTGGAGACGCAGTGGCCCCGTCTCGAAGGAAACGGGGATCAGAAAGTAACAACGAACTGCCGTTAGCGTCCATCTTGTTGACGGGAATGAGAACCGTAGTGTCGGCACCTTTCGCGGAGCTCTGAGCGGCCATACGTGGGTGGATCAAGAAAGTATGTTTTGATCTTTTAGTTTCCGAGGAGAAAAGAAAGAAGGGAAGAACAAGGAGTTCCCACAGACGGCGCCACTGATTCGAAGTATTTGAACAGGTCCACGTAAGCTGGTCGTCAAATGGCGAGGTGCTCGGATGGAAGCTGGTCGTCAGGCGTGCAGAGTGTCCGACTTGTGAGTGAGGAGAGGAGGGGGTGTACCTGCAAGGCACTCCGACGCTCAAGTAAGAAAGGATCAGAGAGAAAATGGGCAAGTACAAAATGTATTCTTAGGGTGAAAATGTGATACCTGACCCTCTCAAGCGAGAGGGTTTATATAGAGCCCACAGCGCGTGGCCAACAGTCCTATTTTCGGGGCGAACTAACCGTTTTTCCCAAAGAATAGGTAACTGCCCAAACTTTATGTCGGGCAGGGTGCCAGAAACTAACCGTTATGTCGGGCATAGATGCAGTTCCGGGCACCTGTCCTTTGCTGTTCGGGCAGCGAGGAAGCCGTGCGTAACGGGCATTAAAGTCGGGGAGGGACGTCGCGTTCCTTGCCCGGTTGGAGGGGCAGAATTGTTACTTTTACCCCTCTGTGGATTGGGCTTAGGCAATTTGGGCCGCTCTGGAGCAGAGGCACATTGGGCCAATTCTAGCCATTGGTTCAGTCCAGAACAATTTCAATTGTAGTTTTACATGAATGTATGAGATTAGATTTTTTTCTACCTTGTTGCTATTTGAACATGATAAAGATGATGAAGAACTCAATACAATGAATGTGTGGTGCTTCTGAGTTTGAGATAGACATGGAAGAACAAATATAAACAACAACAACAAGAAGAAGATAATTTGCAAAATAGAACAAATATATATATATATATATATATATATATACACACACACACACACACACTAGTATGATACCCGTGCGTTCGCACGGATATTCGTAGTTGACGCGTATTTGTTGTCAAAATGAATTTTTATAAAAATAAAAAAATATAAAATATCTAATTAAATCAAGATATGTGATAAGTTTAAATATTTCTAAATTAATTAAATAAAAGAATGTTTGGGTAATTAATTAATTGTAAAAACAAGAAATAATGATTAAAAATAATCAGTTTCATTAATATAAATAAGTGGCATTGAAAAAATAAGTTTGTGAATGGAAAACAAATAGTGATACCCGTGTCTTCGCACGAGTACTGGTTGGTGACGCGTATTTGTTTACATTTAATTTTTTTTTTTAAAAATAGGATAAATAAAAATTAGTAAATATAAAAAATATGATTTAAATAAAAAAAAAAGATAAAATCAATATCCGCGGACATCGGTTGATATGTGTAAATATTATTTTAATTATATAAATAAATATTATTAACATAAATAAATACATTTTATGTAAATATTATTACAAATATCTATTTCATGAGATACCCATATCAGTACCCTTGTGTTCATACAGATATTGATGTGTTACGCGCATTTATTTTTTAAAAAATATAGGATTAATAAAAATTAGTAATAGTTAATTATAGTTAATTATACACATACCACGTACGAACGCACAGGTAACATAATACTTACATAAAATGAAATAACACGTGAGTTCGTACGGATTCTGGTATTGATACCCGTGCGTTCGCACGGATACTGATGTGTTACGCACATTTGTTAACGTACTTTTAAAAAATGATCGAAATTTTTTTATTTTGTATACTTAAATTAATAGTTTAAATTTTTTTGTTTCATATTAATGACTACCCGTGCAGTCGCACGAGTAACAATGTGTTTCACGTATTTGTTTTCAAAAATAATTTTTAAAAATGAATTATAATATATAGGAAAATAAATATTAGTTAGTATATAATATAAAGATTTATAGTAATATAATATTCATTAATAAAAAAAATTATATTTATAGAAAGTTAAATGAATAGAAAAGAAAAATTAAAATAAAAAATTTCCAAAAATATAATTTGTTTATTGAATCATTTGTTTTGCCATTAATAAATAAAATTGTTTTTAAAAAAACAAAAATTTGATATGAAAAATATTATAAATAGAAGATGAAACATAAGTAGAACAATAATTATTTTCCGTATAAAAATATTATTTAAAAACAATATAAATTAGAACTTTTAATTGTTTTCGTTAATAAAATTTTTTGGATCACCATCATATTTTTCCCGTGAGTTCATATTTTTCAATATTTTCATACATAATAAATGTGTTCTCGTAAAAAAAAACTATTAACATTCACTAATTAAGTTAAAAATATTTTAAATTAATTTATAAGAGATATTTATTTTATCCCGTATTTAGATATTTAAATTATTTATAAAAAATACTATATTTTTCTCATTTTTGGATAAGGAGTACACTTTTTTCCCAGTATATATATATATATATATATATATATATATATATATATATATATATATATATATATATCCCTTATTTACATCAATAACAAAATGTTTATTTTTTCTATATAGATATTTATTGATAAATTTATTTTGTTGATAAATAAAACTAAAAAAAACAATTGTCATGAAAAATTGTTTATTTACTTTTTTTTAAGAAAAAAAAGTTTTTATTTTTAAGTTTTAATCAACAATGAAAAAAAAACTCATATAGTCTAATTAATTTAATTCAAGTTAATTTTCATTTAATTAAAATAAATTAAAATTAAAATTCAAAGTTAAAAATTTGAATATAAATTTATAAAATAATTAAAAAATCAAATTAGTTTCATTAAAGCAAGGCAGTGACATATTATAATGATGGTAGGATGTCAAATGAAACATGTAAGACTATTGAATATTTGACTATTAAAACACTAAAAAGATATTAAATATTCAATTTCATAATTAGAAACTAATATAGGTCTTGTTTTGTTCATAGGTGATGAGAATTGATTTCATAACTTATAATTGGTGGCTAAGGCAAGAATCCCAAGTTAGAATTTGGGGATGTCGTGCCATTGCATTACACTGCGATTTACAAAATCCAGCGGTAAAGAAGTTATACCAAAGGCAAAGTTTCCACCAAGATCATGAGTTGTCTTGTTTTGTATTGAACTACTATAGCATAATGGGTTGATCATAGTTTTCTGTTCTCTTGGTCACAAGAACACCATCCAACTGCAGAATTGAAACAATGCTTTAAGATGATCCATCACACTCATCAACTGTAGTTCACGATTCTTATATCTTCGATCTTGTAAAACCTTCTAAATGGTCACTCCCTCTCCGGCTTCCAAGCATTTTGCCTAATAGAAAACAAATAGGTGGAGACGAAAACAGTTACGAAGAATCTAGTATTAACATACCTGGAAAACTATTCCAAATGTTCGGCCATGTAACTAATAGTCTACAAAGATCTTAAACTTGTAGTCTAGGAAAAATGTCAATTGGAATTGTTAACAAATCAGCGAACTACTCGAACTCAAATAGAATTGTTACATGTGCAATATTATTTCAAATAGAAACTATGTTGCAACAACCATTCTCACCAAGAAATAATGCATCAGAGCAGTTATTGAAAAAGGACCAAAGGCCTAAAAGAAGTATACTTATTAACATCCATTTCATATGATTTTTTTTCACAATAAAAAATTGACAGACCTTCAATATTTCCTTCAGATCCATATTATAATTTGATTCCGATATACTTTTCAATGGACTTGCATCATTAGGTGAAAACTTGAAGCTAGATTTCATGGCATAGCCAACAGATCCTTCAGTTCCATGTGATAATGTGAACCAGCAGAATTCATACAAATATACATGACTCCGCAACAGGTAAAATCTATTTCAAATATCTTCTTATTAAAATAAAAGCAAGGCATCAATTAACTGAAGATATGTATGTTATCAAACAATAAAAAACCACCAAAAATTCCAAAAAATTAACTAAACAAATACAATATCATTCCAAAAAAAACTTGTAATAGAGACAAGACAAGTAAAAAACAAATACCTAATTTCTAATATTTGTAAGGATAAATATACTCAGAATTGAGTTCAATGTATTAGTACTTCATAATGCTAGCATGACCACCTTTAAAACCATACAATGTGCTTCACTTGCACGTTGTCGAAGATAATCTACAATGAAAAATTTAAAATCAAAACCTACTAAAGATGAATATGTATAAATAAATATCTACATCTATTTTCCATAACTATAACGTCATGCTAATCAGTTTCTTAAGGAAATTTTGTATCGTAAATACAAATCATACTTTTGTATTGTAAATATATTCCTTATATATAAGGATACATTGATTGATTGATTAATTTGGATTGAAATGTAAAATTTGAATAGTTGAGTTAATGAGACAGTAGCTGCAGTTGCTTGCAGAAGCATTCACCTTGTGGCAGCATTCCAAAACACTCAAATCTATAATAAACTCATCCATCTATTAGATCACATATAACCTGCTGAATTGGTTTCTCGTGGTATTTTCGATTAATGAACTCAGTGACTCCAAAGTTTTTAACTGCAATGTAAAATAGCAAAAGACAAGTGAAAAAAATGGGTAAAGAAATAAAGGAAGGAACAAATCAATTACTACAAATTATCATTGCAAAAAGAGAATAGAATTGTAAAAGGAGAATCAAAAAGAGAAAGGAAGAGAACGCCGAAAAAGGAGCACATGCAGGCCAAGAAATCAAGTTTGTCAACCTTCCACAATTTATGTGCAGCTTGATAGTCTATTAGTCTAATCACTGCAGCGATGATGATGGTCGCTAAGACAACGTTTGGCGTATAGTAAAAGAGCGGCATGAGAAATAAAAGGGTCACCAGAACAGCCGAAGCCATGATTATATTAGAAACTGCAGTCTGTGCTCCAGCATTGTAGTTAACAGCTGTTCGAGAAAACGATCCTGTTGTGACATAGCATGAAGTACAAGAACCAACTATGTTCATGATACCAATAGCCATCATTTCTTTATTTACATCCCTTTAATAATTCTTAAGTGCTGCAATTTCTTGCTAAAACATACGAAAATTTGGTCGAATACGAGTAAATCACACCGTTAACATCATGTGATATATCGAAGTACAAAAATCGAGACGCGGTGCTTACTGTGAGAGATAGAATCCCAGTGACAATGCATGTACCTACAAAACCATGAAATTTGGTTCTTGACAACTAACACATATAATAATTTTTGCACAACAATAACCAAAAGTCCAAAGCAAAAACAAATTCACATAGCCGATTGTCTACGTCTTTTACCTTCACAACATTTTCGTAATAAAGCATGTTATTTGGAAACTTGCAGAGCCCATGAGGAAGATATCCTCATGGTAACTCGAGTTAGGAGAGTGCTCTTCTGAGTTAGTGCAAGTTTTCTCCGTTTCATCTTCTGTAAAAATCTCCTTCGATCGACACTTAAAACTGCAAAACGTTTTCTCTTCACTGCAAGATATATACAATAAATTACGACTAATGTTTATGACTTAACTGGAAAAAAACTCATGATAGAAACTTTGTGCAAAAAATAATATATCTTAGGAACTTTCATCGAACACTTTGTAGGCAAGGTTGCAGGCAAGG
The DNA here is from genome assembly GCA_022829125.1 of Lathyrus tuberosus. Taxonomy (NCBI): domain Eukaryota; kingdom Viridiplantae; phylum Streptophyta; class Magnoliopsida; order Fabales; family Fabaceae; genus Lathyrus; species Lathyrus tuberosus. The sequence continues at coordinate 2,187,708 of JALAZF010000537.1, forward strand.
TGCAACACTCTGTATTTTAAAAGCAGGTTATTAATAGAAACAACTCTCACGATAACTACATCAAATAACACCACACAAAGGAAACAAAAGCAAAAGAAAGAAGAAGAGTCATAACCGAAATCAAAAGGGAAAAGTTTAATGCGGAGCCATCAAAAACCGCACCGCCGACGAATCTTCCCCCTTCCGCGTAAGCCAACATCAACAAACCTGAAACAACAAACACGAATTCAAAAACAAAATCGAACCTGTCCGAAACTCAATAATGAAAATGAAGAATAAACATAAGTAAAAGAGAAAGAACGAATAATTGGGATGGTTGCAAAGTTAATGGGTTCTAAAACGGATTTGAATTGGGTATATGGAGGTTTCGAATTGGAAATATGAATGCGGAAAGGATTGTACCGTAACCACCCATGAAAGTAAAAAGAAAAACGAAAGAAGGAATTAATTTAGCAAAAAATTAGGCAAATAAATTAGATGTTTTCCCAGGCCATCCACGTGGCGCAAATTTTTGTGAAGGGTTAGGTTTGATTTTCTTATATGATAGGTTGCTTATTGCTAAACATAGCCACATGGCAAATTATGGGATAAGAAGGGTAATTAGGAGATTTTAAGAACACCTAATTTTCTTATATATATATATATATATATATATATATATATATATATATATATATATATATATATATATATATATATATATATATATATGCTTGTGTTTGTAAAGACCCTAGTTCGAATTCAGTTGTTTTTTTCTCTTTTTGTATATTTTTAATTATGAGTTTATTAAATAAATAAAAAAGAATTGAGATAAGAAGAAAAATTCCACTCGACATTTATTAAAAAAAATATAAAATAAAAATTAATAAAAAAAGTCACATATAACAAGATTCTGGTGATTGGGTCTCGTGAAAGATCAAAAGAAGAGAATGTTCAAATTAGAGTTATTAAAACGGGTTACACGGGCCGGCCCTGAAGGGCCTAGACTTTTTAGGGTCGGTCATGTATGGGTTCTGGGCTATTCAGCCCTAAACGGGCTATTTTTTTAATTTTTTTATACGAAATTAAAATAAAAACCCATAGTTTATCATAAATAGAACAAAAAAATATATGTTTAAATTGAACAAAATAAAATTCAAATATTTAAATATATTTTTTAATTTTTAAGTACTATATTATTTTTTATAAATAGTATAATCTATTTTTAAATACAATATATGTCTAAATTATATGAAATCATACTCAAATATTTAATATAAAAGAAACAAATAGAATATGATAAAATTGTGAAGTAAATTACAAAATAAATAAATATTAATTTGATTATATTAATGTAGAATATTTAAGAGAGAAATATTGAATAAATTATGGATAAAATTTTGGGTGGTGAGGAAAATCAATGTATTGTTTTGGAGTGAGATAATATAAATATAAATATAATTTTTGTAAATTTATAGTTATGTGGGCCTAGCGGACTACCTACGGCCTAGACGGACTAGTTCTAATGGGTAGCAGAATTTTTAAGATCGGGCTAAAAAATTCTTAAAAAATATCGGGTTTGGCGGGCCGATCCATATGTGCTACCCCGTTTTGACAGCTCTAATTCAAATGTTAATGATGAAAATAAAAAAAATACAGAGGTATTTTTCAAAATTCGCCTATATCGCAGTAGGAGTCAAAATACTTATTAACATTTTTTTAATAATATTGATAAATTTTTGAAATATAATATTTACAATTAAAAAAAATCAAATGAAAAATGATAATAATATCATTTTCCCCCAATACATATGTATTATCGGAAAATTTTAAATCATTTCGTAATTTCCAAGTATTTCAAACCATCAAATGTCAACCAAACCAATTTTGTTCTAACTCTTTACACACTTCTTATCATCTAAAATTTTTAAACAATGAGCATAACTTTCTCGAAAAAATAAATGTCATCATAACCACCTAGAGATTATATATCAAACATTTGCAGTGACCTCAAAATTGAAGAAAATATGGCACATGGACTCCACAAAATCTAAAACACACAAGAGTCTTTATCGGGGTTCATAATAACCTTTCATTTAAAAATTAAAGATTCTCCCAAGATGAAATTATATCTTTTAGTAACTTCCAAAACAAATTATAGTCCTAAAAGGTGCTCACTTATTTCACACTGGAGGTTGACAGGATGCATTGAAATTAAGGAGTCTTACTCTTCTGGAGTTTGTGTAAGATTCAAGTAGTCAAGAGTTAACCAATTGTTAAGTGCAAAATATAACTTAAATTGAATCATCTTTTTCGGCGTTTTTCAACTCATTTCTCATGTTTTAATGGATTTAGTTCTTGTTTTTGTGTGATTCTCCAATTATATTGCAAATACCTTTGGATGCTTTGACATGTGTGTTATTGTGTAGAATTTAGGCATAAAACATCAAAGAATAAAGCACAAGTGAATTGACAAGGAAGCCGAAGAAGAGAGGATGAATCAACAAGTTTGTAGTGCGAGCAGCAATGAGGTTAAAGCGGATGTTCGCTGTGCGAGGTCACAACGAGGTCAATGTGAGCTGGAACTTTTGGATGACAGTAGGTATTTAGCCATAAGTTCGGAGTGCGAAGCTGGATCGAAGACGTTCACAGTGCGAACTCAGATATTTCCAAGGGCGGTTTAACTGTTCTTGAGGCACTTACAGTGCTTAAAAGTGGTCTTCACAATGAAAAGAAGGTGTTTGCTAGGCGAACAAGACAGATTTTTGTAATACTATTTAGGCAAAATACCCTTTTTGGTCTCGTATCTTAACCTCAAGGTTCATTTTGGTCCCTTAACTTTAAAAAGGTTCATATTGGTCCCTTAACTCTTCAAAACGTTCCAAATTAGTCAATTTTGTCTAATTAGCGACGAATTTAGCGACTGAATTTTGAATTTTTTTGTTGCTAATAAGACAAAAAATGACTAATATGGAACGTTTTGATGAGTTAAGGGGACCAGTATGGACATTTTTAAAGTTAAGGGACCAAAATGAACCCCCGGGGTTAAGATACGAGACCAAAAAGAGTATTTTGCCTACTATTTAAGTACTTTCTCTTGCTTCGAAGCAACTCGAAGCTTAATCTTCGAGTAAGTGCTTCGGCCTCTTGTTGGGTTTGGATGTAATCTTTTGATACCTTATGTATTTCATCTAATTTATGTGTTGTGAACTAGTTTTGATTCAATATTGACGTTGTCTTTGATTTCTTATTTGTGGATCTTGACAAAACTCTTTTCAAATCTTAGATCTAAGATATTCATCTATCAATGAGCAAACTTTTGGCATAGTCTTTTAAGTTGATATTCACTTGTATCTTCCATTTTATTTAGTTGATTAGTAGCATGAGTGGGATCATTACGGTATTGTGAGGATGCGGGATAATAAAGATGAAGAAGTATGTTCACTTACATTTGGCAAATTAGTTGAATGCATGTAAATAGGGTTAAGCGTATGTACGTATTCTGATCATGGCGTTTTATATGAATCAATCATGGCTCTGATATGGATGTTATCTTTGTTTACCTATTTATTTTTTATTTGAACCGTTATAGAAATATACTATTCAGATCTGGATCTAGGATGATTATTTGTTAGGTTATAGACTCTAGACATAGATTTAGGCTTAACATTTGCGTGAGTATCAGTTCATAATGCTTTGTGTTATTGTGTTGCGTGAGACATCACCAATGATACATGAGGATATCAAACGAACGATTGATTTGTGTTTACCGGATTAGAAGAATGCACGTGTTATCAATTGATGAGATCCAATCCCAACAAAGTTCCGTTTATATTAAAGTTTTCACTTTATATTTTCCGTCTTTATATTTTCTGCCCTTATTTTTGGTACTTTTGATCTTTCAACAAATTTAATCACAACAAGCTTAGAAATGTAGAAACCGTTGAACGATATTCTTTCCCTTGCACTGATCCCTGTGGAGACGATATAAATCCTGTAGGGAATCCTTCCAAAACTAAATTTTTGCTTCTTGTCACTTTATTGCAGTTTGAACAAAATGGCGCCGTTGTCGGGGATTGGTGTTTAGATATTGAATCGCATTGCAATAGTTTCTATATTTTTTAGCTTTGTACTGTTGTATTTATTGTATATACTTGTTTCCTTTCACGTTTGCTTAAGTGTTGATTAAGGATGAATGATGACAACTTCTTATAGATTGGTTGTTATTTGTATAAAAGAATCCAATGAAGATTCTCCCAAGTTGGGTGGTGATGGTAGGATGTTGAACATGTGAATGCAAGCAAGGTAAATTGTACCGATTTATAGAATGTTAGAATGATTTAAGAATTTTGTGTTTTGTGCAAATGTGTATTTTTGTTTCATTTTGCACCTTGTTTGAATGTTTGTTTCGCTTAGGTCCTAAAGCCACAAATTGTGAGAAACCTCCATTGTTTACTATATGCTAGGATGACTGATAACTCTGTTTAATTTGTTTGATTCATGCTTAATCTTTTGATTATTGTGATTTTGTGAAAGCATTAGAAATGATCAAGACATTTGTTTATATTGAGCACGACCATATCCAAAAGTAACTTACCCATGAGTAATGAGAATTTGTTAACCCCTTTGAGTCTAAACAGTTTAGATCTCATTTTAGTGATTAACTTGGTTTATGTACATAATTTGAAAGTTTAGTTCATCGTTGAATTTTGTGAGATTCTAAAAAAATTTCTGAACCTTTGAACAATGTTTTTAATTGATTTTCTTGCCATAAAAAGCAAAGAGCATTCGCTTGAGGTTTGGTTTAATTCAAGTTGGGGAAATGAAAAGAAAAATGGTAGGTTGCTAAAAATTTTGAAAAAATTTCAAGCAAGCATTGAAAAAGTGTGAATATGAACCAGAAAAACAAAAGAAAAAGAATGTTTGTTTGAAAGAGAAAAATAGAGAAAAATAATTGTGCAAAAGGAAGTTTGAGAAGGTTTGCAATAGAGAAAAGAAATTGGTGAATGAAGTTGTGATGTGTAAATAACTTGTATAGTGAATGTCTCTTTTGCATTGACAAATTCGATTCAATGGCCTTTAGAAATGACCCTTTGTCGTGAACCTGACCAAGCTACAACCTTAAAAGACCTTTGTGATCTTTTTGCTTCCATAATTTTATTTTTGATTGATTAGATGATTGTATGAATTGGATTGTTATAAACATTGTTCGTTAGATGAGTGAAATTGCCCCTCGGTTACAAACACATTAATTTCTTCATTCTTATTTTGAAGAGAAGTGTTAGAGTGATTCAAGTATAAGAATTTAGTTGTTATTTGAAACATTGAATGATATCTGTTTAAGAACTAAATTCTTTATCATTGTTCGATTCTATTAAGTGGTGAACATTGCTTGTGCGCATTCTCATGTTTGAGCAAATCCTCTTGTTTGAGCAAATATCTCATGTTTGAATTTGAACCGTTAATCCTTTCTTGGTTGAATCTTATGCTTGAGCAAATCCTCTTGTTTTCATGAGGGCATACTTTGCTTGTGGACAAACAAAAATCTAGTTGGGGAGAGTTTGTTAAGTGCAAAATATGACTTAAATTAAACCATCTTTCTTGGCATTTTTTAACTCATTTATCAAGTTTTAATGGATTTAGTTCTTGTTCTTGTGTGATTATTCAATTATATTGCAAATACCTTTGGATGCTTTGATATGTGTGTTATTGTGCAAGATTTAGGCATAAAACATCACAGAGTAAGACACAAGTGAATTGACAAGGAGGCCAAAGAAGAGAGGAGGAATCAACAAGTTCACAGTGCGAGCAGCAGCGAGGTTAAAGCGAATGTTCGTTGTGGTTACAACGAGGTCAAGGCAAGCTGGAACTTTTGGATGAAAGTAGGTATTTGGCCATAAGTTCGCAGTGCGAAGCTGAAGCGAAGACGTACGCAGTGCGAAGAATGGGTTCGCAGTGCGAACTCAGATATTTCCAAGGGCGGTTTAACTATTCCTGAGGCCCTTCCAGTGCCTAAAAGTGGTCTTCGCAGTGCGAAGAAGGTGTTTGCTAGGCGAACATGACATATTTTCGTAATACTATTTAAGTATTTTCTCTTGCTTTTTAGAAAACAATCTTTCATAACTTTTCAGAACTTTATCTCTCTTCATTCCAAGCATATTCTAGAGAGAGAAACATAAAACTTAAGAGGGAGAAACACAAATCGAAGTAACTCGGAGCTTGATCTTCGAGTAATTGCTTCAATCTCTTCTTGAGTTTGGATGTTATCTTTTGATACCTTATGTATTTCATCTAATCTATGTATTGTGAACTAGTTTTGATTCAATATTGATGTTGTTTTTTATTTCTTATTTATGGATCTTGACAAAACTCTTTTCAAATCTTAGATCTAAGATATTCATCTATCAATGAGCAAACTTTTGACATAGTCTTGTAAGTTGATATTCACTTGTATCTTCCATTTTATTGAGTTGATTAGTAGCATGAGTAGGATCAATACGGTATTGTGAGGATGCGTGATAATAGAGATGAAGAACTATGTTCACTTACATTTGACAAATTAGTTGAATGCATGTAAATAGGGTTAATCATATGTATGTATTGTGATCATGGCGTTTTATATGAATCAATCATGGATCTGATATGGATGTTATCTTTGTTTACCTATTTATCTTTGATTTGAACCGTTATAGAAATATACTCTTCAGATCTGGATATAGGATGATTATCTGTTAGGTTCTAGACTTTAGACATAGATTTAGGCTTAACATTTGCATGAGTATCAGTTCTTAATGCTTCGTGTTGTTGAGTTGCGTGAGACATAACCAATGAGACAATACAGTTGTTTTCTCGACTTTGCGTTAAACATGACCTCAGTTGTGGGTGATATGTGATGATATCAGACAAATGATTTATTTGTGTTTAACTGATTAGAAAAATGCATGTGTTATCAATTGATGAGATCCAATCCCAACAAGACTCTGTTTATATTAAAGTTTATACTTTATATTTTCCGTCTTTATATTTTCTGCCTTTATTTTTGGTACCTTTGATTTTTCAACAAATTTAATCACAACAAGTATAGAAATGTAGAGACCGTTGACCGACATTCTTTCCCTCGCACTGATCCCTGTGGAGACGATATAAATCCCGGAGAGAATCCTTTAAAAATGAAATTTTTGCTTCTTTCCGCTTTACTGCAGTTCGAACACCAATTAACCACTCATGTGATTCTAAATCAACTATCAAGAGTCTAACTCATGACATAGAGAGACAACCTCGGTAGCCAACATCAAACCACTTGCCATATCCTGCTCTTAAATAAAACGACATTTCCCCTACAAATAGTCTGTTCCAGACCCATAATCCCTGAACCTAAGACCCACTGTTACCCACTAAAATAACTTTTTGGCTTGCGACCTGAAATAGCCATTAGAAACCATATTTTATTGGAACATGTCCCACATAAAGGGTCCTCCTAAAAAGTTGTTTTGAGATTGTCAACTACTTTCTTGGCGAAACCCTTAGAGTGTGTTTGGATGAGGAATTTGAGAATTTTTACGGAATTTAAAATTCTAAGTAATTCAAATGATTCAATTGAAATTCATTCATTTTTAATTTTTTTTGTTTGGATGGAGTATTAAAATGATTCAATGTAAAAAAATTGAGGTCATTTTCATAATTTTTAAAGCTTTTGGGTCAAATTTAAAATATGAAAAATAGGGACCAATTTGTAATTTTTGAAAATTTAAAGGAACCAATTTGTAAAAATTGAAAATTAGTAGGGACTAATTTGCAATTTTTTGAAAATTTTGGGGGTGAATTTGAAATTTTTATAAAATATGAGGACCATCTTGCAAAATTTGAAAAATTAATAATAAACAATTTAACATTCATATTAATAGAGTTAAGAAGCAATTTGAAATTCTTACTTTTTGGTGTCATTTTAAATTCCTTAAATTTAACATGAATAAAATACTCCATAAATTTACATCATTTTAACAATTCTCCATATTTTTTATCTAAACAATGAATTTTGATCAAATCATTTCAAATTCCCTCAAAAAATTATTTTCCCTCATCAAAATCCTTCATCCAAACACACTCTTAGAGAATTAAATAGAATTATCTAATTGGTGTGAGCCAATCAGTGAAATACTTTTCCTCAAAGATGAATTCTTAATAAACATAACCACATTTCCCCTACTAAAGTTTGCTATATTTTGAGAAGCATGACATGTTGATAAGATATCATCCCCCACAAAAAATTATTTGTGATCATCCTCCAACATTGTCTACCAAAAAATGTCAAGGCTAACAAAGTGTGAATCTCTTAAGCCAAGTTTGCATGTATTCTTAGGTTTGCACGCCACCAACCACCTAAACCAAAATATCTTATAGGAACAGAGTGGAAGTATGTTTCTGACTACACTGAAGAGTTTCCACATGCATGCTTGATTATCTCACTCATAGGAAATTTGGAGACTGAGTCGTGCATACTTTTTTTTACTGTATTCTAGTATATGATATTTATTTCACACAGTATAATGAACACCTTCAAACACTGGCTTTATAGGTGATATGCTAATACTTTAGATGATAGGCTTATTGGTCTCGACATATGTACCCACATATACCTGAGTGAGATGTATGACAGTTCGAGTATCTCTAGGGTATACTTAGGGACCCCACATTTTCTACTCCCGCCAATATACTTCGTATAGAAGTTGATGAGATATTTGCGGAGTACCATGAGCATTTGGTGCCAAAAGACCCGCGTAACGTCCTTGCTCTTTGTCCATGAAGTATGGAATAGAGATACATATAATGGTTTTATAGAGTTTCCCATACTCATCAATAAATATTAGATGAGGAACAAGTAAGGGACAACCATGGCGTGGATGTGTTGCCTATATGTCAACATATTGTTGCTATTGAAAAATTTGACATAATTGGATGAGAGTTTTAGAAAGGCACACCTGAGAATGTCACTTTATAGAAAATATTATCAAAGGCACAATTTCACTACAATATATGAGGTCAAGGATGAATAGAGACGTCATATATACCTAGTAATTATATATTAATTCGTATTTTGATGTAAACATTTTGAATTACTGAGTTATTAATTATGTATATTTATAAATAAGTCATGTTTGAATTATGAAGACTGAGTTATGAACTATGAAGGACTTGTGAAATTTATGAATGACTCAGTATGGTGTTACCACTGTAACTTACACACCCCTTTGTTGTCACATATACATAAAGTCCACAAAATATTTTCTTAGGGGTGTGTTCATAGATTAGACTTCGGATACACCTCTTTGTTATCACATATACACATAATTCACGAACAATATTGTTGCATGGGTCTGTCCAGAGATTCGAATCTGGATTCACCCTTTTGTTATAGCATATACACAAAATATACCAACAATATTATCTCATGCGTTCGTCTGGAGATTAGAATCCCTGCAAAAATTATCCATAATAGATAAGGTAAAAACTCACCGCATATCCGCACTATATATATTTTTAAATATTATAAACACTTGTGTTTATCAATTTTATTAAATACATTTATATTAAACTTGTACACATTTCAATGTAAGTGTTTGTTTATTTCTTAAATCAACAATAATATCCTTAATTTTTTTTTTAATATTGCCAAAATTTTAAAATAATATATTAAATTATAATAGATTGATAATGTTTTATTAAAAATGCAGATAAACGGATAAGAGTATGAATATTTATACCTACTCATAGGGTACGGACACAGGTACAAATGTTGATGCCCACGCAAATATGGACTTGGGTAGGAGAATTTTTTAAAACTGCGAGTATAAAAACAGGTACAATAATCCGTAGCTGACCTTGCAAAACCTAACTCACGACGACTAGTGTCACACCTCCAAATGAGTTATAATGTACGCATCCAGTAAAAAAAGGAGTTTTCAGTGGCTAAAGAGGAAAGTAGCACCCTTACATACTAGGGTTACATTCCCTTTGGAATTATTTTGACGCCCAAAAAAAGGTACTAGCTGTAAATATTACAAACTCCGATGAGATCAAATCTTTTTATACACATATTTCATGATAATGTGAAACTATTTTTAATGCTAAACAAAGCTGTACAAACAATTAACCTCGGTAAAAAAAAATTGGTGCATTATCAAGAGATTCAAGATCTTGCAGCATTGATCAAAGCTCAGACAATCATTCAAAGGCAATGCCGGCGCTGGAACGGAGAAGGCGGTGTCAAAAATGGTGTAGTTAAGATGTTAGGCTGCAAAGGCTGAAAAGAGAACCCCGCTGTCTGTGGAATTCCAATTGGCTGGTGTTGAACAGATCTGTCAAGAAGACAAGCCAGTGCAAAAGAAGCGAAATTATGCATTGAGGGCTCAGTTTGTTTGGTTAACAAAAACTAATACATATATCTAATAGTATAAATAAATTGCAGCACATTTTTTTTTTTTTTTGCACTCTGATTTTTTTTTTTTGCACTCTGGTTCCTAGGGGAAAGGGGCCCTAGTAATTCAGAGCTCGTGCCGAGAGGTACTGACACTGACCAAGTATTGTTTCTACCAGAAATCGAACTCGGTATTCCCCGAACCTTCGTTCCTTAGCAGGAGCTCGTTTACCACTCGAGCCCAAATTACAACACTTTATATTATGCATATTTACACTGATCTACTTGTACACCTATCATATCAACTTACACAAAAGACACCATTTTGCTTGATTAATAAAATGCTATTGTTGAACTGTCAGTGTTTCTAGGCGGCCGAGCCTCATTCTGATGGATTTAGATCACTTGTCATAATTTTTTATCTTAATTGTGTATTTCATATTCTTCATGTGGATTTAGATCTCTAGCAGTGCTAGGTTGAATTCCATTTTAACATGTAACATTTTTATTGAGCAATGAAGCATTTAGTTCCTGATATGAAAGCAGATCACAATTAAAATTTCATCATTTAAAGAGTCCAAAACATAATTTTGGTTATACTTCTACTTTACCTTATGACCAATATCATTGAGATATTTATTCCTCAAATATCACTAATATTAAAATATTAACAATAAACTAAACAATTATAATGACATCAAGATACTGTGCATGTATGATGAGAAGATGCAGGGTTTGTGTAAAACCTTACCCAAATGACAATGATAATGAAGTCTCTGCCGAGTTGTGAACTCCATTCTGATCAGGAGGTAATAATGACCAAAAAACTAGATCACACAATAAAAGGACTATTTAGCATCATATCAAGTGAAAAGAAACTGAAAGTTAACAGAAAAATTTCAAAAGACAAGTAGAAAAATGTCACGGAATCCGCAAATAGTTCCACAATGTTACTCCTGTGTCTCATATTAAGTATCCTTTTGCAATATTTTTTGTTGCAAATTATTTGTCCCTTTAGAATTAAAATATCAATGAAGCATTTATTAATTTTCTCCATTAATATACTCTAATTTATTGTATTTCAACTCAACTAACAACTTCATTAACCTTTGTTACAAAACCGGGTCGCAAACCCGGCCAGTAAAACTGGAATTTTGAGGAAGATGAACAGAAATGGCAGAAACGCCCAATCCCACACCGCCCCTACATGTTTGCACAGCATCGGGGATCTCACCGTTCCCACCCAAATCCAAATTTTTTCCTTCACAAACAAGACCACAAAACCATACGACCATGCGAGTGGGATCGTGATATTGATTGCCATGATCAGCATACTTAATCATTATGTAAGAAAGTATGCAAAACTCAAAGGGGGCGCCTAATTTGAGACGGAGGGAGTAGAATTTTGTCACTCGACACAAATGACCAATTGCAAGCCAGTCATTTACACACAAAACACCTATTGAAATAGCTATGACTGTTGCTTCGTAGGAGCAACTTAAGCATTTAATAGAATCTTACCAATTGCTTATCCCTATAAAAAAAAAGGACTTCTGGCTCCCTAAAGCATAATGGTGCTTTTGTTAATGTTCAAACTAAGCTCCATGTGCACATTGAATAGAAAATAAACAGGTAGTCTTTTGCGTTTTTGAAACTACTAGGGATATAGGATCTGATCAATGCTGAAATTACATAAACAGACATGTCTTAGGCGAGAAAATTTTCCGCAATACCAGATGACATCACAGTACAAAGGATCTGGTCAAGAAGTTGAGCATCTTATTATTAGTAATGGACAGAGTTTTTCCATTTATCTTCAAACATTTACCATATTAGATCAAAATAAATCTAATATGCCATAAGCAAAAGACAAAGCAATGAATCGAGATATAGCATTGTCCTGGTGTCATTATGATCCTCGTCTAATTTGATTTATGCAAACCTTTGTGACAGTTGTTCAAATAAATATATGGTTCAGCTGTTTTCTTCTCTATTTTATGGCAAGAGGATCAATAGTTCCATGTAAGATCTTAATGTTCTGCCCCTACATAGTTTTATCCTTTATATATACAGGATTTCTCCGCTGTATGTATGATACTCTCTTTTTAAGTAACATAGTTCATTTATTAGAAAACAGCATGAAGACTTCCAGAAAAATAAATCAAGATTGATAAAAAAATAATAATAATAATAAGCTATCTCTTCTTTGCAAAATAGAAGGTAAGAAACTAAGAATCACCTGATTGATCTGGATGATCATTAAAATTTGAGCAAAATAGCATATTCTGCATTTTAATAGTGCATCAAGTCAAACGGCATGTAAACAGATATAATGGAAGGAGTCCAAAACAAAGAAAAAAATGGAATATGGTATGCTGCTGGATATACGGCACTGTACACCAACCTCTCCCATACCACGCGATGCATTTTGAACCACATCTGCAGGAAATGACAATAATCAAATGGTCAGGAATGTTTACTATTGAATGAACTACAGGAGAAAGTGAGAGAAAGTTTATAATGTGAACAACAGTCAGGGTTGTAAAAAGTACTACAACGACAACAGCCAAGTCTTACTCCGTTAAATGGGATCGGGGTTGCAAAGTGTACTAAGTGAAGATTTAATATTGGAAAAAGCTTAAATATCTCAAAGAACTGTTATGTATGAGCGTCTTAAAAAAACATAACCTAGATTTGACACAAGAAAATGATAATCGTCATGAACAAATTGTAAGTTGAAACAAATACAGGTCAGTGACAGGGTTTCAGTGGAAGCCAGGACATATTCCCGTGTGAGTATTAAGAAAATCAAATTCAATAACTCCCTTGAAATAATGGAGGAAATAACACAATTTAAACAATTGACATGCTCTCTAGTATGTCAATTAGTCAACAATATCGCTTCATTTAGCATCCTCAAATAACAAATTTAGATAACATAACACAACTAAAGAGAAAGCCTTAACTTTTTCTTTTCATAGCATAACACAGCAAGTTTCAAAGAAAGAGAATGGGAACATTAGTCTAGGTAGTCCTGTTTTCAACATCATTCCGGATGACAAAGACTGTCATATACATCATAAATAGAGAGGGTGTATGCACAGGTTAACCACAGTTAATGACATGGTTGGACATGAAGATTATTATTTATCGTTTACTGAAAATAATAAACAAGAAGTCAAAATTAAATTAATAAAGTTAGCCAACTTCTAGTGTAGGATGTAATTTTGGCATTCAATGTGTGTAATTGGCATTACAATTGACATGCTCTCTAGTATGTCAATTAGTCAAGAATACCGCTTCATTTAGCATCCTCAAATAACAAATTTAGATAAATAAATATTCAACCCAAAGACCACTATTTATTCATTAGACTCTCGCCAATTCACTCAATCTTCTAAAAGAAAGAAAACCTTAACTTTTTCTTTTCATAACATAACACAGCAAGTTTCAAAGAAAGAGAATGAGATCATTAGTCTAGGTAGTTCTGTTTCCAACATCATTCTGGATGACAAAGACTGTCATATACATCATAAAAAGAGAGGGTGTCATGCACAGGTTAACCACAGTTAATGACATGGTTGGACATGAAGATTATTATTTATCGTTTACTGAAAATAATAAACAAGAAGTCAAAATTAAATTAATAAAGTTAGCCAACTTCTAGTGTAGGATGTAATTTTGGCATTCAATGTGTGTAATTGGCATTACAAATGAGGCATCTCAACCAACTTTTGAGATAGCACATTCAGAGAGTGATCAAGAAATCACCATAAATCTTAAATTTGAAAAGACCAATTTATTTGTAATGCAAACAAGGAAATTTCAACCATACTATTCTACTTAAATTGGGTGCAAGAGATCAATCACTTGGGCCAAACACATTAATTACATTTTATTTAAAAAAATAGTTAAGATACTATACCTAAGTTTGAAACGCTGGGCTTTACAGCCAATGTCAAGCCAAGAAAACAATCATCGGGATCAGGGCCAAAATCATACAATTTCAACTCAAGATTTGGCTTTGCCCCTGAGAGCAGTGCAGAAAGAAAGCAATAAGCACTAGAGTCAAAAAACTTATCAGTACAATTAGCCTTTAACATAGTAGTTATCTAACAAACTGAAAGGTCTTAAATTAAGGATATGACACGGAACGGAAAAAGAAATTTTCTCACTCTTGTTACTCAGCTTCAGCTCAAGTGGATCACCGAGTGAACGAGGAACCCTTGTATGCACCTGTTCAGTATATGCTAGTGAATTGGAGACCTTAAGTATAATAGAACAGACTTCAAAAAAAAATGTTACATGGAAAAAAGGATGTTGCAGTGACTGATCCGCATCTGGCCTTCTAGATGGGTCCCATGATAACAATTGCTGCAGAATTTACAATGGAGTAGATATTAAAATATATCACAATTCGACATAAATTAAAACAGTAAATTTTTTTTTGTATTTGACATTATGAAGACAGGTAGATGCTATTGACCAAAACATACTGTGATCAAATCAATAGCTTCCATGCTAGCATTTGGAATGATATCAGAAAGCTTCATAGGTGGAACCTGTAGAACAATCGCGACAATAAAAAATACAGGATGCATTAATGAAATGAAAAGACGATAACACAATATTTCATGACCATACTAAGGCTATATGAATACTTACAACTTCATGGCCTACAAAGTCCAATAGCCTAGAGTTGTTTGCATCCACGGTGAAACAAGTTGAATCTGGCATACCAAGAATGCAGTATATTTTGTACAGTTGATCTATTTCACTGTCAATGGACAAAAGTAATTTCATAAGATGTGATTAAAAAAACCAATAGCTCATTTTTAGGAATCTACAAGATATATGCCTAAAAACCAAATAGTTATTTATTTTGAAGAAGTTCACAAAATTCAAGGACATTTTTTATATGTATTTGATAACAACTTGAGATATATAATGAAGTCATAAAACAATATTGTCCATTAGTAAATTAGCTATTGAAAACCTGAACCGTGAATATTTCATTGTTATGCTCTAACAGTGTTTCAACTTGCTGAAAGTGAAAACATGTCTCCATAAAATATTCCCCCTCCTGGATCTTGATACTCAAATTTCCACATCATTCTATCTAGACTTATGGACAAAATTGACTTTTCTCTAATACAAAATCAAAATTTCTTATATTTTGATAAAAAATGTTAATGGCTTCCCATACATATTCAAATGTAAACAGTGTGTTAATTAATAGTTTATTAAATGTGTAAAAGCACAAAAAACAAGTAGGTAACGTAAATGAGTTTGTCTTGCCATCATCACTACAGCATGCAACCATAGAGAAAACATAGGACTATTAAGATACCTTTCACCAGGAAATATGGGGGTCAAAGTAAAAAGCTCGGCTAATATAGCACCAATAGCCCACATGTCTGCAAAAAACACGTGTTTGTTATTCACCACCACAAGAAGACAAACTATCTTAGAGTGACAGCATAAATGGCAAACAAGTTCGACAATATAGAAAGTGTACCCAAAAAAAAAAAAGCAAAAGAAAGTAATGGTTCTACTCTATGGAGCATGGGTACTTCTAAAATGGTGAAGTACCCGCACCGAGTACACTTACCGTATTTGTGGTACACTTTTATATATATTAGTTTCTTGGATATTGTAACTTAACACAATTTTTTACTTTTTAAACTTTTATTGTGATGTTTTGTTGAGAATTGAACAATTTAGTTCTCTACTAATACATTCTTATTGACAGATTTTTTATTAACACAAATTCTTATTTGTATTGATGTACCCGCAACTTTTTTTTAAATGTCGTATTCCGTACCGTACCCGTACTCGTACTGGGTACCGCACTCGTGGCTATCCATCATAGGTTCTACTGGATCATAAATTAATTTAAATTAGTGACACAAATTGACCATGAGCATTTGGTATGTGGCCCAGTATAACTGCAGTCTGACTGTCTTAGACTTAGTTGAATGTGTGGCACAGTTGACATTAACTCGAAGTTCTTTTGACTAGAAAATGAAGTTGTAAAAGGGATCGAGAAAGTGATCTATCTACAAATAAGTCATCTTTAATATCACTACAAAAGGTTGGAGATAAAGGCTTAATCAAATGTCCCCTAATAAAGGAGAAGATAAGTAAAATAATCTAAAAAACAACTTTAATGCCTACCAACAGCAGGAGTATAACATGCGGACTGCAACAAAACTTCAGGAGCTCTGTACCTGAATTCCCAAAACAAAATGTGATGAAGTTGATGATGTGATGAAGAAATCTTTTAAAATAACATGCACATACAAATAGTGTATAAAATATCTAATGTTGCATCTGAAGTTGAAAAAGATAAACTAATAAAAATGACATGAGAGGACACAACTCACCACCGTGTGGAAACATATTGAGTATACGGAGGCATTGATGATACTTCTCTAGCCAGTCCAAAATCAGCAATTTTAAGAACATCATTTGTCACCAGCAAATTTTCTGAATAGCACAAACTTTCGTATCAGATCATGATCTTTTTGACTCTTTTGACAGATTGAACTAGAAACATAAACACAATGTGCCATTAGAAATTGGCTAAATGAAGTTATATGCCTTACCAGGTTTTAAATCCCGATGAAAGAATCCTTTCTTGTGCACGTGAGTAAGTCCATGGAGCACCTGCTTCATAAAGCATCGTATCTCTTCCTCTGTAAAGGGTTTTTCTTTCTCTTTTATTAATTGGTAAAGATTACAATCCTGAAAGACGAAATAGTGTGTTAAGCACTTACTGAGAAAGCAAGAGTCAATCCAAACCTCCACCCAACCTTACGCTTGAATATTGGAGGATTACAGATAAACTACACAGGAGTTAATAATATTTCCAGTAAATATGCATGTAGCACAGAGAACCGTGTAAAAATACATTATTTTCTGCCAAATTAAGATTTAAAGAAATTATCCTGTCCCTATTCTTTTAGGCTATAAAAGTGGTTTTTGTCAATGGAAGCAAACCATTATGTCAGTAGGTCGTTTAGGTAGTTCTTCAACCATTTTTGTTGTCTAGAATTCTTGGATAATATCATTTCATCCTGATTACAATTCCGCCTCTCTGAGCAATTTTTTCCTCAACATTTACAAGATAAATAGATAATATACCCTCTTCATTTTGATCACTATGTACTATAAAAGATGTAAACAATGTCAATAAAAAAATAAGATAACTAAAAAACACTTCACATGCTGCGATGAAACTTAAATGTAATATATCAATTATATTAAACGAAGGAATAAATAAAACTTTAACAATAAAGATTTATTTACCATGTATTCAAAAATTAAAAAGAGTTCATTATTTTCTTTAACAACTTCTCTCAACTTTATGATATTTGGGTGATTCATTTTACGGAGGGCCTGCAGAAGAAATGCAATGCACGTCAGTGAAGACAAACAAACATTCAAATAAGAGTCGATTGCTTTGGATATAATTTTTCAATTGATGTCAATGTTTCCAATTCAAACTTGTGAAAGCAGGAAGCATAAGCAAAAGTATGGTGACAATTTTGTAATTGAAAGTGAAAATAGAAAATGAAAGAAAAAAAAAAAAAGCTCTCAAACCAAATAAAGTCTAAAATCTTTATTGCAGATTCAAGAATGTGTGAAAATCACCTTGAGTACAAAAAATCTACTATAGCACATACCTTTACTTCTCTTAAATTTGTGTATTCTTCCCAAAAGCAAAATTTTCTTTTCAACCTTTTGACAGCAACCTGATAGATAAGATGAGAGAATAGGAGCATAAACGTCAAAAAGATATTCTAAAATGTAAAATTGGAACAGCAACACCTCGTGAGAGGGGGGAGACAGAAAGTAAAACATGCTTTTATAATTTAAACAAAACTGAGATATCCATTTCGACCTTCAATACAAAATGTATGTATGAATGTATAACACCTGTATCTTTATTGCACTCCCCCACAAAATATCCATTGACACATCTCACTTTAAACAAATTATAAATTTGCTCTAGACCGAAAATTATCAGAGCTATTATGACATAAAATTTATTAGCTATCATGCAGAACACGGGGAGTTATCGTGTGTCTTGACAGTGGTCCTACATTCCAGCGGGAGAGGCCTTGCAAAAGGCACTCCAATTTGAGGCTGCCTTTCATAGTAAACTCAATTGCTCAATAGACACCGTCCAAATTCAATTCTAATAGATTTGTGATTAAGACATCATGCTGCCTCCTCCAACAAGATGTATTAACCACTAAACTATTAGAATTGAATTAGGACAGTGCCAGTTGAATAATAGAATTGCTAGTGGATGTCAGCCTTGGGTTGGCGATAATACATGGGTTGCCCAAAATATAAGGTTTGCTCTTTTAGCCCATTTAACACTCCTCCAGGGGAATAAGGACCAGCATGTTTTGTAGGAGAAAGATGAAAACTGAAATACAAGATTTGAGGATGCCGAGATAAAGAAAGAAAAATGTTAAAAACAGTTATTTTGGGATGAACATGACACAGTGAAGGATAACTTATACCAGATTGCTAGAAGAACAAAAGTACATGAATATGCTTAAGTTTAAAAGTTTAGTCTTAATTAGCTAAAGTTGCTTACAATCTCAAAAGTTCTCATATCACGGGCTTTATATACATGACCGCAAGAACCATGTCCAAGTTCTTTCAAAATTTTATACCTAGCGAAAAAGACAAACATGAAATAAATTAATCTGGGGCCATTATTGAGAGCCTGACAATTGTACACAAACCAATAGATGAGAAGAAACTAACCTTTCCATTTTCAAAATTTATAACACTATAGCCAATAACACTTCAAAGAGACTGGAACATATTCCATGAAGAGACGTCTAACTGTCAACACCGTGTTGGAACTTGGTTTGAATATGTAGTTTAGATTTGAAATGTAGCGTGAAGCATTTAATATCACCAATAATCCACTTTTCATGGTAGAAGTGGTCCACAAACAGCAAGCAGTGTGTCAACGTGTACCTTTAGAACTCCTGCTGACTTGGTGATATTGTTTGTATACTACAAAGTTGATCTATCATGATTACATCAACTTCAAATTGAGTCGGTGCATTGGAAAACAGGTGATAAGCTGCACTCAAAAGTAATATACAAATTTTAATTCCTTCAAAAATTAATTGCCACCTTAAACATCAAACCAACAGCAAGTGCACATGGAAAGTACAATATTAGGAAAAAGTATAATATTTTATTGTTCAAACTCAACAATAAAAAATCACTTCAAGTTCAACCAATTTGAAGGTTTGCCTTTCAATTCACTCATGACAGACCCTAACCAGTGTCATCAAATGTGGATTGCAGAAAATAGCTGTTTGTTGCAGAACAACAACGATTTGTTCAAATTCCTCAATACAATAGCGCTATAGCGCCTCTATTTAACAACATTGACCCTGACAAAAAATGCTTTATGGCATTTGCTCATTGAGTCTGCCCATGAAGACTCTATTCCATAAAAAATTTGGTGTAGACAAACCCTTACTTTTATAAAATATCATTACCATGAATTCAACTTAGACTCCTCCATTAAACCTACCCATGAAAATTAAAATCTATTGACCAGCAGATCCAAAAATCAATTCAGAGAACATATAAATTAAAAAAGAGAAAAATAAAAAACTATAAACTTAAAATTCCTTTGGATTAGCTGAAAACTAATCACTTTTTATTCAAAACATCTCTCAAGAAGCTGAAACTATGTGTGCCTGTGTGTATCAATATAAACCTAAATCAAGTCATCACTGTAAACAAAAACAGAATACTGAATCCATGTATAAAAAATAAAAATAAAAAGTTTCTTTGCAATAATCATACGTCACATTCACATTCAAAACAATCTGATTAGAAATAATTCAAAAATACAATATCGAATTTCGTTCATTGCAATAAACAGATCAATAAGCTATTGCTCCAACTCAAACCAGTGATGAAAACTCATCTTGAATTTTCAATTTTGATTCTCTAACGAAAAAAAAACCGATCATAATAAGAAAAACAGAATAACATGATTCAAACTGCATTGGAGTTTGCTTACAAGCTACGAACCAGAAGAAATAAATCAAAACGAATAATTGGAAATTGACGAAACCGAAGAGTGAAAGAGAAAATGAAAGAGAAAGAAAAACAAAGCTCACCGTTATCGGAGCAGAATCGAGAACGCGGATCAGTAATGAGAATGGCGACACGAGGAAGAGAATCGGTAGAAAACGGTTATCGGTGGAAAAAGAGAGAGAAGATGGAGAAGCTTAGAGAGAGAATTCGGATATGTGAAAAATGTAAAAAAGAGAGGGTGGATTCCATAGAATAGAAGAAAAACGAAGGAGAAGAAACCAACGAAATAATAAATATTTTATTGTTAGGGGAAATATAATAAATTGGGCCAACCTATCATTTGTAAAAAATGGGTTGGATCCAAACACACACTAAGAAATTAAAAACGTGAGTTTTATTTATTTTTAAAATGATTTTTATGAAATTTATTTGAAATAATTTTAAAATTAAGTATTTTTTTAATATTTATTTTTTTAAAGAAAATAATTAAATATTATAATAATATTTTTAAAATAACTATTTTAATTAAATATTTATTTGAAGTTTTTATCAAAAAAAAAATTTAATTATTTTACATAAAATTATAGGTTTGTTTGTTTCAGCTTTAAACAAAAATTTCTTTGTATTTAAAAAAATGGATTTTATAAAATTGTTTTTTTTTTAATATTATAAGTTCTTGTATTCGTTTTTTCTAAACTAAAAGATCAATTTTGACATCGTATAACATAAATATACATTATTGGAAATCTATATATAATTGAAATCACAACTTTTTCAAAAAGGTGTATCTCAAAAAAAAATTTATGAAAAACTATTTGAAATAGCTTCAAAATTAAGTAATATTTTGAAATTTTGATATCCAAAAATAGTTTCAATAAAACGATGAAATATTTAAAATAACATTTTAAGAATGACTATTTCATTGGAAACATTTTAAAAATAATTATTCAAATCAAAATTTCATTAGAAACTTTTATGAAAAACTTCTTTATAAATTTCTTTTACATAATTATGTTACACTACGAAAATCATTTTTAAAAAAGAAAAAACAAGCAGGCTCATGACACTATAAAAATCATTTTTAAAAAAGGCAAAACAAATGGACTATTGGACAATCATGAGCAAGCACCAAGTCATCTTTATCCTCTCCTTATAATTGGCACATAATTATTTGATTGAATGTATTCATTATTTCATTTACTGTATAGCTGGTGCATATCATGCACATTTATGTATATTGATCTCCTCTCACTATAAATAGAGATGATGATCAACACTATCAAATAATAAAATATTACTATCAATTCTTATTCTCTATATGGTATCACAGCGTTAGCTTAACAGCACCGATCCAAAAAAAAAAAATTCTCATCATGCCTTCCTACACTATAGCCATCAATGAAACTACCAATATCATTGTCCTACACACCCAAAACTCCATCAAACTGACAGGCCAGAATTTTCCAGCATGAAAGGTGCAATTCAATGCCCTTCTCATTGGTTATGATCTACTCAGTTTTGTAGATGGCACCAAACTCTGTCCATCCCAAACACACGGTAACTATGAGTATTGGAAAAGGCAAGATCAACTCATACTTCATGCCATTCTCTCATCCATGGATCAGAATGTTGTTACTATGCTTGGTAGTGCAAAAAATTCCAAACAAGCATGGGACATATTGAACAAAACATTCGCTAGCAAAACACGAACATGCATCATGCAACTCAAGGAACGCCTCACGCACTACAGCAAAGGCTCCAAATCTGTCACTGAATACCTACAAGGTATTAAGTCTCTTTAGGATGAACTCGCCGTCATTAATTCACCACTAGATGATATTGATCTAGTCATCCACACTCTTAACGGACTTGGTCCGGAGTTCAACGAAATATCTGTTGCTCTTCGTGCTCGCGAAAATCCCATTGGATTTGAAGAACTTCATGACCTCCTTCAAGATTATGAAACACACCTCAACCGTGATGATGTCACTGTTTCTGTTACCTCAGCTCATGCAGCATACAAAGGAAAACAAAATTCGGTCAAACGTGGCTATCCACCAAATAGATCTAATTATTATTCAAACACCAACAAATCTCCACAGTCACCAGAGATTGTAACATGCCAATACTGTGACAAGTCTGGACACACAGCTAAGGTGTGTTATAAGCTGCACGGTTATCCTGCTGGTTACCGCAATTGTCGCACTGCTGCCCATCATACTCGTTACGCACAGTCTCACAGTGATCCAAATTGGATTCTTGACTCCGGGGCCACTCACCACCTCACAAATGCTCTTGATGATCTCCACATTAGCAACCCTTATCAAGGTTCGGACAAGATCACCATAGGTGATGGCACCACTCTTCCTATTGCTCACACAGGTAAGGCAATTCTCCCCACCAATACCAAAACAATTCACCTCCACAAAGTTCTTCGTATTCCTAAAATTACATGCAAATTATTATCTGTATCAGCTTTGTGTAAAACTAATTCCATTTCCATTGAATTCTTTTCTGACCATTTCTTGATAAAGGATTTTAAGACAAGGGAGCCTCTCCTTCAAGGATTGCATAGGGATGGCCTCTACCATCTACCACCACCTTCCAACACCCACAAGGCCCTTCTCACCACCACCTCAAGTCATCATGAGACATTTGTTTTCATTTCATCAAATAAAACATAATATCAACACACCATGTATCTCTTGCAGTATCTCTAAAAGTCATAAGTTACCATTTACTGTATCTAGTGTTAAGAGCACTAGGCCACTTGAGATCATTTACTCCGATATATGGGGACCAGCTCCCATCAGGTCAGTAGATGGTTACTTGTACTATCTAATTTTTGTTGATCACTTCTCTAAATATATTTGGTTATATCCATTGAAAAATAAATCAGATGTCTCTCTTATCTTTCCTAAATTCCAAAATGTTGTTGAAAAATATTTTAACTTGCCTATCATCTCTTTATACTCTGACAATGGAGGAGAATACATCAAATTACAATCATATCTTGCCTCCAAAGGCATCTCTCACTACACCACACCACCTCACACCCTCGAATTAAATTCCTCAGCTGAAAGAAGACATCGACACATAGTCGAAACAGCCCGAGCCTTATTAAACTATGCTAAACTACCACCTGAAATATGGTCATTTGCATTCCTTACGGCAGTCTACTTAATCAATCGACTACCAACACCAACCCTCCATATGCAGACCCCATATCAAACACTCCATCATCAAACACATAACATTCATCACCTTCAGTCCTTTGGATGCCTATGTTTCCCCTGGTTGAAACCATACACCAATAATAAACTTCAACCCAAATCCATACCCTGTGTCTTTGTTGGTTACTCACGTTCCTAATACGCTTACCGATGCCTAGACCCCACAACCAATAAAATCTACACATCTCGCCATGTAGTCTTCCATGATAACCACTTCCCTTACCTTTCCTTAATACAACCAAAACCACCTACCAGCCCATATTCCCAACTCATATCTCCATCACCACATACTTTCATATCCATTGATCCTTCTTACACAAATGCTACACCTCCACATGAGTTGCCCTCTCCATCCACATCTAATGCAATCCCTCAAGAGGCACCCTTGCTTTCAGACTCTGCATCAGGTAATGGTTCGGCCACTCTACCTTTACCCTCCATCACTTCTGTTGTCACAACTAACCAAGCTGCAGGAACTGATGACAATTACCATGTTGTTACAAGATCTAAAAACAACATTGTTAAACCAAACAAAAAATACTTTCAGGCATCACTTCATCCACTTTCTGAAAACTTAGAGCCCTCTAATATAAGGCAAGCCATGCAACATACTCATTGGAGACAAGCCATATCTGACGAGTTCAATGCCTTAATACGAAATGGTACATGGTCACTTGTGCCACCACCGAACCACAACATTGTTGACTGCAAATGGTTATTTCGTATCAAACGAAATCCTAATGGCACTATAGCTCGACACAAAGCTCGACTAGTAGCCAAAGGATTCACTCAAAGTCCTGGTGTAGACTTTAAAGAAACCTTTGCCCCGGTTGTCAGGCCTCAAACCATCAAG
This sequence comes from Lathyrus tuberosus, assembly GCA_022829125.1. Lineage (NCBI taxonomy): Eukaryota > Viridiplantae > Streptophyta > Magnoliopsida > Fabales > Fabaceae > Lathyrus > Lathyrus tuberosus. Next base: position 2,212,279 of record JALAZF010000537.1, read on the forward strand.
CTTATCCTCACTATTGCATTGGGAAAAGGATGGCCTATGCATCAACTAGACGTCAACAATGCATTTCTCCACGGCTCACTCAAAGAAGATGTATACATGGCTCAAGCTCCTGGTCTCAAAGACAAGCAATACCCAAAACATGTGTGCAAACTTCATAAAGCAATTTATGGCCTCCGTCAAGCTCCACGTGCATGGCATGATGCACTCAAAGCCTTCATCACCTCTCATGGTTTCACCACAAGCAAGAGTGATACTTCCTTGTTCATCTATGACTCAGGTCAAACACTTGCATATTTCTTGGTCTATGTAGATGATTTATTGTTGACCGGTAATAATGCTCAATTCTTAAAAGATTTCATTCAGTCGATCTCCGACATATTTTCTCTGAAAAACATGGGTAACGCTCACTACTTTCTTGGTATTGAACTAATTCCCATAAACAAAGGGTTGTTCTTGTCCCAACATAAATTTATTCGTGACATACTTAAGAAGTTTGATATGGTTGGTGCAAAACCTGCACCAACACCTTTGTCTACTACAGTGACACTAACTCTGAATGATGGAACACCTGCTACAGATTTTACTCATTACAGGAAAATAATAGGAGCACTACAATATCTTAATCTCACAAGACCTGACCTCTCCTTTGCAATCAATAAGCTCTCTCAATTCATGCACAAACCAACGTCACTTCACTTGCAACATCTAAAGAGACTTCTCCGTTACCTCAAGGCTACGATTAACTTCGGCATTTTCCTGAGGCAGCCATCATCCCTGCAACTCTATGCTTTCACGGATGCTGACTGGGGTGGAAATGTTGACGATCACACTTCCACATCTGCATACCTTATATTCTTTGGAGGTAACCCCATCTCTTGGTTATCACGCAAACAAAGAACTGTAACTCGCTCTTCAACTGAGGCTGAATACCGTGTTGTCGCCACTACAACAGCAGAGATAATGTGGCTCACAAATCTTTTACATGAACTTCACATTCCAGTGTCAAAACCACCATTACTACTATGTGACAATGTCGGCGCCACATACCTCTGCTCAAATCCAGTTCTTCACTAAAAAATGAAGCACATATCCATGGACTATCACTTTGTGCGTGAACAAGTTCAAGATGGAAAACTTAAAGTCTCACACGTGTCAACTAAAGACCAACTAGCGGATCTTTTGACTAAACCTTTAACACACACACGGTTTACTAATCTTCGGTCCAAGATGCAAGTTACTGATGGTAACTACATCTTGAGGGGGCGTATTGGACAATCATGAGCAAGCACCAAGTCATTTTTATCCTCTCCTTATAATTGGCACATAATTATTTAATTGAATGTATTCATTATTTCATTTACTGTATAGCTGGTGCATATCATGCACATTTATGTATATTGATCTCCTCTCTCACTATAAATAGAGATGATGATCAACACTATCAAATAATAAAATATTACTATCAATTCTTATTCTCTACATGGACCATCAATTCGGTGCAGACTAATGAAATGTGATTTAAGGATGTATCGACGATATTTGAGTTGAACGATGTTACACGTATGAGATATGCATATATAGACTTGTGACTAGTGTTAGTGTTTAATGAAAGAAGACGCTCTAAGACATTGTTTTTTCATCTCCCTACTAATGATATGATCATTACCCTGAATGATATGTCATGTCTATTCCATCTGCCTATCGAAGGTTTACTATTAGATCATTCTACAAATCATAGATATGAGGCATTATAGAAGTTGGTTGAAGAGTTTGGGTGGATCTTTAGGAGATCCAATTGAAAATTACTCAGACGCAAAAATGACATGCAAGATTTAAATGGCTATAGAATGTGTACACAAGTCCCTTAAAATCATATATTGTTTAGAGAATAACACAAATTTGTGTCATCTTGATTTTTATTTATTTTTTTTAAATTGGTTGACACTATTATTTTGTAGTTAGAAGTGTAACATACATTAATGTTGTGTACCTGAAATACTACACAAATGTAGACAATATTCACAAGTCCTCTTGCCAAGTGACATGCTTAGTTCAATTGTGCATTCAGTATGGTGATGCATAGAAATGCAAGACCTAGCCGTTGGCAGGAAACACATGTCTTTTTTAGGTAATATTTGTGTAACCTATTATTTTTATGTAATTCATAATATGTTTGTGTAACATGTTTTCATGCCTACATGCTGCAGTTTTTTCAACTATCGCTTTGTGAGAACTTGTCACTAAACATGATAAAGAGTTGTCTCAACTTTGTTTGTGTTATCCACATATGGTGACATACCACTGCTAACACATATAGACATACTTTTGACCTTACTTTGGTGGATAATATTTCATATTTCTCTATATGTCAATCAAGGTCAGACACGACCATGATAAAATATTTGTCAACACTCATGATGGTTAACCTTCAGAATTTGAGTCATATGCTCTAATTAACTATAGTGTGTACTGAGACAATTTGAGATTATGCAAATTGTTCTGAAGGATCTCACTATTATTGTGCCTCCTACCATGTCTCGTGTCTATGTTGGTATCGCATTTGAGAACTACCAATAGTCCAATACCACTTGGTTCCAGAGGAGAACCATGGGCATGAGATGTTTGCCCTGATTCATACTACAAACCTTGAGCCTTAAACAATTGGCCTCAGTTAACATATATATATATATATATATATATATATATATATATATATATATATATATATATATATATATATATATATATGCTCTCAGTTTTTGTGAATAAATGCATGTTGGGATATCATATTGTGTCAGTGAATATTTCTATGTATCTCTCATTTCTCTGTAATTGTGAATGAAAAATAAGATGAGAGTTTTCCTCAGCATATGCAAAAATTATTTTCCTCAACATATGAAAGTACTCATGTTGGTTTTAGAACGCATTCAAGTACTCGTCGTGATTTCGGAAGAATCCTTTTAAAATCGTTATGGATGACATCAATCATGACAACTAACTTAAGATTTTTAAGATTCTATGATACTATGTAAATTACAAATACATTATAAATTTAATTATACATTATAGATTGTTTGGTGATTAAAAGCAAATTGCAATAATTTACATTTAGTTTGGATGAAAAACCAGAGATTGCAATTTTTGGATTTGTTTAAATGTTAAACTTGAAAACTAATGTAATAGAGTTTCATATATTAGTGTTTTTTCTCCATCCACAACCTAAAATGTGGACATTAGGATTGTGAAGAAGATATGTTCATAATTCTTAGCTTGATTTGATGTAGACATAAGGATATCTAAAAAAGAAAGATTAAAGAATATAAAAATTGAATTAAGTGTCAAGTTTATATCAAATTTTGTATTTCAATAATATTGAATCATAAACAAAGGTATAATACTTAAATCAATGGTTAAAAACATTAGATCCTCAAAGAAAAAGTTTAAAAATCATTTTATGCATTATATTCAAAATGGCAAAAAATGACACTTTTATTTGTGAAAATTTTCTAAGTTCGCACTGAGGTAATCGACGAACCCACTTAGTATAATCGATTAACCTGCCTTCTGTTTAAAGCAAATCTTGAATTTTCAAAGAGACTAATCGATTAACCTTAGCAAGGAGGTCAAGTTAATCGACTAACCTTTCCAAATTTCACATATTTTCAAATGTTATCACATGGATATAATCAATTACCCTTTAGATGTTTATCGATTAGCCTCAGTTCTAATTGAAAAATTATTGAACCATTGCATTGTTATTTCACCTCTAATCATCTTCAAACCTTTTCATAATCATGACAATTGTTCATAAGTTTTTTCCAACAATTGTTTCTGAAAATCAAGAGGTGCGCGATTCACTACAAATTGAAGGATTTTTCAAATTCAAAAAACACATTCTTCATGAACATTTTTATTGTTTTTCAAGTATCTCTATCATTTTAACAACAACAAAATCCTGCATAATTTTTTTTCTAATTTGAAAAAGTTTAGAGAAACATTTGGGTATTTAAATGATCATATCATCTTGATTTGTTTATTGAAGAAAAAGATTGAATTTTCTTACATAAAAAAAGTAGCAAAAACTCAAAGTTGATCAAAGTTGCTTCAAAGGCTGTCTACAATATTTGTTATATGAATTGTTGTATATTTCACCAAGTGTGTGGTGATTCTTTATCTATAAGAAAATGTTGAATTTTCTTAGTAAAATCTCCTAAGAAGTGTGAGGGGACTTGACTTCTCTTGTTTTGAAAGAGGATCCTTGATATATCTTCATGTTATTTATTTTTATTGCACTTTATTTTCTGTTAACTTTATTATATCTCTCTTAACTAAAAAATAAACCAAACATTTTGATTTCATTGTAAAATAGGTAAAAGTAAATAAACCAGCAAAGTGCCACAAAATTTAGAAATTACCATTCACTCCAAAAATAATAGAAAAATTTCATAATATCTAATTTCTTCCTTTTAAATTGCGCACTCAATACTTACAACAATAATAAGATTTTAATGAATTTTTTTTAGAAGTGCATATTTTTTTGAATATTAAAAAGATCCTTTCAAAAAAATGCATGTTCACATACTTAAAAGTTGGATTGAGATACATTTTTTTTCTGTAAGAGTTAAGGATCTTGTTTTTTTCTATAAAAACAAGTTGTATTCAAAATTTGATTAAAGATAAATAAACTTTGTTTAAGAATTATTCAATCTAATATTTAAATTTAAATTTGTATATAACAATTTGTCTTTGTAGAGTTCATTATGATAATGCATAATAAATAGATGAATTGACGACCGTGCATAAGAAGAATTTAAATTTGTATATATGATAGGAAGTTTTCCTATCAAAGATTTGAGACTAGGGTTTCAATGATCAAAGTGAGAGAATTAAAAACTATCTAAAGAAAAGTAAAAATTAAAGATAACATTTTTCTTCATTGATACCTAAAATGTGTCCAAGACACTTACATATATAGTGTTCATAATGGGTAATGAATTAAAAGCCCAATTACACAATAGCCCAATAACACTAATAACTAATAACACTAAACATAAAAGACTAATTAAATTGATATTCTAATTAAACAAAATTATTAAATTATAACTAATGATACTCTCTATCATTGCCGCGGGGTTCACTTGAACCTTGTCCTCAAGGTTCTAAAATCAAGATGATTGTGGAATCTAAAAAGAACTCTTCTCAAGGAGCTAGTAGCAGTATGCCCAACCCTTCTTTTCCTTTTCGCCCCATTCTCCCTAACCGGTGTATATATTGTTGTTTATCGGTCAGTAGGCCAACCTGCGGAATTCATCAGAAATTCTGGTTCTAAACCACCCAAGGAGATCAGCAACACGTCTGAATGGATTTCTCTCATATTCAAGTTCAACCACCCAAGGAGATCAGCAACACGTCTTGTGACCATAGCAGTTGTGCAGAAAACAAGAACCTTATAATCAGCATCATCAGCAATGTGCTCCTTTAGAATAACATAGAGTAAAGAGAAATGCTTGTCTAGTGGGGCAACTAAATGCATCTGGTTAACGTTTGAGTGTGTCTCCTCGGTACCCTCCTGAACCGTACTAATAAATTCAAAATCCTTTTTCAATGCAACACTACATACTTGATGCACCGAGTCCGGAACAGTTGCAGAAAACATAAGTGTTTGTCGTCGTTTCAGGACTGCAGTAATTATTTTATCAATATCTCTGCGGAGTCCCATGTCTAGTAAATGATCAGCTTCATCAAGCACTAAGGCCTTCATGTATGCTGTATGTATGCTTATGTCAATCAGCGCATTCTTCCCACATACAAGGTTCTTGCCAGTTGCCTCTCTTGGGTCTTTTGGAAATCCCTTAACTGAATTTAAATCAATTGAACGGAATATCTGAACATGCCATGATTCAGGATCATCTTCACCATTAGGAGCGTCGTTAATGCCAATAACGTCTGGAATTCTTTCCAGTCTAAGTAAAGCGTCATCATATGAAATTTTCAACTTCTTTATCCCTTGTGGTTTCAAAGCTTTTAACCAGCGCTCCTCAAAGTTAGTTAAGACATCATAAGCTGCCGGACCATCAATTTTAGAATGCAAATCATGCCAAGGCTCCCTTGGACAACCACCCGTGTTACCCGTGTAAGTTGGATTGTGATAGTCATCCTTATGTATTGTTTCTAATGTCTTAAAGAGAGGATGCTGAGGAGTATCATATCGACCATCACATAAATCAAGTCCACCAACAAAAGCTACAATTTTTCTTCTATTATTTCCAGCATCAGCATCCACAATTACAGTTTTCTGATGATGTGTATATATAGTTCCAACTTCCTTTTGCTTGACCCAGCTATGGCGTTTTCCAGCACTGCGAGGACAAAGCAGCACTTTCACTGATGAGTGCTTGAAAAATCGTCTAGTTTCCTCATCATGAGTTGCCATGACACCATCTGTTTTATAACCCAAAATACTTCTTGATGTAGGATCATCCCAAATAAGGAGAAGCACTCTTACTCCTTCCTGTGACTTTGTCCGCAGAAGATCACCCAATGTATAATCTGATGGATAACCGACATCTTTTACCAACCTAACTTTGTGCCACACTGACCAGCCTGTAATATAAATCAAGCGGCGAGCTTGCCTTATGGCATCAAATATGTCATGCCAACACTTTTCATGCACATAAAACATCCCACTATCAAGTAACATGTTAGTAAGGATACCATATGGAACATGAGCATCTTGATATAGGGTAACATTTCCACCTTTCCTCAACGGAAAATAAGTAGCAGGAACACCTATATATTCCGGCCCTGCTCCAACTCCTCGATGATAAAAGCTCAATTGCTCCATTGGTATGTACTGAATGGATAGGCTCAGTACAACACCTTGCTTACAAGGTTTCCCATTATTATTCAGAATAGGGTAAGTTCCTTCAACTTGTTCCCCTGAGTATATTTGTTCCACTGGAATTACCACAATACCAATGAGTTGGGAACCCACAACATCACTATCTTTGACAACAAAGTGTACTTCAGCAGCATTATGCACGACAGGAACATAGAAATGTTGAGTCCAGACAGGATTTTCACTGTTGCTAATGACAAAAGTCCTTCCAATTACAGCATTCGAAACTGAAATTGAAACATAAGGATCACTTGTAATCTTCTTATTCATTGTTCCTTCAATTTTATTGCTCACACTACCAGGTAATCTACCAAACATATCCCCCAATGTTTTATGGAACATGTCCATATTTGGAAGATTTTTAGCTTCATGAACCCAAATATCTAAATTTCCATGAAGGAGCAAAACTTTCAAGGACCTTTTATTCTGCGCCGGAACAACCTGCAAGCTCTGACTATGCATCGAGTCATTAAACGAACCAGAATAATCTGAAAGTCTACCCGAGTTCACCCGGTTCGGGTATGAGGATCCCCAACCCGAGAAAGAGTTATTAGAAGAATGTCCATAAAATTCCTCTTTCTTCTGTTGAATCTTCGGTACCGAAACTGAATGCATAAAAGGTTGTGCAGCAGGAGCAGATGCTGCAGATTTGAGACGTGTGGAAGATTTTCCCCCTCTAGAAACTATCTTTCCGTTCAGGTATTCTGCATCACTATCATTGGAAGAATGGGATGGGGTTTTCCGGGAGGTGGATAGAGTGATTATGGATCTAATGGTTTGTTTAGAGGTTGTTTTGGATCTTTTCTTAAATAAAAGGTGAGATACTTGCAAATGCTTCTCAAAATCCCTTCTAATTGTATTGGAGGTTTTTGTTGGTTGTAGTTGTTGATGATAATTATTGTAGTAGTATGAATAATGAAATGATGAATAGGATAAATATGGATTAGGTTGAGGTGGTGTATACCCATGATTAAAATACAAGCAAGGAGATGGAGTTGCAACATATGTATTTGTGTAATAAGGTGAAAAGATTTCCCATGGAAAGGATGGAAATGAAGGTGTGGTAGGAGTTGAAAAAGAGGGTTGATAAGGATAATCCATAGGAGGGTTTGAGCACATGATGAAAGCACCAATTGATAGGAAGTTTTCCTATAAAAGATTTGAGACTAGGGTTTCAATGATCAAAGAGAGAGAATTAAAAACTATCTAAAAAAAAGTAAAAATTAAAGATAACATTTTTCTTCATTGATACCTAAAATGTGTCCAAGACACTTACATATATAGTGTTCATAATGGGTAATGAATTAAAAGCTCAATTACACAATAGCCTAATAACTAATAACACTAAACATAAAAGACTAATTAAATTGATATTCTAATTAAAAAAAATTATTAAATTATAACTAATGATACTCTCTATCAATATAACAATTTGACTTTGTAGCAATATTTTTGTTTTTTTAGTAGAAGTTTTACCACTCGAACTCAAATACTTGGTTATCATTCACTCCATTTTAGAATTTTTCAATCAAATTAACTAGTTTTCCATAAAAAAAAATCTCAAATAATCAAATTAACAACTGCCTTTAAAAAAATAGAATTAATGTAAATTGAATTGTTAATATATTATATATATATATATATATATTTTTTTTTTTTTATTTATATATATTTTTTTTGAGGCGTCAATTAAATTGGTCATAATGTATAATAAATGGATGAATATGTCAATTGAATTGACGACCGTGTATAAGACGAATTGAAATTTATACATACTTGCTTCTCATACACAATCGTCAGTTTAATTGGCACTTCAAATATATTTGTCATATATTTGTCATGCAGTGACACCAATTTTTTTAATGTGTTCGTCAATTGGATTTGCACGTGCTTTAGTTTGCCAATTTTTTCTAAACATGAGTATTTTGAGAATTAATAGAAAAATTTGGTTTTTTAATAATTTTTTAAAAACTTATTTATTTTAATAATTTTTTTAATCTATTTATGGTATGTAATTTGGTCAAATAATTATTTTAAACTATATTCAATTTTTATTTCAAAATAATAACTAAAAATGTCAAAAAAAGTAATTAGAATATTAAATAGTTATAAATAAATATTTAAACTTTTAGTTTATTATTTTAAATACTATTTTTAAAATATTAAAAGAAGGGTTGCTTGGCTGTTGTAAGTGGGGCGGGGACCATCTATACTGATATAAAAATGTGTTGTGTCTTTACCATTATGCCATCCAATAACTTTAATAATAACATAAATAGTTATGAGTGTGCAATTTTACCCTTATTTTCAGTAGCTTGAAAGACGATTTCATCCTCAATATTAATGGAAAGACGACTGTACCCTAGTTGGCTGGATAAGGAAAAGGAGTCAGAAAGTCATTAAAAATATTATTCTGGTTTTATGGTCATTTCGAGGCCAGATAGAAAAGCATATTCGGTTTCAGATTCTTATGCTTCATTTTTCTTTAGGAAAACAATAAAAGAATTTAATTTGAATGGTTAACTAGTCGGTTAACCCGTGCAATGCACGGATATAATATTGTCAATATATAATTATAATGATATAAATATTTTATTAATAAATGTATCTAAAATTATTTAAGATTTTTAAAATGTCCATAAACAACATAAATATCATATAAAAAATCAATTTTAAAATTTATATTTTACTTTAAAAAATGTAGGTGATAATACTATGTATCATCTTTAAATAAAAAATATATTAATATATCATATATTCTATGATTGAAAGATAAGTGATTTATAATATATAAAATTTATTTTTATACACAATAAATTATATATTAAACCAAATGATATTTTTATTCAGAATATATAAAAATATAACTTATATTTATGTAATTTAAAATATATTGAGACCACAAAACTCAACTAAATTATAAATAAAAATTTACATGAATCAAAAGAATAAAAAGAATAAAGAAGATTTAAATTTTCTGTTTCTTTTTTTAGGTTAAAACTTAAAATTAATGGTAAAATAATTCTTTTTATCACTTATTTCTTTCAAACTTCATTCAAAAATAAATAAATAAATAACAGAGTAACTACATATTTTTTACTTAATTTATAAAATTATATTATATATTCGCACAAACATGCATTACTTTAGTAACCATAGAATTAAAATACTATTTCTTTTATATATAAGATTTAATTCGAAATTAATATAATTTTTTAGATTTAATTTTTTAGGAGAAATAAATAATTTACTTTTTACTGAAAATTGAAGAAAAATATGAATCATAATATAGTATACGAGTAAAAAAAATTAATACTCTCTCAATTCTCTTTTATAAACAAAATTTAATATTTTAAATTTATCAAATAAATGATATAATTAAATTATATATAGACTAGATATATTTACTATTTAAAAAATATTTTAATAAATATTAAAAACTAAAATTATTTATAAAAGAGAACGGAACAATGCACTTTAATTGTTGTTGCCTAGTACACTTTAAGTAAAATTTGTAATTAAAGATTTTAAATAAAAAAATATTACAATAAAATTTTTTTAATATATATATATATATATATATATATATATATATATATATATATATATATATATCTCTTTTATTCTTAAAAAAATAATTATTTTAATTTCTAATATACGATATTCAAACAAAACATATTTTTTTTAAAAATACATTGTATCAAAATACATTAAAAAATACACTATATCAAAATATTTAAAAAAGGAAAAAATAATGTGTATATTAACTTTTTTTTAATCATGCTTATCAATTTAATAGTGTTTATTTTAAAAAAATGGAAATCATTTTTTATTTTAAAATAAAAACCTAATCTCAGTGTTTTTTTCGAAATCAAATTTTTTATAATAAGAAACTTAAATTTAGAAGTCTCAAAATCATATTTTTTATGATATTAAACAAACTAAAATTCGATTTGTATTTAATAGATTGCTTTTACTTCTTTTTTTAGGTTACTCTTTCCATTTTAGTAGTGATTAATTTTTTTTATAAAATTCTAAAATGTTAATATTTGTTTCAAAATCCAAACGTGTCTATTACACACCAAACCAAATCATCGTTGAGTCGCTCCATTTTTTCAAAAATATGTGCGGAGTTCAAATTCTGGATACAATTTGAATATCAGAATCTTTGTTGTAAAACCTCTTATTTTGTTGTCAAGGTGTTATATTTCGAATCACTCTTTATAAAATTTCTTATTCTAGGCCAATTATGTGTTCTCCAACCTTGATAGATTTCTAATTACTATATTTTCAACTCTTTTTTTTTTATCATTGATCTCTAAGACATTCTCTTGTAACAACAGTATCCACCTTAATAATCGGAGTTTGGAGTCTTCCTTAGTGAATATGTATTTGAGTAGTTTGGAGTCTTCCTTAGTGAATATGTATTTGAGTGATGCATGATCTATAAAAATAACAACCTTGGAATAATTAGATACAAGCGAAACTTTTTCAATGCAAAGACAACGTCCGACAATTACGTTTCAATAGTTTTATAATTCACTTGGTTTTCATCTAATACCTTACTCGCATACTAAGTAGCATGAAAAATATTTTCAAATAACTGGCCTAAGACTGCTTCAACCGCGTAATCACTTGCGTCATAGATAAACTTAAAGGAAAGTTTCCAATTAAGAGCAATGATTATGGGCACATTAATCAACTTTTTTTAATAACAAAAAAAATTAAGTGATCATTATCAAAAACAAAATCATTCTTTCATAAGGAGGTTGCATAAAGGTTTTGCAATCTAAGAGAAATATTTATGAAACTAAGATAAAAATCGCCGTGTCTTAAGAAACTTCTCACTCCATTCACACTAGCATGAGGTTGTAATTTTTCTATCACTTCTATCTTTGCTTGATTAACCTTAATATCTTTCAAAGATAGTTTATGCCCTAAAACAATTCATTCAGTCACCATAAAGTGACATTTTCCTAGTTTAAAACAAGATTTGTTTCAATGCATCACTTTAGAACAACATTTAGGTTACTAAGACAATTATCAAATGCATTACAAAAAAATAGAAAAGTCATCAATAAATACCTCAATCAAGCTTTCAATCATATAAAAAAAAAAAAATAGAAAGCACGCGCCTTTGATAAGTAGCTAGAATATTGCATAAACCGAAAGACATCCTCCAATATGCAAAAACATTGAATAAACAAGTGAAAGTAGTTTTTTTTATCATCATGGTCCACAACAATTTGGTTATACCATGAACAGTCGTCCAGAAAACAATAATAAGTTTGTTCTGCTGATCTTTCCAATATTTGATCCATGAATGGTAGAGGAAAATGATTCTTCCTTGGTGCTTGGTTTAGCTGTCGAAATCCAATGCACATTCTCCACCCATTAATTGTACAAGTCAGAATTAACTCGTTTTTTCATTTCTGATGACTGTAATTAGCGGTGTTCATGGTGTGATTTGGGCGATTTTGACGCTAAAAGTCATGTGAATTGCAAAAAAAATAGTGTGATTCGGTTTGATTTGATTGGTTTTTAGAAATAAAACCAAATCAAACTAATGTGGTTTGGATTGATTCGGTTGGTTCAAGTTTTTACTAAAAAAAACTATTGAGCCATTCATATTCATATAAAGGACAATATAATTTTGTGTTTAGTCATTCATATGTTACTATAATATGAGTTTGGCTTAATATCCTTTTTGTCCCGTATGTTAACCTAGAGATTCATTTTATCCCATTAACTTAAAAAAAAAAGTCCATATTGGTGCCTTAACTCCTCAAAACGTATAATTTTAGATCTTTTTGTCTTATTAACGACGGAAAAATTTAAAAACTGGCCGCTAAATTTGTCACTAATTAGACGAAAAGGACAAACATAATACATTTTAAAGAGTTAAAAGACCAATATAAATATTTTTCAAGTTAAGAGACTAAAATAAACCCTAAGATTAACATACAAAATTAAAAAGGATATTAAATCAATAAATTTATCATTTGCTGCATAAATATGAAATGTGTTTTACAATTTTATTTTATTTATAAAGAAAATATATAAATTCACATTCTTAAACAAATTTAAAATACTATTAACATTTTATACACAAAGAGATAAAAAAGTAATATATATATATATATATATATATATATATATATATATATTATCATTATTGACGTCAATAAATTAAAAAATCTTATTAGTCTGTTTTACCGGCTCAGAATAAATCTCATTTTATTAAAAAAGTTATTCCCTCTTTATTTATTTTTAAAAAAAAGTGGAGTACATTACTAATAATACACGGTTTCTACATAATTTCTTACAGAAATAAAACTGTAAGTAACATGTTGATTTTGCTGCGACTTTTAAAAATAAATGTTTTCAACAAATTCCATAGGAAAACAACATATTTCTAGATGGATGTGAAGACTGCTTTGGTGTATGGTGATCTAAATGAAACAATCTTGATAAGGCAACCTGAAGGGTGTATAGGAAAAGGCAAGGAAGGGTATGTGTGCAAACTGAATAAGTCGTTATATAGCCAAAACAATATTTTGACAATGGAATGCGAGATTTGATAAGTTCATGGTACACACAGGTTTCACTAGGAGCTAGTTTGACCATTATGTTTACTTAAGATTTCGACGTAGAAGTCAACTTATTATTTTGTTGCTTTATGTGGATGGCATCTTCCTAACAAGCAACATTGTCGAGGATATAATGAAGGTGAAGATTGAACTCGACAAGGAGTTTGAAATGAAGGACATGGGAGCTGCCACCAGGATTTTTGGGGTTTGACATATTGAGAGATAGAAACCAATCGAGATTATGCTTATCTCAGGAGACATACCCAAGGAAGATTCTCGACAAATTTGACATGTCGAATTCAAAACTTGTCTTAACACTAACAAATCCTCAATTCAAGTCGAGTACGACTCAAAGTTCAAGTACTGAAGTCAAAAGAACGTATATGAATAACATCACTTATGCTAGTATAATAGGTTCTTTGATGTATGTTATGGTATGTATGAGGCCAAACATGACATACAAAGTGAGTCTTGTAAGCAGATATATGGGCAATCTTGAGAAGGCACACTGACAAGCTTTAAAGTGGATTCAAAGATACATAAAAGAATCCATGAGTAAGGTCCTGGTTTATGGTGGAGCCACGAGTGATAACAAAGCTGAAATCGAAGGATTTATCAACTCTGACTATGCAGGATGTATGGATACCAGAAAGTATCTTCTTGGTTGTGTTTCCATTATGTTTGGTACAATAATAAGTTAGAAAGTTTCACTTCATAAGGTTGTTGTCTTATCAATCACTGAAGTTACATAGATTATCCTCACTGAAGTTGTGAAAGAAGTATTGTGGCTTAAAGAATTTTTTAAAGAACTAAAACTTCAAGATCAAGTTATTACTATTAAATGTGATAGTCAAAGTGTCATACATCTGTCGAAGAATTCAGCCTTACATGAGAGAACCAAGCACATTGATGTTGAGTTGCATTTCGGCAGGGAGAAAGTTGAAAGCGGAGAAGTCAAAGTGATGAAGATTTTGACTAAAGATAATGTTGTTGATATGATCACCAAGTCACTGCTTAGTAACAAGTTCTTTCAATGTATGCAACTGATAAAGCTGCATGTTGATAGCTAGTTTGTTCCCTTGATGTTTTGGAGTTTGTTCTAAGGTGGATATTTGTAGTATTAAAGCAAATTTCAGTTTCGGCAGGGGTAGCTTTTGGATTCAACAATAGTCGAAATGCATGTTGTGGTCGAAAAATGTTCGAGCATGTAGTAGTCGAAGTGCATGTTGTAGTCGAAGTGTGTTCTAGTATGCAATGTTCGAAGTTAGCTTATGTTTTATGATGTTGTAGATATGTATTCCATCTATTTATGTTATCATTATACATAGGCTAGTAGTATATAAATAGTCTGGTATAGAGTGGTGATTGTTGTTATTCATTTGTAATTTTTTAACCCTACTTTAAAAACTGAATAGAAAACGGTTATAATTAATTATGTTTTTTCTTCTTCGTCCTTCTTCTCTTTTCGTAACTACAAATTTTTTTTTGTGTTTGTTTAAGAAATTTTCTTTCACACATCCAGATGCGACCAACGTAAAAAAAACAAAAACAAATCTCATCTCATTAAAACTATTTAAAATAGTTACATTAATATAAAATTGAATATATAATAGTTAGTGTGTTAGAGATGTGCTAATGGGCGCTATATGTACTTCCATTTGTTTTAATTGAAATGCACTGACAGTGTAAAAGAATTTTACACTGTCAGTTAATTATAACCGTTAGATGTAAAAAAAAGTTTGACTTTTAGTTTAATAATCTGTAAAGTAACTCAAACAGATGATAGTGATGTATTAACAGTGTAAAACTTTTAAAACTATCAGTGCATAGTAATTAATCTCTTTGTTTTATTGAAAATAGTCACACCCTCCTAAATAAAATATAAATACAGTATTTAAATAGTTGATGTTTTAGTCTACATTCATCAACTTTTAAAATATATTTTTTTTACTTATAATACTAGGATTATGAAATTCTCAAGCTTGCTTCACCAACCAACCACTTTATGGCAATACTATTAGAGGGTTCAAATATAAATCACCTAGACTTACAAGATTCTTCAATCATGCACTTAAACCCTAGTTTTGGTTCCATACTTGAATCTTTATACTCAACTCCATTCAGTGCAAATATGAAAACAGATTTCTTCTATGTAATTACATCATATCATAACCATCATAAAAAAAAACTGGAAAATATTCAATATACACATTGTACAAGGTAAATAAAAATGTGTACTATACAATATAAACAGAACCAGATTATCACTCAAAATCTAAAAACAAAACTCACTATATACAACAGGATTTCGCTCAATGAACATTGGAACATACCCCGCGACTTCATTTTGGCCGCGATAGACCAATCTGACTAATGGAAGACACATTCAAGAATCAAAATGATTGTTTTCTACCTTTAATGATCCTTAAGCTTATATACATTGTCAATGTAATCTTCAGTTTCCCACAAGAAAGATCCAAAAGCAACAGCTTCCAAGACTAGTCTCTTCAAACTTGAAAATGATGTCAAAATAACATCATCATTCTCAACAGAATCACACCCTACATTGTTAAAAAGTGCACAACTATAACTCCTAACCAAATTCAGAGCCTCCTTAGATCTCAACTTAGCACACCTCTGCAATGATCCAGGGTGAAACTTCATAACATAACATTTCAAATCTTCAATTTCCTCTTCATATCGAATTAGCCCTTGTCCTTGTCCGTGCTCGATCGATTGCATGTTACTCAAATGACCAAAGATGTCTTCCTCGAATCCGTAAGGATACATATCTTTAAATGAGAGGTTAGTACTAGTAGTCCTATGACCAAGATGAACATCATTGTTAGCCAAATTTAGGTTTCTTTCTAGATAGTATCTTAACGAAACCGATTTCAAAAAGTAGCCGTATAATATTGAAGCGACGTATACACGCGCGAGTAAGAATTGTCGAACTTTGGTAGTTGCCCAACTTTCTGTTACACTAGGTTTTGCTTTCAAGCCGGTCACGGTGGTTATGTGTTCCCTTATCATATCCAAGACTTCTAATGTATGAATAGACTCTAGCTCCCAATCTTTAGAAGGCAATATCTCTAGCCTTCCATTGTAAAGACAACTCGAAAGCTTTGGAACCAAAGGGACCCGAATTTCGGAAAACTTGTAAAATATCAACAAGGACATAACATCTTCAACAGCAACTTCACATTGATTCTCTTTTATTTCTGCAATCCTCCTGCAGGAATTTCAGAAAAAAGTTCGAGTTAATAGTCTTTCGCCAAATATCTACAATTGTACTATGCAATGAGGTTTCAATGATTCTTTCATTTCATTACAACACTTGCACAAATTGCGCACCATCTTCACCTTACAACACTTCTATAAGTGGGGAGTTTTGTAGGACTGAAATTAGGCTTAACTCACACTTCAAAGATAGTATGAGAGTATTAGAGCTTATTCAAGATCCGTTAGACCACCTACTATTAGATATATGTTATCGAACCACCTTCAAGATACGTTAGACCACCTGCTATCAGATGACCTGCTATCAGGTGTCTGCTATTTATATTTTATTTAAAAAGTTTGAATGTAAATTAGTTTATATTTTGATTTAGCAGTACAAATTAGTTTATGTAAATCAGGGTAAAAATCTTCAAAAGTTATAATCAATTCTAAAGTCAAAAGCAATTTCACTCAAAAGGAAATAAACTTAGAATCAATTCTAACTGCTCCAAAAATGGAATCAAAGATAGACTTAATTAGGTAACAATCATATATGGATGATTAGTACATACATGAACATGATGAAGATTAATTAAAGCTAATCATGGTATTTACCTGTGAAGCAAGGCTTGATCGGAATCAGAACTAAGGATCATGCGAGAAAGCGCAGCATCTCGATCATCAGCCAATAGTTTAAGTTCTTCTTGAACAGCAACATGAAAGAGATTACGATGATTCTGTAACACACCGCTAAGAAAATTCCCAACGGTGGATTGTGGTAGCAAAGGAGAGTTCAAACTACTGAACTGACAGTGGCTAGCTCCAGCACTCGCCTTAATCACCTTCAACTTGTTGCTGTTGTTGTTGTTGTTGATATAACAAGAAGAAGATGAAAAGGAAATAGGTTTTGTGAAGAAGAATCCTTTGATAGTAAGGTGGTGAAGACAATTTTCCATCAACGGCAAGGTTGTTGTTGTGTTTGTGTTTGTGTTGTTGGTTGTTCTATGTTGGATGAGAGAAGAAATGAATATTGATTAATTTGTAGTACAAAGAAAAGGTTGTGTTTCTTTATGATAAGATAGGATATTATTATTATTATTGTGATTCTTTATGATGATGATGATGATGATGATAATATAAAAAGAGAAATAATTGGAGTATATTAGGATAGTGGAGTGAGTAGAGTATAATGGATAAGGTTTTGAGACTTTTGAGGTATGAGAAGGGGTGAGAGAGAGAGAGAGAGAGGTTTTGGTTTGGTTTCTGTGTGCTCGGATCAAAAACGATAAGTGATAAGTGCGTATTCTATTCTAGTGGGACTGTTGTTATAAGGTGTACTATACGACAAAAATCATTGTTGGTCCTATCATCTACTTGCATTTCAATATGTAGAAAATTTGTTCACTCAAGAAAACAAACTTGTACTAGGATAGGTTGACGTGTATGATAAAACGACATTGCATTGTCATTTCTCTAGGTGAAGGACAGTTTAGCTCTTATCCCTTATCACATATTCACAATCACATGTGGCGGCCTACTCTCTCTTTCTTCTTTCTAATTTTGTAATGCTTTACTAGCTTGCATTATCACAATCATAAAAGGAATTTTTTTATTCAAATACTCTTTATTTTCAAAAAAAATTCTAAAATATCCTACGTGTCAGTAAAATTTTCAAACTATCACAATTAGGGTTTGGGTTTGTACATGGTCGCCAAATAAAATGGCGAGTCCTCTTTAAGGGCCATAAGTTGTCGCCAATTGTACTGGAGACTGCTTATCAACTCGCCAGTGCAATTGGCGACCCTGTCTAAAAGCAATAACCCTGTCGCCAATTGATGTGGAGACAGGATGTGTGTTGTTTTTTTTCATAGTGAAATATTACATTGCTTTTGTTTGCACGATGATATAAAATTTTCATTAATTTAATAAAATATTACATTAATTAATGTTGGTGACCGGGTGCATCCAACCGGCCACCAGTTTCACATCCCCTAAGGACCCTCACTCGTTGTACTCGGCCCCCTTGTTCCCCTTGTTGTTGATTCACGCCCGGTGTTTGAGGAGTTGAAGTCTCAAAAACATTCTGAGATGGTTCCCTTAGGATGTCTTGCATTCCCGTGAAGTCTTGGGGATTGAAACTGAGCGTGCGACTCATGTTAGGGTAGTTTGAGGGGGTGATTGGTGTGCGGGCAGGCCGATTGAAGGGAGACATTGGTGTGAAGGATTAGTTGGTGAAAGGTTGAAATGGTGTTTGAAAGGCATAAAGCTGCTGAGAAGGTTGATTGTGTTGGCTAGGGTATGATGTTTGGGCATTAGGGCTATGAAAAGATGTTTGCCCAATTTGGCTATGGTATGAAGTACCCTCGTTTTGGTTGTATCTTTGTGATGTGTTGGGGGCATAGCCATATTGAGTCTCTTGATAGTAATCATTTTGTTGAAGATGGTATGGGAGACGCTATTGGTATTGTGGTTGGGTGTATGGCATGTTTGGATGGATAATGAGTTGGTAATTTTGTTGGGTAGGGGGTTGTGAGTAACATGGCCTTGGAGGTGGGTTAGACGTTGAGGCTTCTTGTGTGTAGGTGGTCTGGCGTGGGTCGTATAAATACCTGTCTTCGGAGACAAACCCAGTTGCAACCGATCTGTACCAAGCCATGTAATTATTTGTTGGTATAGATGGGGTTGGCATCACCGGCTCACGTAAGACATAGTTGCTGCGGTTCATCCATTTACAACCACTACTACAAAAAACGCATTTAACAACGGTTGGAAATGACATATAATGACGCGGGCGAAGGCGTTGTTATATAGAGTGTTGTTGTATATGCGATACGTACAATGACGACCCAGTAACCGTTGTAATAAAATGGAAAACGCGCTACCTGTAATGACGGTTATTTTAAATACCCGTTGTTGTATGTCTTTTAATAAAATAAAAAAATACAGCATTAGAACTACCTATAATGACGGTTATTTTAAAAAAAAACCGTTGTTGTATGTCTTTTAATAAAATAAAATAAAAATTGCAGCATTAGAACAAGAACAACAGCAAGAACAACAATAAAAACAAGAACAAGAGTAAGAACATCAAGAACAACAACAACAACAACAACAAGAACAACAACAAGAACAAGAACAAGAATAAGAACAAGAAGAAGAAGAAGAAGAAGAAGAAGAAGAAGAACAACAACAACAACAACAATAATAACAATAATAACAACAACATCAACAACATCAACAACAACAACAACAACAATAATAGCAATGATAACTGTAACGCCCCGATTTGTTTTATTGTATTTAATCATTTCAAATATGTGAATTTATGAAATGTGTGAATTTATTTTATTATTTTCATTTATATGAATTAATGTGTTTTACCCGCTAATTGGTTAATTTCATTGATAGGTAAAATATTTGCATCAAATTATAATTTCTTTTCAACTTTTATTTCCCGAAATATATTTTATCGCTGTTTATGTTTTATCGCGTTTTGAGAGCGTTTGAGAGATATTTGAGCTGAGGGGTATTTTGGTCTTTTGCTTGGGTATTGTTTTAATAAAATAGAAAGAGAGAAAATTATAGAGAAAAGAAAGAAAAGAGAAAGAAAAGAGAAAAGAAAGAGAGAAGAAGGAAAAGAGGAAAAAGAGGAAAATCGAGGAATCGTCCGTTTCAAGCGCGATTAAATCGGGTAAGGGTGCGAAACTTGATTATGATATGCTTGTGTATGATTATGTATGTATGTTTTTTATTGTTATTGGATTGAATTGGAGAAATATAGTAAAAATCATAATGTGTAGAAATTGGTAGAAATTGATTCCAAATGTGTTTAAACTCATGTAGTTGTGCTCTTTGTTGTTTATACATGTTGGATATATATTGTTATACCTCAAATTGGTGTTTTTTTGAGTTTAGATGATGAATTTAGGGTGTTTTGGATTGGAACCCGTAAGCAAAATTATGCAGTAGAATTTTTCTGGTTTTTCCAGGTCATACGCGTAAGGGGCATGTTCATACGTGTATGAACCTTGGCAATACGCGTATCGTGGGCGAGCAATGGGCCAATACGCGTATGAGATGTTATTTCACTCGGCCATCTGCCCATTTGTGTATGGTACGCGTATCACTTCTGGGAATTACGCGTATGAGGGGATGAACTATGCGTATGGGGTTCAAGATGGGAATTTTGGGAAGAAAATGGTTCTGCCCATACGCGTATGGCCTTGGGCAATACGCGTATGGCATGGCGAGGATTTTGGGCAATACGCGTATGGCTCAGGGCAATACGCGTATGGCCAGGAGAATGGTAAAGTGGGATTTTTCAAATTATTGTTTTTCGTTTTCTTTCGTAACTTGTGTTCCGTTTATTCGATTTTTACATTCTTGGTATCGTTATGAAGCTATTGAGCTGTACTTTCTTATTATTATGAGTTGGAAATTGTTAGCCGATTTAATTATGTCGGAAAGTCAGGAATAGTGTTATTTAGCGACTTTTACCGTTTTGAATGTGTGTTTGGGATGTGAAACATACAATAGTGCATTGATGTGAATGTATATAGATTGTATGTGATTGTATGAGATGAATGCATGAGTATATTGTGAATATGTATGCATTTCAAGAATGTCTTGAGTCATTTTGTATGTGAAGCATAATGATGTACATTCTTGTGTTGTGTGATTCTAATGAGAATCCGTCGTAACGATTGTGTGCCTAGGTGAGGTGTGAGCAATCGGGTCGTGTGCCCTTGTGGGGTGTGAGCGATCCATAAATGATGTTGTTGTGTGGTAAAATACATTGTTTGATTGAATATCAATGTATATTGTTATGATGTGTTGTGGGTAGCCTTTGTGATGTGAATCCCTTGTGGAAGTAATTGTGATTGTATGATTGTTGTGGTGATGAATTGTGGCCGAAAGGAAAATAAATGCAATGTGTTGTATTTGGTTATATATATACATATTTGTGGTTGCATATATGTGTGAAGATAAATTGGTTGTCATGAGTTCTTGTGTGTCAAGCATCATGATATGCATTGTTGTGACGTCCTGAGTGACAGATTGGTTCCAGAGGGAATCCGCTGTAACGTCGTGTGCCCGTGTGGGGTGTGAGCGATGATTATAGACGATCGTGTGCCCAGGTGGGGTGTGAGCGATCGAGTCGTATCGTACGCCCGATGGGGAGTTACAGTGATGTAACGAGCGATGGTTCCAGCAGAGTTCCTGAGTGAACTAGTGTTGAGAAATGATGGAGTCGGTACCGCATATGCATTTGCATTGAGTCATTGTGGCGGCCTCTTTGCATCTGCATGAATTATGATTGCATTGTTTATATGTGGAAAATCATGATTTAATTGACTATGTGTGAGACATTGTGATATGCATTTGTGATAAATGTATTGTGCATGATTAATATGCAAGGGGGAAATGAAGTAATTATGTGTTTGAGCTTGTGATAGCATGTGAGAATTGATGTGCATTCGGGTTAAATGCATTGAATTATGAATGATATGTTTTGTGTATAAACATATGCATTATGTGTGAATAGGTGATTATGTGAATATAATCTATATATGCTTTATGTGTTGGCATGTGATAATTGTGGTGAGAATACTTGGTATGTGTATTTTTATGTCGATATATATAATCATATGCATTTATATTATGATTGAGTTTCTCACCCTTCTGCTGTGGTTTATTGCTCTATGAGGCAATTGTAGATTGTAGTCTCGGAGGCTTTTGTGGAGATTAGTTCTCCATTCTTTTGTCGGTTTGTCTGCTCTGATACGTAGCACGGGAGTCGGGGAACGCTTTTATTATATTTATGTATACAAATTGAATATGTCTTTGTATTATTTTTGTACGTATATTCTGATGTTATAAAACGATCTATTTTGTAAAACAAGGCAATTGTGGATCTTTCCGCTTTATTCCATAATTGGCCATTTATTATTTATGGAAAAAGTTTCCCTTTGAGGCAATTACAGATTGGTGTTATGTATCAAATACGTATGAGCAGGGATTGTGTTTTCTTTTATTGTTGTGGCATCCTTGTTTCTGTCGGAATTTTTTTTTATTCACTCTGATTTATTTATGTATTATTTGTAAACGATGGGAATTGGGGTGTTACAAAGTGGTATCAAAGTAGGTCGGTCCGTCCGGCCAAGTTGTTGAGTCAGTTGGTGTGACAGTTGAATACTGTCGTTGTTATTTGCCTCTTAATACGTGATATGTGTGTGGAGCACTGTCAGTACTTTCTGGTTTTCTAATCCTTCGTTTTCAGGATTGAGAATGGAATAAGTAGGGGGAGAGCTTGTACTTCCTCAGGTTGCTTCAGGTGTGGAGCGTTGGCTCAGTGTGTTGTGAATTGTAAGATTGTAAGTGTGGTTTGGACAGCGTTATTCCCGGTTCCGGAGGGAATGCGGAGGTAAGAACACCAACAACTAACATTGCTAACTCGAGTTCTGAAATTTGTTCTGAAATTTGGTTTAGTGGAGAAATAGAGTATCGTAACTGAAAGATGATGTTTGGAGGTAGAAGATGTAGTTCGTCTAAGTTTTAGGTTTCACGCGGATCACTAATAGTAGTGTCTTGGCCGTTGATAATCACTAAATGGACGACCAAGATTTGTTTAAGGATAGTGAATAAACTCAATATGCGCGCCACCTATAATGTTGGTAATGAGAATTGAAAAAATAAGTAAAAAACCAAAAATGCTGGTGTTGGGACTTGAACCCATGACAAGACGCTACCTATAATGACGGTTGGTTTAAATTACCCGTGGTGAAAGGTCTGTCAGTATTTTGAAAAAATAGGAAAAAATGATTAAAATAAATTCAGAAAAATCTAAAAACACGAAATTTAATCTAATTAGGTAAAATAAGAATTTTGAGAATTTTTTTAGACTATGAAAACAGTAAAAAATTCATTAAAAATAGAAAAAGGATGAATTTGGGGTTTTGAGGGTGAAGTCCCGTAACTCTTCCAGAGTGGAAGAGTAGGGGATTAATGACCGCACGATTTTTCTGTTTCAGATGCACGAAACAGATCTTAAAAAGGAGACGATTTTCCCTAAAACCGATTTTTTGAAGTGCAAGACCTAAAACTAAATTATTGGCTATAATGACGGTTGAAAGCATACCAGTGGTGAAAGGTTGTGGGTATTTTGAAAAAATATGTAAAAAAACCATAAATGTTGGTGTTGGGACTTGAACCCATGACCATGCGCTACCTATAATGACGGTTGAAAACATACCTGTGGTGAAAGGTTATGGGTATTTAGAAAAAATATGTAAAAAAACCATAAACGTTGGTGCTGGGACTTGAACCCATGACCATGCGCTACCTATAATGACGGTTGAAAACATACCCGTGGTGAAAGACCTCACATTTCACCACGGTTTGAATACTAACCGTCATTAAAAGCCTTTTAACGAGATTAAAAAAAGCGTGCATCTATTACAATGATGTATAGGCAATCCGTTGTAAGCCTGACGTTGTTGTTTGCGCGTTTTGTAGTAGTGAAGGCTCAGTCTTTGCTAAATCCTTCCAGTTGTCAATTGGTCATTAACTTTTTTTAGATGCCATTTACTGATGTCAACAGGCGGATCTGGGATGTCCTGATGCATTCTAAATTGCAGTTTGACACGGTAACTTCTGTGTAGCTCCACAGTTGTGAATCTGATGATCGGTACACATGCAGTCCAAATGGCAACATCTTCCTCGCTGACTTCATGTAGGTCTTCCATGCCTAGATATGGACGCCATATGAACTGAAGAATAGAAAAATATTAGATAGTAAAATATATGATCTAAAAGAAGAGAAATGTTTAGGTGGACTTACATCTGCGGGTGTTAGGTGATCCAAAAGATTACGGTATTGAATGATACAATGTTTGGGACATCTATTGTAACTCATACCCTTAGTCGACCATCTAAAAAAAAAGAATTTTTAGTTGAGAATGTTAGACACAATAATTTTTAAGGATAAAAAAGTATTAAGTTATTAACTTACTTTTGTGCATACGGGAAGGAAAAGTCGTTGTGGTTGACAGGCGCTAGGGATGGCAATCTAGACCAGCCCCAAGCTTTGAGCAAAGCAGCGCATCCAAAAAAAGTAGATGCATCTTTTTTGGCGCACTTACACAAAGAGCTATACAAATAAGACAGACAAGCGGAACCCCAACTATACTGTCTTGTTTGATTTAGATCTCTCAATAAGGGTAAGTACATAATGTGCATAGAAGAACCAGTACCCTCAGGAAATAAAAATAAACCAATAAGAAGCATAAGGTAACACCTGGTTTTCTGTAGTTTCATTTCTTCTGTAGACTCTGCAGTTAAAATAAAATCGACGTACCATGCTTTTAGTTGCGAGAGCAAGAGACTTTGTCCTATCGAGTTTGTATCTAGCAAGTTGGCACCCATAAGTTCCTCAAAAATTAATGGTTCAAGGTTTGTTTTTCCATTGACTGTCTTACCATCGATACACAAACCGAGTAACATATACACATCCTTTAGGGTCACGGTACATTCACCGGTTGGAAAAAAGAAGGTGTGTGTCTCCGGGCGCCACCTTTCTTGCAAAGCTAGTATAAACTTTGCATCTACCGAATAAGACATGATTTTGCTTACATGTCCGAAATCGGCGAATTCAATATACGGTTGTATTAGTTCATCGGGTGCAACATATTCATGGGAACGAGACCGAAATCTAGAAACTTCCTGCGTAAATTAGAAACAAAATAATTAGAGAGCACACAAAATAATAGACCAAAAAAAATAATATACCAAAAAAATAGAGACATAAAAGTAACGCTTACATAATCAGTGATATTTGCGACAGTTCCTCTATGTGTTTCACCCATTGTCAACAAAGCCATCTCAAATGATCAAATGTGAGACAAATGATTTACTAGGGGTATTATGTATCAGTGCTACAGATTTCTTTCAGATGATTTTCTCTGCAAACCTTATTCTACCTATATATAGGGCTTCAGAAGGATTTTTTGCAAAGATTCTGCCTGAACCAAGTCGCCAGGCCTATTGGCGAGCATTCACAACCTTAAAACCAAGTCGCCAGTCCTATTGGCGGCTGTCTTTAATGCTACGTAGCCTGTGCCCTAGACTGAAGACTGCCTTATGCATGCACAACATGCTGGCGACACAATCATAAAATACTGTAACAAACAAGCAAGCAAATAATTTCTTATATGACGCGTTTATTTTGTTATTTATATGTCTTTGCATGCATGCATGCATTCTATCTGTTGAGTCCCTGCTTTTGAGGTTGACATTAATTTTGGTAAAACTAACTTAGCAGAAAGATGTTGGACAAGATGTCCTAACATGTTAGACTAACTGCAGGTTGAGATGTGTGACAAGATGTCCTATCAGGAGGATTCGACATCTTTGTTTGTTATTGTTTTGAACTAACTGTTTTTGGTAACAGGTGTGATTGGAATATGACTAGGATTCCAGGTGGCATCTGAGATTGTGGAATCAGGGATTCTGATTCTAAATGGATTTGCGGTTTCATTGTGAAGGAGACATTTTTGGTAACTTGGGATTGAAGAAAGAATTAGGTCACTAATTCTGAGGAAGATTTCTGCTGCGTTTTAGAAGCCCAAGTCCAGCTGTGGTTTGCAATATAAATATGTTAGAATTAACCTAATTTGGGACTGACTATTGCAGCTGTTTTAGAAGTACCAGGGTTTGTACTTGTGAGCCTCTCGTGTATTGTGTGAATACTTGAGAAGGACGATCTTATTGAGTTGTAATATTTTCAGTCACTGTTGTGATTGAAAGGGAATTGAGAAGGGTCTCATACCTAGGAGAGTCTTAGGTAGAAATCTAGGAAGGGTAGTTTCTAGGTGATAAGCTGTAAACGTTGGAGTTTAGCTTGGAACCAATTCTACATAGTGATTTCATTCCTGGCTTGGAAGCCCCCAGACGTAGGTGTTATTGTTCACCGAACTGGGTTAACAATTCTGGTGTTGTTTACTTTCTGTTGTTTACTTTTGTTCTTCCTTAGATCCTTGTGAGAAGCAAAGATCAAGTGTCACGACATCCTGTCTGACATCTTCGTGATCTGCTTAACCAGAATTTCAATTGGTATCAGAGCAGGCATCCTGCTCTGTATTTGGGTGAGATTCAGGTACAATACTTTCTGTTACGATGGATAAAGAAGGAGGAATTCTAAATAGACCACCAATACTTGATGGTTCCAATTATGATTATTGGAAAGTTCGCATGGTAGCGTTTATCAAGTCTATGGATGAAAAGGCTTGGAAGTCTATGATCAAGGGGTGGGATCCACCAAAGATCAAGAACAAAGATGGGAAGCTCACTGAGGAGCTAAAACCTGAAGAAGATTGGGACGATGAAGATGATAAGCTTGCTCAAGGAAATTCTAAAGCCTTGAATGCCTTGTTCAATGGGGTGGACAAGAACATCTTCAGACTCATCAAAAATTATAATGCTGCGAAGGATGCTTGGGAAATCCTGAAGACTGCTCATGAAGGTACCTCTCGTGTAAAAACCTCAAAACTTCAGCTGCTTACCACTAAGTTTGAGAACCTGAGAATGAGAGAAGAAGAAAGTATACATGACTTTCATATGAATATTGTTGATATTGCAAACACATCTAGTGATCTTGGTGAGAAAATTCCTGAAGCCAAGTTGGTTCGAAAAATTCTAAGGTCTCTTCCCAAGAGGTTTGACATGACAGTGACAGCTATTGAAGAAGCTCATGACATAAACACCATGAAGGTAGATGAGCTTATGGGATCACTTCAAACCTTTGAGATGGCTATTAGTCAAAAGGATGAAAAGAAGAAAAGTCTTGCTTTTGTGACCAACAAAGAAGAGGATGACACTAAAGACGACCTGACCAAAACTGTGGGAGTTCTGGAAAAACAATTTCATCAACTGGCAAAGAAATTGGATGAGAAGTCGAATGATAATGTCAAGGCTCAGACTTCTGACATCCATGGATCAAGGAATTTTGGGAGAAGACCTAGATATGATAAATGACCCAACCGAGGTAAAGGAATTCAGTGCTTTGAATGTGGAGGTTTTGGACATACAAGAGGTGAGTGTCCCACCTACCACAAGAAGGAGAATAAGGGTCTATCTACATCATGGTCTGAGGATGACTCCTCAAGCGATGGAGAGACTACTAAGAAGGTGTCTGCAATGACAAGAATGTTTGATTCTGATTCAGAGATTGAAAATCTATCCTATGATGATCTAGTAAAATCCTTCAAAAGGGTATGTCAACTAGGAGAAGGACAACACAAGATCATTATGCTTCTTGAAGTTGAAAGAGAAAAACACCTTGATGTCATCTCTGATCTTGAGGAGGAAGTGGTTATGCTAAATTCCAAATTGGAAAATGTGACAAAAAATGTTAGGATGCTCAACAACAGTTCTTAGATCCTTGACGAAATTCTCCAAGTTGGGAGAAATGCTGGAGATGTCAGAGGACTTGGATACAATGATCAAGAGTGCAGTCACAACTCGTTAAAAAAAAGGACAATGTCAAATAGAATGTCTCAACATCATTATAGACATCAGAGAAGACAAGATTGGAAATGTCATCACTGTGGCAAGTATGGTCATATTAAACGATATTGCTATAAATTACATGGATATCCCAAGGGAAGGAGCACTGGATAGAAAAGGAGTTTCAAGAATGAGTCTATGGCTCTGGTAGCTCATTCATATCAAGAGGAGTATCCTAAAGAAAGATGGTACTTTGATAGTGGATGTTCAAGGCACATGATTGGTGTCAGGGAATATCTAATGGATTTAAAGCCCCATTCTTCTAACTTTGTCACCTTTGGAGATGGATCCAAGGGAAAGATTAGAGGGGTTAAAAGATTGGATTATGCTGGGAATCCTAGACTAGATGATATTTTACTTGTAAAGGAATTGACTGCAAATTTGATCAGCATCAGTCAACTTTGTGATCAAGGCCTAAAGGTGAATTTTACCAGATCTGAATGTCTAGTCCTGGATAAAAAGGGCAGAACTATCTTGAAAGGATTCAGATCAAGAAATAACTGTTACATGTGGACTGCCTCACAGACGGAGAGACTTCAAAAACCTTTTTAAGATACGGAAATTAGAATATTAACCCAACTAGCTCATATAAGGATGCACCGTCAGACTATAGCAAGAATGGAGAATCTTCTTCAGAAGGCCTCCAGGCTTAGGGAAATGACTGGAAATAGATGTTCTTATGCCATCACAGCTGACACAACCCCTAAGATAAGAGATATGAGCGACTATTCTCAAAAACTTGACTCTGAAAATGTTTTGATATGGGACAATGTCATACCAGATGTCACGACATTCAACGACGACATCTTGAATCACTCAGGGGATAGGAAAATAAAAAGAAAAATCCTAAAGGATAAATTAGGGTTTTACTCAACGAATGGGAATGGTATACAAGGGTTTATCTGTTTTGAAAAACAAATTACTCAAAACCTTCTAAATCATACCTATCGTCACTTTGCTCTAATTCCTTTAAACTCGTTTATCCTTCCGATCGAAGAACATGCATATTGTGTGAAGATGTCTCAACAACAATCACCAACACCAGCTATTGAGAAAGACTCAGAAGTGACATTAGAGTCTAAAGAGCTACACGCTGAAGAGGTAATTAATGATGTTCCGCTTGCCATCATGCCTTGCAAAACCAACAAGCTCCCGATCAAAAGATCCACAAATATTCCTCCAGGTAATCCTTCTAGTACCTCTGATGCTTTTGTGAGTTCTAGGAAAGGCCTAGAAAAATTCAATACAGATGAAAGGATTGGGAACATAATAGAGAGCCTCATAAGAAAAGGACACATAGTAAATATTGCTAGAATCACCAGACCTCTTGCATAAATTTTGCCACCCAATTCATCTCAGGAATCAGATGGTACCAAGAAAAATGCTGACAAAGAGGGAAATGATGGTGAAATGTCAGAACGGAATCTGCATACCCTTGCTGACTCTGTGATTAAAAATGTTGGGACGGATGATGGAACATCCTTGTCTGCTCAAGGGATTTCAGAACAGACTAACCTAATCATTGATTTAGATGACATGCCCTCTGACAGTGAAGTCATTGCTGCAAGCCTCAAGTCAAGTGTGTCGGATAAATTAAAAAGAAGAAAAGATAAAAGTGTAGCCATCTCCAACAAGTAAAATAAGAGGCCTGCAGTTGGTCCCCATAGGCCCTGGAGCAAGGTTGTTACTGAAAGCAAGAAGAGGAAGGTAGAGTCTGAAAATGAATCAGATCATGATGAATAGGGTGCAATAAAAAAACCAGTTTCCAAAAGGATGGCAGTCACACTTCCTAAAGCTCCCATGGATAACATCTGTTTTCATGATGTTGTGAGTGTCAACAGATGGACGCATGTTTATCATAGAAGAATTGTTTTGGAAAGAGAACTGGGACAACATGTCCTCAATTGTGAAGAAGTGATGAATTTGATAAAAGAAGTTGGGCTGTTAAGAATTGTCTCTTGTCTCGACTCATGCTATGAACAACCGGTGAAAGAGTTTGTTGTCAATATTCCTAAAGGATGCAGTGATAGAAGAAGTGAGGACTACTTCAAGGTGTATGTCAGGGGAAATGTTGTGACATTTTCTCCTGGTGTAATTAACAAGTACCTTGACAGATCTGAATGCTCTCAGGCTGAACTTGAAGAGACAAGTAACCAAATCTGTAGGGAGATTACTGGGAACACAGTGAAGAATTGGCCAAGCAAATAGAAACTCTCCGCTGGAAAGCTTAGCACTAAATATGCCATTCTTCATAGAATTGGTACTGTCAATTGGGTTCCTACAAATCACACTTCAACTATTTTAACAGGGCTTGGAAGGTTTATTTATGTTATTGGAAAAAGGAAACCCTTTGATTTTGGTGAATATATCTTCAATCAGATTCTGAAACAAGCCACCTCATCTGCTGTAAAATTGCCAATCTGCTTCCCATCTCTTATCTGTGGAATACTGCTTCAACAATACCCCAGCATCATCCAATCTGGCGATATTGTTATGAAAAGAAAGCCATCTCTGACTATGCACCATAAGCTGGTAACTGGCAAGCATGTTCAAGATAATGCCTCAACATCTGTTCCAACATCTGCTGACCAATTCTCAGAGGAAGACGTCATTGATCAGCTCAAAGCAACCTGCAAAGAACTCGATGAGACGATCAAAACAAGCACTTCCAGAAAGGAAAAGCTTGAACAATTAATACAAGTTCTTGTTGCTAAGCAAACCAAGGACACTGATAAAGAAAACTATGATACAGACGAGGGTGATGCTGAAGATGGCACAGGTGAAAGTGGAGGAGGAGAGGAAGATGATGAGGAGACTGAAGATGACCTCTGAGTGTTATTTTGGCTATGTAAGAGCTGAGTGCCCAGGATATTTTTTTGTTTTTTTTTGGTGTGTAACTTAAATTTATTCTGAACTCTTTATTGGTTTTTGGGGTAGTCTTTCTACCTTTGTCATATTGTGGCTAAAAAGGGGGATAATTACTAACATCACTAACCACTGCTGACTGCTGATGATCTACTAACTACTAAGGGGGAGTAGATCTGAACTGATTGAAGGGGAAACATGTTTTGATTCCACTGCTGCTCTGATAATGGTCTCCCTGATATGTTTCTGCATGTTAATGGAAGTTAGTTTTAGCCAAAATTTTCCAAAGGGGGAGATTGTTGAGTCCCTGCTTTTGAGGTTGGCATTAATTTTGGTAAAACTAACTTAGCAGAAAGATGTTGGACAAGATGTCCTAACATGTTAGACTAACTGCAGGTTGAGAAGTGTGACAAGATGTCATATCAGGAGGATTCGACATCTTTGTCTGTTAGTGTTTTGAACTAACTGTTTTTGGTAACAGGTGTGATTGGAATATGACTAGGAATCCAGGTGGCATCTGAGATTGTGGAATCATAGATTCTGATTCTAAATGGATTTGCGGTTTCCTTGTGAAGGAGACATTTTTGGTAACTTGGGATTGAAGAAAGAATTAGGTCGCTAATTCTGAGGAAGATTTATGCTGCGTTTTAGAAGCCCAAGTCCATTTGTGGTTTGCAATACAATAGGTTAGAATTAACCTAGTTTGGGACTGACTATTGCAGCTGTTTTAGAAGTACTAGGGTTTGTAGTTGTGAGCTTCTCGCGTATTGTGTGAATACTTGAGAAGGACAGTCTTATTGAGTTGTAATATTTTCAATCACTGCTGTGATTGAAAGGGAGTTGAGAAGGGTCTCATACCTAGGAGAGTCTTAGGTAGAAATCTAGGAAGGGTAGTTTCTAGGTGATAAGCTGTAAACGATGGAGTTTAGCTTAGAACCAATTCTACATAGTGATTTCATTCCTGGCTTGGTAACCCCCAGACGTAGGTGTTATTGTTCACTGAACTGGGTTAACAATTCTGGTGTTGTTTACTTTCTACTGTTTACTTTTGTTCTTCCTTAGATCCTTGTGAGAAGTAGAGATCAAGTGTCACGACATCCTGTCTGACATCTTCGTGATCTGCTTAACCAGAATTTCACTATCAAACAAGCAAGCAACTAATTTCTTAGTCTGTCCCAAACAACTCCTATCAAAAAGTCATCTGCACTGAGTTACGTTGTTAAGGCACATTACAACGGAGAAACACATGTCTCCGATGTATCTGGTTTTGGTTTTCAAAACACCAATTTTGTCCAATTCATAGTCACTAGAACCACAAGTTTTTTCCATTTTCACCAAAGGTTGGAGTCCGAGCTAGGTATTGGACCTATATCACAAATAATATATAGAAACCCTGTTTTTTTTAAACCAACCAAGTTAAGTTTTATCCACTAAAATTGCGAGATGACGAAGATGTGGAAAATATGTTCGTTAGTCACGAACATTCTGGTTTCAACTATATTGAGTTGTATACATTTCTCCAACACAATATTTCATCTCAACAGTCCTATATCATAAATCAGTCACCATGTGTAGATTCAGATGAAAGCGAATCAGAGTACTTAGACGAAACTAAAGCAGAGGTCGACATCGTTGATAAAGAAGAAGAAGGAAGCGAGGAACTGCTCGATCAGATATTGAACGACAATGATGAAGATGATGAAGAACTGCCCATACATCTAGATCATGTCCATCGTCCGCCTCAACATATGACAGACATGGACTTGCAAAAAGATGATCCATCCGCAGATATATTTCACAACCCGTATATGCGGTCTGGGAACGAATTAAAAGAAGGAGACATGTTTCGTACCAAAGAAGATTGTGTACGAGCCGTAAAAAAATTTCACATGGATAACTCTGTTGATTATAGTGTACACAAAACGGATTCGAGAAGGTATGTAATTATTTGTCGTAATCCTCTTTGCAAGTTTCGACTTGCAGCTTCTTACACAAAGAGAAGCGATTGTTAGAAGATAGCTTCCATACAGCCACTTCATAATTGCACTGCGACAAATATTGTCCAGGATCACCGAAATTTAAGCGCAGATTTGATATGTCAAGACATTTTGCCCATGGTTAGTAAGGATCCTTCAGTCAAAGTGAGTATAATCATATCTCACATCGTGACGAGGTATAATTATACTCCCTCTTATAAGAAAGCATGGATTGCAAGGACAAAGGATGTTGAAAGGGTCTTTGGCAACTCGGAGGATTCGTACAAGGAGTTATCGGGACTTTTGGTAGCCCTAAAGACATACACTCCAGGAACTGTTGCAATCATGCAGACAGTGCCGGCATGTAGGCCAGATGGTACCATTGTTGACGGAAATGTCATCTTCCACCGTCTCTATTGGTCGTTTCAACCCTACATAAGAGGTTTTGCATTTTGAAAACTTGTTATTCAAATTGATGGAACATGGCTCTACGGAAAATACAAGGGCACCTTGCTTATGGCTGTTACACACGACGACAACAGTAATGTCTTTCCTATAGCATTTGCTTTGGTTGAGGGTGAGACCGCTTCTGCTTGGAGTTTCTTCCTTAAGAATCTAAGAACACATGTCGCTCCACAATCCAACCTCTGTTTGATTTCAGACATGCATGCTGCTATAGAGAATGCTTACAATAACCATGATAACAGGTGGCATAATCCTCCTTCTACTCATGTATATTGCATTCGACATATTCAACAAAACTTCATGCGTGCAATCAAAGACAAGTACCTTAGCAAACAGGTTATTTATGCTAGTTATGCGCTAACTCAAACAACATTTCAATACTACCTTAAAGAAATAAGGATGTCAAATGCTGATGCCGGAAGCTGGTTGGATAACATTCCACTAGAAAGGTGGACAAGATCTTTTAATGGTGGCTGTCGATGGGGTCACATGGCAACAAACCTTGTGGAATCCATGAATGGGGTATTCAAAGGAATAAGAAACCTTCCAATCAATTCTTTGGTGAGATCAACCTATTATAGGTTGGCATCACTTTTCGCAACAAGAGGCAAAAGATTGAGTGCTATGTTAGCGTCTGGTCAAGTATACAGTGAGAGCGTTATGAAATTGATGAAGGATGATTGATCTCGAGTATTTGATCAGATCCACGGATCAGATCCACGTACGCTGGTCGTCAGATGGACAAGGTGCTCGGACGGGTGATGAGGAGAAAAGGGGGTGTACCTGCAAGGCACTCCGACGCTTAAGTAAGTAAAGGTCGGAAAATGGGCAAGTACAAAGAGTATTCTTAGGGTGAGAAAAATGATACCTGACCCTCTCAAGCGAGAGGGTTTATATAGAGCCCCCAGCGCGTGGCCAACGGTCCTATTTTCGGGGCAAAATAACCGTTTTCCCCAAAGAATAGGTAACTGCCCAAACTAGCCGTTATGTCGGGCAGGGTGTCAGAAACTAGCCGTTATGTCGGGCATAAACGTGGTTTCGGGCACCTGTCCATTGCTGTCCGGGCAGCGGGGAAGCCGTGCGTGACGGGCATAGAAGCCGAGGAGGACCGTTGCGTTCCTTGCCCGGTTGGAGGGGCAGAAATGTCACTTTTGCCCCTCTGTGGATTGGACTTAGGTAGTATGAGCCGCTTTAGAGCAGAGGCGGATTGGGCCAATTCTAGCCATTGGTCCAGTCCAGAACAGGAGCCCTCCAAGTCGTTGCTCCCGAGCATGGGAGTGATGACTTAAGGACTGCTCGTCGCTCAGGGGAGCTAGCGTGGAGTCGTCGTTTGGAGACGAGGATGATTGTTTCGAGGTGCTCGTGGCCCTTCGAGTCCGTGATGTTTGTGGTCGTGAACCAATTGCCTGGTATTCGGGGAGATGAAACGCCAGACAAAATGGGAAACATTGGGTTGCCACGTGTGCATCGAGCCTTGTGTAGCAGTTAATAGGTAATCATGGCTAGAGGGCAGTCATTATTGCCTACGGGCGCGTGTGTGCACGTGCCCCTCAGTATAAAAAGGGGAAGGTTGTCCCATTTCGCACTTTTTCCCTTCTGATTCTTCTTCGTCGTCATCAGTGTTCCTGTCCGTCGCCGTCTTCGTAGCAACCAACCACCGTGCCAAGCTTTGAGCAGCCTTTCTCTTCTACTCAAAACAAGTAAGTTCTCTGATTTCCAGCTTGTTTCTCTTCCTCTCATTGTCAATGGTAGATTACATGCGGCTAGGGTTAGTTTTAGGTGACAAAGTAGGTAGATTTCTGGCGAGTGCTGGCGGTGCGCGGCAGTTTTGCCCCTCCGCTGCGTCAAGCCTCTCGTCGGAGTAGGTAGCGCGTTCGGTGAACGTGGTGGTCCTTGTCGTGGTTGCGATTCGTGACCACCCCGTCTTGCCGTCTTCTGGTGGACTGGTGAACTTTCCGGTGGAACGTTTCCAGATTCCGGTGGAGCTTTGCAGTTTCCGGCAAAGTTTCAAACGGAATTTGGGCACGAGCGTGGGGAGGTTCCTCGTAGAAAGATGGTTTGTCTCGGCCGTCTCCTCGCGGGGAGGTGTTTGATGTTAGGGCTTAGGCGGGGGACGTGTCCTTAGCCTTCTGTGCGCCCTTTCACTTGACTTAGCGGTGGAAGGGTGGATTTCATTTTCTGTCGAATTCACTGTCTTTCTCTGCTTTTTCAGGTGATCGTAGTGGCGATGGATCCAGAGAGGGAGGTTATCCCCGTTACATCTGAGGAAACTGTCTCCGAGGAGAGCAGTAGTGCAACGGCCTCGAGCTCCGCGTCCTCGAGCTCGTCGGCTTCGAACTCCTCGAGCGAAGTCGAGGGGGAAGCGAGTGACGCTGAGGAGGGAGATGACTTGGGGGTCGTGGAGGAGGATGTAATGGAAGAGGATGTTGACGTGTTCTTCCCGGAAGAGTGGGAGGTGGCCGAGCCTTCCGAACATACTTCCACGTTTGCGAGGTCTGCGGCGGACGCTTTTACCGAGGTGGGGCCAGCAGGTGAATGGAGAGTGCTTCTGCCTAATTCAGACGAGCGGATCTGCTCGAACTTCGGGGATTGCTTCGGGATATACGAATATGCCTTCAAGGAATTAGGGCTGAGGATGCCCTTCACTGACTTCCAGCGGTTGGTGTTTGTACATCTGAAGCTGGCGCCTTCTCAACTCCACCCTAATTCGCTGGCCTTTATACGGGCCTTCGAGTTGGTGTACGAGCACCTTGCTCTGGGGACCACTCTTCCTTTATTCTTTGCTGTTTTCCACCTTCAGCGGCAGCTAGCACGGAAGAGGTATGGATGGGTCTCTTTGAAGCAGCCCAGAAAGTTGTTTAAGCCGTTCTCGGAGTCCATCCGAACATTCAAGGGACGGTACTACATCGTCGAGCCTCTGTCCGAAGCCGCTCAGGATAGCGTGTATGCCTGGGAGGTGGAGTGTGATGAAAACGGAGAGGAGCTGCTCAACGAGGAAGGGAAGTATATCGGGGAGAGAGTGTACAAGTTCCCGATCTGCTGGACACCTGACCACTTCTCAAGGAAACCTAGTGCTTATGTCTTCGAGCCGAGTGCGCTACGCGGGCAGGATGCCACGTCTTACGAGAAGTTGGTGAACTGGGTCAACTCTTTTCAGCTCGCGAGCTATTGGACGAGTAAGGGTAGCCCAATCTTTGAGGAGGATGGGAGTCAAAGGGTCGAGCATCGGTTTATCCCTGTCAAGGCACTGTTGGAGTGCAAGACTCCCGTAGATGTCGAGAAGTTGCTCGGTAGACTTAGTTACTTAGACTTTGTTTGTTATTCTTTCTTCCTCGTTTCTAACGTGCTTGTTTTATTTGCGCAGGTGAGATGCCTCAAGCCCGTGATCGTGTGGTGAGGAATGTCATGGCGAGGGGTAAGGCTGGAGCGGCTCCCTCTAAGACCCGGGCTGCTGCTGGTGCTCGTATTCCTTCCCTTGTTCAAGCTACTCCGGGGACCTCTTCTACGCCTTCTCCCAGCCCACGGGACTCTCCATTGCCTTTGGCCAGGCGGGCGAAGCGGCCACGGACGTTAGATGCGGTGGACCTGACTCGGGCGCCTAAGAAGGGGAAATTTGTGCTCCCCCCGTGCATCCTTGACCGAAGATTTTTTGAGGGCAATACCTTGGTCGTTCCTCGGGCAGAGTCTATGAGTTTGGAGGTCATGGATCGGTCGAGGAAGAGGGCGCTGGTGGTCCAGGATGCCTCTGCCCTCGTGAGGATGCTGGAGATGGCGGCCGTCTATGCGGAGGGGGATACTGCGCTTGAGGCAGAACTTACTGCTGCCCGGGCTTCTGAGACGGCCTTGAAGGAGGAGGTCAAGGGTGCGCGTGAGGCTAGGAAGAAAGCCGAAGAGGAGACGACCAAGCTAAAAGAGGAGGTCACCAAGCTGAAGGCGGAGAAGAGGGCTGCCGAGGAGTTGAACAAGGAGCTGATGACGGCCAGTGCCCCGGGTGCCGATGAACCGGATGAGATCAAAGTATTGAAGACTAGGGCTGAACTGGTCGTCGGCATTCTGCAGGCCGAGGAAGACGGTATCGTCGTGGCGGCGGAGTCCTTCGACAGCGCCGTGGCCCAGTTGCAGGTGGTGAACCCAGGGCTCGAGATTTAGACCGAGGGTATCCACTATCTTGCGCGTGTGGAGGATGGTCGTATCGTCTTGCCCGCAGGTCTTGTTCTGGATACCCCTGAAGTTTAAACCGAGGACCAGCCTGTGGGGGAGCAGGGGCCTCAGCCCGTGTCGGCCGAGCAAGCGGAGGAATGAGGAGTTTTTTGTCATTCTGTTGTTGTTGTTTTTTGTCCGGCCTGCGTGTCGTAGATATGTTTGTAACTTTATTTGATTTTGGGGGGATGTGGCCCCCTTTTTTATGTAATACGCACAATCTTTTGGCCCTTGTGGTCATTTTATTTAATGCTCGGCACATTTATACCATTTTTTGTTCACATTGCTGTACTTTACATTAGTTGTGCA
Source organism: Lathyrus tuberosus (assembly GCA_022829125.1). NCBI lineage: Eukaryota > Viridiplantae > Streptophyta > Magnoliopsida > Fabales > Fabaceae > Lathyrus > Lathyrus tuberosus. The sequence continues at coordinate 2,250,363 of JALAZF010000537.1, forward strand.
TGTATGACTGCCCGTCGGAGGGTGTGTCTGTTAATGGAGCTTTCTTTTGAAGGATAGCTCGCTGTGTGTGAATTTTCCAGTGTGGAGAACTAGTCGAATAGCCGGGGAAGGCCCTGGCGAGGCTGCGGATCTCAGGTCGCGATTGAGGCCTGAGGTCGCGGCGTGAACGTCCCATCGCGAGCTGGGGTTCTGCCAGTCATGGTACTTGGGCGAAGGCGATGCTCGGTTGAGGACCGCCGACGAGCAGAGCTCCGGCTCATTCACTTGAGCGGGACTCTACTTTGTGCGCGTGCGTCGTTTGTACCTGGACGAGCACGACGACCGTTAGGTGGTCGCTTGATGCGAGGAAGCCTATAGTTACTTCAGCTGTAGTATTGCTTAAGTTTCTCAGCGTTCCATGGTCGAGGGAGTGCCTCCCCGTTAAGGTTTTCGAGGAAGTATGCACCATTTCCCGTTTTGGCACGGACTCTGTATGGTCCTTCCCAGTTGGCTGCTAGTTTGCCTTCGCGAGAGTCCTTGTGGTTTCTTCGCAGGACAAGGCTGCCCACATCGAATCTCGTCGTAAGACTTTGGTGTTGTGCCTGATTGCTATTTTTTGCTTGAGAGATGCTTCGCGGAGGGCTGCTCCTGTCCGGATTTCCTCGACGAGGTCGAGCTCTTGTCTCATCGCTTCGTTATTCATTTCCTCGTCTAGAGGTGATTCGGTCCTTCTGGACGGTACGTGGATCTCGATGGGTAGGATAGCCTCCATGCCATATGCTAAGCGGAAAGGCGTCTCCCCGGTGGTGGACTGGGGAGTAGTGTGATATGCCCATAAGACGCTGTAGAGCTCCTCGACCCAGGCTTTCTTCGTTTCATCCAGTCTTCGTTTGAGGCCACGAAGGATGACGCGGTTGGCCGCTTCCGCCTGCCCGTTGGTCTGGGGGTGCTCTACCGAAGCGAAGTGTTGCTTTGTTCCGAGATGGGCGACAAAGTCTTGGAACTTCTTGTCCGTGAATTGTGTTCTATTGTCTGTGACGATTGCTTGGGGAATCCCAAAACGGACAAGGATATTCCGCTTGTAGAAGCGTAGAATGTTAAGTGTCATTATCTTTGCTAAGGCTTCTGCTTCTATCCATTTTGTGAAATAATCTACGCCTACTATCAGGTATTTGTTTTGGTTAGACCCCGTCACGAAGGGTCCTAGGATGTCTAGGCCCCACCAGGCAAATGGCCACGGGGAGGTCAAGCTCTTCAGTTCGTTAGGTGGAGCTTGGTGCATATCCCCGTGCCGTTGGCACTTGTCGCATTTCTTTACGTGCTCCTTGGCGTCTTGCTGCATAGTTGGCCAATAATACCCTGCCCGGAGTGCCTTGCGGGCAAGTGACCTTCCTCCCAGGTGCTGGCCGTTAATGCCCTCGTGGAATTCTCGTAATACGTGGGGGACAATCTCCTTCTCTATGCACTTTAGTAGCGGGATGGAGAAGCCCCTTCGGTAAAGTTTGTTTTCAAGGATGACGTACGAGCAAGCTCTTCGTCTGATGGTGCTGACTTCCTTGGGATCATCCGAAAGTTCGTCTCTGGTGAGGTAGTTGTACACGGGCGTCATCCAGCAGTCGCTGTCCCCGATCGCGTGCACGTGTAGGGTCGAGGGCCCCTTATCGATGCTGGATCGGGGAAGTATCTCTTGGATGACTGACCTGTTTCTGCCTTTCCTCTTGGTGCTCGCTAGTTTGGACAGGACGTCTACTCGCACGTTGTGTTCACGGGGAACATGACTACGGTCCTGAACTTTGACATCTTTTCCTTGACTAGGGAGAGGTATTCAGACAGACTGTCATTTTTGGCCTGATACTCCCCGGAGATCTGGTGGGCTACGAGCTGAGAGTCCGTGCAGATGACGATTTCTTCTGCCCCTAGGTCTTCGGCTAGGCGCAACCCAGCAAGGAAGGCTTCATACTCAGCCTGGTTGTTCGATGTGGGAAAGGACAAAGTGAGAGACGCCTCGACTATGGTCCCTTCGTCGTTCTCCAGAATTACTCCTGCCCCGCTGCCGCTCGAGCTGGATGCTCCGTCCACGTAGATGGTCCATCTATTTGCTATGTAGGGAGAGGGGTCTAAGAAGGTTACTTCCACCACGAAGTCGGCCAGGGCTTGTGCTTTGAGAGATTTTCTGCTTTCATACCGGACGTCAAATTCAGACAGCTCCAACAACCACTTGAGCATTCGACCGGCCATGTCTGGCCAGTCCAGCAACTGCTTGATGGGCTGGTCCGTCCTTACTACAATCGTGTGGGCCAAGAAATAGTGTCTCAGTCATCTGGCAGCATTGACGAGGGCCAATGCTACCTTCTCTATCTGCTGATATCGCAACTCCGCGTCCTGCAACGCTTTGCTCGTGAAGTATACATGCTTTTGCCCGCCAGGATCTTCGTGAATGAGAACGGCGCTCACGGCCTCGGCAGTGACGGCGAGGTACAGGAATAAAACTTCCCCGGTCTCTGGTCGTGATAACACGGGCGGTTTTGACAGGGCTTGCTTTAAGTGAAGGAGGGATGCCTCGCATTCTTCGGTCCATTCAAACGCGACTTCTTTTCTCAAGAGCTTGAAGAAAGGAATGGCGTGTTGGGCGAATTTTGTAATGAAGCGGGACAACGAGGTGAGTGCCCCGTTGAGGGACTGGATGTTCTTTTTAGACTTGGGCATTGGGAACTCAGAGAATGCCCGACATTTGTCAGGGTTAGCCTCTATTCCTCGTTCCGTTAAGTAGAAACCAAGGAATTTGCCTGCCCGTACGCCGAACGTGCACTTCTCTGGGTTAAAACGCATTTAGTATTTTCTTGCTTGTTCGAAAATTTTTCGAAGATGGGCGACATGGTCTAGTTCCTCGTGGGACTTGACGATCATGTTGTCCATGTATACCTCGAGCATGTCGCCAATTTGTCCTTGGAAGACTTTGTTCATCATTCGTTGGTACGTAGCGCCAGCGTTCTTCAGTCCGAAGGGCATTACGTTGTAGTAATAGTTGCCCGATTCGGTCATGAAGGCCGTGTAAGTTTTATCGCTCGCGGCCATTGGGATTTGGTTATAGCCCGAGTAGGCGTCAAGGAACGATAACAGTTTAAAACCTGCAGAGTTATCTACGAGCTTGTCTATATTGGGGAGGGGGTAGGCGTCCTTCGGACAGGCCTTATTAACATCGGTATAATCAACGCACATTCTCCATTTGCCATTATTTTTTCTTACAAGTACAACATTTGAGAGCCATGTAGTGTATTTGGCCTCAGAGATAAACCTAGCTTCTAGAAGGTCTTTGACAGCTTTCTCCGCGGCTTCCATCTTCTCTGGGGACTGTTTCCTTCTGTGCTGGGCAATGGCTTTGACGGTCGGATCAATTGTAAGTTGGTGGCAGGCGACGGAGGGGTCCAATCCTGGCATTTCAGCAGCGCTCCACGCGAACAAGTCTGCGTTCTCCCGAAGGCACACTTTTAGTTGTCTCTTGGCCAGGTCGGGGAGGTCTGCTCCGATCTTCACTCCCCGTTGAGGGTCTTCTCTGAACGGAACGATCTCGAAGTTGCCGTCTGGAACGGGGCGTAGGAGATGGTCGCTGTTGTGGGACTGGCTTCCCGAAGTCGTCTGGTCTTTGGCGCGATCATCCTCGCTGAAACGGCTGTCCAATTCGATGGATTTGACCTGGGGGAGTGGCTTTGGCTGCTCGGAGCTGCTGGGCAGAGGAGGACGATCAGATGTCCTCGGCTTCGCTGAGATGGTGCTCAGTCCTTTTGATGCTGCTTTAAAGCATCGACGGGCAGCTTCGATTTCGCCGTGGAGGGTGGCGACCATCCCTTCAGAAGTGTAGTACTTCATCTTGAGATGTACGGTGGAAGGCACTGCAATCAACTCTGCCAGGGTTGGCCTTCCGAAGATGCACTGGTATAGTGACGGACAATCGATTACCAGAAACTGTGCTTTAATTGCTCGGGTTGTCTTTCCTGAACCGAATGTTACGATGAGCTCTACGTAACCCCGGGGCTTTGTCACTGCTCCGTTGAATCCCTGCAGGTCAGATCCAACGTATGGAGTAAGGTGAAAGTCATTCAGCTGCAGCGTCTCGAACAGGTGGTTGTACATTATATCAACCGAACTGCCCTGGTCTACGAGTATCCTGCGAATGTCGAAGTTCGCCATCCTTGCCCGGATGAGAAGCGGGATGCTTGAGTTCGGTGACCCACCGAGGAGTTCCTCTTTGTAGAAGGAAATGGGAGATGATCCTTTGTGAGTGGTATCCAGCTTGGTGACTTCATTAGAGCTTTTGCTGATCAGTTGCTCGAATTTCCTTTTGACCGAACCGACCGTGATCTTGTTGAATCCACCACCGGAGATGACCATGGCCGACGGGAAGGTCTCCCACGGGCTGTGAGCATCGAGGAACGTGGCGGCGTGCAGGCTATCAGGGATACGGAAGTCCTCTGGCCGAGTTATGGCCAGGGCGACCTGTACGTTGGTGTCCTCGGAGGGCGGAGTCTCTTCTGCAGCCTTCTTGCTCTCCTGGGTTTCTTGCCGGGGAGCTTCTTTCTTCTTCGCGAACTGCTTCAGGTGGCCGTCGCGAATGAGGATCTCTATGGTATCTCTGAGGTGGATGCATTCCTCCGTCGTATGGCCGTGACTCTTGTGGAAGCGGCAATACTTGGATTTGTCCACGCCTGGTCTTGCCGGCAGCTGTTTGGGGAAGCGGACTCCCGCTTGCTTGAACTCCGAGTTGGCACACTCGGACAAGATTTTCTCCCTTGAAGCAGTGAGGGGCGTATACTCGTGGAACCGGCCAGAAGGTCCCTTCTGCTCGCGTGCATCGCGAGGTCGATCGTCGCGTCTTTTATCCCCCCGACGGGATGTCGAGGGCTCTTTAGATCTGGATGACCGGGCACCTTCTTGGTGACGGGAGGCCCGGATTGAGTGGGCAGCGACTTTCTCCTCGTACTGTATATGCGACTGGGCTTGGTGGAGGAGAGCGTTGAGGTTCCTTGGCGGATCGAGGCCGATGGCTTTCGCGAAGTCTGAGCCGGGACGTAATCCCTGCTCGAGCAGGAATTTCTTCATCTCGTCGGTCGTTGGCACTTGGACGGCTTCCTTGATGAACCGCTCAATGTAGTCCCGAAGAGGTTCGTCTCTTCCCTGTACGACAGCTCCGAGGGACGCTTCAGTCTTCGGATGGCGTCGTGATGCAGTAAAGTGACGGGAGAAAATCCTCCCCAATTGCCTCCAAGAAGTGATGTACTCTTCCGGCAGCTGCTTATACCAAGTCATTGCTCCCTTCCGGAGCGTGGTCGGGAACAGGCGGCATTTGATGGCTCCTCGCACCCCTCGGTAGTCCAAAAGGGCGTCTATGTTCTCTATGTGCTCGTCTGGGTCTGTGGTTCCATCGTAGGTCCCTAGAGACGAAGGCTTCTCTAGTCCTTTAGGAAGACGGGTGGCCAGGATCCTGCGGGACAACGGGCCGCGAGGCTCGTCGTCGCTGTCCGAACTGGGAGTTGACGGTGACCGTTGTCTGCGCTCGCGGCGGCGGTCTCTGCGAGGTGAAGGTGGGCGCGGCCGGTCACGAGGTCTGACCAGTGGAGAATGCCTGTCCTCTCTCGTTCTTTTGTGTCTTGGAGGTGATCGATCCCGCGGGGAGATCTAGTCGCGCTTGCGAACATGTTGTGACTCAGGTTCATGCCTCGATCTGTGGCCTTCTCCGCGCCTAGCCGACGGGCTTCTCGGTCCTCGGTGCTTTCTCTTGGGAGGAGAGAATCTTGGAAGAGATGCTTCCTCGAGAGCCCCTATTCTTTCGCCTTGTTGCAAGATGAGGAGGTTTGTGCGGTTGACAGCTTCTAACAGAGCTGCAACGGCCAGGTCGGCGCTGGGAGGGCCAGGAATTGGTCGTTCCCCCAACGGTAGTAGCTTGTCTCCTTGCTCGGTGGGAGGAGGAGTTGGAGACGCAGTAGCCCCGTCTCGAAGGAAACGGGGATCGGAAAGTAATGGAGATCTACCGTCCACGTCCCTCTTGTTGACGGGAACGAGAACTGTAATATCAGCACCTTGTGCGGAGTTCTGAGCGGCCATGTGTGAGTGGATTAAAGGGAGTATGTTTTGATCTTTAGTTTCCGAGGAGGAAAGAAATAAGGGGAGAACAAGGACTTCCCACAAACGGCGCCACTGATCTCGAGTATTTGATCAGATCCACGCACGCTGGTCGTCAGATGGGCAAGGTGCTCGGACGGGTGATGAGGAGAAAAGGGGGTGTACCTGCAAGGCACTCCGATGCTCAAGTAAGTAAAGGTCGGAAAAGGGGCAAGTACAAAGAGTATTCTTAGGGTGAGAAAAATAATACCTGACCCTCTCAAGAGAGAGGGTTTATATAGAGCCCCCAGCGCGTGGCCAACGGTCCTATTTTCGGGGCGAAATAACCGTTTTCCCCAAAGAATAGGTAACTGCCCAAACTAGCCGTTATGTCGGGCATGGTGTCAGAAACTAGCCGTTATGTCGGGCATAAACGTGGTTCCGGGCACCTGTCCATTGCTCTCCGGGCAGCGAGGAAGCCGTACGTGACGGACATAGAAGCCGAGGAGGACCGTTACGTTCCTTGCCCGGTTGGAGGGGCAGAAATGTCACTTTTGCCCCTCTGTGGATTGGACTTAGGTAGTATGAGACGATTTAGAGTAGAGGCGGATTGGGCCAATTCTAGCCATTGGTCCAGTCCAGAACAATGATGTTATCAGAGCCAGCACACATGCAGTTACAGTCTTTGACCGACATAGGCAATTATTCAGTGTACAAGGAACAATGGATTTTAATGAGGGGATGCCCAATTTATCGTATGCCGTCAGGCTAAATAGATGTTGGTGTGATTGTGGCAAGTTCTAGGCCCTCAGTGTACCTTGCTCACATGCCATTGCAGCATGCGCACATGCTCGTCAGGATGCTTATGGCTATCTATTTGATGTTTACAATGTGGTTAATGTTATGAATGTATACAGCGAAGGCTTTGCAGTGCTACCAATGGAGGATTATTGGCCTCCATACGAAGGTGACATAGTTTGGCACAACGATGATATGAGAAGAAGGAAAAAGGGGCGCCTAAATAGCAAGCGTATAAGAACCGAAATGGATATCGCTGATAAAATGATAAGACTATGCAGTATCTGTCGTCAGCCCGACCACAACAAAAAACATTATCCCAACGTTGGAGGAAAATCTGCATCATAATTTAGCTTATCTTTTCATTTGTTGTAACCAAATATTTTCATATATTGATGGGTCCTTGTTACAACAGTTTTAACAACAAACAACACTAACACAAACAACTATAACAACAAACAACAGTGTTAACAACAAACAACATAAACAACTTAACACATTCCTAACAGATTACAAGAATCAAACTAATTTCATTCGGTCCAAACATGACTTCCCTCGCATCTTTGTTAGTCTTCACACGAACCCATCCACGTAGCCGATCATGTCTCTCGATACTTCGGATTTTCTCCCCTTCACCAATGTCTCCCTCCAACCACCGAATCAGCTCTCTCTTAAGTTGATTGAAACCTTGTATGTTCCAAAATAGCATGTCGATCGGTGGCTTGTCTCGTGAAAAAATAACTTTTCCCCAACGACGACGATACATTTTCTGAGTAGAACAAAGTTGGGAGAAGAGATGTGGAACAAACTGAGTTGAACACCCCTATTTATAGTGAAAAAAATCAGTTTCTAGGGAGTCTCCACTTCAATTGGCGACTCCCTTTTGCCTTTAGACAGGGTTGCCAATTGCACTGGCGACTTGATAAGCAGTCTCCAGTATAATTGGCGACAGCTTATGACCCTTAAAGAGGACTCGCCATTTCATTTGGCGACCATGTACAAACCCAAACCCTAACTGGGGCAGTTTGGGAAATTTTGTGAAACGTATGGTATTTTGGGTATTTTTTCGAAAATAAGGGGTATTTGGGTAAAAAATTCTCATAAAAGACCTTTTTATCTTTTTAAGGGCTTACATTTAATTAACTTGATTTCTATTTGATTTATTATGTTTGATTATTATTTGATTTTAAATGTAAGCTCTAAATATAATTAATCAAATATAAATGAGAATTTTAAAATCTATTTGATTATTTGATTTTAAAATCAATTTAATTATGAGAATTTTTTGTTTGAGTCCTCCATGTTGTAGTTTTGTATTCATTTTGAAATTTTTTTAAAATTTTAATGGTTCAAAATAACAATAATGATGGAATATTAACCGTGTAACCTTAATTATAGATATAATAGTATGGCATATTATAATTATAAATAATACAATAAACATGTATCTATCATAGTTGAATCCATTTGCTTTTGTGTAAACTGAGAATGCTACTACCTTCTTTTTTATGGAACGGCCACGCTTAATTATCTGACCTAATGGGATAGCCAAATATATAACCATCAGATGAGGGAAGGGGCCTCTCAGCGGGTTATCCAAAAGAATGACTCAACCCATCACGGGTCATTCAACAATTAAGCCTAATACAATATTCATTTAATTAAATAAATTTATAATTGATATAATTATTATATTATATTTAATAATTAATTAAAGTAAATACATTATATATTTAACATTCTCCCACTTGGATGACTTTAATTAATTATTAAAATACAACAATTATAATAGACAAATATATTAATCATTTATCATCAAAATAATGTGAGAAAGCACAAAATTTAACAATGCATAAATGGTATCCGATAGGGAAACAAATCACACATTTCAAATACTCACATTTCACATAACGATAATGAATATGAATTAACATAATATAATGAAGAAATATGTAATCCAATAATGGTCCAAGCATCTGAAATGTTATAAGAGATATGATTATTAAATTGACGTTATCTTGTACATATCTCATTACATTAATTAAATACAACAATCAAACTCCCACTAATCCAAAATATCAAATGACTTAACTACACCCATGTTTGCTACATGCCTTTGAAAAACACCAACAGTTAAGTCTTTGGTCAGTGGATTTGCCAACATGTTCTCTGTGGTAAGATGTTCAATTCGAGTCTGAAATTCAAGAATTTTCTCTCTGACAAATAAATACTTAATATCAAAATGCTTTGAGCGAGAAGAGCTCTTAGTGTTCTGAGAGAAATGTACAGCAGCAGAATTGTCGCAATATATCACAAGTGGCCTGGATATACTTTCAACAACTTTGAAGTGAGAGATTAAGTTCTTCATCCACATAGCTTGACAAGTAGCTTCATAGCAAGCTACATATTCTGCCTCCATGGTTGAGGTAGCTGTAAGAGTCTGTTTAACACTCTTCCACAAAATAGCTCCTCCTGCCATCATAAAAATTAAGCCGGAAGTAGACTTTAGGTCGTCAGGGCAACCTGCAAAATCAGAATCAGAATAACCAATTACCTGAAATTGATCAGACTTCTTATAGGTCAACATGTAATCCTTGGTTCCCTACAAATATCGCATGACCTTTTTAACGGCTTTCCAATTACCCAATCCTAGGCTACTCAAGTACCTCCCTAAAATATTAAGTGCATATGCAACATCGGGACGAGTACAAACTTGAGCATACATCAAACTGCCAATAGCGGAAGCATACATGACTCTTTCCATTTCAACAATTTCTTTATCATTTTGAGGACATTCAGACTTAGAGAGTTTATCACCCTTTTGGACAGGAACAGTGCACGCACTACGCCACAGAAGACCTTTAGCGACGCTTTTTTTGCCTTTAGCAGCGCTGCTAAAGGTGGCGCTGCTGTAGGTAAAGGCATCGCTTTTTTCCCTTTGAAAAGCGCTATCTTAGGTCCCCCTTAGGACCCCCTTTAGCAGCACTTTTAAAAGTGCTTTCGTAGGACCCCCATATAGCAGCGTTTTTTCAAAGAAAAACGCTTTCGTAGGACCCTCTCTAGCAGCGCTTTTAAAAGCGCTGCTAAAGGTACCCCTTTAGGCAGCGCTTTTTCAAAGAAAAGCGATTTTCATATGCCTCCTTTAGCAGCGCTTTTAAAAGCGCTGTCTTATGTATACGTCATGACAGCGCTTTTTCAAAGAAAAGTGCTTTCGTATGCCTCATTTAGCAGCGCTTTTAAAAGCGTTGTCTTATGTATACGTCATGACCCCCCTTTAGGCGGTGCTTTTTTTAAAAAGCACTATCTTTTATAAAAGTGCTTTTTAAAAGCATTTTTTTATAAATCAATTATTAAACCTGTATAATTTAACAAAATCCATAATCATTCAACACATGGCCTTTGATACCATTATAATTCAACACATAGGCCTTATACCATTATAATTCAACAATAGGCCTTTATACGATTAAAATTCAACACATAAACCGTAATAACCATTATATATACAACACCAAAATAACCATTACATATATATAACTCAATACAAACTATACAACACCAATTCCATGCACCAATTAGAAACCTTATACACCATTTCCATCACCTATATATACAACACCTTCCATAAACCTGACACAATTTCTAAAACTATTCAATAAATTCTCATTTCAACCATGTATTGACACCAACCCTCCTTTATTTCTTCTAATTTATCTTTCGTGTAGGTGGCACACTTGAATTCATCAAAATACTACATATAACATAATATGCATGAATTAGTTATAAGTAATTAATTAGATGAAATATCCGATAATAAATCTTAAAATAAATCATAACTTATATATAAATCCATACCATGTTTGGAATCTCTATTTGTTCCAAATGAATAATTTCTTTCATGAATCTTAAGACAAAATAACCACAATCGATACCATTACGCTGCCGAGGACACTACAAATAGAAAAAAAGTATTAATATGTATCATATATGACTTGTGTTATCAAGTAGCATTACTATTATAATAACAAATTATACCTCCACTCTTATCCATGTAATGTTGTTTGCTTTGCTCTTTGGTACCCGAGCTTGTCATTGTGATCGGAATATTTGTATGGATCTATCATAATATAAACGAATATTTAGAACATTCTCACATAAATAAAGAAATACACACGCGAATATTTAGAACAATTGCATCACTTACGTATCAATCATCTTCTTTATCTCCGGGTATTTTGTTTGATCACCCTCTAGCGAATCCAGATAATAGACTATTTCTTTTATCGGATTAATCGCAAGCAACAACCAGTGTCCACTGTAAAATAAAACAAAAGTATAGATGGAAATGTTATACACAACTTAAAAAAGCGAAAGATTATAATAAAGGAAGTTAGAATGAAAATCTTACCCATGGTCAGTATTATATAGTAAAAGATACAACTTCTCTGTATCAATGTTGGTCATAAATGCATCTACTAAGTGATCTTTGACCGCATCTGTAGTTCGATTGATTAAATTTGCATTGACACGGTTGGGAGACAAGAAGGAGTATCTTTCTGTCAATTGACGCGGGAGCATCAATTTTTCATACAAGAACCTGAAATAAAAATGGATTATAATAAATATGTTATTATAATCAACATTCTAATATTCATTGAAATGAGTAAATAAATTGATCAATTAAATAAATAAAATCGATGGATTACCTGATGTATGAATTCATAACACTGACGCCTAATTCAGAATGCGTAAATATCTGATCCAAGTCTTCTTTAGCAATTGTTTATGAATAGGCAAACCCAAAAATACCTTCTTCCATAGGTATTTCACGGATACCACCTTCCATCAAATCTGTTGTGCCTACAATTGTTTCAAGGCACAACCGAAATCGAGAAATAGATGTTTTTTTTTTGCCTTGGCTACTACTGGCTTCTTGTTCTTGCTCCCTTGTTGCACCTCTTGTGTAGGAATCTGAAAATCATATAAGTCATAAAGTTAGTAATCATGAAGCTTTTGAATTCGGATCATAGAATTAACATTTTCGATGCATATATATATATCAATGTACCTCTTTTTGTGATGCAACTGACTCGGTTTGCCGCACAATCCCTTTATCTTTTGATTTGGATTTTGTAGGAGTCTAACAATGTCATGTAAATAAAATGTAGGTAAAAGTAAGCATAACATAACTTATATGCAAGTAAAACATTTGAAAACTAAAAGGTTAATAATGGTTTTCAACATACCGAGTCATCTATGACGATGAGGTTTGACAGCCATGCAACATACGACCCTATTGCGTCCCCCACCAATGTTGCATCTGAAACGTCATCAGGTATAGGTAGTAACGCAGCCCGCTCTAAAGCAATATCAATCGAAACCTTCAAAAATCCAGCAGGGAACGGTCTATTGTGAAATGACAAACACATGACAAACATATATATCCATAATCCATAATCATTCTCAAATATGAAAAATACATGACAGAATATATAATTTTACTATTACCTCTTTATTTACGTCTCTTTCTTTTTTGGGTAGGAAGATGATCTACTTGTCTCTTAACAACACGGATGGATGGATTGATGCAAATTCCCTCATTATGATCATTTCTAATATATGATTCACTCGCTCCAACAGTCTCATCTTGATCAATTATAATATATGATGCATTTGCTCCAACAATATCACCTTGATCTCCAATGTTATCATCAATTACTTTGTTAGATAAAAGCACTATAGACCATTTTGTACTTGTCGGGTCAGTGACATAGAACACTTGTCTAGCTTGAGAGGCTAGAATAAAAGGCTCATCTTTGTACCCCACCCTATTAAGATCCACTTGCAAAAATCTAGACTTATCCATTCGTATGCCACTATTATTTTCAACCCACTTGCAACCAAAGATAGGAATCTGAAACTTCTCATAATCAAAAACCCAAATGCGCTCGATAACCCCAAAATATGACATATTTGCATATTTGGGGTTTGAGTCCTTCACACTTGAAATGTGCATTGATTCAGCTACCAAGGTGACACCACTATTTTGTATTGTACTTTTGCCATCTTGTTCTTTGGTATAAAATGTGTATCCATTAATTGCGTATGCGCTATAAAAAAACACATGCAAACTTGGACCATATGCTAAACATCTCAACCTTTCTGTTATTGAAGCAGGATCTACACAAAACTTTGAATAAATATGATCCTTAAACCATGGTATGAAACTTCGATTGTGCTCTCGTACTATCCAATTTTCATTTCTATTCGGATTTAAACCTCGTAGAAAATCCTTGTGCATTTTAACACACGGCTCAACCTCATTGTCATTGTGCAGAACATACAAATGCACTTGCTCCGGTTCAGCCCTTGATACGGTCACAATTTTATTTCCAATTAACTTTTTTCCTTCTTTTTTTTCAACAACGTGAGATTTGGGGAGTCCAATGGATTGAACATTGGACAAATATTTAGTACAAAACTCAATCGCTTCTTCAACAATGTATCGTTCAACAATACAACCCTCTGGTCGACTTCGATTTTTCACATACCCTTTTAATATTTTCATATACCGTTCAGCAGGGTACATCCATCTCATATAAGCTGGTCCACACAATTGTGTCTCCTTCACAAGATGAACAACTAGATGTACCATTATGTCAAAAAATGAGGGAGGAAAAAACATTTCAAGCTCACACAATATAATGACTATTTCTTTTTGCAATGTTGGTAAGATCGCAGGATCGATTACCTTACTACAAATTGACCTGAAGAGGAAACACATTTTAGTTATTGTGCGTCTTACTTTTTCTGGCAAAATAGAATGTATACCTATTGGTAGAAAATGTTCCATTATAACATGGCAATCATGCGTCTTTAAACTCTTTAATTTGAGGTATTTCATAGACACAAGTCTTCTAATATCTGAAGAGTATCCTTCTGGAACTTTAACTTCACTTAGAAACTTACACAATATTTTTTTCTCCTTTCTAGATATAGTATAGGCAGCAGGTGGTAGATATGTTCGTTTTCCTTTCTTCAAGGGTCCTAATTCAGTTCTTATCCCCATCGCTATCAAGTCCTTTCTTGCTTTAAGACCATCTTTAGACTTTCCTTGTATATTGAGTAACATACCAATAACACTGTCAAATACATATTTTTCAGTATGCATAACATCAAGAAAATGTCTTATATACAACGACTTCCAATATGACAATTCAAAAAAAATTGACCTCTTCTTCCACCCACTCTTGACAAGGGTATGTGCAAAAGGCTTGCCAAACTGAGTACTCACATCTTTCACCTTTTCAAAAACTTGATCACCTGTCAATATAGGTGGAGCTCTACCTTGTTCTGCCTCTCCATTGAAGGCTTTTATCCACCCACGGTAGTGATGATTAGAATTTAAGAATCTAGGATGACCGAGAAAGACATTCTTCTTACCAAACTCCAATCGCGTCCAATCTGTTTTATCTTCACAAATAGGACACTCACATTGACCTTTTATGCTATACCCAGATAGATTTCCGTATGCTGGAAAATCATTAATTGTGCCAAATAACATCTCCCTCAAGTTGAAACTTTCTTTCCTATATCCATCATAAACCTCCACACCGTTCTCCCACAAAATCTTTAAATCTTCGATTAAGGGTGTCAAGTATACGTCTATGTCATTCCCTGGTTGTTTAGGCCCAGAAATTAACATAGATAACATCATGTATTTACGCTTCATACATAGCCATGGAGGCAGGTTATAAATCATAATAAGCACAGGCCATATGGTATGTGAGATACTTTGAAGATCGTGTGGGTTCATTCCATCAGTAGATAATGCCAAGCGAAGGTTTCTTGCTTCTTCTCCAAATTTAGGATAATCATTATCAATTTTCGTCCACTGTGGTGAATCTGCCGGATGTCGACATTTTCCATCTATAATTCTCTCATCTGCATGCCAAGTCAAGTTTCTTGCATCTGTTTCACTATGAAACATGCGTCTGAATCTCGGAATTATAGGAAAATACCACAAGACTTTTGCTGGAGACAACTTTTTCTTATATCGAGAGACACTGCATTTAGGACACTCATTTAACGATGCATACTCATTTCGAAACAAAACGCAATCGTTTGGACAGACATGTATCTTATCATAACTCATGCCAATAGAGCACAACATCTTTTTGGCCTCATATGTTCGATTGGGAAGAACATTATCCTCTGGAAGCATATCTTTCATAAGGGCTAATAACTCTGTGAAACTTTTATCCGACCATCCATTACCCGCCTTTAAGTTGTACAACTTTAATACTGCAGATAATCTTGTAAATTTAGTGCAACCTTTATACAACGGTTTCTCTGCATCGCTTACCAACCTCTCAAACATTTTGGGACAATCCTGAAGATCTTCTTCAAGTGCTTATGGAATCTCTTCGACTCGATCACAATCGTATGTATCTGTGGCATTGTCGTTTGAAGCATAGGTCGATTATCCCCCGGTTCAACATTCCCGTTACTTTTCTCACCATGAACTGTCTAACTTGTATAACTTCGATCAATTCCATGCCTCTTTAAATGCGACTCCATCTGACCTGCATCAATCCGACGCCCAAAACAACAACCCAAGCAAGGACATGTTATTCGACTGGGGTCTTTGGCGTGTTCAACAGCAAACTTAACGAATTCTGATACCCCATTCTCGTACTCTTTCGACAATTGATTAGACGACATCCATTTTTTATCCATGATTTTACTAAGTAAGCAAAACAAAAACAAAAGAACAACTAATTACCTGTAGAGAAGTCAGCAACTTCTGGACCCACACATTGTAAGATTCTTGGAAACGATCTGAATTTCACTCTTCACAAGTAACCCCTATAGCAAATTCACTAAGTTAGAACTGATGGTGTATACCAAATATAACAGGACAAATTTAGTATATAATAAGACAAACAAGATATATCGGAGAAACAAGTCAAAGTCTCAAGAATCAAATTTAGCAAACATCATCACTTCCTTCAATTAAGCAACATGGCATCGACGCGCAAATTTAATCACATTATGTAAAACATCATCACTTCTTACTTACTCACACATTGATACTCTAACAACACTCATTTTTCTATAACACTCATTTTTCTAACAACACTCATTTTTCTAACAACACTCATTTTTCTAATGGATATAATTTCCTATACTATAACAACACTCATTTAAACTACATTCAAACTAACACATTCAAACTAAAAACAAAACGAAAAACAACAATCAGAGCAACACTCATTTTTCTATATACGAACAAAACATAAAACACATTCTAACTAACAACACTCATTTTTTCTATAAAACAAAACAAGATTCTAAGTGTCAATCTAATTTCCTATACTGTAACTTCCTATACTATAACAACAATCACAACAATAAAATCTAAAAGAGCAACAATCAAAACCAACAGATGAAAAATTGATAATCAAAGAAAGAAAAAGGCAAAATGCAAACAAACCTGTTGCCACACGAGAAACAAACCTGCTGCCACACAAGAAGCAAACAAACCTGTTGACATTTAATAAAAATTGTATTAAAAACAATAACAAACACAATAAACTAAACATGCTCAGAATTTTAATAAAACATGCTCAAGAACAAACAAAAGAAACTATATAGCAAACTGTCAACATTATATAATCAACATTATATAATCACTCAAGAACAAACTCAAGAACAAACAAAAGAAACTATTGCATTTTTTATGAAATGGAAATGGAAATGGAAATGGAAATGAAATGAAATGAAATAAATGATAGGGTTAAAAATTAGAAATGATTTGTGAGTGAGAGTGAGAACGAGAGTGAACAGTGAGAGCGATCGTGAGAACAAGAGTGAACAGTGAGCGAGAGTGAAAACAATGATAGTGTTAAAAATTAGAAATGATTTGTTACTGGTTTAATTTCTGCATTTTAATTTTTACTAAAGCACCTTTAGCAGCGCTTTTAGAAAGCGCTTTTGTAGGCTGGGCTTTAGCAGCGCTTTCAGAGAAAAGCGCTTTTTATGGTGTGTAGTGAATTGCCTTTAGCAGCGCTGCCTAAAGTATGGTATACCTTGGGCCTTTAGCAGCGCTTTTCAAAAGCGCTGGCTTATGGTATCCTTTTAGCAGCGCTTTTTATAAAGCGCTTTCTAAAGTTCACCTGCCTTAGCCTTTTGGCAGCGCTTTTTAAAAGCGCTTTCGTAGGACCCCCATATAGCAGCGCTTTTTTCCTTCGGTTTTTTTAGCGAAACGTATAGCAGCGCTTCTGCCAAAAAGCGTTGTCTTTGTAGTGCTGCCAAAAATCATTTTTGGCGTAGTGACGGGGAGCAAGACTGCATATTAAAGATTTTAAGGATTCTTTCAATATATCATTTTTGAGACAAACCAAGAACACCACGTGACCTATCACGAAAAATTTGGATGCCTAAAACAACAGAAGCATCACCTAGGCCATTCATATCAAAGTGGTTACTTAACATTGTTCTTGTCTCATTCAAAAGACTAACACTAGTGCTAGCAAGAAGGATATCATCGACATACAACACTAAGATTATAAAATCTCTCCCACTGGTCTTTAAATAAATGCATTGATCTGAAGCATTTTCATTGAAACCAAAAGAAGTGACAACTTTATCAAACTTTTAATACCATTGTCTAGATGCTTGTTTTAATCCATATATGGATTTCTTCAGTTTGCATACTAACTTCTCTTTTCCTGCTTCAATAAAACCTTCAGGCTGAATCATGTAAACATCATCAACAAGTTCTCCATTCAGAAAAGCTGTTTTCATATCCATCTGGTGAAGTTCCAAATTAAAGTGTGCAACCAAAGCCATAACAACTCGAAAGACATCTTTGGTAGAGACAGGTGAGAAAGTCTCTTTGTAATCGATCCCTTCTCTTTGACTATAGCCCTTCGCCACTAGTCTGGCTTTGTATCTATCAATTTTACCATCAGGATTATGTTTAGTTTTGAAAACCCATTTGCATCTGTAACACCCTTTTCTACCCCACAAATATCGCAGCAGATTAAACAAAATATCAGAGAAAAATCAGAATCACCTCAAAGGGTGCACATTTCTCAATAAATTCAAATCAACAAAATTGCTCCGTAAACAACGGGTTTTCCTCAAAATAAATAAAAAGCCATCAAATAAGCAACGAAACCACCATAACCACAAAAATCCCACAAAAGGGCTTTTAAAATAAAACCATAGTCATCAAATAACAACAAAATAACAACCCAACATGGCTCGACTCAACGACCCAACCCGATGTTACACTATCAGAGCAAGACCCTCTACATCGACCAAAAGCAAAATAAACTCCAAAAGTCTCGAAGGCATCCACGGCTAATCCTGATCACCTGCGCGTTACCCACGTGGAGGCAACATTCAAACAGGCAGGGTGAGTAATCACAATTCATTATAATCAATATAAAAACAAGATAGGTATAAAATGGCGTCATCATCATATACAACATCATCAGGGTCATCAAAGGAAAACATCAAAAATCACGATATCATAAATCACATCAATGCCAAATAAATGCAATGCACAACAAGACTCATGCATGTGGTACCAATCATCACATTTGATGGACACTAGGCCACCACCCTCCAAAGATCCCCGTCATTAGGATCGGTTCCACACAAGAACCGGAGCACGTCATAAACCACCTCACACCCACACAATAGGATGGAAACCACAATAGACCGAAGTCTAACATCCTCACTGAAATGCTATGAATGCATGATGCACAACGTCATAATCATCATCATCAATAAAGTCATTACGTGCATCATCATTCATCAAAATCTCATATTCGTCATATCGTCATTTATTCATCAAAACATCATGCATCATCATCTTATAATCATCAATATAGCTCATGATAATTCACATCAGTATTTAGTCATCAAACATCCGGTATAAACAGCTCATAATCATCAAATACACTCGTGGTAATTCATATCATCACTCAATCATCAAACATCATATATAACAGCTCATAATCATCAATATACATCACGGTAATTCATATCATCAAATATTTCATCAAAACATCACAAAATCATCATCTCATAATCATCAGTAACATCATGGTAAATCATCAAAAAGGTCACAGCATCAAAACACTAAGACAACATATAATCATAAACGAAATTTCCCGAACAGCAGGCGTTCGCTGCAGAGTTCGCCGTGCAAACCTGTTCACTGGGTTGTTCGCTTTGCGAGCATCCCACGAACCCCAAAATCCCACACAAAAACTAGAGAGTTCCCATTCTGTCTCTCGCTCACCACCTTCATTCGCTTTGCGAATCCACTCGCTGGGACATTCGCTTTGCGAGCTAGAAATCACACTTCATAATTCATCCCAGTATTCACCAACAAAATCATCGCCCATTCGCTACGCTGCTCGCTTTGCGAGCCTGGGGAGAGTGTTTGCCTTGCGAAGGAAACGTTCGCTTTGCGAACTTGCGATTTCAGGAAATCGCTGCTACGCATCAGTAGCATATCAGACCCAAAAGCTCTTACGATTACAACCCCAATATCCCCAAAACATCCCTAAGGCATCATGGCAATCAAAGACACAAAACCTACGACTATTAGGTCGATTAATTTCACTATCCTAACTCAAAATTACCTAAACCTTCACAAATCCTCAAGATTCTCATAAACCCCATAAATACCTTTCTCATACAAGATCCCACATATCATAAAAAAGGTTTAGCCTCGAAGGCTTATTTTTACCCGAATCAATTTAACCCTTAATAATCCATCATCGATCCTCAGAAATGCCCCTAAATCATCAATAACTCATAAACCCTTCAAAAACCCCAAAAACCTCAAAATCCACTTTAAAATACCTCGAATCTCTATATTGAAAACAATGAAAGGTAATACTCCCCATACCTTAGATTGTCGATTCGGAGCTTTCTCTACTGATTCTTCGAAAACTTTCTCGAATCCTCGCCTTTTCCCTCTTTCCTCAGAGCTCTGCACTTTTCCCTTCTTTTCACGATCTAACAAAATGAATCATATTCTTCCCAATTCCTTTTTGTTAAACCCTTGGGCTTCCAAAGTGGGCTTTCCCAATAATACCCTCACTAATCCTCCTCAAAAGTCCATCTTACCCTTAATTCCTCTAATATTATTTAAATTAATAATAATACTAATATATTCCATATTATATACTATTATTTAATTAAATAACCAAAATTCCACAAAATTTCACACAATGCCCAAAACACCAGAATTCACCAAAAAACGCGAATATTATATTTAAATAAATTAAATAAATATTCTTACAAATTTGGGGTGTTACAGCATCTAATGGCCTTGTAACCAACTGGCAACTCTATGAGATCCTAAACACCATTATGAGACATAAAATTTAATTCATCATGCATAGCATGCAGCCAATCAGAAGCATGAGAACAAGAAATTGCTTCCTTAAAAGTGGTAGGATCATCATCATCATGAACATCAAACTCATGCTCTGGAGATACACAACAAAGTCATTTGATATTGTAGGCTTTCGAGCTCTTTGAGAACGTCTCAATTGAACAACTTCAGCAATGTTACTTGGTTCAGCAATACCAATAGGCTCTAGGGTATCAGTTTGTTCATGCTCATCTATTTGTGGTGCCACAACTTGATCATTATTTTGAATGACTGGAACCACAAGCTCATTAAGGAAGGAACAATTGGTATAGGGAGAAAAGTACGATCTTCTCCAAGAGTAACTGGTCGTGGCGTAGAGACTCCACTATCCAATGACTCGTGTAGAATGAGAAGGACAATAAAATCTGTAACCTCTAGACCCAACACTATATCCGATGAAGAAGCCACTAAAAGTCTTCATATCAAGTTTCTTCTGTCGAGGATTGTAATGTTTGACTTCAACCTTACAACCCCAAACATGAAAATGTCTCAAACTTAGCTTCCTGCCTGTTAATAGTTCATAAGGAGTCTTCGACACTGATTTACTAGGCACCTGATTTAGAATGTAGACAGCAGTCTTGAAAGCATCACCCCAAAGAAAATTAGGCAATGACGAATGACTCATCATGCACCTAACCATGTCCATAAGCGTGCAATTACATCTCTGTGCAACTCCATTTTGCTGAGGAGTACCTGGCATGGTGTATTGAGCCTCAATACCACAGTCATCTAGAAATCTAGTAAACGATCATGGATTTCTTCCAGTCTCATCATATCTACCATAATATTCTCCTCCTCTATCAGACCTCACACATTTAACCTTCTTTCCTGATTTCAATTCAATGGCAGCTTTAAAAGATTTAAAGGCATCCAAGGAACTAGACTTGTCTTGGAGAAGTTGTATCCATCCAAATCTGGAGAAGTCATCTATGAAATTGATAAAATATCAGTATCCACCCATAATATTGGGTGTAATAGGTCCACACATGTCTGTGTGAATCAATTGTAATACATCTTCACATCTATTTGCTTTTGTATTCCTGGTTTTGGCAGTGAACTTTCCTTTGAGGCAATCAACGCAAGTTTCAAAATCAGAGAAGTCAAGATTAGGCAGAATACCCTCCTTAATTAATCTTTCAATACGAGGTCTAGAAATATGCCCTAAACGTCTATTCCACAATATCGAAGAATTCTCATCTTTCCCATTGCGCTTTGTCCCAACAACAGAATTAACAGACATCTCATTCACATTCAACATATATAAACCATCACGCAAATTTCCAGAACCAACAACAGTGAAATTAAAACAAACATCAAGTTTTCCATTACCAAAAACAAAAGAGTGACCACATTTATCCAAAGCTGGAATATAATAAAATTCCTTCTCATTGAAGGTACATAAACTGCATCTTTTAAAATCAAAGTGTGTCCGAAAGGTAAAAACAAGGAAACAACTCCTATCTCCACCGCCAATACTCTAGCTCCATCTCCCACAATGACCTTCGCCTCAACATCACTTGGTTTCCTCAGGCTTGTGAACCCCTGCAAAGAATTCACTACATGAATAGTGGCACCTGAGTCCAACCACCACGTATTGAAAGGAACATCTACTATATTTGATTCAAAACAAGCTAGATCTAGGAGTGTACCTTGCTTTTCAAGTTTCTTTTTCAAGATAAAACAATCATTTGCCTTATGTCCATATTTCTTGCAGTACTTGCACTCTCATTTAAATAAATTTTTCTTAAAAGACTTATCCTTAGGCTCCAGATATTGTGTTGTCCTTTTTCCTTTCTTATCATCAAAATGACGTTTTCCCTTATGGAAGTTTTTCTTGAAATCCTTTGTTCCTAAACTAGAAGCAACAAACTGAACGCTTTGAGCTTTTGCCTTTTTCATAGAATCTTCCTCTTGAGTTACTATGGCTATCATCTCATCCACAGACCATTCGACTTTCTGGGTATATAGGAGGTCTGCATAACACCAAATTGTGGAGGCAGAGACTAAAAAACCCTCCAAATTAAAGTGCTCTCACCAATTTCAACTTCGAGAGTTTTAAGCTTATTATAATAGTGGGTCAACTTCATAATATGCTCACGAACACCACTAACACCATCATACTTGGTTTTGTCAAACAAAGAGATACTCACACTTCTTAGCCTTATCAAAACGAGTGAACTTCTCACCAGCAGACTTCAGGTAATCTTTAGCACTCTCACTTTCTGGTATGCTTTGTCTTATAGATTTTTCCATAGTGTAAGATACCACCTTAAGGCACACTATATTGAAGTGTTCCCATTTTTCATAAAGGGTTCTCTGAGCTTCAGTAGACGCGTCAGTAATAGCGCTAGGTTTTTCAGTTCTCAGAGCCAAGTCAAGGTTGGCTATAGCCAAATAAAGGTCGAGAGACTCTTTCCAATCTTCATAATTGGTCAGATTCAGAGTTTTGACAGAGTTAGTGTTGCGGTGAAAATCGGATAACAAGCTATTAATTAACTTGCATCATTTTCTTTTACAACCGACTTTGATTTATCCAAAGGAAAGGTTCAAGATCGTTAGAAAAACCTAAAGGGGGAGATCTAAGGTTCGGGGGTTGGTTACGCCTAGGGAAGGTATTAGCATCCTAAATGTCCGTAGTACTCTACGGGAACCTCTTGTTTTAATTGTTATATCTCACTCGCTTGCTAAGGGTGTTATGCTAAAGGTTGAAAACCCTAGGGTTTAGTATCTAAGTATACTCGACAAAGCATCGCACTTTGCGCCTACGTATCCTCGGGAATAAAATCAGAGTATGCGTAGTTCTACTTTCTACTGAATGATTGACTGTGGTCAATATTCAAAGAGGAAATGAGTGTGAACTCATTGTAGAGTATAAAAACTCTCTAAGTCTAGTTATAATGGTCCTATGTTATGTTTTAGTCAATAGGGAAAGTGAGTATTCATTAGGATGAATATCACTAAGAGTTTAGGAACTCTCTCCTAAAGCTAGTTATAATTTCATGGCTCTGATGAGGCCAAGAAATAAAGTCATCTCCTAAGAGGCGACTAAGGTAAGATGGGGGCTATGACTTTAAGAGTCAATATTAATCACCTTCCTTTGGAATGAGATATAAGAAACAGAGGAGCAAGGTCGTGAGCTCAAGTATTAAGTATGAGAAGAACAATAATATACAACAAATGTAACCAAGATTAAAAGTTGAACACCAGGAATTAATTGAAGTGAAAGATGTAAAATGGCAAGATTAAAAAAATGAAAATATGGATAGCCAAGATTAAATTAAAATAAAATCTAATTAAAGAAAACAAATAACACTAAAAACTAAACCAATTAAATCACATATTTTATTTAAAAGCAAATTCTATTTCTATCAAGTTAGATGTATATGTTGTATAGTTTAAAGTACATCATGATATATTAGGTAAAAAAATATTCTTAACTAAAATAATTACTAAATAATTTCTAAATAAACTAATTAAGAAAACTAAAACAAAGGTTAATTGACTAAACATAAATAAGCTAAACCTAATTAAGATAAACCTAATTAAATTCTAAATTCTAATTTAACTAATTAAACCTATTTCTAGCTAAAGCTAAAATTAAAACTAATTCACTGATTAAGTCAAATTCTAACTAAATAACTAAATCTAATCAAAATACTTAATGAAAATCTTTTTTTTAAGAAGAAAAACCAGCAATGGCAGTAACGGGCTGACTGAAACAGAAAATGAAGCCCAAGTAATGAAACAAGTTGGGTCGGACCTGGGTCAAGGACACATCCAAAGGACCCGCTGAAGCTTACCTAATTAAACCTAAAAAAAGAAGGTTTGAATAATGGTGCTGGGTGAATTCACAAGACAAATCCTCTCTTTCTCTCAATCGCTGCTACCCTGTTCCTCTATCTCACGAAGCTCTCTCGCTTAAATCTCTCGCTCACCTTCGCAGGATTTTCCCTTCCTTGTATTTTTCTGTTCTCAATCGATCACTCTCATCTCCTATTTCATCCCTCATAATCGTCCCTCTTGGACAGCTGTTTAATCAAGATGATAATAGCGCAGAAGTGAAAAAGGAGAAAGAGGAAGTAAGATTACCCTGAGTCGATGATAACCATAAATCGCGGTATGCTTCTTTCTTTCCCTTGCTGATGTCTGAATCTCTTTCTTCTCTGGTTTCTGAGTATTGGGTTTGTTTGAGTTGAGGAAGGTTGGGTTGAAAAAGGTTAATGGAAGGGAGCTTCGAAGTGGGTTGTGACAAAGAAACAAAGTCGTGTGGTGGTTGGTGTTTCAATGGAGATGGACGGTTCGCTGCACGTGTGAAATGTGAAGAGGATATGAGGCTCTGATGGAGGAAAATGAGAGGGTAGTAATCATTGAATGAGGGTGTTTGAGTGAAGATTTGCATAAGCGATTGGTTGCGATTAACACAGTGTTTCACGGTGCGTATCGGAAACGGATATGGCGGGGACTGAGTATGTTCGAGGCTTGTTACTGAGGTTGGAAGATGAGGATGGTGATGAGGTGTTTGTCCTTGAGGATGAGTGGAGAGTGATTTAATTTTTTGGAAGGGTTATGTGAGGGCCTGTTATTTTGTAATGAATCTGATACCTCTCTCTTCTGTACTCAAGTCTTCCCCCCTCCCGAAGGTTGAAGATCCCTCCTTTATTTATGGTTCGCCCATCCTTCTTTGAAGGGTCTTGGAAATTTTTGAAAAAAATCAGCAGGAATCCGTCCGTTGTCAAGACGCAAGTTACCGTTACGATAAGTTGTTGTCGCTTGCAGGCGTCGTATTATGGTTACAGAGGCATTTTTTGCATTGGCTGTCATAGATTTCGTACGGTTTTTGGATAGTAGCAGAAATTGGAGCACATGAATCATGTCTTGGAGTGTAAACTTGTTTTTTTGTATAACTGTTGTAACATGTGGGCCTAAGAAATGGGTTTGAAAAGTCAACAAAAAATGCTTGCATCCTATTGGTTGATAGTTAATGTAGAAACTCTTGGTCTTGTATTATATGAGTTAAAAATAAGTGACAAACGAAATATTAAAAACTACTACCACAAATTAAAAAGAGAGAATAATTTAAAATATTACCAATGAATTGTTTTTAGGAAAGTAGGCATAATTAAATAAAAATTAACATTAGACAAAAATAATATAGTGATTGAAATATTTAAAAAAAGAATAAATGATTTTTGGAAATAGATTAGGTTCTAGGAAAATAAATATCTAGAAAAATATTAGTGAATAAATATTGATATTAGTTTAGAAATGATAGTGATAATTGAGGATGAAAAATAAAAGCCAAAGAGAGGGTGATGAAAATATCTGAAAGAAATGCTCGATCCAAATGCTTTGCCCACGATCCTAGTTAATCACCTCTTTTATCTCCTGAAAACAAAACCTAATTCACAGATAAAGCAAACAAAACTAATAAAAGGTTAGCTATGCAACATGATTGCCCTATTATGATATGCAGCAGATCAACGGATCTAAGGGAAAAATTTGGGGTACAACAGTTGCCCCTATTTAAATATCTTCACCGGATGGCACGAGGAATGATGATCCTCGGGATGTCAAGGTGAAAGATATTTAAATATAGCAAATCGAAAATTTTGCCCTTAGATACAAAGACGTGCAATGCTACTAATATGATGATATGATGCCATGAAAGATGCAAAAATGCAGACAAAACAGGACACCAAAGAAAGAAGAGCTGCCAAACACAGGAAAGCTTCACTGGGGAAGCAAAAAGAATGTTAGTATCCACAAGGAAGAAACTCCTTGGGGATGCAGGCTAACCAACAAAAGAGACTCGCTGGGGAGACTCCGAGGAAACACCGGGGATATAGAACAAAAGGGGAATCTCCACTGGGGAAAGATCCAGGGAGATGGACGACAGGTTCAAACATGACCGGACGACACTGGGGAAAAACACAATCTTACTGGGCAAGAAACCAGAAAGAAGACATGATCTCCACTGGAGATCAGTTGAAACAAAAGGATAGACACCCGAAGAAAAGATTTTCTGGGGATTTCCTATGCTGAAGAGTTCAAACGGGATCTTCAAGAAAAGCCAGAAAAGACAGAGACAAAACTCCGCGCGCCAGATAAAACACCTGGAATGAGCAATACAGGTTCAAGATAACCTGATATAAGCAAACGGTTCACGATAACCAAAGATAAACAACTGGAGTTTAAATGGGAACAAGGTTAATGAGCCAAGAATAGATTCTGGTACTCATAAGAGTTAGTTGAGATAACACATAATTGCTTCATGAAGGAAAACCGGTATGAGCCAGAAAGGTAACCTCATTGGAGATAGAACCAAAGATGGGCCCCAATAAAGGTATCTAGAATGATCGATAATCAAGTCAAAACATGACTAGATGACATTCTAGAAAAGATCCACAATAAAGGTTGAACCGGGGAAATGGTCTTCATTGGGAGAAATACATCCAAAGTTATGGAACAACAGGTTCAAGTATGACCGGTTGGCACTTTGGAAAAAGAAGAACCTTATTGGAGATAGAACCAAAAGATGGGCCCCAATAAAGTATCTAGAATGATTGATCATCAAGGCAAAACATGACTAGATGACATTCTAGAAAAGATCCGCAATGAAGGTTGAACCGGGGAAACGGTCTTCACTGGGAAAAAGACATCCAAAGTGATGGAACAACAGGTTCAAGTATGACCGGTTGGCACTTTAGAAAAAGGAACCTCATTAGAGATTGAACCAAGAAATGGGCTCTAATGAAGGTATCTAAAATGATTGATCATCAAGGCTAGATGACATTCTAGAAAGAAAGGATCCGCAATGAAGGTTGAACCGAAAAACGGTCTTCACTGGGAAAAAAACATCCAAAGTGATGGAACAACAGGTTCAAGTATGACCGGTTGGCACTTTGGAAAAAGAAGAACCTTATTGGATATAGAACCAAAAGATGGGCCCCAATAAAGTATCTAGAATGATTGATCATCAAGGCAAAACATGACTAGATGACATTCTAGAAAAGATCCGCAATGAAGGTTGAACCGGGGAAACGGTCTTCACTGGGAAAAGACATCCAAAGTGATGGAACAACAGGTTCAAGTATGACCGGTTGGCACTTTAGAAAAAGGAACCTCATTAGAGATTGAACCAAGAAATGGGCTCCAATGAAGGTATCTAGAATGATTGATCATCAAGGTTAAATGACATTCTAGAAAGAAAGGATCCGCAATGAAGGTTGAACCGAAAAAACGGTCTTCACTGGGAAAAAAACATCCAAAGTGATGGAACAACAGGTTCAAGCATGACCGATTGACACTTTAGAAAGAAAAACAACCTTATTGGAGATAGAACCAAAAAATGGGCCCCAATAAAGGTATCTGATAGGTTAGTACCGGAATTGCATAACTGAAGATAAGACTTCCTGGGGAATACCCATTATGGTTGCAAAAAGGCTGAATAGTACCAGAGATAAATAAGTTGCTTATAAGAGACTGCCACTTATCGCCAAAAAACAAACTTCTTCAAGAGATTGCTGCTTCAAAGATATGTTGATATCACAATAATGTTGGAGGAATGATTATGTCTTCAATGTGGATCTGTAAAAGATGCTTCTGCGAGACACAATGCAAAATAAAGGCAAAATACTCTTTTTGGTCCTTTAACTTTACCTCGGGGTTCATTTTGGTCCCTTAACTTTAAAAAGTGTCATATTGGTCCCTTAACTATTCAAAACGTTCCATATTAGTCCTTTTCATCTTATTAGCGACGGAAAAATTCAAAAATCAGTCGCTAAATTTGTCGTTAATAAGGCAAAAGGACTAATATGGAACGTTTTGAAGAGTTAAGGGACCAAAATGACACTCTTTAAAGTTAAGGGACCAAAATGAACCCCGAGGTAAAGTTAAAGGACCAAAAAGGGTATTTTGCCCAAAATAAATGCACGTTCCCAGATAGGTTAAAAACCACACCTGCCGGGGACCAAAGTTCAATCTTGGAACCAGCTAGAAAGAAACGGTCAAACAAGACTCCAATTGAGGAATTAACTCAAATGGGGATTTATCTCATCCAATCGTGGAAAAGATAACCGAACCAACCATCATCCATGAGAATCAAACTCTGTGGGGAATTCAGAAAAGATGGGCACTTTATGCCTAGGGCTGACTTTCTATTGGAGAGAATAGACAAACCCAGTCACTTGGGGAGACAAACACCAAAGTGAACCAAAACAGGTAAGCACCAGAAAAAGAAGCAGAAATGCTAAGATGCTATGATGCTAAGATGCTATGCATATGCTTATGCTTATGCTGACAAAACAGATGGAAAGCGAAACCGGAGATGAGATAAACATCTCGACAAAGGACACCCAGCCAAACTCATCAGATTGGACCAATACTGGGGATGAAGAAGAATCAACAACTTGTTGGTGAAAAGAGTATTCCACCTGAGGTGTAACATCATGAGGATTGCCATTCTGAGCTTGATTTCTTTGTTGGAGAAGAATCCATGGAGAATTGTCAATATTAGCTGAAGTAACAGCTTATCGGGGAGCTATCCAAGGATATCACAAGAACACAGTAATTCTGCATCCTACTGGCATGATGATCATCTTCAAATCTCATCTGCCCCAGGCTATATGGTCTGTCAGAAGACGATAACAAGAGGATTTTATATAAGAATTAACATACAAGGTGTTTCAATATCTTCAAACTCTTGGAGAGATCTCGGCTTAACTGCCCCAGATTAGCTGTATTCACACAACAAGGTCCTTGAACTTGCTTCAGACTGGTTGTTTGACGATTTGGGGAACAAACTTGCCCCTGTCAACTTGGTTGATCTGTGAAGGAGACGTCATTGACTTTTAGAGATTTACCGAATCTCGACCTGATTGCCCCTGATTGACGGGTCTGTGAGGGTAAGTCAACAAAAGGATTTCACAGAAGAATTGGCATACCAGATGCTTCAATATCTTTAAACTTTTGGAAAGGTTCATGAGTCTTGAAATAACTGCCTCTATTCAACTGTATTCGTAATACTCAAACTGTAGTAGAGACGACTGGGGAACGAACTTGCCCCTGTTGATGGGTCACTGGAATCCACACTTGTCATAAGATGACCTGGAGAAGACTTGCTCCAATATTTTGAACTTTGACGGGTTCTGCCCCTGATTCGGTAGATTGGCAAATCCTTCCGCTTGGTTGCCCCTGACTGAACTTCCTTTATCAAGTCGAATCCCCTAGCTAGCTGCATTTGTCGGAATTTCTTTGATATTGAATTGTCTTGCAAACAAGTATTGTTCATTAAAAATTGGCAATTTCAATGCGGTCTTCATGCAAGCTTTTGAAATCAAATTTTTATTGATGAAACACACACGATGGAATGGTTAAATAAAAAACAACAATGGATCTAGTAATTTACGGAATGGCAGAAAAAGTGATCAACACACGCAAATAAAAAAGATTATTAGGAGTCAGGTTAATCAACCTTGCTGTAGTATGCTTTCAAAACAACCTTTCCTCAATTAGGTCTTTTAAGGGTTATAACACGGTCTGGTTCACGGTTTATGAAACAAAGGATAAAGGCTCAAAGTTTATTTGTGACCCACCCAATCTTCGTGGTGAACTCCAATCCTACACTCAGTTAACTTAAGCTATACATTCAAGTTTCCAAAAGCTAGGAAGTCACTTGTTTTGAGAAAGTTGACTGGCGCCTTACGCGAAGCGCTTGCATTTGATTGTATAACCAAGTTAAACTGAGAACTACCCTGCCCCAAGGTTGAGATTTAAGGGTTTTTTTTGTGTGTAAGGAAAGAAAACTCCTACTTCTAGGCTCGAAGGGGTTAATGAGGGATTATCTTCCTTATTTCTCCAGTGTTTAGGAATTGAAACAATGCCTTATATCATCGGCAAGGTTTAATTGGCAGCATACCACAACAATTATGAACACGAGGTTTTCATCATCCTCCCCAATCTTTGTTTAAATAATAAGTTTGATAAAGGGAAAGAAACAAGATGAAGATATTATAATATTTTTTGTATGAGCATGAAAGTATATGAGTGAAGCGAATGGACTTAATCCAAAAGATACACAAACATTTCATTAACCTTGCCAATCTGAAAGTACAACAAAGCTTATAAGCAAATACAAATTCAAAGTGCAAAGGAAATACAATAAAATTGCCGAAACAGCCGAAAGATTGTCAGCTTTAGGGAATCAAATGCAGAAAATCAAAGTGGAGGCACCTAATCCCTCTTTGTCTTGATACATCCTCCATATCATCACTTATCTCATGAGCGGGTAAGGGTTGTTCTTGATATTAGGCTAGGAGCCATCGAAAGACAAAATGTTTCTCTCCACTAAGTCCTTCACAATATGCTTCAGAGCAAAACAACCTTCTAAATTGTGGCCTGGTGCGCCTTCATGGAATGCACAATGAGCATTGGGATTGTAAGACGGTGGAAGTGGATCAGGAGGTGGGCCTGATGACCTTTTAGTTATTAATCCTTGTAGTACCAAAACAGGATACAATGCTATATATGTCATAGGAATGGGAGGAATCGAAGGCCTTCCACCCTTTCTTTTACCTGGAATATTCTGACGAGAAACTTTAGTCCGTTGTGGATAAGCAGGAGCGTTGGGCGCTCATTGATAGATTGGTGGTTGAGGAAACGGCTGATAAACAGAAGCTTGGTGATTGAATGTTGGCGTAATGGCGGCCACATAAGGTGTTTGAACAGAATAGCACTGTTGTTGCTGCTGACGCTTCCAGTACTGATTTTTCTTCTTTTTGTTTGTCATCACTGCACTGGTTTCTCCTTCCCTTTTGAAGGATTTCTTGGCATCGTCGCTCGAACTAACAGCTCTCTTGGTCATTTTCCCACTCTTTAGACTAAGCTCTACTTTAATCCCCACAGCCACAATATCGGAAAAACTAGCAGACACGCTACTGATCATCCTTTCGTAGAATTCCGGTCTCACCGTGTCGACAAACCAATCAGTTAACTCTTTTTCAGATAAAGGTGGCTCTACCTGTGAAGCCAGCTCTCTCCATCTCTGTGCATACTCTTTAAAAGACCCGGTATCGTTCTGAGACATGCTCAATAATTGTCTACGATCTGGCGCCAGGTCCATGTTATATTTATAATGCTTTACAAAAGCATCAGATACATCTTGAAAACATCGGATCCTAGATTGGTCCAAAGTCAGATACCACTTTGCAGCAGCCCCTTTCAAACTATCTTGGAAACAGTGGATCATTAACTTATCATTATCCATAAATGCAGCCATTCATCTGTAATACATGACCAAATGCAACTTAGGACAGGTCATACCTGAGTATAGGTCGAAATTGGGTAGTTTGAACTTGGGTGGAATTACCAAGCCTGAGACTAAGCACATGTCCTTAGCATTAGTATTAAATACATTTCTCCTTTCCATTGCTTCCAATTTCCTATGCATTGTCTCTACACTTTCCTTCAGCCTTTCATGTCGATTATCTCCTTCCTCAGACATATTGACATAATCATAAACCGGATGCGGGTTCTGAAAAACTGGGTGCACCTGAGCTTGGACTGCTGCTAGAGCGAAGGTAGGAATGGCGTAAAAAGCCTCATTAACCAAAGGAACAGCTTGTTGAGTAGAAGTGACGGTCGGAGCACGTATAAAGTTAAAAGGCATGCCCAAAGTGGGGTTCGCAGTAGTAACGGGAGGTTCTACAGTTGTAGTGATAATCTCAGAGACCACCGTCACTTGTGTATCTGAAATTCTGGTATCAGACGTGTGATGTTAAGTACGATGTCACAACAACACACTCTGCACAATGGACAAATAAAACAGCTGAATAACCCAAAGATTTGTTCACCCAGTTCGGTCTAACAACCTACGTCTGGGGGCTACCAAGCCAGGGATGAAATCCACTACTTATAGAATTAAATTACAGACTCAACAACCCAGTTGACAATCTCCTAATCTTAATTCCTACTAGTGACTTTCTACCTAAGAAACCACTTAGATATGAGAACACTACTCACTCCCTAAATCACTTCAAAGATCATACACTTTGAATGACACTACTTGATTCTGCTTCACAGCTTTGATCAAGAACAACTCAAAACAACAATACCAATTCACACTAGAATGGTTTACAAAACATGTACGAAGACACAAAACGACTCTCAGTCTTTAGCTCTCTTTCTTCGTCACTTTTTCTTCAGTACTGGTGTGCTTTATATAGCTCTTTGATTTGGACTTGGACCTGCTACAATATCTAACCTGATTTGTTATTTAAAACTGAATCTTCAAAACAGATTTTCTCCTTAAAATCTTTTCAAATCTTCAACCTTTTAAATCTCCTACAAATCTGCACCAGATCTCTTATACAGCAGAAAATATCTATCCCAAGATATTCGCATCCAATGAGACAACTGCTCTCCACAATTTCAGCTAAAACGCAAACCCTAACAACATCACTAAACCTGATGTTATTAATTCTGCAGATCTAATGTCACAACATCACATGTGACATCAGACATCCAACCTAACTCTTAACACAACCCAGTGTTAAGACTCAATGTTGTGACATCACCACCTTGACATCAAACATTGAACAACCTTTGTTTTACCAAAATTCTAGCCAATCCAAGAAGCAACAATCTCCCCCTTTGGCTAATTTTGGCTAAAACAATCTCTGCAACTTCAGAGACTTCAGCAGCGGAAAAAAAACTTCAATAATAATTTTTTAATCAAGCAGCAGCATCTTCAATACATAAAGACTATACTTCACAAAACTCTGCTGCAGCACCAACTATAACAGCAATCTTCAACAATAGCAGCATCTTCAATACATAAAGACTTCACTTCACAAAACTCTGCTGCAACACCAACTATAACAGCAATCTTCAACAATGGTGCTCCCCCTCAAAACAAGAACCAGCATAGCAGCTGTTCAACAACACACTCCCCCTCAATATATGCACTTCTGATCACACTAGATATAGGGTGCACGAGTATCCTCTACACACCTAGGCTACACGGGTATCCTCTACACACCTAGGCTAACTCTCCCCCTTTTTAGCCACAATTTGACAATCACTAAACACAATGTTCTGACATACATAAATGGTCAAACAACATGCTTCCCAAAAATACAAGTTCCAACACATTGACTGTCCAGTCGATACAAACGATGTTCCTTATTTTTCATTATAAACATAAGCCTTTCTACTAGTAGCACCACTCAGCAGCCAAGAATGAGCCAGTCAAACAACAAAGATGCAGCAAAGAACTTCAAGCAGTCGAGCACGAATTCAGATCCACCTCAGCAGGGAAACAAACCAAAGACTGCAGCTGCAACTACTTCAGGAGCCAAAAGGACAGGCAGAACCTCAAAAACAACCATGAAACCAAGCAAAAAGCTTCCTGTGCAACAATAAGCTGCTGATGATGATTGGGATGAAGACTGGAAGGCTTTTCTAGATGCAGGGGGTTGGGATAATCTGTAACTGTTGATGTACTTCAAACATGTATTCCTCCAGCAGTTGAATAAAATCAATATATAATAAAGAATTCAACTGCTTTATACACTCTCTAGCACATTTACTCTTCATAAATGCAAATTCCTAATTTACTTCTCAAACTTTCAAATTGGTTTGCATCTAATGCTTTAGTGAATATATCAGCCAACTGTTTATCTGTAGCTACATGCTCCAATGCAACAACTTTATCCTCTACAAATTCTCTTATAAAATGATGCCTGATATCAATATGTTTCGCCCTGCTATGTTGGATAGGATTCTTAGATATATTTATAGCACTCAAATTATCACAATACAATGTCATGACATCTTGCTTGACATTGTATTCACTCAGCATTTGCTTCATCCACACTAGTTGAGAGCAACTACTCCCTGCTGCTATGTACTCGGCCTTAGCAGTAGACAGAGACACGCAGTTCTGCTTTTTACTAAACCATGATATCAGATTATTCCCTACAATGAAACAACCTCCTGAAGTGCTTTTCCTATCATTAGCACTCCCAGCCCAGTCAGCATCACAATATCCCCTTAGCTCAGTCCCAGATCCATGACTATACAGCATCCCGTAGTCACTAGTGCCATTAACATATTTCAAGATCCTTTTCACTTGATTCAAGTGACTGACCTTAGGCTCAAATTGATATCTGGCACAAACTCCAACAGCAAAGGAATGTCAGGTCTGCTAGCTGTCAGATACAACAGACTCCCAATCATGCTTCTATATAAACTTTGATCCATACTTACTCCATGTTCATCCTTGGATAATTTTAAATGAGTAGGTGCAAGCGTCCTCTTATGATTAGCATTTTCTAGGCCAAATTTCTTCACTATGTTCTTAGCATATTTGCTCTGAGAAATGAAGATGGAGTCCTCCATTTGTCGAACTTGTAAACCAAGGAAATAGCTGAGTTCTCCAACCAAACTCATCTCAAATTCAGATTGCATCTGTTGCACAAAATGTTTCACCATTTCATCTGACATTCCACCAAATACAATGTCATCAACATAGATTTGGGATACCATCAAGTTTCCTTCTTCTTCCTTGACAAACAAGGTCTTGTCAATTCCTCCTTTTCTGTAGCCATTCAATGCTAAGAATTCTGTAAACCTTTCATACCAGGCCCTAGGAGCTTGCTTCAAACCATACAGGGCTTTCCTAAGCTTGTAAACATGGTTAGGAAAAGTTGGATCAATGAACCCTTTAGGTTGATCTACATACACCTCTTCATTCAAGTACCCATTCAGAAAGGCACTCTTCACGCCCATTTGGAAAAGCTTGAATCTGAGATTACATGCCACCCCTAAGAGTAATCTGATGGACTCTAATCTAGCCACAGGAGCAAAAGTTTCATCAAAGTCAACTCCTTCAACTTGAGTGTACCCCTGTGCCACAAGTCTTGCCTTGTTTCTGGTAACCACTCCTTGTTCATCAGATTTGTTCTTGTAGATCCACTTGGTCCCAATAACATTCACCCCTTCAGGCCTTGGCACAAGATCCCATACATCATTCCTCTTGAATTTCTCCAGCTCTTCATGCATTGCATTTATCCAAAACTCATCAGTAAATGCTTCCTTGACTTTTTTGGCTCAATTTTGGAGACAAAACATGAACTTGCTACAACTTCTCTTGACCTAGTCCTCACTCCTAAATTTGGATCACCTATGATAAGTTCCTTCGGGTGGTCCTTCTGCACTCTGATAGACGGATCTTTATGAGGTTGCTCAGATTCAGGCTCAGTATCTGTAACACTAGAAGTTGGACTTCTGTCTTCAGCATCTGGTGCAGCTTCACCAACTGATGTTCCAACATCATCTAGGACATCATCATCTTCCTGCTTATCATTGTCATCAATCACCACATTTATGGACTCCATCATCACCTTGGTTCTAGAGTTGAATACTCTATATGCTCTGCTGTTGGTAGAGTATCCCAAAAATATTCCTTCATCACTTTTGGAATCCAATTTTCTCCTTTGTTCTCTATCAGCCAGAATATAACATCTACTTCCAAAAACATGAAAGTACTTAACATTAGGTTTTCTTCCCTTCCATAGTTCATACTGAGTGGATGAAGTGCCTCTTCTCAGGGTAACCATGTTGTGAATGTAACATGCAGTATTCATGGCTTCAGCCCAGAAATGATAGGGAAGTTTCTTGGCATGGATCATAGCTCTCGCAGAGTCTTGGATAGTTCTATTCTTTCTCTTAACTACTCCATTTTGCTATGGAGTAATAGGGGATGAAAACTCATGACTTATACCTTCAGCAGAGCAAAATTCTTCAAATTTTCTATTCTCAAACTCTCTTCCATGGTCACTCCTTATCCTGATAACTTTACTCTCCTTTTCCCTTTGGAGTCTTTGACAAAGGTCTTTAAAGACATCAAACACCTCTGACTTGTCTTTGATGAAGCTCACCCAGGTGTACCTTGAGTAGTCATCCACAACTACATACACATATTTCTTTCCACCCAGGCTTTCAACCTGCATAGGACCCATCAAGTCCATATGAAGTAGTTCCAAGACCTTGGAGGTGGTGTCATGTTTAAGCTTCGGATGAGACATCTTTGTCTGCTTCCCTTTTTGACAGTCTCCACAAACGTTTCCCTCCTCAATATTAAGTTTAGGAATTCCTCTGACTGCTTCTGAGGAGATGATTATCTTCATTCCCTTTAGGTGAAGATGTCCCAACTTCTGATGCCAGATTTTGACCTCATCTTCTTTAGCAAGAACACACGTGGAAGAGTTTGATTCTTGTGGCACCCAAAGATAACAATTGTCCTTAGACCTGTCTCCCTTCATAATGATTTCTCCTTTATCATCTTTGACAAGGCATTCAGACTTTGTAAAGTCTACTTTGAAACCTTGATCACAAAGTTGACTAATGCTAATCAAATTTGCTGTCAGTCCTTTAACAAGAAGAACATCATCCAGTCTGGGAGCACCAGCATAATTCAGTTTACCAATCCCCTTGATCTCTCCCTTGACCCCATCACCAAATGTAACACGGCCAGAAGAATGATGCTTCACATCTACCAACAGATTCTTAACTCCAGTCATGTGCCTTGAACACCCACTGTCAAAGTACCAATCTTCTTTGGTAGAGACCTTTAACGAAGTGTGAGCTATCAAGCTGATAACCTTAACCTTAGGGACCCATTGCTTTTTAGGCTTGGAGACCTGCCTTCCTTTATAAAATTTATGTTTGGGAACAACCTGATGAGCCTTCTGTGGATACCCATGTAGCTTATAACAATAAGCCTTAATGTGTCCAAAACAACCACAATGGTGACACCTCCAGCGCCTGTATTTCTTCTTAGATGGAGTTCTGTCATGATGTTTTAACATCTGGTTTAACATTACTGGTTTTGGGGTGATAAAGCCTGCATTACTGGTGAATCCCAAACCACATTTGTCTCCAGCCATCTTCCCCATACTGAGAATGTTGTCTAACGCATCAGTACCATTGTTCAACATTCTGATAGTTTTGGTCATAGAGTCCAGCTTATAGTTGAGCATACTGACTTCAGCTTCAAGTTCAGTCTTTTCTGCTTTCAACTGTACTATGTTTTTCTTCAGCTCTTCTCCTTCAAGACACACTTGCTCACTTTTCACGAAAAGATCTTTGTAAGTGACAGCAAGTTCTTCGTAAGAGACCTCATCATCACAAGACTCATCATCTGACTCATAAACCCCAATCATAGCTCTAGCAAGTTTAGCTGAATTTCCTTCAGATTCACTCTCACTATCAGACCAAGAAGCTGATAACCCTTTCTGCTTCTTTAGAAAAGTGGGACATTCCTTCTTGACATGTCCATACCCTTCACACTCAAGGCATTGTACCCCTTTGTCATTACTGGATTTTTCTTCATCTTTAGACTTCTTACCTTGTTCTCCTGATCTGTTGATGTCAGAGGTACTGTTCTTGACATTGGGATTATAACTCCTGTTTATCCTCTTTATAACTTTGTTGAACTGTTTGCCCAACAAAGCAATAGCCTGAGACAGCTCCACCTGAGAGTCATCTACTTTCTCTTTCTTGGCTTCTTCCGAACCGGAAACTAAAGCTATACTCTTGGACTTCTTCTCAGGTTCTTCTTCACTTAACCCTAGTTCAAATGTTTGAAGAGATCCAATAAGCTCATCAACCCTCATTTTGCTAATGTCTTGAGCTTCTTCAATAGCAGTCACCTTTATCTTGTACCTCGTAGGAAGGGACCTAAGGATCTTCCTTACAAGCTTTTCTTCTGACATCTTTTCACCAAGAGCACTGGATGCATTGGATAGCTCAAGAATACTCATGTGGAAGTCATGGATAGTTTCATCTCCCTTCATCTTCAGGCTTTCAAACTTTGATGTTAAAATCTGAAGCCTTGACATCTTGACTCTAGATGTTCCTTCATGTGTAGCCTTCAAAATATCCCATGCTTCCTTAGCAACTTCACATGAGTTGATCAATCTGAAGATGTTCTTATCAACTCCATTGAAGATAGCATTTAGTGCTTTGGAGTTACCAAGGGCAAGCTCATCTTCTTCCTTGGTCCAATCTTCTTCAGGCTTCGGCTTTGAGGTGCCCTCTTTATCTTTCCCAGCATCATCTTTTTCAAACACAACAGGTGCTTTCCATTCTTTAACAATGGCCTTCCACGCCCTGCTGTCCAAGGATTTCAAAAACGTGATCATCCTTGGCTTCTAATAATCATAATTCGAGCCATCCAAAATAGGTGGTCTGTTGACAAATCCTCCAACTTCTTTGTCCATCTTTACACCAGAAAGTAACTTCCCTAGATCTCACCCAGAGACAGACAGGATGCCCGCTCTGATACCAATTGAAATTCTGGTATCAGACGTGTGATGTTAAGTGCGATGTCACAACAACACACTCTGCACAATGGACAAATAAAACAGCTAAATAACCCAAAGAGTTGTTCACCCAGTTCGGTCTAACTACCTACATCTGGGGGCTACCAAGCTAGGGATGAAATTCACTACTTGTAGAATTAAATTACAGACTCAACAACCCAGTTGACAATCTCCTAATCTTAATTCCTACTAGTGACTTTCTACCTAAGAAACCACTTAGATATGAGAACACTACTCACTCCCTAAATCACTTCAAAGATCACACACTTTAAATGACACTACTTGATTCTGCTTCACAGCTTTGATCAAGAACAACTCAAAACAACAATACCAATTCACACTAGAATGGTTTACAAAACATGCACGAAGACACAAAACGACTCTCAGTCTTTAGCTCTTTTTCTTCGTCACTTTTTCTTCAGTACTGGTGCGCTTTATATAGCTATTTGATTTGGACTTGGACCTGCTACAATATCTGACCTGATTTGTTATTTAAAACTGAATCTTCAAAACAAATTTTCTCCTTAAAATCTTTTCAAATCTTCAACCTTTTAAATCTCCTACAAATCTGCACCAGATCTCCTATGCAGCAGAAAATATCTATCCCAAGATATTCGCATCCAATGAGACAACTGCTCTCCATAATTCTAGCTAAAATGCAAACCCTAACAACATAACTAAACCTGATGTTATTAATTCTGCAGATCTAATGTCACAACATCGCATGTGACATCAGACATCCAACATAACTCTTAACACAGCCCAGTGTTAAGACTCAATGTTGTGACATCACCACCTTGACATCAAACATTGAACAACCTTTGTTTTACCAAAATTCTAGCCAATCCAAGAAGTAACAGTATCCATCCTTGCTCTCATAACTTGAATTGCTTCCATAATCTGCCCCATTCCTCCTCGGAGCTCACTCAATTCATTGTTGACTCTGTCCATTTCACCGTATTGTTCAGACATCCTTTGTCGAGTTTGGCTCGGGTGACGATTCAAAGACGATTCTGAAGGGAAAACGACGCATGAGACGAAGACAGAGAGGAAATACACATGCTATGACATGATGCAAATGAGATGCTAATGCAAGCCAAATGGTTTCAAGGAACTCAAAGGCAAGTTGCAAAATTTTTTTTTGGAAAATTGAATAGTTTTGTTTTAAAATCCATGCTCTGTTGATCTTTTGAAAAGGAAACAAACATTTGAGTTCCTCGAAACCAAAGGGCTAGGAATGCTTGAATGTAGAGATGTATGCAACGCGAGCACAAACAAAGGGCAAACACAACATAACATACAAATCCTAGGTTTTGGGGTCTCATGAATGGAGCCATGGTCTACCCATCCCAATAGGTATGTACTACTGGTTTTCATCTGCTGAACAGGGTTCTAAGAAGTTCCCAGAGTCGACAATCCATCTTTTGGATTTTATCGACTTCCCAAATGACTTGGTAATCAACAAAATTCTCAAGAGAATCTCGTCTGAGTGTAGTATCACGTGACAACCAATTCAGAAATAGACTCCATCATGGTCACCGCACTACA
Source organism: Lathyrus tuberosus (assembly GCA_022829125.1). Lineage (NCBI taxonomy): Eukaryota > Viridiplantae > Streptophyta > Magnoliopsida > Fabales > Fabaceae > Lathyrus > Lathyrus tuberosus. Next base: position 2,290,632 of record JALAZF010000537.1, read on the forward strand.
TCCTAAAGGCTTAAGTGGGGTTTGGTAACTACGATTCTCAATATCATGGGCTCCTAGGTCGAGAGTAGCACGCTTTCACGAACGGATTCGTTCAACATAACTAGACTCTCAAGAGGGCCTCAACTGAGTGATGGTGTCTCAAGTTAACTTTTTCAGGAATCGACTCCTTCAAAGCCTCCTTGAATATACCATCGTCCTATCATAAGTGTACGCTCAAATCCGGGTATAGGATTTATCTCACCACTCAAGAACCAAGCCAACAAAAGATGAACAAGCAAAGCATATATATATATATATAGATAATCAAACAGATATACACAAATATAGCAAGCAATCATAAATAAAGCAAAGTAAAAACAAGGTGGGCTTAACCCTCAAAAACAAGGATGTCATTCCCCAGTGAAGTCGCCATTTCTGTTGCGGTGAAAATCGGATAACAAGCTATTAATTAACTTGCATCATTTTCTTTTCAACCGACTTTGATTTATCCAAAGGAAAGGTTCAAGATCGTTAGAAAAACCTAAAGGGGGAGATCTAAGGTTCGGGGGTTGGTTACGCCTAGGGAAGGTATTAGCATCCTAAATGGCTGTAGTACTCCACGGGAACCTCTTGTTTTAATTGTTATATCTCACTCGCTTGTTAAGGGTGTTATGCTAAAGGTTGAAAACCCTAGGGGTTAGTATCTAAGTATACTCGACAAAGCATCGCACTTTGCTCCTACGTATCCTCGGGAATAGAATCAGAGTATGCGTAATTCTACTTTCTACTGAATGATTGACTGTGGTCAATATTCAAAGGGGAAATGAGTGTGAACTCATTGTAGAGTATAAGAACTCTCTAAGTCTAGTTATAATGGTCCTATGTTATGTTTTAGTCAATAGGGAAAGTGAGTATTCATTAGGATGAATATCACTAAGAGTTTAGGAGCTCTCTCCTAAAACTAGTTATAATTTCATGGCTCTGATGAGGCCAAGAAATAAAGTCATCTCCTAAGAGGCTACTAAGATAAGATGGGGGCTATGACTTTAAGAGTCAATATTAATCACCGTCCTTTTGAATGAGGTATAAGAAACAGAGGAGCAAGGTCGTGAGCTCAAGTATTAAGTGTGAGAAGAACAATAATATACAACAAATGTAACCAAGATTAAAAGTTGAACACCAGGAATTAATTGAAGTGAAAGATGTAAAATGGCAAGATTAAAAAAATGAAAATATGGATAGCCAAGATTAAATTAAAATAAAATCTAATTAAAGAAAACAAATAGCACTAAAAACTAAACCAACTAAATCACATATTTTATTTAAGAGCAAATTCTATTTCTATCAAGTTAGATGTATATGTTGTATAGTTTAAAGTACATCATGATATATTAGGTAAAAAAATATTCTTAACTAAAATAATTACTAAATAATTTCTAAATAAACTAATTAAGAAAACTAAAACAAAGGTTAATTGACTAAACATAAATAAGCTAAACCTAATTAAGATAAACCTAATTAAATTCTAAATTCTAATTTAACTAATTAAACCTATTTCTAGCTAAAGCTAAAATTAAAACTAATTCACTGATTAAGTCAAATTCTAACTAAATAACTAAATCTAATCAAAATACTTAATGAAAATCTTTTTTTAAGAAGAAAAACCAGCAATGGCAGTAACGGGCTGACTGAAACAGAAAATGAAGCCCAAGTAATGAAACAAGTTGGGTCGGACCTGGGTCAAGGACACGTCCAAAGGACCCGCTGAAGCTTACCTAATTAAACCTAAAAAAAAAAGGTTTGAATAATGGTGCTGGGTGAATTCACAAGACAAATCCTCTATTTCTCTCAATCGCTGCTACCCTGTTCCTCTATCTCACGAAGCTCTCTCGCTTAAATCTCTCGCTCGCCTTCGCAGGATTTTCCCTTCCTTGTATTTTTCTGTTCTCAATCGATCACTCTCATCTCCTATTTCATCCCTCATAATCGTCCCTCTCGAACAGGTGTTTAATCAAGATGATAACAGCGCAGAAGTGAAAAGGGAGAAAGAGGAAGTAAGATTACCCTGAGTCGATGATAACCATAAATCGCGGTATGCTTCTTTCTTTCCCTTGCTGATGTCTGAATCTCTTTCTTCTCTGGTTTCTGAGTATTGGGTTTGTTTGAGTTGAGGAAGGTTGGGTTGAAAAAGGTTAATGGAAGGGAGCTTCGAAGTGGGTTGTGACAAAGAAACAAAGTCGTGTGGTGGTTGGTGTTTCAATGGAGATGGACGGTTCGCTGCACGTGTGAAATGTGAAGAGGATATGAGGTTCTGATGGAGGAAAATGAGAGGGTAGTAATCATTGAATGAGGGTGTTTGAGTGAAGATTTGCAGAAGCGATTGGTTGTGATTAACACAGTGTTTCACGGTGCGTATCGAAAACGGATATGGCGGGGACTGAGTATGTTCGAGGCTTGTTACTGAGGTTGGAAGATGAGGATGGTGATGAGGTGTTTGTCCTTGAGGATGAGTGGAGAGTGATTTAATTTTTCGGAAGGGTTATGTGAGGGCCTGTTATTTTGTAATGAATCTGATACCTCTCTCTTCTGTACTCAAGTCTTCCCCCCTCCTGAAGGTTGAAGATCCCTCCTTTATTTATGGTTCGTCCATCCTTCTTTGAAGGGTCTTGGAAATTTTTGAAAAAAATCAGCAGGAATCCGTCTGTTGTCAAGACGCAGGTTACCGTTACGATAAGTTGTTGTCGCTTGCAGGCGTCGTATTATGGTTACAGAGGAGTTTTTTGCATTGGCTGTCATCGATTTCGTACGGTTTTTGGATAGTAGCAAAAATTGGAGCACATGAATCATGTCTTGGAGTGTAAACTTGTTTTTTTGTATAACTGTTGTAACATGTGGGCCTAAGAAATGGGTTTGAAAAGTCAACAAAAAATGCTTGCATGCTATTGGTTGATAGTTAATGTAGAAACTCTTGGTCTTGTATTATATGAGTTAAAAATAAGTGACAAACGAAATATTAAAAACTACTACCACAAATTTAAAAGAGGGAATAATTTAAAATATTACCAATGAATTGTTTTTAGGAAAGTAGGCATAATTAAATAAAAATTAACATTAGACAAAAATAATATAGTGATTGAAATATTTAAAAAAAGAATAAATGATTTTTGGAAATAGATTAGGTTCTAGGAAAATAAATATCTAGAAAAATATTAGTGAATAAATATTGATATTAGTTTAGAAATGATAGTGATAATTGAGGATGAAAAATAAAAGCCAAAGAGAGGGTGATGAAAATATCTGAAAGAAATGCTCGATCCAAATGCTCTGCCCACGATCCTAGTTAATCACCTCTTTTATCTCCTGAAAACAAAACCTAATTCACAGATAAAGCAAACAAAACTGATAAAAGGTTAGCTATGCAGCATGATTGCCCTATTATGATATGCAGCAGATCAACGGATCTAAGGGAAAAATTTGGGGTACAACAGTTAGAAAAAGAGACTTGATCTCGAGTGTTCGATCAGATCCACACACGCTGGTCGTCAGATGGGCAAGGGGCTCGACAAGGTGATGAGGAGAAAAGGGGGTGTACCTGCAAGGCACTCCGACGCTCAAGTAAGTAAAGGTCGGAAAAGGGGCAAGTACAAAGTGTATTCGTAGGGTAGAAAAATGATACCTGACCCTCTCAAGCGAGAGGGTTTATATAGAGTCCCCAGCGCGTGGCCAACGGTCCTATTTTCGGGGCGAAATAACCGTTTTCCCCAAAGAATAGGTAACTGCCCAAACTAGCCGTTATGTCGGGCAGGGCGTCAGAGACTAGCTGTTACGTCGGGCGTGAAAGTGGTTCCGGGCACCTGCCCTTTGCTGTCCGGGCAGCGAGGGAGCCGTGCGTGACGGGCATAGAAGCCGGGGAGGAACGTTGCGTTCCTTGCCCGGTTGGAGGGGCAGAAAATGTCACTTTTGCCCCTCTGTGGATTGGATTTAAGTAGTATGGGCCGCTTTAGAGCAGAGGCGGATTGGGCCTATTCTAGCCATTGGTCCAGTCCAGAACAGGAGCCCCCCAAGTCGTTGCTCCCGAGCATGGGAGTGATGACTTTAAGGACTGTTCGTTGCTCCGGGGAGTTAGCGCGGAGTCCTCGTTTGAGACGGGGACGATTGTCTCGAGGTGCCCGTGGTCCTCTGTGTCCGTGATGTTTATGGTCGTAACCCCGTTGCCCGGTATTCGGGAAGATAAGGCGTCAGACAGAATGGGAAACGTTGGGCTGCCACGTGTGCATCGAGCCCTGCGCAGGAGTTAATAGGTAATTATGGCTAGTGGGCAGTCATTATTACCTACGGGTGCGTGTATGCACGTGCCCCTCAGTATAAAAAAGGGGGGAGGTTGTCCCATTTGCACTTTTTCCCTTCTGATTCTTCTTCGTCGTCATCAGCGTTCCTGCCCATCGCCGTCTTCAGAGCAACCGACCACCGTGCCAAGTTTCGAGCAGCCTTTCTCTTCCAGCTAGAACAAGTAAGTTCTCTGATTTTTAGCTTGTTTTACTTTCCCTTGTTGTTAGTGGTAGATTGCATGCGGCTAGGGTTAGTTTTAGGTGACAAAATAGGTAGGTTTTCAGCGAGTGTTGGTGGTGGGCGGTGGTTCTGCCCTTTCGCTGCTTCAAGCATCTCGCCGGAGTAGGTAGCGAGTCCGGTGGGCGTGGTGGTCCACGCCGTGGTGGTGAGTCGTGATCACTTTGTCTTGCCGTCTTCTGGTGGACTGGTAAACTTTCCGGCGGAACATTTCCAGATTCCGGTGGAGTTTTGCAGTTTCTGAAAAAGTTTCGAAAGGAATTCGGGCACGAGCGCGGGGAGGTTCCTCGTAGACAGATGGTTTGTCTCGGCCGTCTCCTCGCGGGGAGGTGTTTGATGTTAGGGCTTAGGCGGGGGACGTTGTCCTTAGCCTTCTGTGTGCCCTTTCACTTGACTTAGCGGTGGAAGGGTGGATTTGATTTTCTGTCAAATTCACTGTCTTTCTCTGCTTTTTCAGGTGATCGTAGTGGCGATGGAGCCAGAGAGGGAGGTTATCCCCGTTACATCCGAGGAAACTGTCTCCGAGGAGAGCAGCAGTGCAACGGCCTCGAGCTCTGCGTCTTCGAGCTCGTCGGCTTCGAATTCCTCGAGCGACGTCGAGGGGGAAACGAGTGATGCTGAGGAGGGAGATGACTTGGGGGTCGTGGAGGAAGATGCGATGGAAGAGGATGTTGACGCGTTCTACCTGGAAGAGTGGGAGGTGGCCGAGCCTTCCGAACATACTTCCACGTTTGCGAGGTCTGCGGCGGACACTTTTACCGAGGTGGGGCTAGCAAGTGAATGGAGAGTGCTTCTGCCTAATGTGGACGAGTGGATCTGCTTGAGCTTCAGGGACTGCTTTGGGATGTACGAATATGCCTTCAAGGAATTGGGGCTGAGGTTGCCCTTCACTGGCTTCCAGCGGTCGGTGTTTGAGCACCTGAAGTTGGCTCCTTCTCAGCTCCACCCCAATTCGTTGGCCTTCATACGGGCTTTTGAGTTGGTGTGCGAGCACCTTGCTCTGGGGAACACTCTTCCTTTATTCTTTGCGGTTTTCCACCTTCAGTGGCAGCTAGCGGGGAAGAGGTATGGATGGGTCTCTTTGAAGCAGCCCAGAAAGTTGTTTAAGCCGTTCTCGGAGTCCATCCAAATGTTCAAGGGACGGTACTACATCGTCGAGCCTCTGTCCGAAGCTGCTCAGGACAACGTGTATGCCTGGGAGTTGGAGTGTGATGAGAACGGAGAGGAGCTGCTCACCGAGGAAGGGAAGTACATCGGGGAGAGAGTGTATAAGTTCCCGATCCGTTGGACACCTGACCACTTCTCAAAGAAGCCCAGTGCTTACGTCTATGAATCGGGCGCGCTACACGGGCAGGATGCCGTGTCTTACGAGAGACTGGTGGCTTGGGTAAATTCTTTCAGCCTCGTTGAGTGTTGGACGAGTAAGGGCCAGCCTATCTTTGAGGAGGATGGGAGTCAAAGGGTCGAGCGTCGGTTTATCCCCGTCAAGGCACTGTTGGAGTGCAAGACTCCCGTGGATGTCGAAAAGTTGCTCGGTAGACTTAGTTACTTAGACTTTGTTTGTTATTCCTTCTTCTCCATTTCTAACGCGCTTGTTTTATTTGTGCAGGTGAGATGCCTCAAGCCCGTGATCGTGTGGTGAGGAATGCCATGGCGAGGGGTAAGGCCGGGGCGGCTCCCCTTAAGACCCGGACTGCTGCTGGTGCTCGTGCCCCTTCCCTTGTTCAAGCTGCTCCGGGGACCTCTTCTTCACCCTCCCCCGGCCCACGGGACTCTCCACTACCTTTGACCGGGCGGGCGAAGCGGCCACGGACGTTGGATGCGGTGGATTTGACTCGGGCGCCTGAGAAGGGGAAATTTGAGCTCCCCCCGTGCATCCTTGACCGGATATTTTTTGAGGGAAATACCCTGGTCGTTCCTCGGGCAGAGTCTCTGAGTTTGGAGGGCATGGATCGATCGAGCAAGAGGGCACTGGTGGCCCAGGATGCCTCTGCCCTTGTGAGGATGCTGGAGATGGCGGCCGTCTATGCGGAGGGGGACACTGCGCTTGAGGCCAAACTTACTGCTGCTCGGGCTTCTGAGACGGCCTTGAAGGAGGAGGCCAAGGGTGCGCTTGAGGCTAGGAAGAAAGCTGAAGAGGAGACGACCAAGCTGAAAGAGCAGGTCACCAAGCTGAAGGCGGAGAAGAGGGCTGCCGAGGAATTGAACAAGGAGCTGACGGCGGCCAGTGCCCTGGGTGCTGATGAACCGGATGAGATCAAAGTATTGAAGACTAGGGCTGAGCTGGTCGCCATCATTCTGCAGGCCGAGGAAGACGGTATCGCCGTGGCGACGGAGTCCTTCGACAGTGCCGTGGCCCAGTTGCGGGTGGTGAACCCAGGGCTTGAGATTTCGACCGAGGGTATCCAATATTTTGCGCGTGTGGAGGGTGGCTGTATCGTCTTGCCCAAAGGTCTTGTTCTCGACACCCCCAAGGCTCAGACCGAAGATCAGCCAGCGGAGGAGCAGGAGCCTGAGCCCGAGGCAACCGAGCATGTGGAAGGATGAGGATTCATGTTGTTTTGATGTTGTAGTGTTTTGTCCGGCCTGCGTGCTGTCGATTAACTTGTAATTTATCTGGTTTCGGGGGGGGCATGGCCCTTTTTTTATGTAATACGCACAGTCTTTTTGCCTTCGTGGCCTTATTATTTAATGCCCGGTTCATTTACTTATATGATTTTTGTTTATGTTGATGTACTTTACATTAGTTGTGCATGTATGACTGCCCGTCGGAGGGTGTGTCTGTTAATGGAGCTTTCTTTTGAAGGATAGCTCGCTGTGTGTGAATTCGCCAGTGCGGAGAACTGGTCGAATAGCAGGGGAAGGCCCTGGCGAGGTTGCGGATCTCAGGTCGCGATTGAGGCCCGAGGTCGCGGCGTGAACGTCCCATCGCGAGCTGGGGTTCTGCCAGTCATGGTACTTGGGAGAAGGCGGTGCTCGGTTGAGGACCGCCGACGAGCAGAGCTCCAGCTCATTCACTTGAGCGGGATTCTACTTTGTGCGTGTGCGTCATTTGTACCTGGACGAGCACGACGACCGTTAGGTGGTCGCTTGATGCGAGGAAGCATATAGTTACTTCAGCTGTAGTATTGCTTAAGTTTCTCAGCGTTCCATGGTCGAGGGAGTGCCTCCCCGTCAAGGTTTTCGAGGAAGTATGCACCATTTCCCGTTTTGGCACAGACTCTGTATGGCCCTTCCCAGTTGGCTGCTAGTTTGCCTTCGCGAGAGTCCTTGTGGTTTCTTCGCAGGACAAGGCTGCCCACCTCGAACTCTCGTCGTAAGACTTTGGCGTTGTGCCTGATTGCTATTTTTTGCTTGAGAGATGCTTCGCGGAGGGCTGCTCTTGTCCGAATTTCCTCGACGAGGTCGAGCTCTTCTCTCATCGCTTCGTTATTCATTTCCTCGTCTAGAGGTGATTCGGTCCTTCTGGACGGTACGTGGATCTCGATGGGTAGAACAGCCTCCATGCCATATGCTAAGCGGAAAGACGTCTCCCTGGTGGTGGACTGGGGAGTAGTGCGATATGCCCATAAGACGCTGTGGAGCTCCTCGACCCAGGCTTTCTTCATTTCATCCGGTCTTCATTTGAGGCCACGAAGGATGACGCGGTTGGCCGCTTCAGCCTGCCCGTTGGTTTGGGGGTGTTCTACCAAAGCGAAGTGTTGCTTTGTTCCGAGATGGGCGACAAAGTCTTGGAACTTCTTGTCCGTGAATTGTGTTCCATTGTCCGTGACGATTGCTTGGGGAATCCCAAAACGGGCAAGGATATTCCACTTGTAGAAGCGTAGAATGTTAAGTGCCATTATCTTTGCTAAGGCATCTGCTTCTATCCATTTTGTGAAATAATCTAGGCCCCACCAGGCAAATGGCCACGGGGAGGTCAAGCTCTTCAGTTCGTTAGGTGGAGCTAGGTGCATATCCCCGTGCCATTGGCACTTGTCGCATTTCTTTACGTGCTCCTTGGCGTCTTGCTGCATCGTTGGCCAATAATACCCTGCCCGGAGTGCCTTGCAGGCAAGGGACCTTCCTCCCAGGTGCTGGGCGTTAATGCCTTCGTGGATTTCTCGCAATACGTGGGGGACAATCTCTTCCTCTATGCACTTTAGTAGCGGGATGGAGAAGCCCCTTCGGTAAAGTTTGTTTTCGAGGATGACGTACGAGCAAGCTTTTCGTCTGATGGTGCTGGCCTCCTTGGGGTCATCCGGAAGCTCGTCTCTGGTGAGGTAGTTGTACACGGGCGTCATCCAGCAGTCGCTGTCCCCGATCGCGTGCACGTGTAGGGTCGAGGGCCCCTTGTCGATACTGAATCGGGGAAGTATCTCTTGGATGACTGACCTGTTTCCGCCTTTCCTCTTGGTGCTTGCTAGTTTGGACAGGACGTCTGCTCGCACGTTGTGTTCGCGGGGAACATGTCTTACTGCTACGGTCTTGAACTTTGACAACTTTTCCTTGACTAGGGAGAGGTATTCAGATAGACTGTCGTTTTTGGCCTGATACTCCCCGGAGATCTGGTGGGCTACGAGCTGAGAGTCCGTGCAGATGACGATTTCTTCTGCCCCTAGGTCTTCGGCTAGGCGCAACCCGGCGAGGAAGGCTTCGTACTCATCCCAGTTGTTCGATGTGGGAAATGACAAAGTGAGAGACGCCTCGACTATGGTCCCTTCGTCGTTCTCCAGAATTACTCCTGCCCCGCTGCCGCTCGAGCTGGATGCTCCGTCCACGTAGATGGTCCATCTGTTTGCTATGTGGGGCAAGGAGTCTGAGAAGGTTACTTCTGCCACGAAATCGGCCAGGGCTTGTGCTTTGAGAGCTTTTCTGCTTTCATACCGGACGTCAAATTCGGACAGCTCCAACGACCACTTGAGCATTCGACCGGCCATGTCTGGCCGGCCCAGCAACTGCTTGATGGGCTGGTCCGTCCTTACTACGATCGTATGGGCCAAGAAGTAGTGTCTCAGTCGTCTGGCGGCGTTGACGAGGGCCAATGCTACCTTTTCTATCTGCTGATATCGCAACTCCGCGTCCTGCAACGCTTTGCTCGTGAAGTATACTGGCTTTTGCCCGCCAGGATCTTCGCGAATGAGAACGGCGCTCACGGCCTCGGCAGTGACGGTGAGGTATAGGAACAAAACTTCCCCGGTATCTGGTCGTGATAACACGGGCGGTTTCGACAGGGCTTGCTTTGAGTGAAGGAGGGATGCCTCGCATTCTTCGATCCATTCACACGCGGCTTCTTTTCTCAAGAGCTTGAAGAAAGGAAAGGCGTGTTGGGCGAATTTTGCGACGAAGCGGGACAACGAGGTGAGTACCCCGTTGAGGGACTGGATGTTCTTTTTAGACTTGCGCGTTGGGAACTCAGAGAATGCCCGACATTTGTCAGGGTTAGCCTCTATTCCTCGTTCCGTTAAGTAGAAACCAAGGAATTTGCCTGCCCGTACGCCGAACATGCACTTCTCCAGGTTAAAACGCATTTGGTATTTTCTTGCTTGCTCGAAAATTTTTCGGAGATGGGCGACATGGTCTAGTTCCTCGTGGGACTTGACGATCATGTCGTCCATGTATACCTCGAACATGTCGCCAATTTGTCCTCAGAAGACTTTGTTCATCATTCGTTGGTACGTAGCGCCGGCGTTCTTCAGTCCGAAGGGCATTACGTTGTAGTAATAGTTTCCCGATTCGGTCATGAAGGCCGTGTAAGTTTTATCGCTCGCGGCCATTGGGATTTGGTTATAGCCCGAGTAGGCGTCGAGGAACGATAACAGTTTAAAACCTGCAGAGTTATCTACGAGCTTGTCTATATTGGGGAGGGGTAGGCGTCCTTCAGACAGGCCTTATTAACATCGGTATAATCAATGCACATTCTCCATTTGCCATTATTTTTTCTTACAAGTACAACATTTGAGAACCATGTAGTGTATTTGGCCTCAAAAATAAACCTAGCTTCTAGAAGGCCTTTGACAGCTTTCTCCGCGGCTTCCATCTTCTCCGGGGACTGTTTCCTTCTGCGCTGGGCAACGGCTTTGACGGTCGGATCAATTGTAAGCTGGTGGCAGGCGACTGAGGGGTCCAATCCTGGCATTTCAGCAGCGCTCCACGCGAATAAGTCTGCGTTCTCCCGGAGGCACGCTTTTAGTTGTCTCTTGGCCAGGTCGGGGAGGTCTGCTCCGATCTTCACTCCCCGTTGGGGGTCTTCTCCGAATGGAACGATCTCGAAGTTGCCGTCTGGAACGGGGCGTAGGAGATCGCTGCTGTTGTGGGACTGGCTGCCCGAAGTCGTCCGGTCTTTGGCGTGATCATCCTCGCTGAAACGGCTATCCAAGTCGATGGATTCCACCTGGGGGAGTGGCTTTGGCTGCTCGGAGCTGCTGGGCATAGGAGGACGACCAGATGTCCTCGGCCTCGCTGAGATGGTGCTCAGTCCTTTTGATGCTGCTTCAAAGCATCGACGGGCAGCTTCGATGTCGCCGTGGAGGGTGGCGACCATCCCTTCAGAAGTGTAGTACTTCATCTTGAGATGTACGGTGGAAGGTGCTGCAACTAACTCTGCCAGGGTTGGCCTTCCGAAGATGCAGTGGTATAGTGACGGGCAATCGATTACCAGAAACTGTGCTTTAATTGCTCGGGTTGTCTTTCCTGAACCGAATGTTACGATGAGCTCTACGTAACCCCGGGGCTTTGTCACCGCTCCGTTGAATCCCTGCAGGTCGGATCCAACGTATGGAGTAAGGTGAGAGTCATTCAGTTGCAGCGTCTCGAACAGGTGGTTATACATTATATCAACCGAACTGCCCTGGTCTACGAGTATCCTGCGAACGTCAAAGTTCGCCATCCTTGCCTGGATGAGAAGCGGGATGCTTGAGTTCGGGGACCCGCCGAGGAGTTCCTCTTTGTAGAAGGAAATGGGAGATGATCCTTTGTGAGTGGCATCCAGCGTGGTGACTTCATTGGAGCTTTTGCTGATCAGTTGTTCGAATTTCCTTTTGACCGAACCGACCGTGATTTTGTTGAATCCGCCACCGGAGATGACCATGGCCGACGGGAAGGTCTCCCACGGGCTGTGAGCGCCGAGGAACGTGGAGGCGTGTAGGCTATCAGGGATACGGAAGTCCTCTGGCCGAGTTACGGACAGGGCGACCTGTACGTTGGTGTCCTCAGAGGGCGGAGTCTCTTCTGCAACCTTCTTGCTCTTCTGGGTGTCTTGCCGGGGAGCTTATTTCTTCTTCGCGAACTGCTTCAGGTGGCCATCGGGAATGAGGATCTCTATGGCATCTCTGAGGTGGATGCATTCTTCCGTCGTATGGCCGTGGCTCTTGTGGAAGCGGTAATACTTGGATTTATCTACACCCGGCCTGGCCGGCAGCTGTTTGGGGAAACGGACTCCCGCCTGCTTGAACTCTGAGTTGGCACATTCGGACAAGATTTTCTCCCTCGAGGTAGTGAGGGGGGTGTAGTCGTGGAACCACCCGGAAGGTCCCTTCTGTTCGCGTGCCTCATGAGGCCTATCGTCACGTCTTTTGTCTCCTCAACGGGACGTCAAGGGTTCTTCAGCTCTGGAGGACCGGGCACCTTCTTGGTGACGGGAGGCCCGGACGGAATGGGCAGCGACCTTCTCCTCGTACTGTATGTGCGACTGGGCTTGGTGGAGGAGGGCGTTGAGATTCCTCGGCGGATCGAGGCCGATGGCTTTCGCGAAGTCTGAGCCGGGGCGTAGTCCCTGCTCGAGCAGAAATTTCTTCATCTCGTCGGTCGTTGGCACTTGGACGGCTTCCTTGTTGAACCGCTCAATGTAGTCCCGAAGAGGTTCGTCTCTTCCCTGCATGACAGCTCCGAGGGACGCTTCAGTCTTCGGATGGCGTCGCGATGCAGTAAAGTGACGGGAGAAAATCCTCCCCAACTGCCTCAAGAAGTGACGGACTCTTCCAACAGCTGCTTATACCAAGTCATTGCTCCCTTCTGGAGCGTGGTCAGGAACAAGCGGCATTTGATGGCTCCTCGCACCCCTCTGTAGTCCAAAAGGGCGTCTATGTTTTCTATGTGCTCGTTTGGGTCTGTGGTTCCATCGTAAGTCCCTAGAGACAGGGGCTTCTCTAGTCCTTTAGGAAGATGGGTATCCAGGATCCTGCAGGATAACGGGCCGCGAGGCTCGTCGTCGCTGTCCGAGCTGGGAGTTGACGATGACCGTTGTCTGCGCTCGTGGCGGCGGTCTCTGCGAGGTAAAGGTGAGCGTGGCCGGTTACGAGGTCTGACCGGTGGAGAAAGCCTATCCTGCCCCCTTCTTTTGTGTCTTGGAGGTGATCGATCCCGCGGGGAAATCTGGTTGCGCTTGCGAACGCGCTGTGGTTCAGGCTCATGCCTCGATCTGTGGCCTTCTCCGCTCCTAGCTGTCGGGCTTCTTGATCCTCGGCGTTTGTTCTTGGGAGGAGAGGATCTTGGAAGGGATGCTTCCTCGAGAGCTCCTATTCTTTCGCCTTGTTGCAAGATGAGGAGGTTTGTGCGGTTGACAGCTTCTAACAGGGTTGCAACGGCCAGATCGGCGCTGGGAGGGCCAGGAACTGGTCGTTCCCCCAACGGTAACAGCTTGTCTCCTTGCTCGGTGGGAGGAGGAGTGGGAGACGCAGTAGCCTCGTCTCGAAGGAAACGGGGATTGGAAAGTAATGGAGATCTACCGTCCACGTCCCTCTTGTTGACGGGAACGAGAATTGTAATATCAGCACCTTGTGCGGAGTTCTGAGCGGCCATGTGTGGGTGGATTAAAGAGAGTATGTTTTGATCTTTAGTTTCCTAGGAGGAAAAAAAGAAGGGGAGAACAAGGGTTCCCACAGACGGCGCCACTGATCTCGAGTGTTCGATCAGATCCACACACGCTGGTCGTCAGATGGGCAAGGGGCTTGGCAAGGTGATGAGGAGAAAAGGGGGTGTACTTGCAAGGAACTCCGACGCTCAAGTAAGTAAAGGTCGGAAAAGGGGCAAGTACAAAGTGTATTCGTAGGGTAGAAAAATGATACCTGACCCTCTCAAGCGAGAGGGTTTATATAGAGCCCCCAGCGCGTGGCCAACGGTCCTATTTTCGGGGCGAAATAACCGTTTTCCCCCAAAGAATAGGTAACTGCCCAAACTAGCCGTTATGTCGGGCAGGGCGTCAGAGACTAGCCGTTACGTCGGGCGTGTAAGTGGTTCCGGGCACCTGCCCTTTGCTGTCCGGGCAGCGAGGGAGTCGTGCGTGACGGGCATAGAAGCCGGGGAGGAACGTTACGTTCCTTGCCCGGTTGGAGGGGCAGAAAATGTCACTTTTGCCCCTCTGTGGATTGGATTTAAGTAGTATGGGCCGCTTTAGAGCAGAGGCGGATTGGGCCAATTCTAGCCATTGGTCCAGTCCAGAACACTTACTATAAGTAGATTTCTTAACTTGTGCCCCAAGGGCACAAGTTAGCTTTACCCTTCTTTCATAACAGTCTTATTCTGGACTGGACCAATGGCTAGAATTGGCCCAATCCGCCTCTGCTCTAAAGCGGCCCATACTACTTAAATCCAATCCACAGAGGGGCAAAAGTGACATTTTCTGCCCCTCCAACCGGGCAAGGAACGCAACGTTCCTCCCCGGCTTCTATGCCCGTCACGCACGGCTCCCTCGCTGCCCGGACAGCAAAGGGCAGGTGCCTAGAACCACTTTCACGCCCGACGTAACGGCTGGTCTCTGACGCCCTGCCCGACATAACGACTAGTTTGGGCAGTTACCTATTCTTTGGGGAAAACAGTTATTTCGCCCCGAAAATAGGACCGTTGGCCACGCGCTGGGGGCTCTATATAAACCATCTCGCTTGAGAGGGTCAGGTATCATTTTTCTACCCTACGAATACACTTTGTACTTGCCCCTTTTCCGACCTTTACTTACTTGAGCGTCGGAGTGCCTTGCAGGTACACCCCCTTTTCTCCTCATCACCTTGCCGAGCCCCTTGCCCATCTGACGACCAGCGTGTGTGGATCTGATCGAACACTCGAGATCAGTGGCGCTATCTGTGGGAACTCCTTGTTCTCCCCTTCTTTCTTTCCTCCTCGGAAACTAAAGATCAAAACATACTCTCTTTAATCCACCCACCTATGGCCGCTCAGAACTCCGCACAAGGTGCCGATATCACAGTCCTCGCTCCCGTCAGCAAGACGGACGTCAACGAAATATCTCCACTACTTTCGGATCCCCGCTTCCTTCGAGACGGGGCCACCGCGTCTCCAACTCCTCCTCCCGCCGAGCAAGGAGGCAAGCAGCTACCGTTGGGGGGACGACTAATTCCTGGCCCTCCCAGCACCGACCTGGCCGTTGCAGCCCTGTTAGAAGCTGTCAACCGCACAAACCTCCTCATCTTGCAACAAGGCGAAAGAATAGGGGCTCTCGAGGAAGCCTCTCTTCCAAGATCCTCTCCTCCCAAGAGCAAACACCAAGGACCAAGAAGCCCGCCAGCTAGGCGCGGAGAAGGCCACAGATCGAGGCATGAACCTGAGTCACAACATGTTCACAAGCGCGACCAGATCTCCCCGCAGGATCGATCACCTCCAAGACACAAAACAACGAGACAGGACAGGCATTCTCCACCGGTCAGACCTCGTGACCGACCGCGCTCACCCTCACCTCGCAGAGACCGCCGCCGCGAGCGCAGACAACGGTCACCGTCAACTCCCAGCTCGGACAGCGACCACGAGCCTCGCGGTTCGTTATCCCGTAGGATCCTGGCCACCCGTCTTCCTAAAGGACTAGAGAAGCCCCCGTCTCTAGGGACTTACGACGGAACCACGGACCCAGACGAGCACATAGAAAACATAGACGCCCTTTTGGACTACAGAGGGGTGCGATGAGCCATCAAATGCCGCCTGTTCCCGACCACGCTCCGGAAGGGAGCAATGACTTGGTATAAGCAGCTGCCGGAAGAGTCCGTCACTTCTTGGAGGCAGCTGGGGAGGATTTTCTCCCGTCACTTTACTGCATCGCGACACCATCCGAAGACTGAAGCGTACCTCGGAGCTGTCGTGTAGGGAAGAGACGAACCTCTTCGGGACTACATTGAGCGGTTCAACAAGGAAGCCGTCCAAGTGCCAACGACCGACGAGATGAAGAAATTCCTGCTCGAACAGGGACTACGCCCCGGCTCAGACTTCGCGAAAGCCATCGGCCTCGATCCGCCGAGGAATCTCAACGCCCTCCTCCACCAAGCCCATTCGTACATACAGTACGAGGAGAAGGCCGCTGCCAATTCTGTCCCGGCCTCCCGTCACCAAGAAGGTGCCCGGTCCTCCAGAGCTGAAGAACCCTCGACGTCCCGTCGAGGAGACAAAAGACGTGACGATAGGCCTCGCGAGGCACGCAAACAGAAGGGACCTTCCGGGCGGTTCTACGACTACACCCCCCTCACTACCTCAAGGGAGAAAATCTTGTCCGAATGTGCCAACTCAGAGTTCAAGCAGGCGGGAGTCCGTTTCCCCAAACAGCTGCCGGCCAGGCCGGGTGTAGATAAATCCAAGTATTACCGCTTCCACAAGAGCCACGGCCATACGACGGAAGAATGCATCCACCTCAGAGATGCCATAGAGATCCTCATTCGCGACGGCCACCTGAAGTAGTTCGCGAAGAAGAAAGAAGCTCCCCGATAAGACACCCAGGAGAGCAAGAAGGCTGCAGAAGAGACTCCGCCCTCCGAGGACACCAACGTACAGGTCGCCCTGTCCGTAACTCGGCCAGAGGACTTTCGTATCCCTGATAGCCTGCACGCCTCCACGTTCCTCGGCGCTCACAGCCCGTGGGAGACCTTCCCGTCGACCATGGTCATCTCCGGTGGCGGATTCAACAAAATCACGGTATGTTCGGTCAAAAGGAAATTCGAGCAACTGATCAGCAAAAGCTCCAATGAAGTCACCACGCTGGATGCCACTCACAAAGGATCATCTCCCATTTCCTTCTACAAAGAGGAACTCCTCGGCGGGTCCCCGAACTCAAGCATCCCGCTTCCCATCCGGGCAAGGATGGAGAACTTCGACGTTCGCAGGATACTCATAGACCAGGGCAGTTCGGTTGATATAATGTACAACCACCTGTTCGAGACGCTGCAGTTGAATGACTCTCACCTTACTCCATACGTTGGATCCGACCTGTAGGGATTCAACGGAGCGGTGACAAAGCCCCGGGGTTACGTAGAGCTCATCGTAACATTCGGTTCAGGAAAGACAACCCGAGCAATTAAAGCACAGTTTTTGGTAATCGATTGCCCGTCACTATACCAGTGCATCTTCGGAAGGCCAACCCTGGCAGAGTTAGTTGTAGCACCTTCCACCGTACATCTCAAGATGAAGTACTACACTTCTGAAGGGATGGTCGCCACCCTCCACGGCGACATCGAAGCTGCCCGTCGATGCTTTGAAGCAGCATCAAAAGGACTGAGCACCATCTCAGCGAGGCCGAGGACATCTGGTCATCCTCCTATGCCCAGCAGCTCCGAGCAGCCAAAGCCACTCCCCCAGGTCGAATCCATCGACTTGGACAGCCGTTTCAGCGAGGATGATCACGCCAAAGACTGGACGACTTCGGGCAGCCAGTCCCACAACAGCAGCGATCTCCTATGCCCCGTTCCAGACGGCAACTTCGAGATCGTTTCGTTCGGAGAAGACCCCCAACGGGGAGTGAAGATCGGAGCAGACCTCCCCGACCTGGCCAAGAGACAACTAAAAGCGTGCCTCCGGGAGAACGCAGACTTATTCGCATGGAGCGCTGCTGAAATGCCAGGATTGGACCCCTCAGTCGCCTGCCACCAGCTTACAATTGATCCGGCCGTCAAAGCCGTTGCCCAGCGTAGAAGGAAACAGTCCCCAGAGAAGATGGAAGCCGCGGAGAAAGCTGTCAAAGACCTTCTAGAAGCTAGGTTTATTTCTGAGGCCAAATACACTACATGGCTCTCAAATGTTGTACTTGTAAGAAAAAATAATGGCAAATGGAGAATGTGCATTGATTATACCGATGTTAATAAGGCCTGTCCGAAGGACGCCTACCCCCTCCCCAATATAGACAAGCTCGTAGATAACTCTGCAGGTTTTAAACTGTTATCGTTCCTCGACGCCTACTCGGGCTATAACCAAATCCCAATGGCCGCGAGCGATAAAACTTACACGGCCTTCATGACCGAATCGGGAAACTATTACTACAACGTAATGCCCTTCGGACTGAAGAACGCCGGCGCTACGTACCAACGAATGATGAACAAAGTCTTTCGAGGACAAATTGGCGACATGCCCGAGGTATACATGGACGACATGATCGTCAAGTCCCACGAGGAACTAGACCATGTCGCCCATCTTCGAAAATTTTTTGAGCAAGCAAGAAAATACCAAATGCGTTTTAACCCGGAGAAGTGCATATTCGGCGTACGGGCAGGCAAATTCCTTGGTTTCTACTTAACGGAACGAGGAATAGAGGCTAACCCTGACAAATGTCGGGCATTCTCTGAGTTCCCAACGCGCAAGTCTAAAAATAACATCCAGTCCCTCAACGGGGTGCTCACCTCGTTGTCCCGCTTCGTCGCAAAATCCGCCCAACACGTCTTTCCTTTCTTCAAGCTCTTGAGAAAAGAAGCCGCGTGTGAATGGACCGAAGAATGCGAGGCATCCCTCCTTCACTTAAAGCAAGCCCTGTCGAAACCGCCCGTGTTATCACGACCAGATACCGGGGAAGTTTTGTTCCTATACCTCGTCGTCACTGTCGAGGCCGTGAGCGCCGTTCTCATTCGCGAAGATCCTGGCGGGCAAAAGCCAGTATACTTCACGAGCAAAGCGTTGCAGGACGCGAAGTTGCGATATCAGCAGATAGAAAAGGTAGCATTGGCCCTCGTCAACGCTGCCAGACGACTGAGACACTACTTCTTGGCCCATACGATCGTAGTAAGGACGGGCCAGCCCATCAAGCAGTTGCTGGGCCGGCCAGACATGGCCGGTCGAATGCTCAAGTGGTCGTTGGAGCTGTCCGAATTTGAAGTCCGGTATGAAAGCAGAAAAGCTCTCAAAGCACAAGCCCTAGCCAATTTCGTGGCGGAAGTAACCTTCTCAGACTCCTCGCCCCACATAGCAAACAGATGGACCATCTACGTGGACGGAGCACCAGCTCGAGCGGCAGCGGGGCAGGAGTAATTCTGGAGAACGACGAAGGGACCATAGTCGAGGCGTCTCTCACTTTGTCCTTTCCCACATCGAACAACCAGGCTGAGTACGAAGCCTTCCTCGCCGGGTTGCGCCTAGCCGAAGACCTAGGGGCAGAAGAAATCGTCATCTGCACGGACTCTCAGCTCGTAGCCCACCAGATCTCCGGGGAGTATCAGGCCAAAAATGACAGTCTATCTGAATACCTCTCCCTAGTCAAGGAAAAGATGTCAAAGTTCAGGACCGTAGCAGTAAGACATGTTCCCCGCGAACACAACGTGCGAGCAGACGTCCTGTCCAAACTAGCGAGCACCAAGAGGAAAGGCGGAAACAGGTCAGTCATCCAAGAGATACTTCCCCGATCCAGCATCGACAAGGGGCCCTCGACCCTACACGTGCACGCGATCGGGGACAGCGACTGCTGGATGACGCCCGTGTACAACTACCTCACCAGAGACGAGCTTCCAAATGACCCCAAGGAGGCCAGCACCATCAGACGAAGAGCTTGCTCGTACGTCATCCTCGAAAACAAACTTTACCGAAGGGGCTTCTCCATCCTGCTACTAAAGTGCATAGAGGAGGAGATTGTCCCCCACGTATTGCGAGAAATCCACGAAGGCATTAACGCCCAGCACCTGGGAGGAAGGTCCTTTGCCCGCAAGGCACTCCGGGCAGGGTATTATTGGCCAACGATGCAGCAAGACGCCAAGGAGCACGTAAAGAAATGCGACAAGTGCCAACGGAATGGGGAAATGCACCTAGCTCCACCTAACGAACTGAAGAGCTTGACCTCCCCGTGGCCATTTTCCTGGTGGGGCCTAGACATCCTGGGACCCTTCGTGACGGGGTCTAGCCAAAACAAATACCTGATAGTAGGCGTAGATTATTTCACAAAATGGATAGAAGCAGAAGCCTTAGCAAAGATAACGGCACTTAACATTCTAGGCTTTTACAAGCGGAATATCCTTGCCCGTTTTGGGATTCCCCAAGCAATCGTCACGGACAATGGAACACAATTCACAGATAAGAAGTTCCAAGACTTTGTCGCCTATCTCAGAACAAAGCAACACTTCACTTCGGTAGAGCACCCCCAAACCAACGGGCAGGCTGAAGTGGCCAACCGCGTCATCCTTCGTGGCCTCAAACGAAGACTGGATGAAACGAAGAAAGCCTGGGTCGAGGAGCTTCACAGCGTCTTATGGGCATATCGCACTACTCCCCAGTCCACCACCGGGGAGACGCCTTTCCGCTTAGCATTTGGCATGGAGGCTGTTCTACCCATCGAGATCCATGTACCGTCCAGAAGGACCGAATCACCTCTAGACGAGGAAATGAATAACGAAGCGATGAGAGAAGAGCTCGACCTCGTCGAGGAAATCCGGACAGGAGCAGCCCTCCGCGAAGCATCTCTCAAGCAAAAAATAGCAATCAGGCACAACGCCAAAGTCTTACGACGAGAGTTCGAGGTGGGCAGCCTTGTCCTGCGAAGAAACCACAAGGACTCTCGCGAAGGCAAACTAGCAGCCAACTGGGAAGGGCCATACAGAGTCTGTGCCAAAACGGGAAATGGTGCATACTTCCTCGAAAACCTTGACGGGGAGGCACTCCCTCGACCATGGAACGCTGAGAAACTTAAGCAATACTACAGCTGAAGTAACTATATGCTTCCTCGCATCAAGCGACCACCTAACGGTCGTCGTGCTCGTCCAGGTACAAATGACGTACACGCACAAAGTAGAATCCCGCTTAAGTGAATAAGCCGGAGCTCTGCTCGTCGACGGTCCTCAACCGAGCACCGCCTTCGCCCAAGTACCATAACTGGCAGAACCCCAGCTCGCGATGGGACGTTCACGCCGCGACCTCAGGCCTCAATCGCGACCTGAGATCCGCAACCTCGCCAAGGCCTTCCCCTGCTATTCGACCAGTTCTCCGCACTGGCGAATTCACACACAGCGAGCTATCCTTCAAAAGAAAGCTCCATTAACAGACACACCCTCCGACGGGCAGTCATACATGCACAACTAATGTAAAGTACAACAATATAAACAAAAATCATATAAGTAAATGAACCGAGCATTAAATAATAAGGCCACGAAGGCAAAAAGAATGTGTGTATTACATAAAAAAAGGGGGACATGCCCCCCCCCGAAACCAGATAAATTACAAGTTAATCGACGGCACGCAGGCCGGACAAAACACTACAACATCAAAACAACATGAATCCTCTTCCTTCCACATGCTCGGTTGCCTCGGGCTCGGGCTCCTGCTCCTCCGCTAGCTGATCTTCGGTCTGAGCCTCGGGGGTGTCGAGAACAAGACCTTTGGGTAAGATGATACGGCCACCCTCCACACGCGTAAGATAGTGGATACCCTCGGTCGAAATCTCGAGCCCTGGGTTCACCACCCGCAACTGGGCCACGACACTGTCGAAGGACTCCGCCGCCACGGCGATACCATCTTCCTCGGCCTGCAGAATGCCGGCGACCAGCTCAGCCCTAGTCTTCAATACTTTGATCTCATCCGGTTCATCAGCACCCGGGGCACTGGCCGCCATCAGCTCCTTGTTCAATTCCACGGCAGCCCTCTTCTCCGCCTTCAGCTTGGTGACCTCCTCTTTCAGCTTGGTCGTCTCCTCTTCAGCTTTCTTCCTAGCCTCACGCGCACCCTTGACCTCCTCCTTCAAGGCCGTCTCAGAAGCCCGAGCAGCAGTAAGTTCGGCCTCAAGCGCAGTGTCCCCCTCCGCATAGACGACCGCCATCTCCAGCATCCTCACAAGGGCAGAGGCATCCTGGGCCACCAGCGCCCTCTTGCTCGACCGATCCATGCCCTCCAAACTCAGAGACTCTGCCCGAGGAACGACCAGGGTATTGCCCTAAAAAAATCTCCGTTCAAGGATGCACGGGGGGAGCTCAAATTTCCCCTTCTCAGGCGCCCGAGTCAAATCCACTGCATCCAACGTCCATGGCCGCTTCGCCCCCCCGGTCAAAGGAAGTGGAGAGTCCCGTGGGTCGGGGGAGGGTGAAAAAGAGGTCCCCGGAGCAGCTTGAACAAGGGAAGGGGCACGAGCACCTGCAGCAGTCTGGGTCTTAAGGGGAGCCGCCCTGGCCTTACCCCTCACCATGGCATTCCTCACCACACGATCACGGGCTTGAGGCATCTCACCTGCACAAATAAAACAAGTGCGTTAGAAACGGGGAAGAAGGAATAACAAACAAAGTCTAAGTAACTAAGTCTACCAAGCAACTTTTCGACATCCACGGGAGTCTTGCACTCCAACAGTGCCTTGACGGGGATAAACCGACGCTCGACCCTTTGACTCCCATCCTCCTCAAAGATAGGCTGGCCCTTACTCGTCCAACACTCAGCGAGGCTGAAAGAATTTACCCAAGCCACCAGTCTCTCGTAAGACACAACATCCTGCCCGCGTAGCACGCCCGGTTCATAGACGTAAGCACTGGGCTTCTTTGAGAAGTGGTCAGGTGTCCAACGGATCGGGAACTTATACACTCTCTCCCCAATGTACTTCCCTTCCTCGGTGAGCAGCTCCTCTCCGTTCTCATCACACTCCAACTCCCAGGCATACACGCTGTCCTGAGCAGCTTCGGACAGAGGCTCGACGATGTAGTACCGTCCCTTGAACATTCGGATGGACTCCGAGAATGGCTTAAACAACTTTTTGGGCTGCTTCAAAGAGACCCATCCATACCTCTTCCCCACTAGCTGCCGCTGAAGGTGGAAAACCACAAAGAATAAAGGAAGAGTGGTCCCCAGAGCAAGGTGCTCGCACACCAACTCAAAAGCCCGTATGAAGGCCAACGAATTGGGGTGGAGCTGAGAAGGAGCCAACTTCAGGTGCTCAAACACCGACCGCTGGAAGCCAATGAAGGACAACCTCAGCCCCAATTCCTTGAAGGCATATTCGTACATCCCGAAGCAGTCCCTGAAGCTCGAGCAGATCCGCTCGTCCACATTAGGCAGAAGCACTCTCCATTCACCTGCTGGCCCCACCTCGGTAAAAGTGTCTGCCGCAGACCTCACAAACATGGAAGTATGTTCGGAAGGCTCAGCCACCTCCCACTCTTCTGAGAAGAACGCGTCAACGTCCTTTTCCATCGCATCTTCCTCCACGACCCCCAAGTCATCTCCCTCCTCAGCATCACTCGCTTCCCCCTCGACGTCACTCGAGGAATTTGAAGCCGACGAGCTCGAGGATGCAGAGCTCGAGGACGTTGCACTGCTGCTCTCCTCGGAGACAGTTTCCTCGGATGTAACGGGGATAACCTCCCTCTCTGGCTCCATCGCCACTACGATCACCTGAAAAAGCAGAGAAAGACAGTGAATTCGACAGAAAATCAAATCCACCCTTCCACCGCTAAGTCAAGTGAAAGGGCACACAGAAGGCTAAGGACAACGTCCCCGACCTAAGCCCTAACATCAAACACCTCCCCGCGAGGAGACGGCCGAGACAAACCATCTTTCTACGAGGAACCTCCCCGCGCTCGTGCCCGAATTCCTTTCGAAACTTTGCTGGAAACTGCAAAACTCCACCGGAATCTGGAAACGTTCCGCCGGAAAGTTCACCAGTCCACCAGAAGACGGCAAGACAAAGTGATCACGACTCACCACCACGACGTGGACCACCACGCCCACCGGACTCGCTACCTACTCCGGCGAGATGCTTGAAGCAGCGAAAGGGCAGAACCACCGCCCACCACCAACACTCGCCGGAAACCTACCTATTTTGTCACCTAAAACTAACCCCAGCCGCATACAATCTACCACTAACAACAAGGGAAAGTAAAACAAGCTGAAAATCAGAGAACTTACTTGTTCTAGCTGGAAGAGAAAGGCTGCTCGAAACTTGGCACGGTGGTCGGTTGCTCTGAAGACGGTGACGGGCAGGAACGCTGATGACGACGAAGAAGAATCAGAAGGGAAAAAGTGCAAATGGGACAACCTCCCCCCTTTTTTATACTGAGGGGCATGTGTCCGTAGGTAATAATGACTGCCCACTAGCCATAATTACCTATTAACTGCTGCGCAGGGCTCGATGCACACGTGGCAGCCCAACGTTTCCCATTCTGCCTGACGCCTTATCTTCCCGAATACCGGGCAACGGGGTTACGACCATAAACATCACGGACACAGAGGACCACGGGCACCTCGAGACAATCGTCCCCGTCTTAAACGACGACTCCGCGCTAACTCCCCGGAGCAACGAACAGTCCTTAAAGTCATCACTCCCATGCTCAGGAGCAACGACTTGGGGGGCTCCTGTTCTGGACTGGACCAATGGCTAGAATTGGCCCAATCCGCCTCTGCTCTAAAGCGGCCCATACTACTTAAATCCAATCCACAGAGGGGCAAAAGTGACATTTTTTGCCCCTCCAACCGAGCAAGGAACGAAACGTTCCTCCCCGGCTTCTATGCCCGTCACGCACGGTTCCCTCGCTGCCCAGACAGCAAAGGGCAGGTGCCCGGAACCACTTTCACGCTCGACGTAACGGCTAGTCTCTGACGCCCTGCCCGACATAATGGCTAGTTTGGGCAGTTACCTATTCTTTGGGGAAAACGGTTATTTCGCCCCGAAAATAGGACCGTTGGCCACGCGTTGGGGGCTCTATATAAACCCTCTCGCTTGAGAGGGTCATGTATCATTTTTCTACCCTACGAATACACTTTGTACTTGCCCCTTTTCCGACCTTTACTTACTTGAGCGTCGGAGTGCCTTGCAGGTACACCCCCTTTTCTCTTCATCACCTTGCCGAGCCCCTTGCCCATCTGACAACCAGCGTGCGTAGATCTGATCGAGCACTCGAGATCAGTACGTTTGTATTGGAAAAAACAATTTAAAATTAATTTTTTACTTTTATTAAAACCTATGCACAATTTCCAAGACAACATTTCTTAATTTAGTTCATTAACTTGTGCCCCTAGGGCACAAATTAGCATTACCCATGAAAGAATAAGGAATCATTAAGTGAATAATTATGTAATATAGGAAAAATGATTCCACATATATCAGCCAAATATTTTCCTAATAAAACTCTAGATCATTATTATTCTGGACTGGGCCAACGCATGCCTTTCACACGGGCAGGCCCAACCCGCACGACCTCGGCCGGCCCAACAAGTCCCATGTAAACCGTCCATGTCGAGCACGTAACGGCCATCAGTATGGCCGGGCACGCAAACACTTGACTCTGTCGAGCAGAGGTACCAAGTCCTGCAGGCCTCGGTTCTCCTCGATACCCATGAGGCTCCCCGCGAGGACACGTTCTCTTGCAACCTCCCGCTCCCGAAGGAATCAGTCTGCCCTACTTCTGGAGATTTCGGGACCGTTACCCCAGCGAGAAGACCACGTGCTGGTCTTCACTACGCCACGTAAGCCCTGGCAATTACTTGGATTAGGCCCTGTAATCCAGCCCAGTGCATGTAACTGTTGGCCCCGCGCTGGGGGCTCTCTATAAATACCCTCTCTCTTGAGAGGGTCAGGTTACGACACATTCCAAACTCACACCTATTTTCTGTACTTGCTTTTCTCTGGCCTTTCCTGACTTGAGCGTCGGAGTACCTTGCAGGTACACCCCCCCTCCGTTTCACCACCACCGGAGCTGAAGGTTTCACGACGCTGTTGGCCACTATCTAACTGTCTGATCCAGGTACGATCAGTGGCGCCGTCTGTGGGAACCACTGCTTCCCCGTTTTTCCTTCAACGATAAACCAAAGCAATTTCCCCGTTCATCACCAGCATGGCCAACAACTCGTCTGCGAACAAAGATCTAGACACCGTTCTCGCGCAACTCGAGTACGGAAACCACCACGAGGACAATGCTCCCCTCAACGTCGAAGAAAGCGACGTAAGAGATAGGCAGCCCGCCTCCCCGGACTCCGAAGACACGGCTTACGGCGCTGTCCAGCAGGCAGACCTGCAAGCCGCCTTTCAGCCAGTTGCTCCTCCGCCTAACGCAGATTCGAGCACCGTGGCCCTATTCGCCTTGGTCAACCAAACCAAACAGCCGATCATGCACCAGAATCTCAAAATTGAAGCACTCAAGCGAGGGCAAACACGACGATCTTCCCCACGAAGACATCGTCGTCCACCTTCACCTTGTCGTTCTCCTTCCCCGCGAAAGACCCCTCCAGAAGAATCTCAGACCCCCTCACCGGTGCGCGAGGGCCGCCGGCCGCGCCTCGAGCACACCCAGCCAGAAACCTCCCAGAAGGGCCATCGTTCCCCGCCTCGGAAGGAACCCAGGCACTCCTCGACTACCAAGAGGAGCAAGACCGCCGAAGAGAGGCCGAGGAACCGTTCTAGGAACTCCCCTCCATGACAAGGACCTGGTCGACACCACCGATCCCCATCAAGGTCCCCAGCTGGAAGCGACGACGATGACCAGAGAACCCCCCTGTCATGGGAGATCATGGACGCCCCAATCCCTGCGGGTATGGAGAAACCCCCGCCACTGGGGACCTACGACGGCCTGGCCGACCCTGACGATCACGTCGAAAGTTTTGAAGCCATGCTCAACTTCAGAAACGTCAGGGGAGGCATTAAGTGCAGACTTTTCCCCACCACCCTGCGGAAGGGCGTCATGGCCTAGTAGAAAAGTCTGGCACCTGGGTCGATCATGTCCTGGAAGCAACTAAGAGAACGCTTTACCAAACACTTCACGACATCTCGCTGACACCCAAAGACGGAGGCCGCGCTGGAGAGCATCTTCCAGGGGAAGAACGAGTCTCTCAGAAACTACATTGAGAGGTTCACCAGGGAGGCTGTCGAGGTCCACACGACCGACGACATGAAGAAGTTTTTAATCATCCGGGGACTGCGACTTGGATCCGATTTCGCCAAGTCTGTGGGCCTCCGCAGACCTCGCCGTTTGGAGGACTTCCTCCAGCGAGCTCAGTCATACATCGAATTCGAAGAGTCGGAGGCAGCATAGATCGCCCTCGACTCGAGGCGGAAAGAAGGATCCCGCGGCCGCAGAGAAAAAGACTCTCCTCCCCGACGTGGAGAAAGAAAGAAGGAAGGCCGCCCCCGGGACTCTCGCGAACCGAGAGGACCAGCTGGCCGGTTTACAGAATACACGCTGCTCAACGCTCCCTGCGCGCGTATCCTCTCTGAGTGCTCCAACTCGGAATTTCTGAAAGGAGGCGTCCGCTTTACGAAGCCAACGACCCCTAAATAATACACGGACAAGTCCAAGTACTGCAGGTTCCACCGGAACCACGAGCATGTCACGGAGGACTGCATCCATCTCAAAGATGCAATTGAGATCCTGATCAAGGAAGGGCACCTAAATAAGTACGCCCAAAAAAATGACGCCCCTCGTCCCAGTGCTCGGGAAGCCCAGAACGTCGAGGAGACGACACCTCCTCCCGACGAGAGTCGGCTGCAGGTGGCCCTCAGCGTCACTCGACCCGAATACTTCTTTGTCCCCGAAGGCATCGAGGGCCAAGAGGCAGTTCGCAGCATGTGAGCAAACTTCCCCCACAAAGACCCCGTCGCTGCCTGCAGCACGTAGGAAGGTTTCCCCAAGACGATGGTCATATCCGGAGGTGGTTACGAGAAGGTGTCTAAATTTGACGAACTGGAGTCTGCAACCTCGGCGAAGACCACCACTTTCGAGAAGGTGCAAGGGAAATCAAACCCTATCACCTTCTATCTCGAAGAGCTGCCAGGCGGAGCGCCCAATGCCACCATCCCCCTCTTGGTCAGGGCACAGGTGGCGAACTTTGACGTTCACAGGATCCTGGTCGACCAGGGAAGTTCAGTCGACATCATGTACGCTCACCTGTTCGGGACCCTCAAACTTGACGAGAGACATCTGGCCTTGTACGTCGGTTCAGATCTGCAGGGGTTTAACGACACCACCACTAGACCGTGGGGCTACGTTGAACTGATGGTCACGTTCGGGGCCGAAGACACTGCCCGTCAAGTGAAGACCCGTTTCCTAGCGGTCGAATGTCCATCCCTCTACAAATGCATCCTCGGGAGGACCACCCTGGCCGAACTCACAGCAGTGCCATTAACGGTCCACCTCAAGATGAAGTACTACACGGCCAGGGGACAGGTGGTTACGATGCACGGGGACATAGACGCGGCCATGAGGTGCTTCGATGCTGCAATCAAAGGCATGAGTTTCATCGGCACCAAGCCCAAGACCGGAGCAAAGTCATCCCCGAACACCGTACAGAGGCCTCTCCCGCGAGTCAACGCGGTCGACCTCGACAGCAGGTTCCTGGGCGAGCACGAAGAGGGCGGAGCAGAGAACCTTGACCTCCAGGCGGAAAACAACGGGCAGCCTCTCCACCCAACGCCCCCATCCCAGACGGAGACTTCGAGCTCGTCGCCCTAGGGGACGATCCAGACCGGAACGTGAAGATTGGCACCGGGATCCCCGACCTAGCGAAGAAGCAGCTGAAGGCGTGTCTCTGGGAGAACGCTGATATGTTCGCATGGAGCGCCTCCAAGATGCCTGGCCTTGACCCCGAGGTGGCTTGCCATCAGCTCGCAGTAGATCCGGCCGTTAGGGCCATAGTTCAACGTAGGTGTAGGCAGTCTCCCGAAAAAGCGGAGGCTATTGAAAAAGCTGTAAAAGACCTCCTAGAGGCAAATTTTATTTTGGAAGCCAGATACACGACCTGGTTGTCCAACGTTGTACTTGTCAAAAAGAATAATGGAAAATGGAGGATGTGTGTTGACTATACCGACCTTAACTGGGCAGCCCGAAAGGCTGTTATCCTTTGCCTAACATCGACCAGCTGGTTGACAATTCTGCAGGTTACAAGCTATTATCCTTCATGGACGCCTACTCGGGGTACAACCAAATCCCCATGGATACGGCCGACAAACAACACACATCCTTCATGACCAAGTCGGGCAATTACTACTACAACGTAATGCCCTTCGACTTGAAGAACGCCAGCGTGACCTACCAACGGATGATGAACAAAGTCTTCCGGGGAGAGATCGGCGATATGCTTGAGGTCTATATGGACGACATGATCGTCAAATCCGCAGAGGAAGTCGACCACGCGGCCCATCTCGCGAAGGTGTTCGACACAGCGAGGAGATGCCGTATGAGGTTCAATCCTGACAAATGCACCTTCGGCGTTCGGGCGGGTAAGTTCCTCGGTTTCTACCTCACAGAGCGAGGAATCGAGGCCAGCCCTGACAAACGTCAGGCTTTCTCTGAGATCCCTACCCCGAACTCGAAGAAGTCAATACAATCATCAAACGGGATGCTGACCACCCTCTCCCGCTTCGTCGCCAAGTCTGCACAATACGCGCTCCTGTTTTTCAAACTTCTTCGACAAAAAGCGACATTTGAATGAAGCGAGGAGTGTGAATCCTCCATCTCAAACGAGTCCTGTCACAGCCCCCGGTCCTCTCACGGCCTGAGAACGGGGAGACACTGTTCTTATATCTCGCAATCACGAGTGAAGCAGTCAGCGATGTCCTCATCCGGGAAACCCCAGACGGGCAGAAGCCGATTTACTTCACGATCAAAGCCCTCCAAGGTCCCGAGCTCAGGTATCAGTAGATCGAGAAAGTCACCCTGGCCCTCGTCACCACAGCCAGGAGATTACGCCATTACTTCCTGGCCCACACGGTCGTTGTACGAACCGAGCAGCCAATAAGGAAACTCCTCGGTCGGCCAGACATGGCGGGAAGGATGCTTAGATGGTCGCTCGAACTCGCCGAGTTTGACATCCTGTACGAGGGAAGGAAAGCTCTGAAGGCTCAGGTACTGGCCGACTTTGTGGCAGAAATGACTGTCCCAGAACCTTCGTCCAACGGATCCCAGAAATGGACAATCTACATCGACGGGGCATCCAGCACGAAAGGGAGTGGGGCAGACATTATCCTCGAGAACGAGGAAGGCATCCTGATCGAGGTCTCCCTCGAGTTATCCTTCCCGACATCAAACAACCAGGCAGAGTACGAGGCCTTCCTCGCCGGGCTACGACTGGCCGAGGACATGGGCGCCAAAGAGATCAAAATCTTCACTAACTCTCAACTCATAGCCTCACAAGTCTGAGGAGAGTACCAGGCCAAGAACGACAGCCTCATCGAATACTTGACCTTGGTGAAAGAAAAGATGAAAAAATTCACCTCCGCAGAAGTAACCCACATCCCTCGCGAGCACAATACCCGAGCAGATGTCTTGTCCAAATTGGCGAGCACAAAGAGGAAAGGCGGAAACAAATCCGTCATACAAGAAGTACTTTCCCGCCCGAGCATCGACAAACCCGTTCCAGCGGCGAACGTGAACGCCATTGGGGACAGCAATTGTTGGATGACCCCGGTATACGAGTACCTTAAGATGGACAAACTGCCCTAAGATCCCAAGGAAGCGGGGATGGTCAAGCGGTGGGCATGCTCGTACACGATAGTCGAGGACAAGCTATATCGCCGCGAGTTTTCTATCCCCCTCCTCAGGTGCGTTGAGGAGACCAGGGTCCCCGGTATACTCCAGGAAATCCACGAGGGAATCAATGCACAACACCTCGGCAGGCGATCCTTAGCCCGGAAGGCTCTCCGAGCAGGGTATTACTGGCCCACCATGCAACATGACGCCAAGAAGCACGTCAAGAAGTGCGATAGATGCCAGCGACACGGGGATATGCACCTCGCTCCCCCTAACGAGCTCAAAACACCGTCGTCCCCGTGTCCATTTGCGTGGTAGGGAATGGATATCCTCAGACCTTTCATTATGGGATTATACCAAAACAAATACCTCATCGTCGGCGTGGATTGTTTCACGAAGAGGATCGAGGCGGAAGCCCTGGCCAAAATCACGACCTTCAACATACTCCGCTTCTACAAAAGGAACATCCTCGCCCAGTTCGGCGTGCCCCAAGCGATCGTCACCGACAACGGGACACAGTTCACCGACAAGAATTTCCAAGACTTCGTCACCAAACTGGGCACGAAGCAGCACTTCACATCAGTCGAGCATCCTCAAACAAATGGGCAGGCTGAAGCAGCGAACAGAGTGATCCTCCGAGGATTGAAACGTCAACTAGGCGACGTCAAACAACGGTGGGTCAAGGAGCTACACAGCGTCCTCTGGGCCTACCGAACAACCTCACATTCCACGACCGGGGAGACCCCATTTCGTCTGACCTACGGAACAGAAGCGGTGATCCCCGTGGAGATCAGGGAACCCTCGAGGAGGACAGAGGCCCCTCTCGACGAGGACGCGAACAACAAATCCCTGAGAGAAGAGCTCGACTTTGTCAAGGAGATAAGGTCGGGCGCATCCCTCTGGGAAGCCTCACTTAAACAGAGAATAACCTTATGTTATAACGACAAAGTTATCAAACATGATTTTCAGGTAGGCACCCTCGTCCTACGAAGGAACCAGAAAGATTTGCGAGAAGGCAAACTCGTCGTGAACTGGGAGGGCCCGTACCGCGTCCGCGTGAAAACGGGGACATAAGTCTACTTCCTCAAAAATCTGCATGGGGAAGAACTTGCTCGACCATGGAACGCTGAGAAGCTTAAACAGTACTACAGTTAAGCACTGCCCACGACACACTAGCGCCGCAGTTACGGGGACGCACTAGGGTACAAGCGCGACACCCCTATACGAAACACGATGATCAAGGGCCACGTTGTGTGTGCGCGAGGACTTTTGATCCGACGAGGACACCTCGATCGAGCTCCGTCGTCCTTGTACCAATTAGGGAGAACACCCAGCTTGCGATGGGAAGTTCACGCCACAAAGCTAAGACCTTGACCGAGTTCTTAGCCTCGTTGAAGGTCGGAATACACCTCCGACCACTCGGCCAGCTCTCCACGCAGTCGAGGATCATCGAAGTCGAGAAAATTCCCAAAATATCTATTACTTAGACAAAAATAAATAAAGTATAGCAAATATACAAGCATCACACACACGGATAAGCAAAAGGAAAAGTATTAAAGCCGGGCAAAAGCCATTGTCAGGAGCCCCTGGCACGCAGGTCGGGCAAAAGGCAACAAAATAAAATGGCTCGCAGGCCAAACTAAACAAGACAGTAAAAACTAGTCGGCGACGGTCCCCTCTTGCTGCTCGTGTTCGTTTGCCCCTTCGTCAACCTCGTCCTCTTGCATCGGCTGCACGATATGGTCGTCGATCACGTCGTAGTCGGGGTCAGCCCCTTCAGTGATAAGGTCGGGGTTGAGGACCCGAAGCTGCTGCACGACATTCTTGAAACCTATGTCAGCCGCCACGAGGTTATCCTGCTCGGTCTCCCTGAGTTTCGCTATCAGCGCCACCCGCGAGGTCAACAACTTGTCCTCCTCATTTTCCTCTTCAGCGGGGTGAACAACGTCCTCCAACCCAGCAATCCTCTCCAAGAAACCCTTTCTCTCCTCATCAGCTTTCTTCAACCTCTCCTTCAGCTGCCTCTGAAGTTCGGTCTGTGCCATGTTCTACTCTTTACACTCGTTCAACTCCTTGCTCGCTTTCTCCATCTCGGCAGCAACGGATTTGAATTTATCTTGCAGCTTGGTCAGTTCAGCTGCAGGACAAGTTTCTTCGTTCAAGATCAAAGCCGTCGAACAGACTCGCATCACCGCGGACAAGTCCTCGAGCAGAGCCTTCCTCCTCGAAGACTGAGCAGCACCCTGGACGGCCTGGACCTCGGCAGCTGCGATGCCCGGAGAGTTGCCATCTGAGAAGAAATGGGGCCTCGAATGACAAGGGGAGAGTACAAACTTCTCAGAGGGAGGACTTTCGGCCACCACCGTCAAGTCAACATCAACCTGCCCGTCTGTGCGTTGTCGCTTCGGGGATCCTTGGCTGCCAGGAGACTGACTCCCTTGACGAGAGTCGGAGGAGTCCACAAGTACCGAAGTAGAGGCGAGAGGCTGTGAACAAAGTTGTTCAACCCGACCCTTCTTCGCATTTCAGGAGGCCTTCAGCTTCTTGAAGCGCTCCTCAGCACTCGACATCTTGCCTGCAAAGAAAAGAAATGTATCAGTAAATCAAAACTGAGAGCACAAGGGAAAGGTAGGTCGAGGAAGCCACCTAACAGCTCGAGGCATCCTCGTCAGGAAACGTCTCGAGGAGGGCCCTCGTATTGATTAACCGGGGCTTCGTTAAGACCTGCCCGTCGTCACCCTGGACGAATTCTCCGTTCGGCGTCACGAGCATGGCTTTGCTAAAACTGGCGACAAAGTTGACTATTGCCTCGTATGTCAGTCGGTCCCCCTCGCAAAGTCGGCCAGGACTGAAAATGTAGATGTCTGTCCCCCTTTTGAAATGTTCTTCCGTCCAGAACAAGGGGAACCTCGGTACGAGGGTTTCTTCCTCCCGCCCATCTACTTCTCGGGAGCCCCAATGATACACCGAATTCACAGCTTCCAGTGAGACCGGCCTCACGATGTAGTACCGATACTTGAATTCGCGAACAGAATCCATGTAGGTATGGAACATGCTGCTCACTTGCTTGAAGGACACCCAGTCGTGTCTGTCGTTGGCCGCCTGTCTCTAGAGGTGAAAAATACGGAAGAAAAGGGGCACGGTTGCCCCGATCTAGAGGTATTTACAAACAAGCTCGAAAGTGCGGATAAAGGCAAGGGAGTTAGGATGGAGCTGTGACAGCGCCAAGCGCAGCCAGACGAACACCGACTGTTGGAAATCCGTGAAGGGCAGGCGCCATCCCGCCTCATCGAACATAAATTCGTACAAGGGAAACCTCATCCCTCTGTACGTCGAGCAAATACGGTGGTGCTTCAGTGGCCGGAACACTTTCCACGTTTTTGCAGAGCCTACCAGGCGGTGCTCGACAGTGCAAAATATGTCGTCTTCTTCTCCTCAAAAAACTGGGAGATTATATTTAAGGGCTCATCGCTGACCCACTCGTCGAGCGGTCGTTCCTCGGCACTAATGATCTCCGTAATCGGAGAGTCGGGTTGGTCGTCGACGTCTAAGGTTCCCACGGCCACGGCCAATACGTCCATTTACCTGAAAAGCATAAGGAAACGGTGAGTTCGATGACCCATATCAAATTCACCCCTCCACCGCTGATCAAGTGAAAGGGCGAAGAAGGAGCGTCGGGATCAAGCGACTGTCGTGCTCACACAATGCCCTCGGGGTATCCAACGAGCGACCCCGTGACCGTCCTCAGGCCACCGGTGCTTCGACCCCCCGAGGACTCGTCCCACAATTAAGGATATTGTCGAAGACCCCGAGATACTCATCCCGTGTCCTCGGGACGTTCTTCTTGTCCCCGTAATTCTCGTACCTTCTCCCCGTGAGATTCAACAAGAAAACAAAGAAGCTCCGCCGTATTCGCCGGAGATTTCACAGTTCCTATGGGAACTTCGTCAGTTCACCATAGGGCCACCGTACAAAATGCGAACGAAAAGAGAAAGATCAAAAAACTTACTTGAAATACAGTTCTGATAGGGTTTCGGCACGACAGTCTGTGGTGGAAAGCGACGGTCTGTGGCGGAGAACGACGGTAAAAATAGGGAAGGAAGAGAGAGAGAGAGAGAGAGAGAGTCTGACCAAGGGGGAGCCAAAAGTGAAAATGAAACGGGATGGCATCTATTTATAAGGCCCTCACGGGTCTCGAGGGTTTTCCTAGGCACTCTATTACGCTACCCTAGCTTAGCCGCCCTAGGTAATGATGGCGTGTGACACGTGGCACGCGTTTCCCCATACACGTCCCTTCGTTTCACCTCACGCGTCCTTTCGTTGCTTTGCTGCTCAACTTCAAACTTCTCGTATCCCCGTGGCGTCACCCAGCACGACCTGTCAAACTCGAGCAAACCAATCGATCCCCGCATAGAGGACTTTCCCCTATGCAGCGCGTCCTCGACACAGTTGCTGACCCTTAAGTCATTACTCCGACACCTCAGAGCAACGACTTGGGGGGCTCCTGTTTTGGACTGGGCCAGCGCATGCCCTTCACACGGGCAGGCCCAACCCGCACGACCTCGGCCGGCCCAACAAGGCCCATGTAAATCGTCCACGTCGAGCACGTAACGACCATCAGTATGGTCGGGCATGCATACACCTGAATCCATCGAGCAGGGCACCAAGTCCTGCAGGCCTCGGTTCTCCTCGACACCCATGAGCCTCCCCGCTAGGACACGTTCTCTTGTAACCTCCCGCTCCCGAAGGAATCGGTATGTCCTACTTCCGGAGATTTCAGGACCGTTACCCCAGGGAGAAGACCACGTGCTGGTCTTCACTACGCCACGTAAGCCCTGGCAGTTACTTGGATTGGGCCCTGTAATCCAGCCCAGTGCAAGTAACCGTTGGCCCCGCGCTGGGGGCTCTCTATAAATAGCCTCTCTCTTGAGAGGGTCAGGTTACTGCACATTCCAAACTCACACCTATTTTCTGTACTTGCTTTTCTCTGACCTTTTCTGACTTGAGCGTCGGAGTACCTTGCAGGTACACCCCCCCCCCCCCCCCCCCGCCATTTCACCACCACCGGAGCTGAAGGTTTCATGACGTTGTTGGTCACTATCTAACTGTCTGATCCAAGTACGATCAATTATGATCTTACATCAAAGATACAATAATAAACAGAGACTTATATTACCAAATTTCAATATCGATAAGATATTTAAACATGATAAAATAAACATAAATTGTCAACAATATTTTGTATCACAACAAAATTACACTAGTAATAATATACCAATAGGGTATAGCTCTTACTAATATAATATAGATCATAATTATCAATAGATAAAATTTTATTTATTCTGAATTTATATCAATAATAATATATCGATAAGATATGATTATTAATAATATAAATAATTTTATCACCATCAAATTAATTGTGTAATTACCACACAAAATTCATATAATTATACTCACGATAGATAATATAATCATACAAATCAACAATATTTATTCTAAACCAATATGATAATTTATATTATTATTACGATAATTTTCAATCATATGTCATTTACGTAATAGCATTTGTAATAGCAATTTAAAATCAACTCAATAAAACTTCACGCGATGGCAATTGTAATTGCAATTATTATTAATCCAAAAAGGGATACTATTTGCAATAAATCAATACGGTTGATTTTGCAGTATCAATTTAAGATTTCATTCAATAAAAGTGGATCTAATTATTATTTTAAACAAAAAATATTATTTGTAATAAATTAATACATGTTGATTTAACGTGTTATTTTAGTTTGTTTTAATAGTTCCACATATTAAAAGTCCTCTGATATTTAGCAAAAAAAATGTTTCACATATTAATACACGTACTATTCGTATTATTTAGCAAAAAAAACGTATACTGTTCAACCGCTACCCAAAAAGGTCGCCTAATATTTGAAATATTATTTTGAGGCAAAAGGTACACCTCATCCTGGAAAAACAACCTCAACTAAAACAAATGAAACAAAATCAACGTGAGATAGATTCATTATCCCATCTTAATCATTCATCTACTACAATAATTTGATATTTTTCTTTTCAATTGGATTATGGTTAAATGATGTTACAGGTTTTACATCACATGTATAAAAAAAAACGGAAAAAGTTGAAAGACCAAATTTACATCTCAACCATCAACATATTATCGGACAATCACACAGTACATACATAACACAATACAACGAATTTTCATAATCAGAAATTTATAAATTACAACAAATAGCCATACAACATATCTATAAAGCAATAATAGCCATACAACATTTCTCAATTAACAGTGTAACCTTAATCATAGATATAATAGTATGGCATATCATAATTATAAATAATGCAATAAACATGTACCTGTCATAGTTGAATCCATTTGCTTTTGTGTAAACTGAGAATGCTATTGTCTTCTTTTTTATGGAACGGTTACGCTTAATTATCTGACCTAATGGGATAACCAAATATATAACCACCAGATGAGGGAAGGGACCTCTCAGCGCGCTATCCAAAAGAATGACTCAACCCATCACGGGTCATTCAACAATTAAGCCCAATACAATATTCATTTAATTAAATAAATTTATAATTGATATAATTATTATATTTTATTTAATAATTAATTAAAGTAAATCTATTATATATTTAACAGACCCTGTAAAGGAGGGTCATTAGCATTTCATTTGATCCACAAATGTAAAGGAGGGCACCAAAGAACTTCTTTAATTTGAGGTGCTATAGGATGATGAGTTTGAACATGGAAAGCTTTGAGGACAATGAAGTTCAAAATAACAGACCCTGTTAACAAGGTACAAGAATTGCATGTGAGAAAGATTGGGGCAATGATGTTAGATATGATATCATTGTGGGTTAAGTGATTGTTTTTGAATTTGGCTTGATTTCTTCAATGCTAGATGACTTGAAATATTGCAATGATTGTTGTAGTGATCACTAAAGCATATTGGGGGATCCAACCTATATTGCCCATTTCAAATGGGAGGCAAAAGAATGGAGGTCAATGGTTTGGTTGATAATTTTTTAGAAGCAACATCGAATTTTCAAAGCAAAAGGACACGTGGTGGACAAGTTCCTAGCAGTTTCAGTTGGAGATTTACATAGAGTGCACATAGAAGGAAGTTATCACCCTCTCGCTGTCAGATTATCATCAATTGCCATTTTTTGTTAAGGATGCACCACATTTGAGTTGAATGAGATGAATGAATAACTTAGTGCCAAATAACTTTATACCAGAGCATAAGTCGATGTTTGTTAGTTATGAATGACTAGGCATCTTCGAGAGAAAAACAAGTCAGAAATTGAATGTTTCCAAACCAATTTGTCCTCTTTAGGTTCCAAAGAAATAACAATCTTGTTGATATGGCCAAGAATAAAGGGAAACCAATTTTGTAAAGTTGGAGGAATGGGCCAACCAGAGTTATAAATGTAGTTTTCTACTTTGGATTGCAGCCTTGAAGGTATATGTTGGAGAAGATTGTAAAAATCCACCGAACTTCCAACCCCAACCCAATTATGTGTCAAAAAAAAGTTGATTTTACAATCATTAGAGTTTGACAACAAGGTCTCGAATTGAGGCCTAGTTGAATTCCATATGGATGAGCAAATTGTTTTCCAAGAAATTATTACCAATTTTTCGCTTTGCAAGTCACCACTCCAAGCAAAGTTTTTGAACATATATTCAAGGTTTTTTAACAAAGATTTAGGCTAGACATAGATGATTAAAGAATAAACAAGCATGTCGTAAAGAACACTTTTTCTACCAACAAAAGATAAAAGTGCAACTTTTCAACTAGCTAGCTTAAGCTTGATTTTGTGAATAATAGGTTAGAAGTGCAATCTTTTTGGCTTCCTTTTGAAAATGGGCAAAGAATTAAGTGAACACTTGGATGTTACTAGTGGAACCAATGCAAAATAGCATGATGTCATCATCATATAGTTAATGAGAAGCAATTTGATGGTTTCTAGTACTTCTGATGAGTTAAAGCTTCTTTTGACAGGCCACTTGAGAAACACCTCTACTCAAAACCTCCCTTGAAATACCAAAAAGGAGGGGAGAGGAGAGAGGGTCACCCTCCCTTACTCCTCTAAAGTAAGATAAGAAACCCTCAAGCTTGCCATTGATGGAAGTTGAAAGCTTTGTTGAATTAAGGATTGTCATGATCCAATTGGTAAATTTAGAGCAAAAGCCAAAAGTCTTTAGCACTTTAATGAGGAAGTTCTAATCCAAAGTGTCAAAATATTTGATAATAACAATCTTGATGGCAAGATTACCATATGCATATTTATGATGTAACATGTTGATAACCTCATAGGGGAGGCAAATATAATCTTTGATCTGTCTTTGGTGAATGACACCCCTTTGCTTTGGAGAAATTAAAGATAGAAGAACTTGGGCCAACGTATCTACAAGAACTTTGAAAATGATTTTGAATCTAATATGTTCCATTACAACATTGTATGTTTTAGGAAGGAGAACAACAATGTTGGACTTCATGTTTGGTAGCAGCCAATTATGGGTGAAAAAGTCAATGTCAACATTGCAAACATCAATACCAATGACAAGAGAAAATTCTTGGAAAAAAAAGTCTCCAAACCCATCAGGGCCAAGGGAGTTTTCCTTGTTTAGGTTGAATATTGAATTTCTAATTTCATCCATACAGGGATCCATATTAAGCATGTTTATCATGTTGTTATTGTTGATATGGGGAATTACTTCTTCAACGAGGCCATTATTTATGGTTGTGGAAGATTTGGTAAGGAGAGATTTGAAATGGTTGACGATGCGACTGAAAATTTTGTTAGGATCTCTGACAATCTCATTCAGTGTTTTAAAAACTGGACCGGTCATCAAACCGGTGAGGGTACTGGTTCACTGGTTTATCGGTCGAACCACTGGGCCATCGGTCGAACCGCATGACCAAACCGGATTAAACCGGATTAAACCGGATAACTCGGTTGAATAAACCTGTCATTATAATAGGTATAAAACCGGTAAAACCGGTCGAACCGGATGATTCAGTCTCTAAAAATTATAACTAGCACTTAAATTTTTTGAAAAGATCATATCATAAATTCACAGGTTCATAATTTAAATTCAAATTTTAAAAGAGTCTAATTGTAAATTTTAAACAGAGTCTAAATTAAACAGAGTCTAATTTAAATTCATAGTTTGTTAATAAAAAAAAAGTTTTAATGTTAATAATTAAAACAATACAAATATTAACATTATTTTAAATAATAAATTTTCCAAGTCTATATATATATATATATAATGGAAATCAGTTAAGTCTAAAATTATATTATATTTAGTTTCTTAATTTGTGTTCTTAAATTTCTATACAAATATTTGTATGATGGTTTTTCAATCAATATAAATACAAAATAGTAAAAATAGTTTTGTGGATATTACAAAACTTAATTTGTGTATCACTTAAATTAAATGAGTGATTACTATTATTCTTGAAGAAAAGTTCCTATGTATTTGAATAAAAAAAATTAAAAAAAAAATTAAAAAAAATTAAAAAAAAAATTTTTTTTTTTTTTTTTTTTTTAAATAAGAAGTTGAACCGCCGGTTCGCCGGTTTTCCCGGTTTTCACCGGTTCTCACCGGTTCAACGACATGGCCGATCCAGCAAGCGAACCCGGCCGGTTCCCGGTCCAACCGGTCCGACCGGCCGGTCCGGTCCGGTTTTTAAAACTATGATCTCATTCCTAATTTTAAGAGAAGCAGTCTTCTTTTATGC
The DNA here is from genome assembly GCA_022829125.1 of Lathyrus tuberosus. NCBI lineage: Eukaryota > Viridiplantae > Streptophyta > Magnoliopsida > Fabales > Fabaceae > Lathyrus > Lathyrus tuberosus. The sequence continues at coordinate 2,330,551 of JALAZF010000537.1, forward strand.
CCTTTTCATGGTGGTAATTTGTGGAAAAAGTTATGTTCCTATTACATTATATATTCCACCAGATTCTAGATTTCGCTTACCAATAATTATTTTCCATATTTAGAGAACTCTCAAGGTCAATATTTGCTTGATTTTCAAGCTTCAAAAGGTCATCATAGTGGCCATGCTCATTGAGTCTTTGTTGTATGTTGTTAAGATTAGAAGTGGGTTAGATGACTTGATCAAGAACACTTCCAAAAACAAATTTATCCTAAATTTTTAGTTCCTCTTTTAACAGTCTAAGCTTTTGAACTTAGCGTGTACATATAGGAGCTAGAAATAGGATCGTTCCACACTTTTTTTAATGATGGTGGAACAATCATTATGGGAGGTCCACATTTTTAAAAATTCGAAGTTAGAAGCATAACCAAAATTTTGTATCTGGAAGTCATAGAGGAGAGGATAATGATTATATCTCTACTTTGTTAAGGTTGAGCAAGAGACGGTGTTACAAACAAAAATCCAGGCATGACTGCAGATGGTTATGTCTAGCCTTTTTCAGTATATTGTGAACCTTGTTTACCATTGGACCATGTGAACTTGGCTCTTTTGGTGGGGTGTTGTTGCTTCTTTGATTGGTTGCATTAGGTAAAACAACATAGAAGTACAAGACGTATGTTTGGTGAAGATGCAACACGTAGGACAAGATATTCCAGCATGTGTTTAGCATCTGAACTCAGTCTGCAAGTCAAGGATTGTGAGTTTTTCTGAGCAAAATTTTGTATGTTACTTCGTATTTTGACATTATTAAGCACATGTTATCTAAGCCAATTTTGCCTAGTCGAATTGGAAAATGGCCCTTGCCCTGACAAAATATTTCATAATATATGTGCCTTTAAAGGTACACATGCTTTTAGATGAGCCCTTGCCCTGACAGAATATTCCCTAACAAGCAGAAATCCAGGCATGACTGCAGATGGTTATGTCCATCCTTTTCAGCATGTTGTGAACCTTGGCTACCATTGGAACATGTGAACTTGGATATTTCGGTGGGGTGTTATTGTTTCTTTAATTAGCTGCATGATAAGTGCAAAATGTACCTATTATTGTATATAAGTTTTTTTGCACTTATCGATACTTTTTGTCTATATCGTTCAAATAAACCCCCACTTTGTTTATAAATACGTTTACTTTACGTTTTAGTGTATATATTGCGTATTAGGTAAATATTACGTTGTTTAATTGATTTTATCTCATTTTTGTAGGTATTCAATAAAGGCTATCTTGCCATATTCTTGAAGAGCATTGAATAAGCTTTCCAGCGCTTCAAACCGTGCGTAAATCGGAGTTTCGGTGAAGAAGTTGTGGCAAAAATAAGGGCTGGTTTTCTGTCATGTTCGCACTACGAACTGGCAGCGAGCATTCGCATTGCGAAGGTCCAGCGAAGGTCCCAGCGAAGGCTGGCAGAGAGTTACAAAAGAGAAACATGCCAAAGTTCGCACTGCGAACCAGTCAGCGAGCATTCGCACTGCGAACCTACGAAGGAAAGCAAAGGCGGTTTAGCAATCAGAGGCACTTGAAGTGCCATTTTTTGAGTCATTCGCACTGCGAACCATGCAGAATTTGCAATGTATATAGTTCATTTCAGTTACTTTTTTAGGGATGGTTTTGGGGTTTCTTGATCCCACTTCCATCAACCTTCATTTTTCATTGCTTTGCTTAGAAAACAACTATGGAGCATGCATACGGATGAACCGGGGTGGATTGATCGTCGAACGGCTCAGACAATCCGCTAGCTGTTTGGTTCATTTCTCTTCTTCTTTGTGTTTATCTTTATGGTTGGGTTGTGTATATGTATTTACTGCAAAATCATGTATATTTGTCGCCCATGGCGTTGTATAAAACTTGCTTTACAAATCTTTATTGGTAATTGTTTCTAATTTTTGCTTTATGCGCGGGGTTTGGGTTGCGTTAGACATAACCCTCACGAACTTCGATTAGGGACGATTGTCTGTTAGTTTCTGGACTCTAGAGATAGATTTAGGAGCTAACAATCTTCAATAGGCGTCGAATCTTAATTGCCTTCCGTGTTTCGAAGCTTCGCTCGCGAGAGTGACGAAGAGAGTGACACGGTTGTTCTCTCAACTTTGCGTTAGACATAACCTGTGTTGTGAGCGATGCTGGGTGATATTGAGGAGTATTGTAGGTGGAGTATAGCTGGTCGGTAAGTTTAAGTTTGTGAGGAGTCGATTGTATGCAAGTGCCTGATAAGTGTGTCTCTGAAGAATGAATTTGTTTTTATGTTTTGATGTTTACTTTTCTGTTTTCATAACCCAAACTCATTAACGCGAGAGACTGTCGAACGACATTCTTTCCCTCGAACCGATCTCTGTGGACACGACATAAATCTCGGAGGGAATTCTTCCGAAAATAAATATTTTTGCTTGCTTGCCCTAATCTGCAACCAACAAAATGGCGTCGTTGCCGGGGATTGGTTTTGATATTGAATCACATTGCGATAGTTTCTTTGTTTTTGAGTTTTGTATATATCGTATATATTGTTTGTTTCCATTATGTTTGTTCAAGTGTTGTATACATTTTGTTCCCGTAACGTTTGTTTAAGTGTTTGGTTAGGACGCTTGCTTTTGGTTTGCGCGGTGAGGCATCACTATGGCATGAAGGAAGGAAGTTACTAGCTAAGCATTGTAAAGGCGTCGAGCTTACGACGTAAAACAAGCATGTTTTATAATTTTTCTTTTCGAATGTTTTTGGTTGTTGTTTGCTCACAAATTTTGATTGACTTATTTGAGGATCCTCTGGTGATTTTCCAAGTTGGTTCGTTTCAACTTGCGAATGTATGGTAATGATTTTGTTAAGTTTTGTACACGTTCGAGGTATGTATTTATCGCTTTCTATACTTTAGCATATTCATGATACTTAGGCATTTTACAAACTTCCATGCCATCCATTCTTTTGTATACTTGTTCTATTGTGAATCACTTTAGTTCCCAACCTTTTTGTGAGGTGGCTTTCCATTGTTCATATATGCGCGGAGAACCAACATTCTTGTTTTAACTGGATTTTATTATGTTGAATCTTTTATTTGTGTTGATTGTATGAATGCATGAAAAGGATCAAGGCAATTGTTTCATTTTGAGCACAACTACCTTAGCCAAATAGTTAATTCACCTTGTGAGTGTGTGAGAATTCGTAACCCCTTTGAGCTTTTTGATCCATGTTTTTATTTAAACTTAATGCTTGTCTATGAGTATTTAGTTCACTTATTTTTGAATGGATTTTGTTTTTTCTTGGACCTCAACTTTGTGTTGTTGTATGGATTTTTTCCTTGCCTTAGAAAGTAGGGAGTATTCACATGATGATGTGGTTGAATTCAAGTTGGGGAGAGAATGGTTGATTACTCAGTGGTTGTTTTCTATGAGGTTGAAAAAGAAAAGAAAAAAGAGAAAAATATGAGAAAAAGAAAGAAAAAAATAAGAAAAAGAAAATCCTTGAGAAAGAAAACAAAAAAAGTTCAAATAATTGTGCTAAATAAGTATTGTGTGTTGTGTAGCACTTGGGATTTTGGAAGAATTTGGTTGAAATTTTGTGTGTGAATCTTTGTGAGTTTTCACTCCCTTAGGTTTAGGCAAGTTTTTATTTCAATTACCTTTAGAAATTTCCCCTTGTTTGTTTACCCGACCACGTTACAACCTTGAAAGTCCTTGTGATTCTTGCCTTTGTATGTTCAATATGAATGTGTGGATGTATGCATAATTTAGTCTTTTGTTTGCATGAGTGTTGTGTGAGTGTAAAGTACCTTATTGTGTATTTTTCATCTACCGATGATTGTTTTTACTAGGTGTGATTCACTTTGGAACTTGTGTTGTTTTAGAATTTTTGGCATGATTTTTGTATTTTGCATGTGTTTCGTGACTATGTTTTCGTCGTAGTTTAGTGGTAAGTATTTACTTTTTATGTGTACCATTTTCATTTGAACCATTCATTCGTTTCAGTTTTTCAAAACCTGTTGATTCGTCTTTCTTTGGATATTGCTTGTGCATTTTCAAGTTTGTTTGATTCTTGTTTGTGGACAAACAATTATGTAAGTTGGGGAGAGTTTGATAAGTGCAAAATGTACCTATTATTGTATATAAGTTTTGTTGCACTTATCGATACTTTTTGTCTATATCGTTCAAATAAACCCCCACTTTGTTTATAAATACGTTTACTTTACGTTTTAGTGTATATATTGCGTATTAGGTAAATATTACGTAGTTTAATTGATTTTATCTCATTTTTGTAGGTATTCAATAAAGGCTATCTTGCCATATTCTTAAAGATCATTGAATAACCTTTCCAGCGCTTCAAATCGTGCGTAAATCGGAGTTTCGGTGAAGAAGTTGTGGCAAAAATAAGGGCTGGTTTTCTGTCATGTTCGCACTGTGAACTGGCAGCGAGCATTCACATTGCGAAGGTCCAGCGAAGGTCCCAGCGAAGGCTGGCAGAGAGTTACAAAAGAGAAACATGCCAAAGTTCGCACTGCGAACCAGTCAGCGAGCATTCGCACTGCGAATGGTTCGTTCGCACTGCGAACCTACGAAGGAAAGCAAAGGCGGTTTAGCAATCAGAGGCACTTGAAGTGCCATTTTTTGAGTCATTCGCACTGCGAATGATCGTTCGCACTGCGAACCATGTAGAATTTGCAATGTATATAGTTCATTTCAGTTACTTTTTTAGGGATGGTTTTGGGGTTTCTTGATCCCACTTCCATCAACCTTCATTTTTCATTGCTTTGCTTAGAAAACAACTATGGAGCATGCATACGGATGAACCGGGGTGAATTGATCGTCGAACGGCTCCGACAATCCGCTAGATGTTTGGTTCATTTCTCTTCTTCTTTGTGTTTATCTTTATGGTTGGGTTGTGTATATGTATTTACTACAAACTCATGTATATTTGTCGCCCATGGCGTTGTATAAAACTTGCTTTATAAATCTTTATTCGTAATTGTCTCTAATTTTTGCTTTATGCGCGGGGTTTGGGTTGCGTTAGACATAACCCTCACGAACTTCGATTAGGGACGATTGTCTGTTAGTTTCTGGACTCTAGAGATAGATTTAGGAGCTAACAATCTTCAATAGGCGTCAAATCTTAATTGTCTTCCGTGTTTCGAGGCTTCGCTTGCGAGAGTGACGAAGAAGGTGACACGGTTGTTCTCTCAACTTTGCGTTAGACATAACTTGTGTTGTGAGCGATGCTGGGTGATATTGAGGAGTATTGTAGGTGGAGTATAGCTGGTCGGTAAGTTTAAGTTTGTAAGGATTCGATTGTATGCAAGTGCCTGATAAGTGTGTCTCTGAAGAATGAATTTGTTTTTATGTTTTAATGTTTACTTTTCTGTTTTCATAACCCAAACTCATTAACGCGAGAGACTGTCGAACAATATTCTTTCCCTCGAACCGATCTCTGTGGACACGACATAAATCCCGGAGGGAATTCTTTCGAAAATAAATATTTTTGCTTGCTTGCCCTAATCTTCAACCAACAAAATGGCGCCGTTGCCGGGGATTGGGTTTGATATTGAATCGCATTGCGATAGTTTCTTTGTTTTTGAGTTTTGTATATATCGTATATATTATTTGTTTCCATTATGTTTGTTCAAGTGTTGTATACATTTTGTTCCCGTAACGTTTGTTTAAGTGTTTGGTTAGGACGCTTGCTTTTGGTTTTGCACGGTGAGGCATCACTATGGCATGAAGGAAGGAAGTTACTAGCTAAGCATTGTAAAGGCGTCGAGCTTACGACGTAAAACAAGCATGTTTTATAGTTTTTATTTTCGAATGTTTTTGGTTGTTGTTTGCTCACAAATTTTGATTGACTTATTTGAGGATCCTTTGGTGATTTTCCAAGTTGGTTCGTTTCAACTTGCGGATGTATGGTAATGATTTTGTTAAGTTTTGTACACGTTCGAGGTATGTATTTATCACTTTCTATACTTTAGCATATTCATGATACTTAGGCATTTTACAAACTTCCATGCCATCCATTCTTTTGTATACTTGTTCTATTGTGAATCACTTTAGTTCCCAACCTTTTTGTGAGGTGGTTTTCCATTGTTCATATATGCGCAGAGAACCAACATTCTTGTTTTAATTGGATTTTATTATGTTGAATCTTTTATTTGTGTTGATTGTATGAATGCATGAAAAGGATCAAGGCAATTGTTTCATTTTGAGCACAACTACCTTAGCCAAATAGTTAATTCACCTTGTGAGTGTGTGAGAATTCGTAACCCCTTTGAGCTTTTTGATCCATGTTTTTATTTGAACTTAATGCTTGTCTATGAGTATTTAGTTCGCTTATTTTTGAATGGATTTTGTTTTTTCTTGGACCTCAACTTTGTGTTGTTGTATGGATTTTTTCCTTGCCTTAGAAAGTAGGGAGTATTCACATGATGATGTGGTTGAATTCAAGTTGGGGAGAGAATGGTTGATTACTCAGTGGTTGTTTTCTATGAGGTTGAAAAAGAAAAGAAAAAAGAGAAAAATATGAGAAAAAGAAAGAAAAAAAGAAGAAAAAGAAAATCCTTGAGAAAGGAAACAAAAAGAGTTCAAATAATTGTGCTAAATAAGTATTGTGTGTTGTGTAGCACTTGGGATTTTGGAAGAATTTGGTTGAAATTTAGTGTGTGAATCTTTGTGAGTTTTCACTCCCTTAGGTTTAGGCAAGTTTTTGTTTCAATTACCTTTAGAAATTGCCCCTTGTTTGTTTACCCGACCACGTTACAACCTTGAAAGTCCTTGTGATTCTTGCCTTTGTATGTTCAATATGAATGTGTGGATGTATGCATAATTTAGTCTTTTGTTTGCATGAGTGTTGTGTGAGTGTAAAGTACCTTATTGTGTGTTTTTCATCTACCGATGATTGTTTTTACTAGGTGTGATTCACTTTGGAACTTGTGTTGTTTTAGAATTTTCGGCATGATTTTTGTATTTTGCATGTGTTTCGTGACTATGTTTTTGTCGTAGTTTAGTGGTAAGTATTTACTTTTTGTGTGTACCGTTTTCATTTGAACCATTCATTCGTTTCAGTTTTTCAAAACCTGTTGATTCGTCTTTCTTTGGATATTGCTTGTGCATTTTCAAGTTTGTTTGATTCTTGTTTGTGGACAAACAATTATGTAAGTTGGGGAGAGTTTGATAAGTGCAAAATGTACCTATTATTGTATATAAGTTTTGTTGCACTTATCGATACTTTTTGTCTATATCGTTCAAATAAACCCCCACTTTGTTTATAAATACGTTTACTTTACGTTTTAGTGTATATATTGCGTATTAGGTAAATATTACGTAGTTTAATTGATTTTATCTCATTTTTGTAGGTATTCAATAAAGGCTATCTTTCCATATTCTTGAAGAGCATTGAATAAGCTTTCCAGCGCTTCAAACCGTGCGTAAATCGGAGTTTCGGTGAAGAAGTTGTGGCAAAAATAAGGGCTGGTTTTCTGTCATGTTCGCACTACGAACTGGCAGCGAGCATTCGCATTGCGAAGGTCCAGCGAAGGTCCCAGCGAAGGCTGGCAGAGAGTTACAAAAGAGAAACATGCCAAAGTTCGCACTGCGAACCAGTCAGCGAGCATTCGCACTGCAAATGGTTCGTTCGCACTGCGAACCTACGAAGGAAAGCAAAGGCGGTTTAGCAATCAGAGGCACTTGAAGTGCCATTTTTTGAGTCATTCGCACTGCGAATGATCGTTCGCACTGCGAACCATGTAGAATTTGCAATGTATATAGTTCATTTCAGTTACTTTTTTAGGGATGGTTTTGGGGTTTCTTGATCCCACTTCCATCAACCTTCATTTTTCATTGCTTTGCTTAGAAAACAACTATGGAGCATGCATACGGATGAACCGGGGTGGATTGATCGTCGAACGGCTCCGACAATCCGCGAGATGTTTGGTTCATTTCTCTTCTTCTTTGTGTTTGTCTTTATGGTTGGGTTGTGTATATGTATTTGCTGCAAACTCATGTATATTTGTCGCCCATGGCGTTGTATAAAACTTGATTTACAAATCTTTATTGGTAATTGTCTCTAATTTTTGCTTTATGCGCGGGGTTTGGGTTGCGTTAGACATAACCCTCACGAACTTCGATTAGGGACGATTGTCTGTTAGTTTCTGGACTCTGGAGATAGATTTAGGAGCTAACAATCTTCAATAGGCGTCGAATCTTAATTGCCTTCCGTGTTTCGAGGCTTCGCTCGCGGGAGTGACGAAGAGAGTGACACGGTTGTTCTCTCAACTTTGCGTTAGACATAACCTGTGTTGTGAGCGATGCTGGGTGATATTGAGGAGTATTGTAGGTGGAGTATAGCTGGTCGGTAAGTTTAAGTTTGTGAGGAGTCGATTGTATGCAGTGCCTGATAAGTGTGTCTCTGAAGAATGAATTTGTTTTTATGTTTTAATGTTTACTTTTCTGTTTTCATAACCCAAACTCATTAACGCGAGAGACTGTCGAACGACATTCTTTCCCTCGAACCGATCTCTGTGGACACGACATAAATCCTGGAGGGAATTCTTCCGAAAATAAATATTTTTGCTTGCTTGCCCTAATCTGCAACCAACACTGCATTAGGTAGAACAACATGGGTATTACAAGACGTATGTTTGGTGAAGATGAAACACGTGGGACAAGATATTCCAGCATGTGTTCAACATCTAAACGCAATCTGCAAGCCAAGGGTTGTGAGTTTTTTTTAGCGAAAATTTGTATGTTTATTCGTATTTCGACATTATTAAGCACATGTTATCTAAGCCAATTTTGCATAGTCGAATTGGAAAATGGGCCCTTGCCCTAATAGAATATTCCCTAACATATGTGCCTTTAAAGGCAATGGAGGGGCAGGTGGTCCCCAACTTCATCGTGGATCATGCGATAGTCGAGGCACCTCAAAATTATTTGGATCCAGAACCTTAGAAGTTATACTTCGATGACTCTAGACATAAAATTGGAACTGACACTAGATTTTTAATAATCTCCCCCAATAAGATTCTGACAACGTTCAAATATAAAATTGACAGCTCTTGCTCAAATAATAAGGTCGAGTACGAGGCTTTGATAGCTGGTCTTGAAATTTTGTTAGACTTGGGGGTAAAAAGAGTCGAAGTAAGAGGAGACTCTGAAATGGTTGTTAAGAAAATAATGAAGGAGTACAAATGTATTAAGGAAAACTTAATCATGTACTTTGTTATAGTCAACTGACTAATTAAGTGTTTCAATTTTGTGGACATTCAGCATGTCCCTCGACTTGAAAATCAAAAGGCAAATGAGTTGGCACAAATTGCCTCAGGGTACAAAGTGTTAAAAGAAAAGATAAAAGGCAAATGAGTTGGCACAAATTGCCTCAGGGTACAAAGTGTTAAAAGAAAAGATAGAGGATTTTATTGAAATACGAGGAAGAGTAAAGTTGTAACACCCCTAAATAATTATAATATTTATTTAATTGAATTATTATGATTATTCAGTGTTTTTGTGAATTTTGGTGAATATTATGACGCATTGTGACTTTGTGTGGCGTTGTGGGGTAGCATTGGGTTAAGGGAATATTGAGGCATTCATAATTAGTAATTAATTAAGAGTATTTTATTAGTAATAATAATAGTATAATTTGAATAATTAGATTATTAATATTATTATTATTATTATTATTTAGATTATTATTATCTTTATTATTATAATTTGGGTAAATCATAATTAGGGTCCAAGAGGTAGGTTTAACAAAAAGGAAAAGTGGAAATTAGGAGAGTTATTTTGTGCAGCCGTAAGAAGTGAAGAGAAACTGTGGAGAGGAGGCTAGGGCACAGAGAACGAGAGAATCAACCATAGAACCTCAAAGAAGGATCTGTTGCTGGAAAAATTCGAGGTATGGGGGGTTAATCCGGGTTAATATGTCTGATATGGGTTTAAGGTGGAGTTAGGTTGTGTGTTCTATGTTTATGATGAATTTTCGTATGATGAATCTGTGATGAATTTTCATGAATCTTTGTTGGTCGATTTCTGTTATGAATCTGGTATGTGTTGCTGTAATTTCTGTGAAATTTGTGTGAATGATTATTGTTGCTGTGATGAATATGTGAACGAAACCAGATCTGAAATTGAAGGTGGGTTTAACAAATTAGGACTTAATAATTAGAAAGAAATCGATGAAAACAATGAAGTAGGATATAGACGTAGATCTGTGATGAATCGAAACTGTTTTGGGTTTGATTTTGGAAGATCGAAGGTGCTGGAATGAGAAGTTTTTCGTTCAGATGCGAAATCTGAGTTTTGAGTGTTTTTTGGAAATACGCGTAACGGGGGGAGTATTACGCGTAAGAGGGGACACACCCAGGGTGATACGCATAACATATGCACCCGTCCCGAGGGCCAGCACGACCTTCTGCCAGTACGCGTAGTGTACGCGTAAGGAGAGTAGGTTCATACGTGTATGGTAAGTTATTACGCGTATGGGAAGCTGGGAATTAAGGGTCCTACGCGTATGAAAAGTCATTACGCGTATGGGATTCTTGGGAAGGGGTCCTACGCCTATGGGCTAGCCATTACACGTAGGCGAAGATTAAAGGGATTTTGAGAGGGAAACCTCTCAGGTGATACGCGTAACAAGGATGGTGGTACGCGTAAGAGAGGCCTGGGCAGGTGGCCCTACACGTATGATATGCAGGCCAATGGGCGAGGAATTGAGCCATACGCGTATGAGCAGGACAACTGGCAGATTTGTCCGTTTTTGCGATTTCTGTCCCGTTTTCACTTGTGATTAGGGGTGGGAATAGGCCAGGCCAACTAACAGGGGCCTACGGCCTAACCTACATAAGCTCAGGCCAGACCAGGCTTTTTCTTAAATATAAAAGGCCTAGGATTTTTTATAAGTCTATTTAGCTAAAGAGGCTAGGTCACAGACCGTAAGAAAAGCCTTTTAAGCCTATCAGTGTAACACCCCAAAATAATTATAATATTTATTTAATTGAATTATTATGATTATTCGGTGTTTTGGTGAATTTTGATGGATTTTGTGACGTTGATGACTTTGTGTGGTGCTGTGGGGTAGCCTCGGGTTAAGGGAACATTGAGGTCTCTTAGAAGTAGTGATTAATTAGATTATTTTATTAATAATAATAGTAGAATAATTTGAATATTTAGGATATTATTTAGATTATTATTATTATTATTATTATTATTATTATTATTTAAAATAATTAAGGGAACCATTAAGGGTAAGAAGGTAATATTGAGAGGGTTAATTGAGGACAATACGGGTAAACCATGATTAAGACCCAAAAGATAGGTTTAACAAAAGAAAATAGGGAATTATGAGAATTAGTCTGTGCAACTCTAAGAAGTGAAGAGAAAGCTGAGGAAAGGAGGCTAGAACGAGGAATCGACCGTAGAACCCCAAACGAAGAACCTTTTTGCTGGAAAATTCGAGGTATAGTGAGTAATCCGGGTTCATATGTTTGATATGGGTTTAAGGTAGAGGTATTTTGTGTGTTAGCGTTTTCTGACGAATCTGTGGTGATTTTCGTAACCTTGTATGTGTAGAATTTCTATGATGAATTATGTATGATGTGCTGTAATTGTTATGAAATTCGTGTGGATATTTGATGCTGCTGTGATGAATGTAAAACAAACCAGATCTGAAATCGAAGGTAGGATTAATGAATTAAGCCTTAATAATTAGGAAGAAAGTGATGTAAACCACAAAGTAGGATAAAAACGTAGATCTGTGATGAATCAAATCTAGTTTGAGTCTGATTTTGGAGGATCGAAGGTGCTGGAATGGGGAGGTTTTCGTTCAGATGTGAAATCTGAGTTTTGGAATACTCTCTGGAAATACTCGTAACATAGGAGGCGTTACGCGTAATAGGGGACGTTCCCAGGGTGGTACGCGTAGCATACACACCCGTCCCCAGGGCCAGCACAACCATCTGCCAGTACGTGTAGCATACGCATATGAGAATGTAGGAAATACGCATAGAGGAGGGCAATGCGCGTATGGGAATTGGGGAGGAAGAGGCATACGTGTATGAGATGGCATTACGCGTATGGGTTCTGGGGAAAGGTGCCTTACGCGTATGGGCTAGCCATTACGCGTGAGGGGATTCTGAAGAGGAATTTGAGAGGGAAACCCTCTCTAGTGTTACGCGCAACAAGTGAGGCATTACGCGTAATGAAGGCCTGGGTAAGGGGCCTTACGCATATGATACGTAGGCCATGGGCGTAAAAGTGAGTCATACGCGTAACAGGAAGGGCAATACGTGTATGGGCAGGGCTATGGGCAGATTTTCCCGTTTTTGCGATTTTTGTCCCGATTTAGCTTGTGGTGCAGTTTCCTTAAGACGTAAGGCCATGGTGGGGTAATAAAACATGATTAAACTAGTAATGAAGATGAATGGGATAAAATCGGGAATTTTATGATATAAATATAATATGACGAATTGTGAGGTATAGTGACAAATTTTGACGAGTGTAACTTGGTGTTATATAACGATGTTTGTTTGATGATGATTCATGAATAATGATACAATTATGACGATTTTATGATGATGATTATTATGACAATTTGCATCATGCATTCATGGCATAGTTAGGACTTCGGTCCATTTGGTGGCTTCAATCCCAATGTGTGGATTGAAGTGTTTTTGTGACGTGCTCCGGTTCTTGTGTAGAATCGATTATATTGGTGGGGATCTTTGGAGGGTGATGGCCCAGTGTCCATCAATTATGACGGGTTGGTACCACATGCATGAGTCTATGATGTTGCATTGCATATTGTGTGGAATTGCATTATATTGACGTGATTGATGTATTTTGACGTTGTGAATGACGTGATGATGTTTGTGTTTGTGCTTTATCTTTTGCTTATATCTTATATATTGATTCGTGATTACTCACCCTGCCTGTTTGAATGTTGCCTCCACATGGGTAACGTGCAGGTGATCAGGCTTAGCTTCCTTGGCGCATGAAGATTTAGCTTTTAAAGTATTTTGATTTCTCCGTTGATTAGAGGGTCTTGCTCTGATATGTAACATCGGTTCGGGACATTTGAGTCGAACGATTTACGTTCTTTTATTTTGTTGACATGATGTTTTCATGAGTTTTAATTTAAGAAGTTTTGGATTATAAAAGTGTTTCTTTAAGTTTTGATTTCCACTGCGTGATGTTTAAATAAATTAATGATGGTAAAACCCGTGTTACGGAGCAGGTGATTATTGGATGTTTTGTGACGACATGTGATGCCCTTTTGGGACTTTACTCTGATTAAATTGTTGTTTTATTCGTCATACTTGTTGGGTAGAAAAGGGTGTTACAATCAGGCTGACCTATTTAAGAAAAAATCAATAAATTTATTATTATTATTATATTCTATTTTGTACTTTGAATTAAAATACGAAAATACAACTTAGTTATCTTGAAGAACTTATGAAAATAAGTTGAAAAAACATTATAAACAATGTCATAAGTTGTTGTCATAAGTTTTTCTCATAAGTTATCTTCAACAAATAGTATCACCAAACTTATGTTAATAAGAAAACTTGAACGAGGTAATGAAAACAAACATTTAATCTCATTGATCTCTTAACTTGTCAGTCTATTTAACATTAGTTGAATTTCTTATTTACAGATGTTCAAATGAAGTAGGCTTTTAACTAGGCTAGTAGGCTAATCAGGCCTTCGAAATGGCCAGACTTAGGCCTAAAAATAAGCCTATGATAGGCTACAGGCCAGACTTAGACTTTGAATTTTTTAGCAGGCTAGGCTCAGGCTTGGCAAAGCCTAGCTCGGCCTAGCCTATTTTCACTCGTACTTGTGATGCAGTTTCCTTGAAACGTAAGGCTATGATGAGGTAATAAAACATGAGTAAACTAGTAACGAGGGTGAGTGGGGTAAAATCGGGAAAAACTTTGGCGTAATAATGATGGCATGACGAATTGTGAGGAATAGTGACGAATCGTGATGAGTGTGAATTGGTGTTGTATAATGATGTTTGATGATGATTCACGAATGATGATGCAATTATGACGATTTTATGATGATGATTATTATGACGATTTGCATCATCCATTCGTGGCATAGTTAGGACTCTGGTCTATTTGGTGGCTTCAATCCCATCGTGTGGATTGAAGTGTTTTATGAGTTATGACGTGCTCCGGTTCTTGTGCAGAATCGATCCTATTGGTGGGGATCTTTTGAGGGTGATGGCCCAGTGTCCAATAATTATGACGAATTGGTACCACATGCATGAGTCTATGAAGTTGCATTTGTATATTGTGTGGCATTGTATTTTATGGATGTAATTGATGTATTAATGATGTTGGTGAATGATTTGATGATGTTTGTGTTTATACTTTATCTTTGCTTATATCTTATGCATTGATTCGTGATTACTGACCCTGCCTGTTTGAATGTTGCCTCCACGTGGATAACGTGCAGGTGATCAGGCTTAGCTCTCTTGGTGCTCGAAGATTTATCTTTCGAAGTATTTTGATTTCTCCGTCGATTAGAGGGTCTTGCTCTGATATGTAACATCGGGTCGGGACGTTTGAGTCGAGCGATTTACGTTCTTTTATTTGTTGGCATGAGGATGTTTTATGATATTTTGTTTTAAGAAGCTTTGGATTATAAATTTGTTTTTTTTTTTAATTTTGATTCCCGATGCGTGATGGTTAAATAAATTCATGATGGTAAGGCTCGTGTTACGGAGCAGGTGGTTATTTGATGTCTTGCAACGAAATGTGGCGCCCTTTTTGGGACTTTACTCTGATAAAATTGTTGTATTTATTCGTGGTGTTTTGTTGCATAGAAAAGGGTGTTACATTAGTGGTATCAGAGCCTGATTGGTCTGTCCGGTCAGGTTTTACATGATGTCAGTCCTCTGGCAATCAATGAGTATGTGTACACTGACAATGTTTTGTTTCTTCTAACCTTGTTAGTGGTATGCAGGATGGCTGGAAGAAATGATCATGCTATCGTTGATGCGTTGGAGTCACTTTCTCAAGCAATGGCTCAGAACAATTAGGATGGTGGAGCTCCGGACGAGTTTCGTACATTGGGGAAGTTCCATAGGACAACTGTCGTAACCCGGAATTTGACCTCCCTCTTTTTCCTTTTGCATAAGCATGTGCACTCACATCGCTAGCATACATGTTCGCACTTTTATTTTTGTGTTTTGATTGCAGAAATATTCAGGTTTTCCAAGCCCGATTAATCATATCCTCACAAGGCCATTACATCATCAAGACAAGCACAAAATGAGGGTTTCTATGCCTATTCATCAATACAAGAAGTGGAAGATCGAAGCCGGGACCATAACACCTTTTTTTAGGCAAATTGGGCATATTTTGGCCTGGTTAATCGATTAACCATTTGCAGTACAATTGTGTTAATCGATTAACACAGGCAGAATAGGCATAATTTGCTGCTTTTTCATGACAGCACCTTTGCACACACTTTGGTCTTGGATTCTACAATATTCTAGCAGCATGGGGAATATTCTAGACATCTCTAGACATTGCAAAGCTATTCAATTCATTCCAAGTGCATTTGTCCTAATGCTTCACTTCAAATTAAGTGCACAATGTTCCTTGTTTTCCAAGTAATGTGGATCTTTGGATGTTGGAGTTCACCTTGGGATTGTTACCGAGTTAGTTCTAACTAACCGAGTTAACCGCCTTGACTCGGTGAGTCAAGCCCAATTAACTCCTAGCCTAGTTCCAAACCCAAAGCTAAGTCCAAACCAAATTCCAAACCTCTCATACTCCAAACCTAAAGTCTATATAAACACACCTTCACTCACTTTTCAAAAAAGATCCACCATTTCATCCATAATTTCTCAACCATTCTACACATTTCACTCTCAATTCTCTCACATTCTCTCTGATTTTTTTCTGCTACATCTTTATCTTCATCTCAACTCTCTTCCAAAACCTCACCAAAGCTCTTCATTCTCCATTGAAGAAAAAGCTACTTTCATCTTGAAAGTGCTTTTTTTCTTGAGCTTACCCTTCATTTCCATTCCATTATACTAGTTTTTGTGGAGTTTCAATAGCTTTTGGATTCATCTCAAGTGATTGATTCAAGTTTCTTCGGTGATAATTCTCATTTTGGAGTTTTCGTCGCGATTTGATCGGTTTCGATACGTTTCGGCTATAGTTGAAGATTCCTCTGGTTTTCTTTGATTTATCCTCATCAAGATCACATTGCAACATTTACCAAGGCACATCTCAGCCTTGTAGGTTGGTGGATCTCATTCATTTTTCTGTTTCGATCGTTTTAGTATCATTCATGATGTAGTTTCGATGTTTTTTGCATGTGAATTGATTATACCATTGCTTGATCCATGATCTTGATTGTTTAATTGATTCTATTTTTTATCATTTGCTGCTTCCAAACTTGATTTTTCGTGCATAATTGTTTGCCCTAGCATTGGAGTGATTACACAATCAAAAAGTTGGCCAAAAGCACTTTTCAAAACTGATTTTCTGCTCCCTGTCCAATGTTAATCGATTAACACTTTGTAGTGCAATAGTGTTAATCGATTAACCAGTGTTTTTTTGCACTTTTTCAAGTGTTAATCGATTAATACTTTGCAGTGCAATTATGTTAATCGATTAACACTGAACCAGAAGGCCATTTTCTTGCATTTTCAAGTGTGTTTGCCATGCTTTATTCATTTTAACTTCCATTGATTGTCATGCTTGATTTTATGGATGTTTTAAGTGACATTTAACTTCTGTTTGAAGCTTATTCATGAACTTTTGTTGCACACTTTCGATTATTCAAATTGTTCATATTTTTGGCATCATGTGAATATAATCATTCTCGCATTTCTCTTTGATCACATAACATGACTTTGTGTTGCATATTTGTTGATCATTTGGTACTGTTTCGTACTCCCTTTCTTGGTTTTGCATTAAGTTCATTCTTCATGGATGAGCTTAATCTTGTATAATCAATAATTCACACCTTTTGCCTTAATGATTTTTCACTCTCTTTGGAAAATTGTTGGCATGGCATTTCCCATTGATTAATTGATCGAAACCATGTTTCGATTAGCTGATCTTCCCCTTTCCTCTCTTTAGGCTTCCTTTAGAGCTTTCTCTCTCGATCCCCCGTGGAGTTGGAGTTTCGCGCCACGCCCTACATCGGACCACTGTACAACTTGGAGCTGTTACGATGTCCGTTTCCTCACGTAGGAGCACTGTACAACTTGGAGCTGTTGTGCCGTCCGGTTCAACTTCTGCATTACACCCTGTGTGTTAGAGAAGGAATGAGAAGGGAGAATTCCTACTCTCATTCTGACTACTTCAGGTAGGGGACGGACGACCCTGTGTTTGACTTAGTCACCTCTATCTCCAGGCGGTAGTGTGCTTTCTTTCCCCAGTCGGGTCGATCCTTGATCACTCCTTGCTCTTTCGATCTCTCTTTTGATCAATCACCATTCTTCTTGGTTAAGATTATTTGTTTCTAGGGTTAACAAACTATCTTTGTTTTAATACCCTATTCTTTTCTTGCGGTCAATCATTGTCTTGATTTCCCTGAAGAGTCTTTTTTCCCTTTCTTCGGTTAAACACGGTACTCCTGTTAAATACCGAAACCCTTGCGGAGTTCGCAACCTTCTTTTGGTTCTTCTCCCTTTGTTGGTTAATCACTGCCTGTCAGTTAAAACACCAATATTTGCACTCCTTCTCAGTTAACCACAGTCCGTCTGTTAAAACACTGAGTTCCTTGGGTTAATCACATATTCTTGGTTAATCACCCTTTTCTTCAGTTAACCACAGTCCGTGTGTTAAAATACTGAGTTCCTTAGGTTAATCACCTATTCTTAGTTAATCACCCTTTTCTTCAGTTAACCACAGTCCGTCTGTTAAAATATTGAACCCCTTTTTGAGTTAATCGCCTCCTGTTGGTTAATCACTCATTTTTCTCGGTTAATCACAGTGTTCTGTTAAAAACCAAACCCTAGCGGTTAGCAACCTCTTTTGGTTTAATACCCTTCTTCGTTGGTCAAGTGTTGTTTGTTCAGTCAATACCAACACCGCTTTTGGGTTATGACCTTCGATCGGTCCTACAACCGTTCTTCTGGTTAATCATAGTTTTCTCTGTTAAAACCAATGCTTCTCTGTCCCCACAGAGTTGCAATCCTTGTTTCCTTGGTTAACCACTGTTTATCAGTTAACATACCGATGTCCCCTCAGAGTCAAACACCGTCCCTTGGTTCAGCACTCTCTCTTTTGGTTTATCACAATACGTCTGTTGACACAAGCCTCTTTTCTAGGGATGACAGGCAGACCCAAACCCACGGGCCCCACCCAAACCCGAACCCGAGTCAACGGGTGAAAACCCGAGTTGACTGGGTTCGGTTTCGGGTTCGAGTGCCACCCGAATTTTCAGGTGCGGGTTTGGATGGTGCGAAACCCACACCCGAAACCCGAAACCACACCCGCTTAGTATTAAAATTACTAAAGTGCCCTTACATATATATATATATATATATATATATATATATATATATATATACTTGTACAACAAATTAGGGTTCACTAATTCACTTCAGACTCTACCTCCGTCTTCACTCTTCACTGCTGCTGCTGCGTCGCGTCTTTCACTCTCCCTCCGTCTAGGGTTTCACCATTTCGGAGTTCAGACAACCTCCGTCTTCCACAATATCTGCATACGGTAAGTGTTTGAAAAATCTTCTTCATTTTCTTCATTTTGACAACCTCCGTCTTCCACAATACCTCCATCTTCTTCATTTTGAAAAATCCAATGTTCTTCGTGAAATCAGTTTTATTTGACAAACCTCTTTTTGTAACAGAGTTTGAGTTGGTTCTGATCTTGCATTTTCCTTATAACAGAGTTTGAGTTGGTTCTGCCCTTGTTAAAGTGAGCTTCACAAAGGACAACCATTTCTCTTTGGTAAGTTTGTTTATGGCATTGAAAGTGAGCTTCACAAATTTTTTATTTGCTGCTAGTGTAATATTATCAACTGTTTTCATTCATGTGATGCTGCAAAAATTGCGGCTATGATAGATTTTGAATCTAAGTTTTATGCATTTAGTAGTTTTGGATCATTCAACAATTCTATGGACACTGCTCCACTAACACATTATTGTCCCTGCAATTATGGTTATAGTTCTCAAACTTCTAATAGTTTCTTTCTCCAACCGGTAACATAATTCAATTTCAAATTCAAGAAAACACATTGGTTTGAGTTTTGACTGAGCAATAAAAATAATTTAAGTTTAGAAAATATCCTACAAAAAGCTGTTTTTATAAGAATGACAATAGTAAAGTGTACCTTGATCATAATATTATATGATGATGCCCAATAATCCAAAAGCATAGCAACTTGTCTGCAACCTGTTTTCTGAGTAGAACCAAAACAAAGGTTAATATTGCTTTGTCTGCAACCTGTTAATATTGCTTTGTATGCAACCTGTTTTCTGCAACCTGTTAATATTACTTTGTCTGCAACCTGTTTTCTGAGATCAACCTGTTAACATTGCATCGTATATGGAGAGGTTAATATTGCTTTATCTTATGAGTTGTTACCACTGCTATTTTAATTTTTATGTTGTTACCATTTTATGTTGTTACCATTTTTATGTTGTTACCTGTTAACATTTCTCAGTTGTTACCACTGCTATTTTAATTTTTATGAGTAGAACCAAAACAAAGACAATTAAGACAATTAAGATTTACCACTGCTATTTTGATTTCAGTTATTGTATTGAGTTTTTCAAATGTATCAAGCGAACACAACCCCGGAACCGGAAGGAACATCTAATCCTACACAAGAAAGTACATGTCCACCAACTCATCAGGAGGTATCTTCTAATCCGATTCCGACACCTAATGATGGGAAACAAGAAGAAATTGACACAAGCTTAGAACCTGCATCAAAGAAACTAAGAAGTAATGTGTGGCAAGAATTTAAAAAGATGAAAGTGAATGGGAAAGATAAGGCTGAATGCATCTGGTGTAAGAAACAACTTAGTGGCACTTCAAAGAATGGAACAAATCACTTGAAAGGACATCTCTTGAGTTGTATTCAAAAAAAGATTAAGAATAGAAACCATGACAAAGGACAACCATTTCTCCTGGCTACTATCTCAGAAGGAAAGGAAGAGTTGGGAATTGGAACTTATAATCCAGAAAATGTGAAGAAGTTGATTGCTGAAGCTATTATTATGCACGATTATCCACTATCAATTGTGGATCACGTTGGTCTTAGAAGAGTCTTTGTTTCTCTTCAACCATTGTTTAAAGTTCCTACTCGAAACAATTGAATTGTTGAGAGAAATATCTATTGTGGTTTTTGTCAATTAAATAGTTATGCTTTTCCATTCATTAAATAATAATTAACCTGATATAGAACAGTTCATGAGCTGAATATAGAACAGTTCAACCTGATAAATAGTTAGTGACATGAAGGTTTGGTAGCAGTTAGTATCACGATATATAGTTAGTTTAACATGTTAGAAATGTTAATAGGCTCAGATGTGATTCCGGTTACGATTTGTATGCGAGCTAGCAACCGTTATGACTGAGTTTGATTGTTAGTTGAGGCGGTGAAATAGTTAGTGAAGTTAGATTGAATGAAGGAGTTAGCTATAAGTTTTATTTGAAATTGAAATTTTGTCATTGAAGTTAGTTGATGACTTGGAATGCAGTTAGTGTTAGCAGTTAATTATGTAGTTTAAGTTTGGGATTCTGTTAACAGTGAGTTGGTTTGAATAAGAGGAATGAAGTTGTTAGCTGGATTGGCCAGATAGTTAATTATGATGTGAAAAAAGTGAATTCTATTAAATCTTCCATGTGCAGTTATAAGCCTGGAAACAAGACGATTTTGGATGCTTGATGGTTCATTGAGATATACTGTTATGGTCCATCTTGAGATTGAGAACCTTGATCCAACGATGAGATTCGAGCAGGCCGACTGCTGTTTGATATGAGTTTGGTTCTATCCATCTTTTAATTTTCTGCAGTATAGATTTATCTTTCTAATTTTCTGCAGTGTTTTTAATTTTCTGCAGTGTAGTATTGTTATTACATTCAATAGAAATAAACCCTTGGACCATGGTGGTACAATCTTTCAGCTGACCATACCAAATTCCAATGTCTTGCTAGTGTCTTGCTAGGATAATGGTGAATTTAGCTAAATTATTAGAGATTTTGGAGCTCTTATGCTAACTTTGATGATTTCTACAACAGTAGTTTTTTCTTGGTGTTCTCGCTGATTTTCTTTAACATTTTTTCTTGTGATGACAGTGTTGTTGATAGCTGGATGTGCAGTAGCCACAACCATTGGATTTGTGGGATAGTATGGAGAAGTCACAGCTGGATGTGCAGCAGCCACAACCATTGGATTTTCTCTTATGATGTTGTTGTTGTTGTTGGAACTTAGAAAGTTGTAAATTGTAATTTGATTGTAGCTGTGTTAATGTTGATTGTTAAGATGTTAAGATGTTAATGTTAATGTTGATTGTAGACTTTCAATTTTCAATGTTAATGTTAATGTTGATTGTAGACTTTCATCAAACATGCTCCATTTTCCAATAATTTGATTGTAGACTTTCAAATTTCAATGTTAATGTTGTATTTTTCGTGTTTTTGCTACGGGTTCGGGTTTGGGTGGAAAAACCCCAACCCAATGGGTGTGGGCGCGGGTGTCATTTTGCCACTCGAATAACCTTTGGGTTCGGGTTCGGGTTTGGGTGGTGATTTCGGGTGCGGGTTTGGGTAGTGTGAAACCCGCACCCGACCCTACCCTTTGTTATCCCTACTCTTTTCCCCACCTGGGTCTTACTCTCTTTCTTCGGTTAACCACTGTTAGCCAGTTAATATACCGAGTTTCCTATTTCTCTTGTTTTCAACACCAATCCTCTTTGTCATCCCCAACGGAGTTTCTTTCATTCTTGGTTTTGACACCATTATTTTTCTAGTCTCTTGTGCAATCGCTCTTACTGTGTGGTCTTCCCCAGTAGAGTTTTTCTTTCACTCTTGCTCTTGGTTTTGACACCACTTCTTTTGTTTTCCTGTTTTTTTCTTGTTTTGTTTTCCGTTTGGTTCCACGAACTACGGAAGCTCTAATTCTGCATTCTTTTGAATGTATGATACGTAGGCACGAGATCGCGATGATCTTGGCGAGCACACTTCCACCTTTCTTTCCTTCCCCCTTTCTTCCTTCCTCTCTGTCCCCTGGTTCCTTTAAACTACGACGCTCTGATTTTCTCATTGCACTATGAGGGTACGTAGGCACGAGGGCCCTAATCCTCCGCGAGCACTTTCTTTCTTTTCTTTCTTTTTCCCCTTCCTTCTCTCTCTCTCTCTCCTCTTTCTTTTAGCTAGAAGCCTTTAGATAGATAACCCATCCAAGCCTAGAAGCAAGCGAAATGGTTCCCGTCGAGTACGACGGATACGTAAGGTGCTAGTACCTTCCTTTCGCATAACTGACCCCCGTTCCCGTTTCTCTTCCCCTTGGGTTTTATCGATATTTTCCTTGTCCTTTGGGACTAAATAAAGTTCGGTGGCAACTCTGCGTTATCTTTGAGTGTGTGATTCACTCAGGATGTAAACCAGCCATCTTTAGCTGGCGACTCTACTGGGGATTCCTTGCTTGCAAGTTGGGGTCTCGCCTAGTTTTGTTTGCTCTCTTGCTTGTTTGGGTGTTTATCTTTTGCGCTTTACTCGTTTTATTTTACTTGCTTTAGCTTTATGTTTATTTACTGCATTTCTTTACTGCTTTGAATATTCACATGTTGCATATTCTGGATATCTGCTATTTTCTGCTATTGTTAGGATGG
This sequence comes from Lathyrus tuberosus, assembly GCA_022829125.1. NCBI lineage: Eukaryota > Viridiplantae > Streptophyta > Magnoliopsida > Fabales > Fabaceae > Lathyrus > Lathyrus tuberosus. The sequence continues at coordinate 2,353,391 of JALAZF010000537.1, forward strand.
GTAGATATTATTGGAGAGAAAGGTCCTAACACCGGGCCTAGTATACACATAGGCTAGAACGTGGATAATCGTGAGGCCTGCGTTTTGCGCGTTGGGATATCACGAGACCCACATCCCAGATCGTGATTCGTTTGAGAATACCTCCGTCTTGTGAGAATTCACTACGGCGGAGGGTTTTCACTCTGAGTCCTATGGTTTGGGCGACCTTTCTAGGGACCACCTTGTTGTGTCTAGATCACACCTGTGAGGGGGATGGGTTTTTGCAGGAAAACAAGCCACTTCATACCCTTGTTCTCTCACACACATCAGATTCTTCGCCGACACATCAGATTATGTGGCACTGACACAAAATTATATTCAGATATCCAGACTGTTCAGACTTGATTATTCGGACAGTGTTGGCTTCTTGTTGTTGTGTTGCATATCATTTCATCATGTAAATTAATTTTTGAATGTACATTTCCAGGTTTTCTAGGACTTATCCTTTGTTGACATTATCATAGAGATGAATACTGGTTGTCGTGGCATCTTCAGTTACAAGTTTGTAGAGCCTAAGATGGGTATTTTGAGAGGTTTTGCATCTTTATTGGTTGGAGATCACAGAGGGGTTTTCATAGATACTTATGGTAATTTGTTGACCATCCTCAACACTGAAGTCAACATCACTGCTATTCACACTCTGGTTCAGTTCTACAACCCGCCATGTAGGTGCTTCACATTTCAGGATTATCAGCTAGCACCTACACTTGAGGAGTATGCTTATATTCTGGGGGTTGAGATTAAGAAGCAAGTTCCTTATGTCTACACTAGCGGTTGTCCGAAGTTTCATCTTATTGCTGATGCGCTTTGCATTAGTAAGAAGGATGTGGAGGATAATCTCAAGACCAAAGGGAAGGGTATTCAAGGGTTTGCTTCGAAGTTCTTGGTTGACAAGGCCACTTATTTTGATAAGGATGGACACTGGAAGGCTTTCAACGTCGTTCTTACTTTGCTGATATATGGGATTGTCTTGTTTCCGAACATGGAGGATTTCATAGATCAGGCTGCCATCAGTATCTTCTTGTCCAGGAACCCTGTTTCGATACTTCTTGTTGATACCTACCATTCTATTCATTCGAGGAATGAAAAGAAGAAAGGAACCATTGTCTGTTGCGCTCCTTTTTTATACCGATGGGTCATGTCTCACCTTCCACAGAAGGGTCCCTTTGTTGAGAATAAGGGTAATCTCAAGTGGTCTTAACGAATCATGTCCCTTACTTCTGATGACATTTCTTGGTATTCTCGAGTCTTCGACGACATTCAGATCATTCTTCATTTTGGGAAATTCTCCAATGTGCCTCTCTTGGGTACAAAGGGTGGAATTAACTACAATCCGAGAATAGCATTCTGACAGTTAGGATACCCTTTGGTTGCCAAGCCTGATCCTGAGGTAATAGAGTAGTTCATCTTTCATGAAGGGGTTGATGACATGGGTTTCTTGAAGAGGTTCAATGCCACTTGGACTCAGATTCATCTCGAAGGAAGAGCTAATTTGGGTAAGAAGAATTGCGTAGCCAAGGAAGCTTACACACATTGGGTCAAAAAGCGCGTCAAAGAGGTCTTGTTGCCATTCTCTCCTGAGCCTTCCATGAATGCCAAGCTTCCTGAACTTGCCATTGTTCCTCCATCTGAGGTCGATCAACTCAAGATGATTATTGAGAAGTTGAAGAAGGAGAATGTTGATCTTCGTCTCAGCCTTGATAGAGTCACTTCCGAGAAGGATAGCTTACAAATTGAGCTCCATCAGAAGCGCGAGCGCATGCTCAAGGAGGTGGAGGTTGAACAGAACAAGCGTAGGAAGGTGGGTGATGCTTTGAAAAGCACTAATGAGAGACTTGCTTCAAAAAAGAGACAACTCGCTGATATCCAGTATCAAGCCTACAAAGATGAATTGAGCTACAACAAGCAACTTGAAGAGCTTCGAGGGAAGTTATCCGAGTTCAAGGCAAAGTGGCAAAGTGAACAAGACCGTGCTAATCAGTTAGAAAAGGACTTTTCTCAGTGTCAAGCTAAGCTCGACAAAGTCTTCGGTGAGATTCAGAAGCTACAGGATCAAGCACATCAGAGTCAAGAGCAAATTAGTCAGCTCAACATAGAGAGTACTCATTAGGAGCATCAAAGCCGTCATCTACAGAACCTCCTGGACCAGAAAGAGGTATTTCTTCAGGATATGCTTCAGGGACCTAATCATTCATTGTTGCGTAACCTCATGAAGGATGCGAATTATTAGAGTGAGAGGCATGGCAGTCTAGCCAGATTTGCTGAGCATGCATTGGAGGACCTACCTGGGTTGTTGAGGGACGCATATGCTGATGCATTGCCACACCAGCTTCCTTGGGTTGTTTTCCATTTCTTGTCTGTGTGTAGGGTGGTATTTGATAGAATCCATGCGGATTTTGCTGTAGCCCAAAAGGCAGATATTTGACTTGTATTCGACTTATGCTTCTTTCCTTTATTGCTGAATGAATGAAGATTCTTGCTCACTCTATCTTTTGTGCCTTTACTTGTATGCTTTATGATTATTGTCAACAAAGATAAGTTTAAGAATTCCTGGAATTTAAAACTTTATTTTTGCATACATATCATACATTCATTTGCACACATATGCACGTCCCTTCATCCGAAACCGTTGTTCATCCTTGTTCGCCTTCCTTGTAGCAAGACGACGACTCGACATCGGTATTTCACTCGCTCAAACAAATCCAGGATCATGGCTGACTTTGAAGCTGAGAACGTTGCTTATAAGGAAACCCTGGCTCAATTCCAAGGTCGGATGGATCAGTTCCAGACGAACATGGATGTCATTATGGAACTCCTTCGTGCTCAAAGGGACGCCGCTGCTGCTGCCACTGTTGTTGCAACCCCTACTGATGCAACTGTTGTCACTCCTGTTGTGACTATTCCTCTAATTGTTACGACCACTCCTGCTGTTGTCGTTCCTTCTCCTGCTATGGTTAAGGTACCAGTTGAGCCTGTGAATCAGCCTGTTGTTCAACCCGGTTTGAACCAGATGCCCGCTGGTTTTCCTTGGGGAAGGCCTCCGAATTACACTCCTCAAATTGCAAATAATGGTAGTACCTTCATGCCATATCAGCCTTTTGTTGCGCCCATGCCTAATGGGAATGCTGTCGCATATCCATGGGTCATGCCTACTCCAGTCCCGCCTCCAGTGGTGAATGATGATCCTGAGAGTCTTCAGGTTCAAACTCATCAAACTGCCGGATTGGCTGACACTGAAACTCCTGATGAAGAAGAGCATGTGTATAGAGGCCCTCATATTCATGTTCCGGATTCATCTCAAGCTGCTCAAACTGCTGTTCAAAATATTCATCCTGGGATGTTCTATCCTGGGGCATCTTCCTCAGTTGTTGGGTCAGAATGCTGGTCAGATGGTTAATCTGGGTTTGGTGTATCCTTCTCTGTTTACTACTCCGCGAGTGCACGCTCCGGCCGCTTCCCAGCTGCCAAATCCTCAGATTCTTGTCAGACCCACTAATCAGAGTAGACCTGCTAACTACAAGTTGTTGGAAGACCGTATTAGAGCTATTGAAGGGTTTTCTGCTTTTGGCATGGAGGCCAAAGATTTGTGTTTGGTTCCAAATGTTGTGCTGCCGCAGAAATTCAAGATACCTGATTTGCCAAAATATAAAGGCTTGAGTTGCCCGCGTAGTCACATCACTATGTACTGCAGGAAGATGGCATCCTATATTGATAATTATGAATTGCTAGTTCATTGCTTTCAAGATAGTTTGTTTGGTGTATAACACCTCAAAATTTGCCCTCTTGTTTTTTTACTGGCTTATGTTTCATTGCATGCTTTGTATTATCATCCTGGCATTTCATTGGTTCATTGGCATGGGATCAGGGTGTCTAAATCAAATCCAAGGAGCCCTGAGCCATAAGAGATCTTAAATTGAGTCATCACCTTATCATATGATCAAGCTTGACAAGAAATTTCAAGGAAATCACATTCTCCCAACCAGTGCAATATTAGGGTTTTTGGGATTCTCGAGTATAACTCCTCAATGGACAAGATCATTGAGCTTTTATCATCTCCAAATGGCACATCCCATCATTGTTTGAGAGGATACACTTCATACTCAGAGGAATTTGGATTTGGAGGATGTGCTGATTTCTCCTAGACTGAGGGTTCAAAACTAGGGTTTGCCATAAAATCAGTTTATTTCTGATTTTTTGGGCAAGACTTGGCTTCATGGTATTTTACATGTCCTTAAGTGTCTAAGGTTGAAGGATTGTCCATCAATTTGGTTTGGAAGGGTTTCAATTGATCAATTGATTGAAAATCAGGAGAATTAGGGAAAAGTCAACTATGCAGAGGAAAAAGTCAACTCTTGACTTGTTGAGGTCAATTTCATGCTCCTCACCTCAAATATGGTTATTGATGAAGGTTTGATCAAGAAATATTAAGGGATTCACCAAAAATCAGAAGATGTGGAAAGTTTCCAAAAATAGAATTAAGGGTTTCTAAAAATGGCAAGTTTTGGCAAGGTGCACACCCATCTTTGAAGCATTATTTCCCCATGGTCCAAGCTCCGAATGGAAGGGTTATGGAGGCCTATCAAAAGTTCACATTACAAGCTTCAAAACCATAACAAGAACTCCCCCATTGGATCAAAATTGAGGGAGTTATGATTGATTAAAGTTGAGAGATTTCAAGGCATTTTGGGTCAGCCAACCAAGTCCTAACCAGCCAGCACGCGGTAATTTGATCAAACATGTGGTGTGCATGTTAGGGTCAATTTCAGGGACCAATTACACCATGATGCAAGCTTCAAATGAAAAAGTGTCCAACATGAAAGTTGTTCCCCTTGATTCCCTCTATAACTTTGATGTTGGGAGATTTTTCACCAGAGCAACACATTGAGAAGTATGATGAAACAAAATAGGGTCATCACACATGCAATCATACTCGCCCATGAGCTCAGGTCATGCAGGCCAGGTAAAGGCACAAGATCAGTTATATTCCCCTAGGTTCATCAATATTTCTAAGCATCTTAGAGGCTTCTGTTCCAAATATTTTCAACTCCAATGTTATTCTTCTCCACTTCCTCTTTCCAAAGATACAAAAACCATCTAATTTGATTCACTACCCAATGAGATATGTGCTGTCAAAGTTGCTACCATGAACTAGGATCTCCAAGCATTCAAGCCATGCCATTTTACTCCAAACTCAAAGGAAAAGGGCGCATGCTTTGTTGCTACACACCACCACCTTATGTCATCACAATTACTTCAAATGACCATACATTCCCTTAACCTAACATGCACATATAATATTCCTTCAACATATATCAAGTGAGAGAAAAATAACAACTTAGACTACAAGTTTAATGGTACCAGCTTGTATCACCACCATCCATCTCCTTAGGAAACACCACAACAACCATACTCCCTCCACACATGAAAATTCGTATTACACATAACCTCACTTTAACTCCACATTTTTTATTAACCTCACACTACCCAAGTTTCTAACTAGACTTTAACCATGGTTAAACTTTCTAACCCACCATATATAAACCCTTAATCACCTCATAACAGAAGTTAGTTACCTATTTTCACAGTTAGATCCAGTTTTCATCACACAAGCAAAAACTCTCTCTTTCACTCTCAAAGTTCGGTTTTGGATTTCTCTCTGATTCTTGAAGGTTTTCACTAGTTTTCTTCAAGTTCCTCACCACCACAACATGCTCTTGCTTCTGTTTGCATCGTCTGAACCTTACATCCACCATTGAAGATTTTGGAGTTTTGGATCTTCTTCATCAACAAGCTATTTTCACAGTTGACAAGTTTCAAGAAGCGTTTATTTCGCTCCTATTGGTTCTACACAAGATTCTAGAAGCTCCTTAAGGCATTAGATCTACATTTTAGCAAGGTACGTTCTTTTGATCTCATGGCTTAGACTTTGACATTTCATGATTATAATGATGGAGGAGGGTGTATTGAAGTCCTATGGAGTGTAGGCAATGTGTGCTGGTTATAGTATTGAATAAAGCTTGAAATCTTGATGAATGTGTGTATGTGAATCCGTGACTTTATGTCTATTTTTCTATGTGATTAACGCATCTTTTTAGGTTTTTATTGCCATGGTTGTGTTCCTCGCGTTGAGTACTACAATTTAGATATAAATTTTGTTAAATTTCGTTAAGAAATGAGAGAGATATTCCATGTTGAAGTTTGGGGCAATAAAATGGAGTTTATACGTATTTTCTGGTTTTTGGTAGTATTGAGAGGTTGAAGACGATGACGCGGCATCGTCTGGTTGGTTTGTTTTCTTTTTTTCCATGCTGACCAATGACACAGCGACACCGAATAAATGAAATTGGGAGTGGTGCGGGAATATTCTTTTTTTTGTTCTGCGTGATTAAGTCATGATTGCATTGTTAATTGTGTAAATCATTAGTTAATGATTGGAAGTTGATAGCAATAATCCTGAAGACGGCGCTACAGGTTTCATCGTGTGGTCAAGGTTATGCCACGGAGTGAGAGATCACATGCTAAGCACATGGCTTCAATTTCCCTTTTTTTTCTTGATTTTTCTCTCAGAATGTTGACTCGTGGGTTGATGAGCGTGTGGGCCCAGCAGAACTACTATTCGCACCCCCTTTATTGGGCCCAACGTTGTTTGAACTGACTGTTTGCTTTTTTGCACCCCCCATGGAATTCTCTAGTTTTTTTCTATTTTTTGGACACATGTTTCAAAAGGATTTTTTTTAAATAGTCCTTTTTCACTAAAAATTCTGATAAAATTCATGATTGGTCCTAACCCTCTCTTTTAATTTTTGGTATTTTTTTATTTCCACTTTAGATTAATTTTGATGCCTGTTTTGGAATTTTCTTTGTGTTGTACCTTAATGAGCATAGTTAGTGATACTTGATGCACAAATCATTTTCTATTAGAAGTCTAGTATTGTTTTTTTACATGGAACTTGACATGAGATGTTAGGACATATTGAGCACTACTATGTAATTTTTTGGTATTTTTTAGGTGATATTTGATTGGCTTTTGAATGTCATCTTGTATGTGTTTGTTCAATGACTATAGTGCACATTATAGGTCTTGTTTAAACATGATAACAAATGAGTTTTTGCTCATTATTTTGCATATTGTATAGCCTCTGATTACACTCCATCTTACTTGTTTCCTTTGAATTTTTACAACATTTAATCATGTTTATGTTAATTGATAAAGTGCACCTTATTTGGGTAGATGTTTAGAGTGCTAGTTCTAGGGCTTCATGTTCATTATGCAACTATTCAACATGATACTTGAGCATTCATTTGTATACATGTTTAGGCATCATTATAGGTCATCTAAAACCAAATTATAGGTACTTAACACCTAGCTTTGATTGATTTGTGTAGACTTAATTGAACATGGATTGATGCTTGGTGTTTGATCTTTCTTTGTCTACTTTTCCTTATGTGTTGCATGGCATATCTTCATGAAGACTTATAGGACCTAAGAGCTATCCAAACTTGACTCACTTTCTATTTTGGATCATCACTAACCATTCATGTGTGACTCGTAATTTCTTTTCACTTAATTGAATTCATATGACCACAAATTGTCTTCACTTACTCAACTTGTTTTAGTTTCATTTGTTTGTGTAGTATGCTTTTAATTCTTGCATCATTCCATTATACATGATCTCATAGGACTTATAACATTTTCATATACTTGTAAATGCTCTTTTGACCCACAAGTGCCCATTTGTTTCATGCATTATCACTTTGGTATGTCATTTCCTAATTGAACATTGTTTGTTAACTTTGTTTGAACCTTATGTGATCTATTTCTTCTATTTATTTTAGGGCTTACATGAGACCTATTAGAGGTCAATAGCCTCTGACTTTGACATGTCTAACATGCCTTTAGCTCATTCTAATTTCATCTATCTTCACTCATTTCATAAATCATCCATGCTTGACAATTTTGAACTTGTTTTGCTCTTAACCTTTAACAAGTAGTGATGTGAGTTATGTATGAACATTATAGGATTCTTATTTTGATTTCTATTTCATGTAAAGGGTGATATCTTACTGACTTGGATGCTCATGCATGATTCATTTCACTTACATGACTTCTTTTGGTTTGTTTTGTCTAGTATGTGCGTAGTTTGAGCTTGTATGAACTTGTTTGGACCTAGTTGTTCTTATTCTTCAACGTGCTTCATTGTGAGACTTGTATGGACTTTGTAAGAACATTCTTGACTTCTAAATTCCATTTTAAATGTCATTTACTTCTGACCTTGATGTTTACATGTGCATTCATTCACGTTTATGAACCGTATGCATTCATCTTGCATGGTTAATGTTTAACTTGTATTTGTTTGATTTTTTGGTGCATGTTCCAACATAGTTTGACTTTGTTTGACACCTTAACATTAGTAGATACCATTAAGACATACCTACTGAATTTGGGTGATCTTTAACTCTTAGGACCTTTCCCTTTTGGTTGAACACTTGATTGTTTCTTAAGTTGCATTCCTAAAGCAACTAGTGTTTGTTTGGCTTACTTTTTGTCACTTGAATTCATTAATTGTGATGATTATGTACTAACATTTTGTGTAGGGGAAGAGGTAAGGTACTTGAGCATGTGGATGGTTATCCATGTTCATCTCTTCTTTCATCTCTTATCTCTTTTACTTGTCTTTCTCTCTTGGGAATAGCATGATATAATGCTTTGTGTACAACTTTTTCACACCCTTTGGGATCCTAGCTCATCCTTAATTTCTGATTAAGGTGAGGTAGGATAGGCATTAGGTAATGCTATCCCTCTCTTCTCTTTAGACTTAGGTTCTCAAACCTTGACCTTAGGGCCACTTTTGCATGATAACATTAGGAACATTAGTTTCCCTTTAGTGTTTTCTTTTCAACTTGAGTCTTCTCTTCTCATCTCATAATCTTTATAAAACACTTAATAAAGGATTAACACGTATTGCGCACGAGCCTTATATGTGGGAAATGAGATAGTGGGGGATCTTCCTTCACTTTCTTAGGATGTTTAGCATGTGTCCCGTCTTGGGTCGATACGCGAGACATTCGATCCTATGTCATAGACTTTAGTGCAATACTTGTTATAACTACGAAATAACTAAAACACTTCTGTCTAAAACACATAAAACAAATTCAAACCTTTTTATCCTTTGGGATCGTTAAGTCTCAAACCTCATTTTCAAAAAAGGGCACGTTACTTCCGTCTCGTCGCAAACAGGCATTGTCCCTAACTGCCGGACGCGAATTTAATGCCGCTCATAAAAAACACCGACCTTGTTAAATCGAACTATGACTGCTCTGATTTCCTCCTTCTGGTTAGATTGAGGATACGTAGGCACGAGACGGTGATGTCTTGGCGAGTAACCTCCCCCCATAGTTAATGTCCGAACTACTTTGACTTTGATTTTCCCGTTCCCGAGGGAATACGTAGGCCCAGGACTCCGAGGACGTCCTACCGAGTTGCTTCTTTTTCTTTTCTTCTTCGTTTCTTTGTTCTTTTCCGTTCTCGTTCCTTCTCCTTTCCAGTAGCAGTGGAGCTCCAGATGACAATACCCTTTGATCGAGACAACAAGTGTGGATCCCATCGAGTACGATCGACGTGTTGGGTGCTAACACCTTCCCTTCGCGTAACCGACTCCCTTACTCATTTCTCTTAGTCGCGAGACCATGCTTTTCCTTTCCCCCAGGTTTATGCAGTGTTCCCTTTCCCTCTCTTGGGATAAATACACATTGCTGGCGACTCTGTTTCCACGCCACTTTCGCGTTTGTACTTGGATGAAATCAATCCTAGCGCTTGGTCATTTATTGTCTTTGGGTGTTTACTGTTGTGCTTTATTTTACTGTATTACTATTTTACTGTATTTACCGCATTTATTGCATTGCATGTCATTATATGCTGGACTGTGTTGTTGTTTTCTGTTTGGTGGGCAGGGTGTTCTGAGAGATAAGCCCATTACACAGGCTTGAGTACACACATAGGACTAGAGTGGATAGTAGTGTGGCCTACGTAGCGTCTTGGTACGTATGGTTTACATGAAATCCACGCCCAGACGAGGTTTTCTTGGGAGATGTTCTGATTTGCGCGTCTTGTGCATTTCGGAGTGTTAACCTAGAAAGCTGTCGAATCTGGCGACCATTCCCGAGGACTCAGAAACGACACTCCTCCTGAGAATGATAATGGCAGACCAGAAATGGCAAACCCATTACGATTATCGATCCGAGGATCCAATGCTGGGAACTTGCTATAGGATATCCTTATTTTTGGGGAATCAGTGGACGACCTCTTTGTTTGGCGATAGTATTGTACCCCGAGGGATGAATGTACTATTGCTTCACAAATCGAGAATCCAAAACTGAGGAACCTTGGTTTTAGTACCCACACGTGAGAATGGGCGGGTGTTTACAGGTTTGCAGGTGACTTAGACCTCCCACCTACCCGATTTTCTGGTTCTTACAGTTCATCCTGCTATATTCAGATGGTTATTGTTCATAGTCATGCACTATTCACAGATTTACACTGACACGATTCTTACCGTCCAGCACAGACACTCGACACTCTGATACCGTGCCTTTTGCATTGCGTTATCATGTCATTAACATTCATGTTTATCATTTCCAGTTGCTCATTTTGCCTCTGATTCCAACCAATGAGTTCAATAGAGACAAATGCTGAGAGGAAGAATAATGTTGCTTACAGATTTCCAGAGCCAACTTTAGACCTACTTCACAAGGTGGTAGCCATGGCTGACCCGAGTGTTCTTATCATCTTCCAAGAAAATGGTTCGTAACATTACAAAGTATGAGCATGACGCTCTCCATACATTATTGCAGTTCTATGAGCCGTCGTTGAGATGCTTTGTCTTTCTGGAGTATATCTTGATGCCTACACTGGAGGAGTTTTCATTCATCTTAGGTATCTCAGTCAAATCAACAGTGCCATTCTTTTCTGGAGATCACCCTAACATAGAAAAAATTGCAATTGCCCTACAGGTGGAACAGTCAGTGCTGAAGAGAAATGTTGCTAGTAAGAGCGGAGTTAAAGGTTTTCACTTGGAATTTCTTGCCGACCAAGCTCAAGAATTTGCCAACGCCAAGAATTGGGCAGTCTACAATTCTATCCTGGCCTTGTGTATCTACGGCATCGTTCTGTTTCCTAACCAACGTCACTTTGTGGATATGCACGCTGTGAGAGTTTTTGTCCTGAAAAATCCAGTCCCCACTTTGTTGGGTGATTTCTACCACTCGGTGCATTTCAAAAATGAGAAAAGAAGGGGGGTCCTGTCAACTTTTGTACTCCACTTTTGTCTGATTGGTTTCTGAAACATTTTCCTCAATCTGGTGCATTTGTGGACATGAAGGATTCTCTAAAGTGGTCTAAACGCATAACGGGATTGACTGCTAATAACATTGTTTGGTTTGACCATCAGGTGCGAGGAGTAGAGATTATTACCAGCTGCGGGAACTTTCTGAATGTGCCTCTGATAGGCAAGAAAGGGGGAATTAACTACAACCCAATCCTGGCTATCAGACAATTTGGATATGCTTCAAGGAATCCTCCAGCTGACCAGGATGTCGAAGAGTCCTTATTCTTTAATGGGGTTGAGGACAGAGAGGTGTTAAGGGAAGTTGTGCATGCTTGGGGGCACATCCATAGAACTGGGAAGACTGTCTTTGGAAAAGGTGATTGTAGAGCCTATCCACAGTATACATAGTGGATTTAGAGAAAGGTTGGAGAAGTTCTTTTGCCTTTTTCACGAGAGCCACCTTTGTATCCAGTGATTCCGGAACAACCTACCACTGTTCCCATTGAGGAGTTTAACAAGCTGCAAGCTTTGGTGAATGAGCTTCGGGTAGAAAACTCAGATTTGAGCAGTCGTCTGCAGGATGCTCTGCATACCAACAGAGACCTAGAATGGAAAACTCAAGATGCATTAAAGGTTTTAGCAGATAAAGAAAAAGATTTTGCTGAAAGGGCCCGACATTACCAAAAGGTTAATATGGTATGCAGGATGCTCTGCATACCAAAAGATTTTGCTGAAAGGGCCCCACATTACCAAAAGGTTCAGAAAGCGCATGAACAACGAAGAAAGCATCGCGAAGACTCCGGTAAAAGCCAAGAGCAGTTGAGGAGCACTAGGGATGAGTTGAAGGCTTCCAAGAAAGAACTTAAAGATGCCATGACAGAGATGAAAGAGCTCAAAGTACAAGCTGGGGTGAAAAGGTTTAAGGAAGTGAGTAATGATGAGGCCCTTTTGATGCACATGGACTCATTAGCTGAAGCCATAAAGAAGAGGGATATTTTGATCAAAGAAATGATTGAAAGGCCGGGTCATCAGCGCACCAGAATCCTCTTTGAAGAAATCAAGCATTCTTGTGAAAAATTGAAAGATTTGGAGTTAGATGATTGATATTACTTTTCCATCTTCCTAATGTAGTTTTTGTTGATGTACCGTTGGCTACCATCAGGCTTGTTGACGGAGCCACTTTCTTGATGTACTTCCCATTTATGGACTCATTGTAAAATGCTTCAGCACTTATTAGTTTTCTGTTAAATTTAAATGAATGGCTTATTCAGAGGTGGTTCTTCGGCATCGCTCTATTCACAAGCACATTATCACAACACCTTATCACAGCACAGTTCTTCGCAATATTTTTCTCTCAACATTATGTGACTATTATCGAGTTTCTTGCGATTAAGACTGGAATCAGGGTGTAAAATGCCTTGGGGATGAAAAACATGACATTTGCATTCTCATAATCATAAGAATTTTTGCATAACAGGTACTCGTTCTGGATTTTTCTAACCTTTATTTGGTTACAGGAAGGATAGCTGACCAACCGATTCACCAATATTCTACTCGACTCAACCAGAAAAGAGTAATGGAGCAAATGCAAACAGAAATGGCCACCATGCAAGCCCGTATTGCCCAATTCATGGAAATGATGCAAGGAGTCGTACAGGGACAAGAGCAACTCAGAACCCTCGTTCAACCCCTGGTGGCAAGATTAGATGAGAATGGTTTACTTCATGGTGGTCTCCAGAACAATGTTAATCCTCCGGGCGGAGGCGTCAATGGAAACGGTGTTCAGAATGGACCTCCGGGCGGAGTTCCAGTTCCCTCTGTTGTTATCCCTCTGGGCGGAGGAGAAAATGTGGTAATTCCTTCTGTGGTTGGAGGAGGAAGTGGTATTCATGCAGTTCATCGCCATTACTTTGACGACCAACAAGACGATGTTTTCTCTGTGCCGGGTGGAGATACTGGGCTCCCGATTGTGGATGATCAAAGGATCAGAATGATTGAAGAACAGCTGAGAAAGGTGGTAAATCAAAATTCTGTGGGAATGGATCTTGATGACCTAGGGCTGGTTCCTGATGTGAGAATTCCACATAAGTTTCAAGCCCCTACTTTTGAGAAGTACAATGGCACTACTTGTCCCAAGACACATGTTCGGGCATATGCAAGTAAGATGGCTGCGTACTCCCGTGATGAAAAATTGCTGATGCACTTCTTCCAGGACAGCTTGTCTGGGGCATCCCTGGAATGGTACATGCAGCTTGAGAGGTGCCATGTACACAACTGGAGAGAGATGGTTGAAGCATTTATGAAACACTATCAGTATAATACTGATTTGGCTCCCAATCGTACACAGCTACAGAGCATGTCCCAAAAGAACAGTGAAAGCTTTAAAGAGTACGCGCAGAGATGACGCGAGTTGGCGGCAAGGGTACAGCCACCTATGTTGGAGAAGGAAATGCTGAATATGTTCATGGCTACCTTGCCAAGACATTATTATGAGAAGTTGTTACCATGCATGTCAGGCAAGTTCACTGATCTGATCATGGTGGGGGAAATGCTAGAGAGCGGAATCAGAGCTGGGAAAGTTTTGGGTAATAATGGGTCGTCTTCTAGTCAGGGGAAGAAACCATATGTGAATTACAAGAAGAAGGAGGAAACCAATTATGTATCGTCTTACCTAGGTAAAGGGAAGCAACACCAGAACTATAACCAGCAGGTAGCATCAGTGACAATTCCTGCAGCACCTCCACAGCAGCAACAGAATCGTGCTCCACGCCAGCAGTATTTTACGCCTAAACAGAATCGACATTTTAATGCTCCGCCTCTACCGTATTCACGGTTATTCCAACACTTACTTCAGCTGTAGCTAATTCAAAAGAGGACTCTAGCTCCTATCACTGGTAATCCACCTCCGGGTTATAATCCTAACGCCCATTGCGACTTTCATTATGGGGCACCCGGACATCATATCGAGGACTACAAAGCTTTTAAGCACACAGTCCAAGACTTGGTGGATTCTAAGGCCATAAACTTTTCAAATAACGTGCCGAATGTTATCCAGAACCCAATGCCTGATCATGGCAGGCCAAGGGTTAATGTTGTGTTAGAGGAGAATGAATTTTTGAATCTGGTTATGGATGTGAACGAACTAAGGACTCCTTTGATGGTGGTAAAGGAGAAATTATTGATGGGTGGAGTATACCCCGGTTGTGACAAGAATTATTTAGAATGTATGTTACAGATGAATGGTTATGGGTTGTTGAAATCAGGAGTTCAAAAGTTGATCGATGAAGGTAGGTTGCAACTTGACAGGTGTGACCAACAAAAAGAGGTTATTGGCAGCGATGTGGCTACTATCACTATTCCCTTTAAGACAATCACAATTTCAGCGGCGACAAGACCCGCGCCGGTTATAATTACAGGTCCTGGACCCATTCCTTATGAAAGCACTAAGGCCATTCCTTGGAATTACGGTGCAGAAGTTTTCGTCAATGGGCAGAAGCAAGAGTTAATGGGAACGTCGGTAGCAAATTCCAGTCTTGAGAATAATGAGGAAGCATGAGCTATTACCTGAAGTGGCATAATCTTCACTCCTTCCGATGAACAGGCTGGTAATTCCAGACAGGATAAGGGTAAACAGGTCGTAGATAATTCTATACAGACTCCGGCAGTGACTGATTCCGTAGTAAGGCCAGCTGATAGTCCTTTCTCCGAGAATGTAGAAGAATTTATGATGTTGATTCGAAGAAGTGACTATAAAATAGTGGATCATTTGCATCAGACTCCATCCAAGATATCAATATTATCCTTGTTGTTGTGTTCGTAAGCTCACCGAAACGCATTGTTGAAGGTACTGAATGCCGCTTATGTACCCCAAGAGATCTCAGTTAATCAGCTTGAGGGGGTGATAGCCCATGTTAATGCAGGCAATGGTTTGGGGTTTACTGATGTTGACTTGACTCCAGCTGGGAGAAACCATAATAATGCCTTGCATATTTCTGTTGAGTGTCGTGGGTCGTTGATGTCTCACGTGCTTGTGGATACAGGGTCATCTTTAAATGTTTTGCCTAAGAAGGCATTGATGAAGCTGGACACCCGAGGGTTGATATGCACGCCAAGTGATTTGGTGGTGCGCGCATTTGATGGTTCCAAAAGAGCTATTTTTGGGGAGATTGTGCTGTCAATTAAGGTTGGCCCGGAGGTCTTTGACACCATATTCTATATAATGGATATTCAACCTGCTTACAGTTGTCTACTTGGTCGGCCATGGATTCACAGTGCTGGGGCTGTGACGTCTACACTCCATCAGAAGTTGAAGTATATGGTAGACGGACACGTGGTGACGGTCTGCGGAGAGGAGGATATTATGATAAGCCATCTATCTACTTTCAAATATGTGGAGGTAGATGGTGAAATATAGGAAACGTTATGTCAGGTTTTTTAAGCGGTAAAAGTTCATGAGGAAGCTCCCAAGGAGGTTAGCCCATCTGAAGTGGTTAAGCAGCTTACAGTGATAGATCAGCCGGAGATTTCTATGTCTTCCTTCAAGGATGCACGGGTTGTAGTTGAAGCTGGAAGCTCACAAAAATGGGGTCAGGTTATTGAGGTTCAGAAAAAGCAAAATACTTACGGGCTGGCTTACAAGCCCCCCAGGCGTCCTGAAGAGCCTCCGAAATTTTATGGCCCGGTTCATTTTACCAGTGCTGGGTTATTCTTTGATAGAGTCAATGCTATTGAAGAGGATGGGGACAACGATTGCGACATGGATAATTAGATCCACCCCTGTACGCCTGGTCAAAGCCCTTACAACTGGTCATCGGAGAAGATCATTCAAGTGACTGGCCCAGAGTAATTATCTCTGTTTTTCTATTATGTTTGATCCTACGTTCTGCCCAAGACGTAGTGATTCTTGTTTGTAGGGCTTGGACATTTTGTAGGTTTTTTCTTTATCAATAATAAAGGACTTTTCGCATTCAAATATTTCTGATCCCTGTTTTTCTGTTTTATTTTGTGCATAAAATCACATCAAACTGGCAATGTGTTTTGTTCGTTGCATACATAATAAAACATGAATCATCTATCATGCAGGTTGCCTTGTTCAGATTCCATCCCTCATGATTCGGCTATGGCTCAGTATGATTTCGATAATCCTATATATCAGGCTGAAGAAGAGGTTGAGGAAGACTGTGACCTACCCGGGGAATTGGCCAGACTGTTAAAACAGGAGGAAAGGGTCATTGTGCCTCATCAGGAGGAGATTGAGATTGTTAATTTGGGAACCGAGGATGCGAAGAAAGAGGTTAAGATTGGGGATGCTTTGGAAGAAAGTGTAAAGAGAATATTGATTGAAATGCTTCGAAAGTATGTGGATATCTTCGCCTGGTCTTACCAAGACATGCCTGGGCTTGACACTGACATCGTGGTACACCGGTTGCCGCTTAAAGAAGGTTGTACTCCGGTTAAACAGAAGTTGAGGAGAACGAAACCTGAAATGTCTGTCACGATTAAAGAAGAGGTTCAAAAACAGATAAATGTTGGATTTCTGGCTGTGACAAGTTATCCTCCGTGGGTTGCTAACATTGTGCATGTACCTAAGAAGGACGGAAAGGTCAGGATGTGTGTTGATTACAGAGATCTGAATAGAGCAAGCCCGAAAGATGATTTCCCGCTCCCTCACATCAACGTGTTAGTAGACAACACTGCTCAATACTCTGTGTTTTCCTTCATGGATGGCTTCTCTGGGTATAACCAAATCAAAATGGCCCCAGAGGATATGGAGAAAACAACGTTCATAACATCGTGGGGAACATTCTGTTACAAAGTGATGCCCTTTGGATTGAAAAATCCTGGGGCAACTTATCAGCGGGCAATAGTGACTCTCTTTCATGATATGATTCACAAAGAGATCGAGGTCTATGTTGATTCTATGATCGCGAAGTCACAAACGGAGGAAGAGCATCTGGTAAATCTTCATAAGCTTTTTGACAGGTTGATAAAGTTCAGACTGAGGTTGAATCCGAACAAGTGCACCTTCGGTGTGAGATCTGGAAAGTTACTAGGGTTTATTGTCAGCGAAAAGGGTATCGAGGTTGATCCTGCAAAAGTAAAAGCCATACAAGAAATGACTGAGCCGAGAACAGAGAAGGAGGTTCGTGGCTTCCTGGGGAGGTTGAACTACATTGCTAGATTCATCTCTCATCTTACAGCCACTTGTGAACCAATATTCAAATTGTTAAGAAAAGATCAAGAAGTCGGGTGGAACGAGAATTGTCAAAAGGCGTTCGAAAAATTTTAAAAATATTTGCAGGAACCTCCGGTCCTTATGCCGCCAGTACCAGGAAGGCCATTGATTATGTATCTTACGGTTCTTGAGAACTCAATGGGGTGTGTGCTCGGTCAACACGACGAGTCAGGTAGAAAAGAGCATGCCATATACTACCTGAGTAAAAAATTCATTGATTGTGAGTCAAGGTACTCAATGCTGGAAAAACATGTTGTACACTCGCTTGGGAAGCTAAGCGTTTGAGGCAGTATATGTTAAACCACACAACCCTCTTGATTTCGAAGATGGATCAGATCAAGTATGTGTTTGAAAAGCAGGCGCTTTCTGGAAGAATAACCCGTTGGCAGATGGTTCTGACAGAGTACGATATTCAATATGTTTCCCAAAAAGCCATTAAGGGAAGTGTTTTGTCAGAATATCTTGCTGAACAACCAATTGAGGATTATCAACCGATGAAGTTTGAATTTCCTGATGAGCATATTATGTATCTGAAGATGAAAGACTGTGAAGAGCCTTTGCATGAAGAAGGACCTGAAATTGGATCCCAGTGGAAGCTAGTCTTTGATGGGGCTGTCAACTCGTATGGTAACGGAATCTGGGCAGTCATTACGACTCCACAGGGTTCTCATATACCCTTCACTGCCCGATTATCGTTCATATGCACCAATAATGAGGCGGAGTACGAAGCATGCATCATGGGGTTAGAAGAAGCAATTGATTTGAGAATCAAGAACCTCGATGTTTATGGTGATTCCGCGTTGGTGGTTAATCAGATTATAGGTGAATGGGAAACTCGTCAAGCGAATTTGTTGTCGTATAACAACTATGCCAGAAGGTTGTTACCTTTCTTTGACAGAGTCGATTTCCATCATATACCCCGGTTGGAGAATCATATGGCAGATGCGTTGGCAACGCTATCTTCGATGTATCAGGTGAACCGTTGGAATGAAACTCCCTCGATCAGAATCATGCGTCTGGATAGACCAGCTTTTGTGTTTGCGATTGAAGGAGTATCAGGTGGTAAACCTTGGTATCATGATATTAAGGTCTTTCTGAAGAGTCAAGAGTATCCAGTTGACGTGTCCACCAAAGATAAGAAAACTCTGAGGAGGTTGGCGAGAAATTTCTTTTTGAATAAAGATGATGTGTTATACAAGAGGAGCTTTGACATGGTCTTGCTACGTTGTGTTGATGAACACGAGGCAAACCTGTTAATGGAAGAAGTTCATGAAGGTTTTTTCGGTACTCATGCCAATGGGCATGCTATGGCCAGAAAACTGTTGAGAGCGGGGTATTACTAGATGACTATGGAGTCCGACTGTTTTAAATACGTCCGAAAATGCCACAAATGCCAGATTTATGCTGATAAGGTGCATGTGCCGCCTACTCCTCTGAATGTACTGTCATCACCTTGGCCCTTTACTATGTGGGGCATTGATATGATCGGGAAAATCGAGCCGACTGCTTCTAATGGGCATCGTTTCATTCTGGTTGCCATTGATTACTTCACTAAGTGGGTGGAAGCAGTCTCGTACGCTAACGTCACCAAACAAGTGGTAGCCAGGTTTATCAAGAAGGACATCATCTGCCAGTATGGAGTCCCAGAGAGAATCATTACTGATAATGGTTCGAATTTGAATAATAAGATGATGAAGGAGCTATGTCAGAGCTTTAAGATTGAACATCACAACTCTTCTCCCTATCGTCTGAAGATGAATGGGGTTGTTGAAGCGGCAAACAAGAACATTAAGAAGATTGTGCAGAAAATGGTAGTGACCTATAAAGACTAGCATAAGATGTTGCCTTATGCTTTACACGGTTATCGTACTTCGGTGTGTACATCAACTGGGGCAACTCCTTTCTCACTTGTATATGGTATGGAAGCAGTTCTACCAGTAGAGGTTGAGATTCCTTCTTTAAGAATTCTGGCAGATGTGAAGCTTGATGAAGCCAAATGGGTGTGTTCCAGATTGAATTAGCTGAACCTTATTGAAGAGAAGAGATTGGCAATCATTGCACATGGCGGTTGTATCAGAGCAGGATGAAGAAAGCCTTTGATCAGAAAGTGCGTCCTCGATGTTTCCAGGCCGACGAATTGGTTTTGAAAAGGATCCTTCCTCCTCAAATAGATCACAGGGGCAAATGGACTCCAAATTATGAAGGTCCATATGTAGTAAGACAGGTTTTCTCTGGTGGAGACTTATTACTCTCAACTATGGATGGCGAAGATTTTACATCCCCTGTGAACGCAGACGTAGTCAAAAAATACTTTGCATAAAAGAGACCCGCTGGACATAAAAAGAAGATCCAGGCAAAAAAGGGGCATCCCGGCGAACCATAAAAAGAAAGGTTCGGGCAAAAATTAGGGATAAAAAGAAAAAGAATAAACCCGCGAAGTTGAAAACCTGAAAAGGCAACTTCGGCAAAAATGGGTATCCCGGTGGATTGAAAACCCGAAAAGGGCAGTCCAGGCAAAAGTTAGGGATTTGAAAGCAAAAGGCTACGATCTGCGTTCGATCTGTGAACACTTTTGATACATGGGAATTTTGAAGGAAAGGAATTGGCCCAATCAGCCTCTTCAAAGGTCAAAACATATGCGGATAAGCGAGACATACGGGTCATAGCTGAATTGAATCATGGTGGATATTTGTTCCCCACATTGCCGACATGTGTATTTTCTTTTGCTTTTTACGCAATTACCTCCTTTCAGGAATTGCTTCCGGATGTAAATGCCTATTTACAGGCCAATTCATTCAATAAAATTTTCATTTCATTCAAAGAGCTTTCCATTTATATTTTTATTTTTACTGTTTTGTTTGTGAAAACGTCCGATTTTTTATAAAACATTGCATGCGAAAATGTTGAGCTTTGCGAAGCATATCAGAAAATAGTGGGAGTTGCTCATGAAACAGTCATTAGGATGGTAGTCTAGATAGCTATTTTGCATTGTCTGTTGATTTTGTTTGCAGGGCAGCAGGATTTCTCCCCAGTAGGGCTACTCTCCTCAGCATCAAAATTTCATCCTCCTCAGCAGATTGTTACTCTCCCCATACAGAGTATCGAGGATTATCTTCCTCAACTGAGTACAGAGGATTAATTCCCAAGCTAGAGTTGTGGATGATTTATTACTCTCTTAGCAAGCAATCAGAAGTTGGTATCTCTGCATCCCCGGCAAGAGACTAATGGAATATCTTTCTTTGGACAAAGATGTTATTTCCCTACAGGGTCTGTATACCCGTTTCTCCTCAGCTAGTTAAGAAATGTTTTCTCACCAGCAACGATATGGGTTAATCCCCGACAGATGAGTAAGCTTGATGTCATCCTCTAGCATAGTTGGGGCTGTCATCTGCCGTTCTCCAAGCAGGTTTGCTAGTGGTGGCTGATATTCCCCAGCAGACAAAGGTACAGATATCTCCCAGCAGTAGATTGAGTTCAGTAATATCCCCAAGCAGGTTCAGAATTATTGACTTGTCTCCCAAAGCAGAGTTTGGTGGTGATATTCGCAGTGGTGCGTTCAACAGCGGTTGACATCCCCAACAGGTCTTAAGTCCAATGGTTATTGGCATATTTCAAGTCCAGGGGTTGAGTTCTGTCTTCGGTAGAAGTCATTGGTAATTCCCAGCAGAGGAAATTTCTCTTTGGGTTCCATCTTCAATACTCGTTTTTATCCATCCCCAGCAAAATGGAACTTCTCCCGAAGTTTTCATTTCCAGCAGAGTTTAGGATCAGGAAGTCGTTCAGTAAAATCTTCCTCAGCAGGATCTTGTATTCAGAGGACAATTCAGTTTGTCATCCCCGGTGGAGCTGCCTTTGCCTTCAGCATTTATTTTGCTGAGACGTTTCTTTTGCATTGCATAAGCATTTTTGCATGGCATCCTCTAAAACGCGTAGCATTTCCATTTCGTATGGAGCATTACGCCATAGAAAAATTCAAACATATGCATTCGAAGCATAAGCCATATTTGATACCTTCTACCAGACTTTTTCCCCAACAGAAAGAGATATAATTTGGGTGATGTTGTTTAACATTACGCCGCAACCAATTGGATTCGTCCTTCATATTTCTATTCATGCCTATACTCCCCTACAGAGTTGTATGTTTAGATTTCTCTTTTCCCCAGCGGAGTCATCTTTGCAGATCTGTGAATTCTACTTATTTTGGGTTTGAAAGTCCATCTTCGGCTGGGTCTTTCTTTTCGGGTTCGCCTTCGGTCGACCTCGCACTCTCTTGTTATTTTGGTTATCCCCAGTGGAGTTATCCTATATGGTATATCCTCTCGTTGAAATTCCGTCTTCGATCAATCTTTCTTTTCGAGTCTGCTTTCGGTCGTACTCGTTTGTGGTTGAAATTCCGTCCTCGGCCGGTCTTTCTTTTCGAGTCCGCTTTTGGTCGTACTCGTCTGTTGTTGAAATTTCGTCTTCGGCCGTTCTTTCTTTTCGAGTCCACTTTCAGTCGTACTCGTTTGTTGTTGAAATTCCGTCTTCGGCCGGTCTTTCTTTTCGAGTCCGCTTTCGGTCGTACTCGTTTGTTGTTGAAATTTCGTCCTCGGTCGGTCTCTCTTTTCGAGTCCGCTTTCGGTCGTACTCGTTTGTGGTTGAAATTCCGTCCTCGGACGGTCTTTCTTTTTGAGTCCGCTTTCGGTTGTACTCGTTTGTTGTTGAAATTCCGTCCTCGATCGGTCTTTCTTTTCGAGTCTGCTTTCGGTCGTACTCGTTTCCTATTGAAATTCCGACCTCGGCCGGTCTTTCTTTTCGAGTCCGCTTTCGGTCGTACTCGCTTGTTGTTGAAATTCCGTCTTCGGCCGGTCTTTCTTTTCGAGTTCGCTTTCGGTCGTACTCGTTTTTGGTTGAAATTCCGTCCTCGACCGGTCTTTCTTTTCGAGTCCGCTTTCGATCGTACTCGTTTGTTGTTGAAATTCTGTCTTCGGCCGGTCTTTCTTTTCGAGTCCGCTATCGGTCGTACTCATTTGTTGTTGAAATTCTGTCTTCGGTCGGTCTTTCTTTTCGAGTCCGCTTTCGGTCGTACTCGTTTGTTGTTGAAATTCCGTCCTCGATCGGTCTTTCTTTTCGAGTCCGCTTTCGGTCGTACTCGTTTGTTGTTGAAATTCCGTCCTCGGCCGGTCTTTCTTTTCGAGTCCGCTTTCGGTGTACTCGTTTGTGGTTGAAATTCCGTCCTCGGCCGGTCTTTCTTTTTGAGTCCGCTTTCGGTCGTACTCGTTTGTTGTTGAAATTCCGTCTTCGACCGGTCTTTCTTTTCGAGTCCGCCTTCGGTCGTACTCATTTGTTGTTGAAATTCCGTCCTCGACCGGTCTTTCTTTTCGAGTCCGCTTTCGGTCGTACTGGTTCGTTGTTGAAATTCCGTCCTCGGCCGGTCTTTCTTTTCGAGTCCGCCTTCGGTCGTACTCGTTTGTTGGTGAAATTCCGTCCTCGGCCGGTCTTTCTTTTCGAGTCCGCTTTCGGTCGTACTGGTTCGTTGTTGAAATTCCGTCCTCGACCGGTCTTTCTTTTCGAGTCCGCTTTCGGTCGTACTCGTTTGTTGTTGAAATTTCGTCTTCGGCCGGTCTTTCTTTTCGAGTCCGCTTTCGGTCGTACTCGTTTGTGGTTGAAATTTCGTCCTCGGCCGGTCTTTCTTTTCGAGTTCGCCTTCGGTCGCCCTCGTATTATTTTGTTTCTCCCCAGCAGAGTCTGCCTTCGGTCGGTCTACCTTTTCGAGTTCGCCTTCAGCCGTCCTCGTTTATTCTTATATCCCCAGTTTAGTCTGCCTTCGGCCGGTCTACCTTTCCGAGTTCGCCTTCGGCCGTCCTCGTAAACACTTTATTTTTGTTATACCCACAGGTTGCAAATTTCTAGGTCACTTTGGTATTCAAACCCCGTGTATCCTGACCGTTTGGAAACTGTTGTTTCCATACTCTAGGATCCAAGAAGTTTGAATAGGGGCAGCTGTAACACCTCAAAATTTGCCCTCTTATTTTTTTACTGGCTTATGTTTCATTGCATGCTTTGCATTATCATCCTGGCATTTCATTGGTTCATTGGCATGGGATCAGGGTGTCTAAATCAAATCCAAGGAGCCCTGAGCCATAAGAGATCTTAAATTGAGTCATCACCTTATCATATAATCAAGCTTGACAAGAAATTTCAAGGAAATCACATTCTCCCAACCAGTGCAATATTAGGGTTTTTGGGATTCTCGAGTATAACTCCTCAATGGGCAAGATCATTGAGCTTTTATCATCTCCAAATGGCACATCCCATCTTTGTTTGAGAGGATACACTTCATACTCAGAGGAATTTGGATTTGGAGGATGTGCTGATTTCTCCTAGACTGAGGGTTCAATACTAGGATTTGCCATAAAATTAGTTTATTTCTGATTTTTTGGGCAAGACTTGGCTTCATGGTATTTTACATGTCCTTAAGTGTCTAAGGTTGAAGGATTGTCCATCAATTTGGTTTGGAAGGGTTTCAATTGATCAATTGATTGAAAATCGGGAGAATTGGGGAAAAGTCAACTGTGTAGAGGAAAAAGTCAACTCTTGACTTGTTGAGGTCAATTTCATGCTCCTCACCTCAAATATGGTTATTGATGAAGGTTTGATCAATAAATATTAAGGGATTCACCAAAAATCAGAAGATGTGGAAAGTTTCCAAAAATAGAATTAAGGGTTTCTAAAAATGGCAAGTTTTGGCAAGGTACACACCCATCTTTGAAGTATTATTTCCCCATGGTCCAAGCTCCAAATGGAAGGGTTATGGAGGCCTATCAAAAGTTCACATTACAAGCTTTAAAACCATAACAAGAACTCCCCCATTGGATCAAAATTGAGGGAGTTATGATTGATTAAAATTGAGAGATTTCAAGGCATTTTGGGTCAGCCAACCAAGTCCTGACCAGCCAGCATTCGGTAATTTGATCAAACATGTGGTGTGCGTGTTAGGGTCAATTTCAGGGACCAATTACACCATGATGCAAGCTTCAAATGAAAAAAGTGTCCAACATGAAAGTTGTTCCCCTTGATTCCCTCTACAACTTTGATGTTGGGAGTTTTTTCACCAGAGCAACACATTGAGAAGTATGATGAGACAAAGTAGGGTCATCACACATGCAATCATACTCGCCCATGAGCTCAGGTCATGCAGGCCAGGAAAAGGCACAAGATCAGTTATATTCCCCTAGGTTCATCAATATTTCTAAGCATCTTAGAGGCTTCTGTTCCAAATATTTTCAACTCCAATGTTATTCTTCTCCACTTCCTCTTTCCAAAGATACAAAAACCATCTAATTTGATTCACTATCCAATGAGATATATGCTGTAAAAGTTACTACCATGAACTAGGATCTCCAAGCATTCAAGCCATGCCATTTTACTCCAAACTCAAAGGAAAAGGACGTATGCTTTGTTGCTACACACCACCACCTTATGTCATCACAATTACTTCAAATGACCATACATTCCCTTAACCTAACATGCACATATAATATTCCTTCTACATATATCAAGTGAGAGAAAAATAACAACTTAGACTACAAGTTTAATGGTACCAGCTTGTATCACCACCCTCCATCTCCTTAGGAAACACCACAACAACCATACTCCCTCCACACATGAAAATTCGTATTACACATAACCTCACTTTAACTCCCCATTTTTTATTAACCTCACACTACCCAAGTTTCTAACTAGACTTTAACCATGATTAAACTTTCTAACCCACCATATATAAACCCTTAATCACCTCATAACAGAAATTAGTTACCCATTTTCACAGTTAGATCCAGTTTTCATCACACAAGCAAAAACTCTCTCTTTCACTCTCAAAGTTCGGTTTTGGATTTCTCTCTGATTCTTGAAGGTTTTCACGAGTTTTCTTCAAGTTCCTCACCACCACAACGTGCTCTTGCTTCTGTTTGCATCGTGTGAACCTTACATCCACCATTGAAGATTTTGGAGTTTTGGATCTTCTTCATCAACAAGCTATTTTCACAGTTGACAAGTTTCAAGAAGCGTTTATTTCGCTCCTATTGGTTCTACACAAGACTCTAGAAGCTCCTTAAGGCATTAGATCTACACTTTAGCAAGGTACGTTCTTTGGATCTCATGGCTTAGACTTTGACATTTCATGATTATAATGATGGAGGAGGGTGTATTGAAGTCCTATGGAGTGTAGGCAATGTGTGTTGGTTATAGTATTGAATAAAGCTTGAAATCTTGATGAATGTGTGTATGTGAATCTGTGAATTTATGTCTATTTTTCTGTGTGATTAACGCATCTTTTTAGGTTTTTATTGCCATGGCTGTGTTCCTCGCGTTGAGTACTACAATTTAGATATAAATTTTGTTAAATTTCGTTAAGAAATGAGAGAGATATTCCATGTTGAAGTTTGGGGCAAGAAAATGGAGTTTATACGTATTTTCTAGTTTTTGGTGGTATTGAGAGGTTGAAAACGATGACGTGGCATCGTCTGGTTGGTTTGTTTTCTTTTTTTCCATGCTGACCAATGACACAGCGTCACCGAATAAATGAAATTGGGAGTGGTGCAGGAATATTCTTTTTTTTTTGTTCTGCGTGATTAAGTCATGATTGCATTGTTAATTGTGTAAATCATTGGTTAATGATTGGAAGTTGATAGCAATAATCATGAAGACGACGCTACAGGTTTCATCGTGTGGTCAAGGTTATGCCACGGAGTGAGAGCTCACATGCTGAGCACATGGCTTCATTTTCCCTTTTTTTTTCTTGTTTTTTTCTCTTAGAATGTTGACTCGTGGGTTGATGAGCGTGTGGGCCCAGCAGAACGGCTATTCACACCCCCTTTATTGGGTCCAACGTTGTTTGAACTGACTGTTTGCTTTTTTGCACCCCCCATGGAATTCTCTAGTTTTTTTCTATTTTTTGGACACATGTTTCAAAAGGATTTTTTTTTTAAATAGTCCCTTTTCACTAAAAATTCTGAGAAAATTCATGATTGGTCCTAACCCTCTCTTTTAATTTTTGGTATTTTTTATTTCCACTTTTGATTAATTTTGATGCCTGTTTTGGAATTTTCTTTGTGTTGTACCTTAATGAGCATAGTTAGTGATACTTGATGCACAAATCATTTTCTATTGGAAGTCTGGTATTGTTTTTTTACATGGAAATTGACATGAGATGTTAGGACATATTGAGAACTACTATGTAATTTTTGGGATTTTTAAGGTGATATTTGATTGGCTTTTGAATGTCATCTTGTATGTGTTTGTTCAATGACTATAGTGCACATTATAGGTCTTGTTTAAACATGATAACAAATGAGTTTTTGCTCATTCTTTTGCATATTGTTTAGCCTCTGATTACACTCCATATTAATTGTTTCCTTTGAATTTTTACAACATTTAATCATGTTTATGTTAATTGATAAAGTGCACCTTGTTTGGGTAGATGTTTAGAGTGCTAGTTCTAGGGCTTCATGTTCATTGTGCAACTATTCAACATGATACTTGAGCATTCATTTGTATACATGTTTAGGCATACTTATAGGTCATCTAAAACCAAATTATAGGTACTTAACACCTAGCTTTGATTGATTTGTATAGACTTAATTGAACATGGATTGATGCTTGGTGTTTGATCTTTCTTTGTCTACTTTTCCTTATGTGTTGCATGGCATATCTTCATGAAGACTTATAGGACCTAAGAGCTATCCAAACTTGACTCACTTTATTTTTTGGATCATCACTAATCATTCATGTGTGACTCATAATTTCTTTTCACTTAATTGAATTCATATGACCACAAATTGTCTTCACTTGCTCAACTTGTTTTAGTTTCATTTGTTTGTGTAGTATGCTTTTAATTGTTGCATCATTCCATTATACATGATCTCATAGGACCTATAACATGTTCATATACTTGTAAATGCTCTTTTGACCCACAAGTGCCCATTTGTTTCATGCATTATCACTTTGGTATGTCATTTCCTAATTGAACATTGTTTGTTAACTTTGTTTGAACCTTATGTGATCTATTTCTTCTATTTCTTTTAGGGCTTACATGAGACCTATTAGAGGTCAATAGCCTCTGACTTTGACATGTCTAACATGCCATTAGCTCATTCTAATTTCACTATCTTCACTCATTTCATAAATCATCCATGCTTGACAATTTTGAACTTGTTTTGCTCTTAACCTTTAACAAGTAGTGATGTGAGTTATGTATGAACATTATAGGATTCTTATTTTGATTTCCATTTCATGTAAAGGGTGATATCCTACTGACTTGGATGCTCATGCATGATTCATTTCACTTACATGACTTCTTTTGGTTTGTTTTGTCTAGTATGTGCATAGTTTGAGCTTGTATGAACTTGTTTGGACCTAGTTGTTCTTATTCTTCAATGTGCTTCAATGTGAGACTTGTATGGACTTTGTAAGAACATTCTTGACTTCTAAATGCCATTTTAAATGTCATATACTTCTGGCCTTGATGTTTACATGTTCATTCATTCACGTTTATGAACCGTATGCATTCATCTTGCATGGTTAATGTTTAACTTGTATTTGTTTGATTTTTTGGTGCATGTTCCAACATAGTTTGACTTTGTTTGACACCTTAACATTAGTAGAGACCATTAAGACATACCTACTGACTTTGGGTGATCCTTAACTCTTAGGACCTTTCCCTTTTGGTTGAACACTTGATTGTTTCTTAAGTTGCATTCCTAAAGCAACTAGTGTTTGTTTGGCTTACTTTTTGTCACTTGAATTCATTAATTGTGATGATTATGTACTAAACTTTTGTGTAGGGGAAGAGGTAAGGTACTTGAGCATGTGGATGGTTATCCATGTTCATCTCTTATCTCTTTTACTTGTCTTTCTCTCTTGGGAATAGCATGATATAATGCTTTGTGTACAACTTTTTCACACCCTTTGGGATCCTAGCTCATCCTTAATTTCTGATTAAGGTGAGGTAGGATAGGCATTAGGTAATGCTATCCCTCTCTTCTCTTTAGACTTAGGTTCTCAAACCTTGACCTTAGGGCCACTTTTGCATGATAACATTAGGAACATTAGTTTCCCTTTAGTGTTTTCTTTTTAACTTGAGTCTTCTCTTCTAATCTCATAATCTTTATAAAACACTTAATAAAGGATTAACACGTATTGCGCACGAGCCTTATATGTGGGAAATGAGATAGTGGGGGATCTTCCTTCACTTTCTTAGGATGTTTAGCATGTGTCCCGTCTTGGGTCGATACGCGAGACATTCGATCCTATGTCATAGACTTTAGTGCAATACTTGTTATAACTACGAAATAACTAAAACACTTCTGTCTAAAACACATAAAACAAATTCAAACCTTTTTATCCTTCGGGATCGTTAAGTTTCAAACCTCATTTTCAGAAAAGGGCATGTTACTTCCGTCTCGTCGCAAACAGGCATCGACCCTAACTGCCGGACGCGAATTTAATGTCGCTCATAAAAAAAACCGACCTTGTTAAGTCGAACTACGATTGCTCTGATTTCCTCCTTCTGGTTAGATTGAGGATACGTAGGCACGAGACGAAGATTTATTGGCGAGCAACCTCCCTCCATAGTTCGTGTCCGAACTACGTTGACTCTGATTTTCCCGTTCCCGAGAGAATACGTAGGCCCCGGACTCCGAGGACGTCCTACCGAGTCGGTTCTTTTTCTTTTCTTCTTTGTTTCTTCGTTCTTTTCCGTTCTCGTTCCTTCTCCTTTCCAGTAGCAGTGGAGCTCCAGATGACGACACCCTTTGATCGAGACAACAAGCGTGGATCCCATCGAGTACGATGGACGTGTTGGGTGCTAACACCTTCCCTTCGCGTAACCGACTCTCTTACCCGTTTCTCTTGGTCGTGAGACCATGCTTTTCCTTTCCCCCAGGTTTATACAGTGTTCCCTTTCCCTCTCTTGGGATAAATACACATTGCTGACAACTCTGTTTCCGCGCGACTTTCGCGTTTGTACTTGGATGAAAATCTCGGGAGCGACATGGTGCTTCATTGGATTGGTACATGGGCCTGGAGCGCAGTAAAATCCATACTTGGAGGGATCTATCTGAAGCGTTCGTGAAACAATACAAATATAACCTTGATCTGGCGCCCACTAGATTGCAATTGCAGAATCAGTCCCAACGCTCAACTGAAACATTCAAGGAGTATGCACAAAGATGGCGTGAGATGACATCTTGTGTGCGACCGACTCTCTCTGACAATGAGTTGGTTGACATCTTTATGGGTACCTTACAAGGATCTTACTATGAGAAAATGGTCGAATTTCGCTGATGTTGTAACAATTGGTGAACGGATTGAAAACGGTTTAAAGACTGGAAAGATTCCTGGAGCTGCTTCCCAGCAGCCGACCACTAGAAAATCTCAGAACACTCAGTCCAAGAAAAAGAAAGGTGAAGCCAACACTGTGACAACTCAAGTTTCTCCTCAGTATCAAGCTCCCATGGCTCCCATGCCGTATTATCTATATCCATACATTACTGCTGCACAGTATCAACAACCTCCATATCAATATCATCCACAATCAAGGAAACCGTAAGCGTCCGAATTTCGACAGAATTTCGGTGTCATACACCGAATTGTTTCCTTACTTGGTTCACCAAGGGGAAATTGTCCCCAAGCAGATTGCACCTGCAATTCCTCCATTTGGTCCGAAGCATAATCTAAATGCATCATGTGATTATCATGCTGGATACATATGACATGCAACAGAGGATTGCTTTGTTTTCAAAATCAAGGTTTAGGAACTCATTGATAAGAAAGTTCTGACTTTCGCTGAGGAAGGACCTAACATTCAGAATAATCTATTGCCGAATCACAATGGACCATGGTAAGTGTCAGATTTGTGACGATAATCCTAACCAGTATCGAAGGCTGAAGGGTTGTGTCTAGATTTTAATGAACCGTGGTGAAGTGCAGTTTGCCAAGTCTAAACCTATTGAGGAAGTTGCTTCCATTGAGCCATTCACCATCGTCTATAGGAAGGTTCCAGTTGAATCCCCTAAGCAGAAGAAGGTGCAACCCATCGTGGTTTTCCCGCCAAAGCCGTTTCCGTACCAGAATTCTAAGTAGGTACCTTGGAAGTATGGGTCTACCATGTTTTCTGGAGGTCAAGAGATAAGGTTTGCCGAATCCGAGATCGTAAATGTTACAGCCGCTGGAGGTATGACTCGTAGTGGACGTGTGTTTGCTCCGAAGGTCACTACAAAGCCTGTTCAAGTTCCAACTGTTGTTCCTCCCAAGGAAACGCTTGCATCTGCAATCCCTGGGGCATCTACTGCCATTCCAGTACCGACTATCCCATCTGAGGATGTTTCAAAGAGCAAAGAGACCCTTGATGATCAAGAGTTCCTTAAGTTGATAAAGAAAAGTGACTTTAAGATTGTGGATCAGCTGGGGCAGACTCCCTCGAGGATCTCAATTTTGTCCTTACTTATGAGTTCGCCTGCGCACAGATCAACTTTGTTAAAAGTCTTGAACAGTGCTCACGTTATGCATGATATATCTGTCGTCGAGTTTGATGATGTAGTGGCCAACATAACCGCAAGTCGATATTTGGGCTTTAATGAATCAGAATTGCCTCCTGAAGCAACTACCCACAATAAAGCGCTGCACATATCTGTAACCTGCACAGACACCCTGTTATCTCGTGCTCTAGTGGATATCGGTTCTTCCCTCAATGTGATGCCCAAGGGAACA
Source organism: Lathyrus tuberosus (assembly GCA_022829125.1). NCBI lineage: Eukaryota > Viridiplantae > Streptophyta > Magnoliopsida > Fabales > Fabaceae > Lathyrus > Lathyrus tuberosus. The sequence goes on from JALAZF010000537.1 coordinate 2,384,738, forward strand.
TTAAGTCAATTACTGGTGGAAGGAAACGAGATGAGACCAAGTGCCTTAGTTGTCAGAGCCTTTGACGGGTCTCGAAGGCAAGTTATTGGGGAAGTGGACTTACCCATCAATATTGGGCCGCATTTTTCACCATTACCTTCCAGGTGATGGATATTAATCCGGCGTACAGTTGCCTACTGGGTCGTCCGTGGATCCACGCTGCAGGGGCAGTTACCTCCACTTTGCAACAGAAGTTAAACTTCATGTTTGATGATCAGCTTGTCATCGTCTGTGGTGAAGAGGATTTGATTGTAAGTGAGTTATCATCTTTCCGATATGTCGAGACCGAAGAAGGCATAGCTGAGGTGCCATTGCAGGGTCTCGAATTCGAAGATGTCAGCTCTGCTTCCACTAGTCAAAGTAGACCACCGCGATTGACCTTAGCTTTTGCTAAGAGTGCTAAAGAGACCCTCGAGAGAGGTTCCTTGCCAGGCTGGGGGCACGTGATTGATGTGGTTGAGAAGCATAATCGTTTTGGATTGGGTTATCATCCCGGTCGACAATCTAACTCACTTGGGTCGAAGCCGTGCAATTTGATCAAGTTCAATAGTGCGGGTTTCCAGCAAGGTGACATCGTGGCAGCTATTGATGATGCTGGTCCCAGTAATCAGACTTCAAGCCTTGTGTGCAAGTGCCCGCCAAGTTTCAAGCTCAACAATTGGACATCTACCGTGATTCTTGTGGTTTTCCCATATAACATGTAATGCATTTTACTTTCCCATTCCCTCGTCCTCGTCCGAGACGAGTGGATAGCTTGTAAAGGGCCTCACGCTTTTGCAATATTATGCGATCAATAAATAAAAGTTTTTTGCATTCAAAATCATGCTCTATTTTCTTTCTTTATTTTACTTTTTCACAAATAAATGGCAAAAGTTTCTTTTATTTTTCACTTTTCAAAATAGCTCATTCTATTCATAAACATGCAGAAATAATAAAAACATTGATAACAACATGGCAAACATCCATTGTAATTATGGAATTCCAATTAACCAAGCCGAAGAAGATGGTGAGGAAGATTGTGAATTACCGGCTGAACTAGCAAGGCTCCTTGAGCACGAGCATAGAGAGATTCAGCCACACAAAGAGCCAGTGGAAGTTGTCAATCTTGGTACTGATGAGGTCAGAAGAGAAGTCAAGGTTGGCACATCCCTCGCAAAACATGTACACTACGAGTTGGTCAACTTGTTGAAAGAGTATGTTGATATCTTCGCCTGGTCCTATTAAGATATGCCTGGGTTGGATACCAACATCGTTGAACACCACTTATCACTCAAGCCCAGATGTCCTCCTGTCAAGCAGAAACTCAAAAAGACTAGACCAGACATGACACTCAAAATCAGAGAAGAGGTAAAGAAACAACTTGATGATGGGTTCCTAGCCACTTCCGAATATCCTGAATGGATTGCCAACATCGTCCCGGTTCCGAAGAAGGACGGTAAAGTCAGAATGTGTGTGGATTATCTAGATCTCAACAAGGCAAGCCCGAAGGATGATTTTCCTTTGCCTCATATTGATGTCTTGGTAGATAACAAAGCGCAGTTCTCTGTCTTTTCCTTCATGGACGGTTTTTCAGGATATAATCAGATCAAAATGTCCCCAGATGATATGGAGAAGACTACTTTCATCACGCCATGGGGTACATATTGTTACAAGGTCATGCCATTCGGTCTAAAGAATGCAGGGGCAACATACCAACGTGCCATGACAACCCTCTTTCACGATATGATCCATAAAGAGATTGAGGTTTACGTGGACGATATGATTGCCAAATCCAAAACTGAAGATGACCACCTGGTTCATCTGAAGAAACTGTTTGACAGACTCTGGAAGCTTAGATTGCGGTTAAATCCTGCGAAGTGCACCTTCGGAGTTCAATCTGGTAAACTGTTGGGCTTTATTGTTAGTCAGAAGGGCATTGAAGTTGGTCCTGATAAGGTTCGGGCAATTCAGAACATGCCGCCTCCCAAAACAGAAAAAAAGTTTGTGGCTTTCTGGGCAGACTCAATTACATTTCAAGGTTCATTTCCCATTTGACGGCTACCTGTGAACCAATGTTCAAATTACTAAGAAAAAATCAATCGGTTGAATGGAATAATGATTGTCAGGAAGCATTTGACAAAATAAAATAATACTTGCAAGAACCACCGATCTTAGTACCGCCGATTCCTGGTAGGCCTTTAATCATGTATCTCACCGTTCTTGATGAATCAATGGGATGTGTATTGGGTCAACATGACGACACTGGCAGAAAAGAACATGCAATATACTACCTGAGCAAGAAGTTCACTGATTGTGAGACCAGATACTCACTCTTAGAGAAAACTTGTTGTGCTCTGGTTTGGGCTACTCGACGCCTACGACAATACATGATTTGCCATACTACTTTGTTGATATCCAAAATGGATCCGATAAAGTACATATATGAAAAGCCTGCTGTCTCTGGAAGGATTGCTCGGTGGCAGATGCTGTTAACCGAGTATGATATCCAACATGTTACCCAGAAAGCAATAAAAGGGAGTGTCTTGTCTGACTACCTTGCTCATCAACCTGTAGAGGGTTATAAACAGATGAAGTTTGACTTTCCCGATGAGGATGTTCTGTTCATCAGAGATTATGAGACTCCAGACCCTGACATAGGACCCGAACCAGGGGCGCGATGGACGCTCGTGTTCGATGGTGCCTCCAATTCTAAAGGTCATGGGATCGGTGTTATCCTCATCTCTCCAACAGGTTTTCACCTTCCCTTCACTTCCAGGTTATGCTTTGCATGCACCAATAATATGGCTGAATACGAAGCATGTATCTATGGTATTGAAGCAACTATTGACATGAGAATCAAGATTCTTGAGGTCTATGGAGATTCTGCCTTGGTCATCGGTCAAGTCAGAGGGAATTTTGTGACTCGGGATTCCAAGCTGGTTCCGTACCAACAACACATTACGAAGTTGATTCCTTACTTTGATGAAATTTCTTTTCATCATATCCCCAGAGAGGAAAATTAACTAGATGATGCTCTTGCCACTCTAGCATCCATGTTCAAGGTCAAGTGGAAGAATGAAGCTCCTCATATCTGCATTGATCACTTGAACGAACCAGCACACTATTTAGCAATCGAGGATGAGTCTGATGACGAGCCTTGGTTCTACGACATTAAAAGATATCTGGAAAAATAGGAATATCCCGAGGGTACCACTATCACTGATAAGAAAGCTCTTAGGCGGCTTTCCGCCAAATTCTTCTTAAGTGGTGGTATATTGTACAATAGGAATTATGATTCTGTGTTGCTCAGATGCGTGGATAGACACGAAGCAAACACGATCATAAGGTCCATACATGAGGGTTGCAAGGGTATACATGCTAAAGGTCCTGCTATGGCCAAGAAGATCCTTCGGGCTGGGTATTACTGGACAACAATGGAGGTAGATTGTTACAACTTTGACAAAAGATGTCACAAGTGCCAAATCTACGGAGACAAGATCCATGTGCCTCCAACTCCGTTGAATGTTTTGACTTCACCTTGGTTATTCTCTATGTGGGTATAGATATGATTGGAATGATCGAGCCGAAGGCTTCCAACGGTCATCGATTCATTCTGGTTGCTATCGACTACTTCACTAAGTGGGTTGAAGCTGCTTCTTATGCAAATGTTACACGACAAGTGGTTGCCAGATTCATCAAGAAAGAGATAATCTGTCGTTATGGCATTCCTAGCAGCATTATCACGGACAATGCAAGCAACCTGAACAACAATATGATGAAGGAGTTGTGTCAAGAATTTAAGATCGAGCACCACAACTCTTCACCATATCGGCCCAAGATAAATGGCGACGTTGAAGCAGCAAACAAAAACATCAAGAGGATTGTCCAGAAAATGGTCAACACTTACAAAGATTGGCATGAAATGCTTCCCTTTGCACTGCATGGTTATAGAACGTCAGTCCGCACTTCTACTGGGGCAACTCCGTACTCATTAGTGTATGGTATGGAGGCAGTTCTACCCGTTGAAGTCGAAATTTCTTCGCTCAGAGTCATCATGGAAACAGGTCTTGACGAAGCTGAATGGGTTCAATCCAGATACGACCAGCTGAATCTCATCGAAGAGAAGCACCTTACATCCGTTTCTCATGGTCAATTGTATCAGAGACGCCTTAAGCGAGTGTTTGACAAGAAAGTTCTTCCTCGAACATTCTGTGAAGGCGAGCTCGTGCTCAAGAGATATTCACCCATTCACTCAGATCCACGAGGCAAATGGACTCCCAATTACGAAGGACCCTTTATCGTCAAGAAGGCCTTCTCAGGTGGAGCCATGATCCTTACCACAATGGATGGGGAGGAGTTGCCATCTCACGTGAACTCCGATACAGTCAAAAAATATTATGCCTGAAAAAAATGGATAAAAGTCCGCTAGATTGACATCTGCAAGGACAATCTAGGCAAAAATGGGCATCCCGATGGACCAAAAAAAGAGATGTCCATGCAAAAGTTAGGGACAATGAAAAAAAAAACAATAGTAGCCTGCTAAGTTAAAAACCCGAAAGGGCGACTTAGGCAAAAATAGGTATCCCGGTGGACGAAAAAAATAGAAAAAACATGTCCAGGCAAAAGTTAGGGATAAAGGCATTGACTGTGAACACTTGAGCCTCTCTTCATCATGGCTAGACCTCAGACCGTAAAAGAACATTCCAATCATAATCAATAGGTGCAAGGCGTTGGGACCTAGACTTACAGTGGATGGTAGCCAATGTTGTAATCGATGCAAAACATGGTTTCCTTTTGCCATTTACATTTGTTTTTCAATTTATTGCAAATTTCCTCATCAAGGATTTTGCATCCTTGTACACACTTTATGTACAAAAAATTTTACATTCAATAAAATGCATTCTTTGCTATCTCAATTTGTTTCATTCCAGTATTTTGTTTGCAAAATAAAAAATTATATGCGATCACATAATACTAAAAAACGTTGAGAACAATGAAAGTTAAATCAATCGAGAAAGCATTATGCATTGCATGTGTTAGTGGTAACTCCTACAGGATAATCAGTAATATCCATTGGTAAGCCTAACGCCTGGCTGGCAATGTGATGGTTCTGTGAAGAAGTTGTTGTTTCCTCAGCGGTTCCTCAGCAGAGTCATCATTCTCCCCAGCAAGTTCCACTATGATTTGTCGAAAAGCTTGTTTGTTTACATATATTTTCTCCGACAGATTTGTAATGTCTCTAGGCAGGTTGCTGAAGTGTTCCCAGCAAAGACACTTTGCTCGCTTTTCCCCAGCAAGGGTTGTACATCATCTCCAATAATTTGAAACTATTTATCCCCAGCAGCAGTGGTTTCTCCTCAGCAAAGTCAACATGGTTTGGAAGGATATTTTTCCCCACACCGAGCCAATCTTGGTAGGAAAGATTGATTTAATTCTTTCATCCCCAACAGAGACAGCCGTGGTGACTTAGAAACCTGAGATGTTCTGGGTTTCTTTTCCCAGCGGAATCATCATCCTTTGTGAACTCTCTTCTCCAGCAGAGATTGTCTTTATCTGCGGGTGCTCTCCCCGACCGAGGGTGTCGAAGTCGTTTTGCTACGATTTCTGCCTAACCTCTTCACACTATGCCTTATCTTGCGCCTTTGCATTGCATGATATCAAGCATCATGTAGAAATGCATACATAACATATGCATCGATCATACTCCCTCTCTTTTTGCCTGACTTACCTCCCAGCAGATTTTCAGCCAAACTTTGCACTTATCTATTCTTTCTTAACACTCTTCTTTTGTCGTCGTCGCCCAAATTCTCGAGCTACTCTTTTATTTAATCCCCTTTTACCTCGAATCATCAAAAAGTTGGCGCAATTCGTACACTCAGGTCCAAGAGGATTAAATAGGGGCAGCTGTCGTAATCCGGAATTTGACCTCCCTCTTTTGCCTTTTGCATAAGCATATGCACTCGCATCGCTAGCATACGCGTTCGCACTTTTCTTTTTGTGTTTTGATTGCAGAAATATTCAGGTTTTCCAAGCCCGGTTAATCATATCCTCACAAGGCCATCACATCATCAAGACAAGCACAAAATGAGGGTTTCTATGCCTATTCATCAATACAAGAAGTGGAAGATCGAAGTCGGGACCACAACACCTTTTTTTTTAGGCAAATTGGGCATATTTTGGCCTAATTAATCGATTGACCATTTGCAGTGCAATTGTGTTAATCGATTAACACAGGCAGAATAGGCATAATTCGCTGCTTTTTCATGACAGTACCTTTGCACACACTTTGGTCTTGGATTCTATAGTATTTTAGCAGCATGGGGAATATTCTAGACATCTCTAGACATTGCAAATCTATTCAATTCATTCCAAGTGCATTTGTCCTAATGCTTCACTTCAAATTAAGTGCACCATGTTCCTTGTTTTCCAAGTAATATGGATCTTTGGATGTTGGAGTTCACCTTGGGATTGTTACCGAGTTGGTTCTAACTAACCGAGTTAACCGCCTTGACTCGGTGAGTCAAGCCCAACTAACTCCTAGCCTAGTTCCAAACCCAAAGCTAAGTCCAAACCAAATTCCAAACCTCTCATACTCCAAACCTAAAGTCTATATAAACACACCTTCACTCACTTTTCAAAAAAGATCCACCATTTCATCCACAATTTCTCAACCATTCTACACATTTCACTCTCAATTCTCTCACATTCTCTCTGATTTTTTTCTGCTACATCTTCATCTTCATCTCAATTCTCTTCCAAAACCTCACCAAAGCTCTTCATTCTCCATTGAAGAAAAAGCTACTTTCACCTTGAAAGTGCTTTTTTTCTTGAGCTTAACCTTCATTGCCATTCCATTATACTGGTTTTCTTGGAGTTTGAATAGCTTTTGGATTCATCTCAAGTGATCGATTCAAGTTTCTTCGGTGATAATTCTCATTTTGGAGTTTTCGTCACGATTTGATCGGTTTCGATACGTTTCGGCTATAGTTGAAGATTCCTATGGTTTTCTTTGATTATCCTCATCAAGATCACATTGCAACATTTACCAAGGCACATCTCAGCCTTGTAGGTTGGTGGATCTCATTCATTTTTCTGTTCCGATCGTTTTCGTATCATTCGCCATGTAGTTTCGATGTTTTTTACATGTGAATTGATTATACCATTGCTTGATCCATGATCTTGATTGTTTAATTGATTCTATTGTTGATCATTTGCTGCTTCTAAACTTGATTTTTCGTGCATAATTGTTTGCCCTAGCATTGGACTGAGTACACAATCAAAAAGTTGGCCAAAAGCACTTTTCAAAACTGATTTTCTGCTCTCTGTCCAGTGTTAATCGATTAACACTTTGCAGTGCAATAGTGTTAATCGATTAACCAGTGCTTTTTTGCACTTTTCCAAGTGTTAATCGATTAACACTTTGCAGTGCAATTATGTTAATCGATTAACACTGAACCTGAAGGCCATTTTCTTGCATTTTCAAGTGTGTTTGCCATGTTTTCTTCATTTTAACTAATAACTTCCATTGATTGTCATGCTTGATTTTATGGATGTTTTAAATGACATTTAACTTCTGTTTAAAGCTTATTCATGAACTTTTGTTGCACACTTTCGATTATTCAAATTGTTCATATTTTTGGCATCATGTGAATATAATCATTCTTGCATTTCTCTTTGATCACATAACATGACTTTGTGTTGCATATTTGTTGATCATTTGGTACTGTTTTGTACTCCCTTTCTTGGTTTTGCATTAAGTTCATTCTTCATGGATGAGCTTAATCTTGTATAATCAATAATTCGCACATTTTGCCTTAATGATTTTTCACTCTCTTTGGAAAATTGTTGGCATGGCATTTCCCATTGATTAATTGATCGAAACCATGTTTCGATTAGTTGATCTTCCCCTTTCCTCTCTTTAGGCTTCCTTTAGAGCTTTCTCTCTCGATCCCCCGTGGAGTTGGAGTTTCGAGCCACGCCCAACATCGGAGCACTGTACAACTTGGAGCTATTACGCTGTCCGTTTCCTCACGCAGGAGCACTGTACAACTTGGAGCTGTTGTGTCGTCCGGTTTAACTTCTGCATTACACCCTGTGTGTTAGAGAAGGAATGAGAAGGGAGAATTCCTACTCTCATTCTGACTACTTCAGGTAGGTGACGAATGACCCTGTGCTTGGCTTAGTCACCTCTATCTCCAGGCGGTAGTGTGCTTTCTTTCCCCAGTCGGGTCGATCCTTGATCACTCCTTGCTCTTTCGATCTCTGTTTTGATCAATCACCATTCTTCTTGGTTAAGATCATTTGTTTCTTGGGTTAGCAAACTATCTTTGTTTCAATACCCTATTCCTTTCTTGCGGTCAATCATTGTCTTGATTCCCCTGAAGAGTCTTTTTTCCCTTTCTTCGATTAAACACGGTACTCCTATTAAATACCGAAACCCTTGCAGAGTTCGCAACCTTCTTTTGGTTCTTCTCCCTTTGTTGGTTAATCACTGTCTGTCAGTTAAAACACCAATATTTGCACTCCTTCTCAATTAACCACAGTTCGTCTGTTAAAACACAGAGTTCCTTGGGTTAATCACCTATTCTTGGTTAATCACCCTTTTCTTCAACTAACCACAGTCCGTCTGTTAAAACACTGAGTTCCTTGGGTTAATCACCTATTCTTGGTTAATCACCCTTTTCTTCAGTTAACCACAGTCCGTCTGTTAAAATACTGAACCCTTTTTTGAGTTAATCGCCTCCTCTTGGTTAATCACTCATTTTTCTGGGTTAATCACAGTGTTCTGTTAAAAACCGAACCCCAGCGGTTAGTAACCTCTTTTGGTTCAATACCCTTCGTCGTTGGTCAAGTGTTGTTTGTTCAGTCAATACCAACACCCCTTTTGGGTTACGACCTTCGATCGGTCCTACAGTCGTTCTTCTGGTTGATCACAGTTTTCTCTGTTAAAACCAATGCTTCTCTGTCCCCACAGAGTTGCAATCCTTGTTTCCTCGGTTAACCACTGTTTATCAGTTAACATACCGATGTCCCCTCAAAGTCAAACACCGTCCCTTGGTTCAATACTCTCTCTTTTGGTTTATCACAGTCCGTCTGTTGACACCAGCCTCTTTTCCCCACCTGGGTCTTACTCTCTTTCTTCGGTTAACCACTGTCAGCCAGTTAATATACCGAGTTTCCTATTTCTCTTGGTTTCAACACCAATCCTCTTTGTCATCCCCAGCGGAGTTTCTTTCATTCTTCGTTTTGACACCATTCTTTTTCTAGTCTCTTGTGCAATCGCTCTTACTGTGTGGCCTTCCCCAGTAGAGTTTTTCTTTCACTCTTGCTCTTGGTTTTGACACCACTTCTTTTGTTTTCCCGTTTCTTTCTTGTTTTGTTTTCCGCTTGGTTCCAGAAACTACGGAAGCTCTAATTCTGCATTCTTTTGAATGTATGATACGTAGGCACGAGATCGCGATGATCTTGGCGAGCACACTTCCACCTTTCTTTCCTTCCCCCTTTCTTCCTTCCTCTCTGTCCCCTCGTTCCTTTGAACTACGACGCTCTGATTTCCTCATTGCACTATGAGGATACGTAGGCACGAGGGCCCCAATCCTCCGCGAGCACTTTCTTTCTTTTCTTTCTTTTTCCCCTTCCTTCTCTCTCTTTTTCCTCTTTCTTTTAGCTAGAAGCCTTTAGATAGATAACCCATCCAAGCCTAGAAGCAAGCGAAATGGTTCCCGTCGAGTATGACGGATGCGTAAGGTGCTAGTACCTTCCTTTCGCATAACCGACCCCCCTTCCCGTTTCTCTTCCCCTTGGGTTTTATCGATATTTCCCCTGTCCTTTGGGACTAAATAAAGTTCGGTGGCGACTCTGTGTTATCTTTGAGTGTGCGATTCACTCAGGATGTAAACCGGTCATCTTCAACAACCCGCCGACTTTTGTGGGTACTCATGATCCAGAGAGTGCACAGAAGTGGCTGAAGGTGATTGAGAAGATCTTCTGGGTGATGGGGTGTACAGACGCTCAACAAGTGCAGTTTGGAACTCACATGTTGTCAGAAGAGGCTGAGGATTAGTGGGATAACACCCGTTAGAGACTGGAAGACGTTGGTACTGTGATAACCTGGGCTGTGTTCAAGCAGGAATTTTTGGGAAAGTATTTTCCAAAGGACGCTCGTGGCAAGAGAGAGGTGGAATTCCTTGAGCTGAAACAAGACAACATGACTGTGGTAGAGTATACTGCAAAGTTCGAGGCGCTGGTGAAGTTCTGTCCTCACTACAACTGTGCTGATGCTGAGGTGTCCAAGTGTCTCAATTTCGAGAATGGGCTGAGTCCAGAAATCAAGCAGGGTATTGGGTACCAACAAATTTGCAGGTATGCTGAGCTGGTGGATAAGAGTAGGATATATGATGAGGATAACCGAGCTCGATCTGCTCACTACAAGCATCTTAGTGAGAAGAAATAGAAGGGGCAGTATAGAGGGAAGCCTTATACGACTTCAGTTGAGAAAGGGAAGCAGAAGGCTTCAAATGGGAAGAAGACAAGTGGAGGAGCAGCTCGCACTTCTGGGAAGTGTTACAGGTGTGGCGAGCAAGGCCACCGTGCTAAGGTTTGCACCAATAGTGTGTTGAGGTGCTACAGGTGTGGTAAGAAGGGGCACAGGGCTACTGATTGCAAGGATGATGGTCCAACATGTTTCAATTATGGTGAGAAGGGTCACATCAGTACCCAGTGTCAGAAACCGAAGAAAACTGCTACTGCTGCTCAGACCAATGGCAGAGTATTTGCTTTGAGTGGTTCAGAAGTTCCAGAGAAGGATAACTTAATTCGAGGTACTTATTTTATTACTAATGTTGAGTTGATCGCTATTATTGATACTGGTGCTACTCATTCATTTATTTCGTTTGATTGTGCTACTAGATTGGGTTTGAAATTGTCTGTTATGAATGCTAATATGGTAATAGAACCTCCAGCTAATGGTTCTGTTACTACCATTTTTGTGTGTTTGAGATGTCCTTTGACGATTTTTGGGAAGAGTTTTGTGATAGATTTGGTGTGTTTACCCTTGCACCAAATCGATGTAATCCTTGGAATGATCTGGTTGGAGTTCAACCATGTTCATATCAATTGTTATAATAAGACCGTGGAGTTTCCTGAGTTTGGTGATAATGGAGAATTGATATTTTTGTCTTCTAAGCAAGTGGACGAACTTCTGGAAGACGAAGCCTTGGTGTTTGCAATGTTTGCATTGTTGCAGGCTGATCGTGAAGCTGCGAGTGTCGAATTACCTGTCGTCTGTGAATTTCCAGATGTGTTTCCAGATGACATAAGGGATTTACCTCCAGAATGTGAAGTAGAGTTTATAGTGGACTTAATACCAGGTACGAGTCCAGTGTCAATGGCTCCTTACCAGATGTCCGCTTCTGAGTTAAGTGAGTTGAAGAAACAATTAGAAGAGTTGCTCGAGAAGAGGTTTGTCTGACCGAGTGTTTCTCCGTGGGGTGCTCCTGTGTTGTTAGTGAGTAAGAAGGACGGAAGTATGAGGTTGTGTGTTGGTTATCGTCAGTTGAATAAAGTGACTATCAAGAATAAATATCCACTTCCGAGAATCGGCGATTTGATGGATCAGTTAGTAGGCACCTGTGTGTTTAGCAAGATTGATTTGAGGTCGAGTTACCATCATATTTGTGTTAAGCCTGATGATATTCCGAAGACAGCTTTCAGGACGAGGTATGGTCACTATGAATACACTGTGATGTCGTTTGGAGTGTCCAATGCACCTGGTGTGTTCATGGAGTATATGAATCGGATTTTTCATGAGTATTTAGATAAGTTTGTTGTGGTTTTCATTGAGGATATTCTGATATACTCTAAGTCTGAAGAAGAGTATGCCAAGCATTTGAGAACCGTGTTGCAAGTATTGAAGGAGAGGAAGTTGTATGCAAAACTGTCGAAGTGCGAGTTTTGGTTAAAGGAAGTGAATTTTCTTGGCCATGTGATTTCAAGTGGTGAGATTGTTGTAGATCCTTCTAAGACTGATGATGTGTTACTGTGGGAGACTCCGAAGTCTGCTACTGAGATATGAAGTTTCCTTGGATTGGCAGGAAATTACCGCAAGTTTATCGAGGGTTTTTCTAAGTTGGTATTACCATTGACTCAGCTGACTCGAAAGGGTCAATCTTTTGTGTGGAATGTAGCTTGTGAAGAGAGTTTTGTGGAATTGAAAAAGAGGTTGACGATCGCTCCAGTGTTGATTTTGCCTAATCCGAATGAATCTTTTGTGGTGTATTGTGATGCGTCGAAGATGGGTCTTCGTGGAGTGTTGATGCAGAATGGTCAAGTTGTCGCTTATGCTTCCAGGCAGTTGAGGGTGCATGAAGTGAATTACCCTACCCATGACTTAGAGTTGGCAGTTGTGGTGTTTGTGTTGAAAATTTGGAGACATTACCTATTTGTCTATAAATTCGAAGTGTTCAGCGATCATAAGAGCTTGAAGTACTTATTTGATCAGAAAGAGAAGAATATGAGGCAGAGAAGGTGGTTGGAATTGTTGAAGGATTATGACTTTGTTTTGAATTACCATCCTGGTAAAGCAAATGTAGTGGCTGATGCATTGAGCAGGAAGTCATTGTATATGTCGATGCTTATGGTGAAAGAGTTTGAGTTAATTGAACAATTCCGAGATTTTAGTTTGGTATGTGAAGAGACTCTTGACAGTGTGAGGTTAAGGATGTTGAAGTTGACTAGTGGTATTCTGGAAGAGAACAGAATGGGACAACAATCTGACTTGAAGTTGGTTGACTAGTTAACATTGATCAACCAAGGTAACAGAGGTGAATTTCGGATTGATGAGAGTGGTGTGAAGAGATTTAGAGACAAGGTGTGTGTCCCAGATGTTCCAAATATTAAGAAAATCATTCTTGAAGAGGGATATTGAAGTAGGTTGAGTATTCATCCCGGTGCTACGAAGATGTCCCAGGATTTGCAAAAGTTGTTTTGGTGGCCAGGTATGAAGAAGGATGTTGTGGAGTTTGTTTATGCGTGTTTGACTTGTCAGAAGTCGAAGATTGAGCATTAGAAGCCTTTAGGTATGATGCAACCGTTGAATATTCCAGAATGAAAATGGGATAGCATTTCCATGGACTTTGTGTCGGGGTTGTCGAGAACTGCAAAGGGAAATGATTCTATTTGGGTGATTGTGGATAGATTAACTAAATCGGCTCATTTCTTACCGATGAAGATTAATCATTCTATGCAGAAGTTAGTCGAGATGTACATTGAGGAGATTGTGAAGTTGCATGGGATACCTTTGAGTATTGTGTAGGATAGATACCCAAGATTTACATCAAGGTTCTGGAAGAGTTTACAAGATGCTTTGGGTACTAAGTTGAGGATGAGTTCTGCATATCATCCGCAGATGGACGGTCTGACGGAAAGGACTATCCAATCCTTGGAGGATTTGCTGAGGGCTTGTGTGTTGGATCATGGAGGATCTTGGGATAGCCATTTGCTGTTGATTGAGTTCACGTACAATAAAAACTTTCATACTAGTATTGGGATGGCGCTGTATGAAGCTTTGTATGGGAGAAGATGTAGAACTCCCTTGTGTTGGTATGAGTCAGGCGAGAATGTTGTACTCGAACCTGAAATTATGCAGGAGACGACTGAAAAGATTAAGATGAGCAGGAGACGACTGAAAAGATTAAGATGATCCAAGAAAGGATAAGAGCTTCGCAGAGTCATCAGAAGAGTTATCATGATAAGAGAAGGAAATCACTTGAATTCCAAGAGGGAGATCACGTGTTTTTAAGGGTGACTCCAGTGACTGGTGTGGGTCGAGCTTTAAAGTCTATGAAGCTCACTCCACATTTTGTCGGTCCATATCAAATCTTGCAGAGGATAGGGGTGGTAGTCTATCGGATTGCTTTACCGCCTTCACTTACGAATTTATATGATGTGTTCCATGTATCTCAGTTGAGAAAGTACATTATGGATCCATCACATGTGATTCAGATGGATGATGTACATGTGAAGGATAACCTGACGGTTGAAGCATTACCTGTGCGGATTGATGGTCGTGAAATGAAGTAACTATGGGGTAAAGACATAGCCTTGGTGAAGGTGTTATGAGGCAGACCCGCCGGTGCAAGTTGGACTTGGGAGCGTTAAGATCAGATGAGGGAGTCGTATCCGACTCTGTTTCCTTCAGGTAATTTTCGAGGGCGGAAATTCTTTAAGTGGGCGAGAGTTGTAACACCCCAAAATAATTATAATATTTATTTAATTCAATTATTATGATTATTCGGTATTTTGGTGAATTTTGGTGAATATTATGACGCATGGTGACTTTGTGTGGTGTTGTGGGGTAGCATTGGGGGTAAGGGAATATTGAGGCATTCAGAATTAGTAATTAACTAAGAGTATTTTATTAGTAATAATAATAGTATAACTTGAATAATTAGATTATTATTATTATTATTATTATTTAGATTATTATTATCTTTATTATTTAAAATAATTAAGAGAACCATTAAGGGTAGGACGGTAATATTGAGAAGGTTAATTGAGGATAATTTGGGTAAATCATAATTAGGGTTCAAAAGGTTGGTTTAACAAAAAGGAAAAGTGGAAATTAGGAGAGTTATTTTGTGCAACCGTAAGAAGTGAAGAGAAACCGAGGAGAGCGGGCTAGGGCACAGAGAACGAGAGAATCAACCGTAGAACCCCGAAGAAGGATCTGTTGCTGGAAAATTTCAAGGTATGGAGGGTTAATCTGGATTAATATGTCTGATATGGGTTTAAGGTAGAGTTAGGTTGTGTGTTTTGTGTTTATGATGAATTTTCATATGATGAATCTGTGATGAATTTTTGTAAATCTTTGTTGGTCGATTTCTGTTATGAATCTGGTATGTGTTGCTGTAATTTTTGTGAAATTCGTGTGAATGATTATTGTTGTTGTGATGAATATGTGAACGGAACTAGATCTGAAATTGAATGTGGGTTTAACGAATTAGGACTTAATAATTAGAAAGAAATCGATGAAAACAATGAAGTAGGATAAAGACGTATATCTGTGATGAATCGAAATTGTTTTGGGTCTGATTTTGGAAGATCAAAAGTGTTGGAATAAGAGGTTTTTCGTTCAGATGCGAAATCTGAATTTTGAGTGTTTTCTGGCAATACGCGTAACGGGGGGAGTATTATGCGTAAGAGGGGACACACCCCGAGGGATACGCGTAGCATACGCACCCGTCCTC